>OX421485.1:5000-1205000 GCA_949126895.1 Eilema caniola
CTAACCTAACCTAACCTAACCTAACCTAACCTAACCTAACCTAACCTAACCTAACCTAACCTAACCTAACCTAACCTAACCTAACCTAACCTAACCTAACCTAACCTAACCTAACCTAACCTAACCTAACCTAACCTAACCTAACCTAACCTAACCTAACCTAACCTAACCTAACCTAACCTAACCTAACCTAACCTAACCTAACCTAACCTAACCTAACCTAACCTAACCTAACCTAACCTAACCTAACCTAACCTAACCTAACCTAACCTAACCTAACCTAACCTAACCTAACCTAACCTAACCTAACCTAACCTAACCTAACCTAACCTAACCTAACCTAACCTAACCTAACCTAACCTAACCTAACCTAACCTAACCTAACCTAACCTAACCTAACCTAACCTAACCTAACCTAACCTAACCTAACCTAACCTAACCTAACCTAACCTAACCTAACCTAACCTAACCTAACCTAACCTAACCTAACCTAACCTAACCTAACCTAACCTAACCTAACCTAACCTAACCTAACCTAACCTAACCTAACCTAACCTAACCTAACCTAACCTAACCTAACCTAACCTAACCTAACCTAACCTAACCTAACCTAACCTAACCTAACCTAACCTAACCTAACCTAACCTAACCTAACCTAACCTAACCTAACCTAACCTAACCTAACCTAACCTAACCTAACCTAACCTAACCTAACCTAACCTAACCTAACCTAACCTAACCTAACCTAACCTAACCTAACCTAACCTAACCTAACCTAACCTAACCTAACCTAACCTAACCTAACCTAACCTAACCTAACCTAACCTAACCTAACCTAACCTAACCTAACCTAACCTAACCTAACCTAACCTAACCTAACCTAACCTAACCTAACCTAACCTAACCTAACCTAACCTAACCTAACCTAACCTAACCTAACCTAACCTAACCTAACCTAACCTAACCTAACCTAACCTAACCTAACCTAACCTAACCTAACCTAACCTAACCTAACCTAACCTAACCTAACCTAACCTAACCTAACCTAACCTAACCTAACCTAACCTAACCTAACCTAACCTAACCTAACCTAACCTAACCTAACCTAACCTAACCTAACCTAACCTAACCTAACCTAACCTAACCTAACCTAACCTAACCTAACCTAACCTAACCTAACCTAACCTAACCTAACCTAACCTAACCTAACCTAACCTAACCTAACCTAACCTAACCTAACCTAACCTAACCTAACCTAACCTAACCTAACCTAACCTAACCTAACCTAACCTAACCTAACCTAACCTAACCTAACCTAACCTAACCTAACCTAACCTAACCTAACCTAACCTAACCTAACCTAACCTAACCTAACCTAACCTAACCTAACCTAACCTAACCTAACCTAACCTAACCTAACCTAACCTAACCTAACCTAACCTAACCTAACCTAACCTAACCTAACCTAACCTAACCTAACCTAACCTAACCTAACCTAACCTAACCTAACCTAACCTAACCTAACCTAACCTAACCTAACCTAACCTAACCTAACCTAACCTAACCTAACCTAACCTAACCTAACCTAACCTAACCTAACCTAACCTAACCTAACCTAACCTAACCTAACCTAACCTAACCTAACCTAACCTAACCTAACCTAACCTAACCTAACCTAACCTAACCTAACCTAACCTAACCTAACCTAACCTAACCTAACCTAACCTAACCTAACCTAACCTAACCTAACCTAACCTAACCTAACCTAACCTAACCTAACCTAACCTAACCTAACCTAACCTAACCTAACCTAACCTAACCTAACCTAACCTAACCTAACCTAACCTAACCTAACCTAACCTAACCTAACCTAACCTAACCTAACCTAACCTAACCTAACCTAACCTAACCTAACCTAACCTAACCTAACCTAACCTAACCTAACCTAACCTAACCTAACCTAACCTAACCTAACCTAACCTAACCTAACCTAACCTAACCTAACCTAACCTAACCTAACCTAACCTAACCTAACCTAACCTAACCTAACCTAACCTAACCTAACCTAACCTAACCTAACCTAACCTAACCTAACCTAACCTAACCTAACCTAACCTAACCTAACCTAACCTAACCTAACCTAACCTAACCTAACCTAACCTAACCTAACCTAACCTAACCTAACCTAACCTAACCTAACCTAACCTAACCTAACCTAACCTAACCTAACCTAACCTAACCTAACCTAACCTAACCTAACCTACCTAACCTAACCTAACCTAACCTAACCTAACCTAACCTAACCTAACCTAACCTAACCTAACCTAACCTAACCTAACCTAACCTAACCTAACCTAACCTAACCTAACCTAACCTAACCTAACCTAACCTAACCTAACCTAACCTAACCTAACCTAACCTAACCTAACCTAACCTAACCTAACCTAACCTAACCTAACCTAACCTAACCTAACCTAACCTAACCTAACCTAACCTAACCTAACCTAACCTAACCTAACCTAACCTAACCTAACCTAACCTAACCTAACCTAACCTAACCTAACCTAACCTAACCTAACCTAACCTAACCTAACCTAACCTAACCTAACCTAACCTAACCTAACCTAACCTAACCTAACCTAACCTAACCTAACCTAACCTAACCTAACCTAACCTAACCTAACCTAACCTAACCTAACCTAACCTAACCTAACCTAACCTAACCTAACCTAACCTAACCTAACCTAACCTAACCTAACCTAACCTAACCTAACCTAACCTAACCTAACCTAACCTAACCTAACCTAACCTAACCTAACCTAACCTAACCTAACCTAACCTAACCTAACCTAACCTAACCTAACCTAACCTAACCTAACCTAACCTAACCTAACCTAACCTAACCTAACCTAACCTAACCTAACCTAACCTAACCTAACCTAACCTAACCTAACCTAACCTAACCTAACCTAACCTAACCTAACCTAACCTAACCTAACCTAACCTAACCTAACCTAACCTAACCTAACCTAACCTAACCTAACCTAACCTAACCTAACCTAACCTAACCTAACCTAACCTAACCTAACCTAACCTAACCTAACCTAACCTAACCTAACCTAACCTAACCTAACCTAACCTAACCTAACCTAACCTAACCTAACCTAACCTAACCTAACCTAACCTAACCTAACCTAACCTAACCTAACCTAACCTAACCTAACCTAACCTAACCTAACCTAACCTAACCTAACCTAACCTAACCTAACCTAACCTAACCTAACCTAACCTAACCTAACCTAACCTAACCTAACCTAACCTAACCTAACCTAACCTAACCTAACCTAACCTAACCTAACCTAACCTAACCTAACCTAACCTAACCTAACCTAACCTAACCTAACCTAACCTAACCTAACCTAACCTAACCTAACCTAACCTAACCTAACCTAACCTAACCTAACCTAACCTAACCTAACCTAACCTAACCTAACCTAACCTAACCTAACCTAACCTAACCTAACCTAACCTAACCTAACCTAACCTAACCTAACCTAACCTAACCTAACCTAACCTAACCTAACCTAACCTAACCTAACCTAACCTAACCTAACCTAACCTAACCTAACCTAACCTAACCTAACCTAACCTAACCTAACCTAACCTAACCTAACCTAACCTAACCTAACCTAACCTAACCTAACCTAACCTAACCTAACCTAACCTAACCTAACCTAACCTAACCTAACCTAACCTAACCTAACCTAACCTAACCTAACCTAACCTAACCTAACCTAACCTAACCTAACCTAACCTAACCTAACCTAACCTAACCTAACCTAACCTAACCTAACCTAACCTAACCTAACCTAACCTAACCTAACCTAACCTAACCTAACCTAACCTAACCTAACCTAACCTAACCTAACCTAACCTAACCTAACCTAACCTAACCTAACCTAACCTAACCTAACCTAACCTAACCTAACCTAACCTAACCTAACCTAACCTAACCTAACCTAACCTAACCTAACCTAACCTAACCTAACCTAACCTAACCTAACCTAACCTAACCTAACCTAACCTAACCTAACCTAACCTAACCTAACCTAACCTAACCTAACCTAACCTAACCTAACCTAACCTAACCTAACCTAACCTAACCTAACCTAACCTAACCTAACCTAACCTAACCTAACCTAACCTAACCTAACCTAACCTAACCTAACCTAACCTAACCTAACCTAACCTAACCTAACCTAACCTAACCTAACCTAACCTAACCTAACCTAACCTAACCTAACCTAACCTAACCTAACCTAACCTAACCTAACCTAACCTAACCTAACCTAACCTAACCTAACCTAACCTAACCTAACCTAACCTAACCTAACCTAACCTAACCTAACCTAACCTAACCTAACCTAACCTAACCTAACCTAACCTAACCTAACCTAACCTAACCTAACCTAACCTAACCTAACCTAACCTAACCTAACCTAACCTAACCTAACCTAACCTAACCTAACCTAACCTAACCTAACCTAACCTAACCTAACCTAACCTAACCTAACCTAACCTAACCTAACCTAACCTAACCTAACCTAACCTAACCTAACCTAACCTAACCTAACCTAACCTAACCTAACCTAACCTAACCTAACCTAACCTAACCTAACCTAACCTAACCTAACCTAACCTAACCTAACCTAACCTAACCTAACCTAACCTAACCTAACCTAACCTAACCTAACCTAACCTAACCTAACCTAACCTAACCTAACCTAACCTAACCTAACCTAACCTAACCTAACCTAACCTAACCTAACCTAACCTAACCTAACCTAACCTAACCTAACCTAACCTAACCTAACCTAACCTAACCTAACCTAACCTAACCTAACCTAACCTAACCTAACCTAACCTAACCTAACCTAACCTAACCTAACCTAACCTAACCTAACCTAACCTAACCTAACCTAACCTAACCTAACCTAACCTAACCTAACCTAACCTAACCTAACCTAACCTAACCTAACCTAACCTAACCTAACCTAACCTAACCTAACCTAACCTAACCTAACCTAACCTAACCTAACCTAACCTAACCTAACCTAACCTAACCTAACCTAACCTAACCTAACCTAACCTAACCTAACCTAACCTAACCTAACCTAACCTAACCTAACCTAACCTAACCTAACCTAACCTAACCTAACCTAACCTAACCTAACCTAACCTAACCTAACCTAACCTAACCTAACCTAACCTAACCTAACCTAACCTAACCTAACCTAACCTAACCTAACCTAACCTAACCTAACCTAACCTAACCTAACCTAACCTAACCTAACCTAACCTAACCTAACCTAACCTAACCTAACCTAACCTAACCTAACCTAACCTAACCTAACCTAACCTAACCTAACCTAACCTAACCTAACCTAACCTAACCTAACCTAACCTAACCTAACCTAACCTAACCTAACCTAACCTAACCTAACCTAACCTAACCTAACCTAACCTAACCTAACCTAACCTAACCTAACCTAACCTAACCTAACCTAACCTAACCTAACCTAACCTAACCTAACCTAACCTAACCTAACCTAACCTAACCTAACCTAACCTAACCTAACCTAACCTAACCTAACCTAACCTAACCTAACCTAACCTAACCTAACCTAACCTAACCTAACCTAACCTAACCTAACCTAACCTAACCTAACCTAACCTAACCTAACCTAACCTAACCTAACCTAACCTAACCTAACCTAACCTAACCTAACCTAACCTAACCTAACCTAACCTAACCTAACCTAACCTAACCTAACCTAACCTAACCTAACCTAACCTAACCTAACCTAACCTAACCTAACCTAACCTAACCTAACCTAACCTAACCTAACCTAACCTAACCTAACCTAACCTAACCTAACCTAACCTAACCTAACCTAACCTAACCTAACCTAACCTAACCTAACCTAACCTAACCTAACCTAACCTAACCTAACCTAACCTAACCTAACCTAACCTAACCTAACCTAACCTAACCTAACCTAACCTAACCTAACCTAACCTAACCTAACCTAACCTAACCTAACCTAACCTAACCTAACCTAACCTAACCTAACCTAACCTAACCTAACCTAACCTAACCTTTTTTTTTTTTTTTTTTTTTTAACCCGGGGGAATCCGTTATGGATACCCGCGTGCCAGGACGCACGCGGGTTATGTCCGACTCGCACGGACTAAACCTAACCGGGGTGTCCTCTTTCTCCGCTTCTAGTGGGCGGGTGTCGTGGGAACAAGGTCACACCAACCACAACACCCGCAGCGGTCAGCCACACCTCCCGTGTAAAGAGCGGGAGGGGCTTCCTTCAGTGGTGTCGTCCTATGGGTAGGGGGGACGACATCCTACTAGGTACAGTGTGCAGACACGACACTACCGACCTGGGGGGACCTGGCGTTGCACAGCCGGCGGTAGTCCTGGTACCGCGGGCCGTGAGTCCCCGTCAAGGAGGAAGGCCGCGATGGAGCGTCGCGGCCCGCCTTCGCCCGACTCGCCTGCGGCGGATCGGATCAGCGAGAGGATCCAGTTCCCTGATCCGCTCCGCCTCCTCCTTGAGCGAGATCACGTCCTCGCTGAACGTGATCATCGCCGTCCACGCCGCCTCACTGTCGACCATCGCCTGGATGATGGTCGAGAGCGTTAGGTCGGCGCCGACTACGTCGACAAGAGCTGCGCGTTGACGGCTCCACCCCGGGCACTCCGCCAGCGTGTGCGTGGCTGTGTCCTCGGGGTGGCCGCAGCTGTGGCACACCGGAGACGGCTCCCTCTTGGCCACCCGGAACAGATACTCACCGAAACAACCGTGTCCGGTGAGCATCTGCGCCAGGCGAAAGGTGACCGCCCCGTGCCGCCTGTCGACCCACTCCTGCAGGATGGGTCGGATCGCGTCGATGGTCAGAACACCGGCGCGAGGCTCTTCCAACCGCTCGGACCACCGCCTAAGAAGATCGCCCCGGAGGTCCTCCCTCCAGCACGCGACCTCCCTCGGCGGCGGGCCGACTCCCCGGGCCCTGGCCTCAGAGGTCCGGCAGAAAACTTCCGCCAACACCTCGGCCTCCAGGTCCCATGGTGGAGTTCCTGCGAGCACGCACGCGGCCTCGAGCGAGACCGTGCCGTACCCTCTCACGACCCTCAACGCCATCGCCCGCTGCGCCCGTCGCAGCAGCGCGATATTTTCGGCGTCGAGGGCCTCTACCCATATGGGCGCCCCGTATAGTGCCATCGAGCGAACCACCGACGTGTAAAGGCGTCGGCAGCCGCCCGAGGGCCCACCGAGATTCGGGAGCAGACTACCAAGCGCCCTCGCAGCACCCACGAGTCGGGGCGCGAGTCCCTGGAAGTGCTCCCGGAAGCGCCATCGGCTATCGAGGACGATGCCCAAATAACGCATCGCCCCTCGTATGCCGATCGACACTCCGCCCACCACAATGTGCGCTCCAGCCGGCGGCGCCGACCGAGGGGAAGAAAAACAAACCGCCTCGGACTTCTGCAAGGCGACCTCCAACCCAATAAGGCGGATTCGCCTCACGAAGTGGGCCACTCCGGCTGTTGCTCTGAGAGCCGCCTCCCTATAAGTATCCCCCTGCGCGGTGACGAGGGTATCGTCAGCGTAGCACGTTACGCTGACCCCCCGAAGAGTCGCACCGCGCAGCACCCAGTCATAGCCGACGTTCCACAGCAGGGGTCCTAGAACGGAGCCCTGCGGAACGCCGCACGACATTGCTCTCAGAGCAGCGCCACCATCCTGTGTCGGATAGGTGACTGCCCGTTGGGAGAGGTAGGACAGAACTACCCTCCGCAGGCAGTCCGGCACACGATGGTAGCGCAGCGCCTCATGGATGCAGCTCCAGGGGAGGGTGTTAAAAGCATTGGCGATGTCTATACTCACCGCCAATACCACCCCGTTCCCCGAAGCCGCGTCCTTCACTAGGGACTGCACCCGGCGGATCGCGTCCACCGTCGACCGGGCTCTGCGGAAACCATACTGGACATCGCAGAGACCCGGCCCGGGACCGTCCAGGTGCTCGACGATACGGTGGGCGAGCACACGCTCGAACACCTTCCCGATATCGTCGAGCAACACGATGGGCCGATAGGCCGAAGGCGAATCCGCCGGTCGTCCCTCCTTCTTGATGAGGACAAGTTTCCCCACCTTCCACCTGTGGGGAAACTTGCCCTGTTCCAGGCAGGAGGTAAACAGCCGTGCCACTCTCTCTTCTAAGGCATCGGGCAGAGCCAATGCCCAGGCCCGACCGGGAATACCGTCGGGCCCTGGGGCGGTGTTCTTGGCCTTGAGCCTTGCAACCGCCGCCCTCAGATGCCCGGGAGTGACCTCGGGCGATGCTGTTTCCTCCGCGTGCACAAGTCCTCTACTGCTCTCCGCGACATCGTCGCCGACCATGGGAGGGGGAGAGAACTCTCCCCGGTCGGGGAACAGAGCTGCTACTATCTGTTCCACGAGCGCAGGCTGGAGCGATTGCGTCACCGGGGGGGCCCAGGGACGGAGCTTTTGACGCACCGTCCTATACGGCCTCCCCCACGGGTCGCGGTCGATCGACTCCAGCATTGCCTCCCAAGCCCTTTTCTTGGACTCGGCGATTTCCACGCGCAGGGCGGCTCTCGCCTCCCTGTACGCGTCGTACAGCCGAGTCTCCAGGGCTTCGTCGCGACGTCGTCTTCGCCGGCTTCGGGTGTACCTGCGGCGCGCCGCCACGCACGCAGCACGGAGCTGCGCTAGCTGGGGCGACCACCAATACACCTTACGATGTGGAGAGGGGGGCCCGACGCGAGGCATGCTAGCGTCGCACACCTGCGTCATGGCCGCGTTGAGCCAATCGGCTTCCTCATCCACATCCACCGGACCCTCCGGCACTGGAATCCAACTTTGGACCAAGGCGGCCTCCGCGAGACGCTCGCGGTTCAGCCGCCTTAGGGCCCATCTCGGGTTGTCCTCCCCACGCGGAGGACCACCCAGGCTGTTCGGGGCAACCGGAAGGGGGGAGATTCGGAACCGAATGTATCGGTGGTCCGATAACGTCTCCGCCCCCTCCAGGACTTCCCAGCCTTGGACACGGGGCACCAGAGCGGGGGACGCGAACGTGAGGTCCACGATAGACCCGCTCTGTTGCCGCGCCCACGTGTCGACGGTCCCCCGGTTGAGCAGAATCAACCCGGACGAGACCAACCAATCTTCCAGTGCCTCCCCCCGCGGACAAGTAGCGGGGGATCCCCATGCCGTGGACTTGGCGTTGAAATCGCCAGCCACGAGCACGGGTGAAGGGTGAGCCTGTCGCACGAGCGTTCCCAGCTCCTCCAGGAGACGCTCGAACCAAGACAGGCTCCGATTCGGAGAGCAGTACGCTCCGACCACCGTCACCGAACCCACGGCGGCCGCCACGCAACAGCGCCCCCTCCTGATCCTCAATAAAGGGGGCGCACCGGCAGCCGCGCGCGAGACCAGAGCCACCAAGCCCTCCCGGTCAACCGCCCAATGCGAATCGGGCGGGATAGGTCGGTAGGGCTCGGTGATTATCCCTACTCCGGTCTGCCACTGCGCCATGCTCTGGATGTAAAGGTCCTGAGCGGCGGCGCAGTGGTTTAGGTTCGCCTGGAGCACGCCGATAGTCCCACTAATCGGTGACCATCGGCGTTACCTCTACAGGCCTTGGGGACGGTGGATCGGGCCTAGACGGGGCTATGACGCCACCGCCAGCCTTCTGCCCCGACTCCACGGGCTTTGCCTTTTGAGGCTTCTTCTTCTTCTTCTTCTTTTTCTTCTTCGGCTTGGGAGTGGTGCACGCTGCACTCCCAAGCCGGTGATCCGCCGGCTTGTCCGCCGCCTCGCACAAAGCGCAGCGCAAGGCGGCGGTACATTGGGCCATTAGGTGCCCCGGCGCGCCGCAGCGGTAGCAGTAGTCGCTGCGGTCGACGTCCGAGGTGCACTTGGCCTTCGTGTGCCCGGTGTGGAGGCACCGGTAACACCGAAGGGGCTTGGGGTCGACGAGCTTCACTTGAGCCGCCGACCACCCCACCAGAAGCCTCCCGGTCGCAGCCAATTTCTTGGCCGCGGCCACCGGGCACTTCACAAACACTACCCCGAGGCCTCGCCAGTCCCGGTGTAAAGAGCCGGGTCTGGCGGTACCCTCGGGGCACCCGCCGGCGGACTCCACGCTGGCCGCCACCTCTGCCGCGGAGACGGAGTCATCCAGCCCGGAGATGCGCAGTTCTGCACACCTCACAGGCCTGGAGACCGTTACCGTCTCCGCAGGGAGGACCTCTCGCAGCTTCGCTGCTAGGCGGTCCGCCCTCGCCTCTCTATCCTCGCCTCCGATCTCGAGGAGGCGGGCTCCGGTGGCGGCCGTCAACCTAACCTAACCTAACCTAACCTAACCTAACCTAACCTAACCTAACCTAACCTAACCTAACCTAACCTAACCTAACCTAACCTAACCTAACCTAACCTAACCTAACCTAACCTAACCTAACCTAACCTAACCTAACCTAACCTAACCTAACCTAACCTAACCTAACCTAACCTAACCTAACCTAACAGACAGACAGACAGACAGACAGACAGACAGACAGACAGACAGACAGACAGACAGACAGACAGACAGACAGACAGACAGACAGACAGACAGACAGACAGACAGACAGACAGACAGACAGACAGACAGACAGACAGACAGACAGACAGACAGACAGACAGACAGACAGACAGACAGACAGACAGACAGACAGACAGACAGACAGACAGACAGACAGACAGACAGACAGACAGACAGACAGACAGACAGACAGACAGACAGACAGACAGACAGACAGACAGACAGACAGACAGACAGACAGACAGACAGACAGACAGACAGACAGACAGACAGACAGACAGACAGACAGACAGACAGACAGACAGACAGACAGACAGACAGACAGACAGACAGACAGACAGACAGACAGACAGACAGACAGACAGACAGACAGACAGACAGACAGACAGACAGACAGACAGACAGACAGACAGACAGACAGACAGACAGACAGACAGACAGACAGACAGACAGACAGACAGACAGACAGACAGACAGACAGACAGACAGACAGACAGACAGACAGACAGACAGACAGACAGACAGACAGACAGACAGACAGACAGACAGACAGACAGACAGACAGACAGACAGACAGACAGACAGACAGACAGACAGACAGACAGACAGACAGACAGACAGACAGACAGACAGACAGACAGACAGACAGACAGACAGACAGACAGACAGACAGACAGACAGACAGACAGACAGACAGACAGACAGACAGACAGACAGACAGACAGACAGACAGACAGACAGACAGACAGACAGACAGACAGACAGACAGACAGACAGACAGACAGACAGACAGACAGACAGACAGACAGACAGACAGACAGACAGACAGACAGACAGACAGACAGACAGACAGACAGACAGACAGACAGACAGACAGACAGACAGACAGACAGACAGACAGACAGACAGACAGACAGACAGACAGACAGACAGACAGACAGACAGACAGACAGACAGACAGACAGACAGACAGACAGACAGACAGACAGACAGACAGACAGACAGACAGACAGACAGACAGACAGACAGACAGACAGACAGACAGACAGACAGACAGACAGACAGACAGACAGACAGACAGACAGACAGACAGACAGACAGACAGACAGACAGACAGACAGACAGACAGACAGACAGACAGACAGACAGACAGACAGACAGACAGACAGACAGACAGACAGACAGACAGACAGACAGACAGACAGACAGACAGACAGACAGACAGACAGACAGACAGACAGACAGACAGACAGACAGACAGACAGACAGACAGACAGACAGACAGACAGACAGACAGACAGACAGACAGACAGACAGACAGACAGACAGACAGACAGACAGACAGACAGACAGACAGACAGACAGACAGACAGACAGACAGACAGACAGACAGACAGACAGACAGACAGACAGACAGACAGACAGACAGACAGACAGACAGACAGACAGACAGACAGACAGACAGACAGACAGACAGACAGACAGACAGACAGACAGACAGACAGACAGACAGACAGACAGACAGACAGACAGACAGACAGACAGACAGACAGACAGACAGACAGACAGACAGACAGACAGACAGACAGACAGACAGACAGACAGACAGACAGACAGACAGACAGACAGACAGACAGACAGACAGACAGACAGACAGACAGACAGACAGACAGACAGACAGACAGACAGACAGACAGACAGACAGACAGACAGACAGACAGACAGACAGACAGACAGACAGACAGACAGACAGACAGACAGACAGACAGACAGACAGACAGACAGACAGACAGACAGACAGACAGACAGACAGACAGACAGACAGACAGACAGACAGACAGACAGACAGACAGACAGACAGACAGACAGACAGACAGACAGACAGACAGACAGACAGACAGACAGACAGACAGACAGACAGACAGACAGACAGACAGACAGACAGACAGACAGACAGACAGACAGACAGACAGACAGACAGACAGACAGACAGACAGACAGACAGACAGACAGACAGACAGACAGACAGACAGACAGACAGACAGACAGACAGACAGACAGACAGACAGACAGACAGACAGACAGACAGACAGACAGACAGACAGACAGACAGACAGACAGACAGACAGACAGACAGACAGACAGACAGACAGACAGACAGACAGACAGACAGACAGACAGACAGACAGACAGACAGACAGACAGACAGACAGACAGACAGACAGACAGACAGACAGACAGACAGACAGACAGACAGACAGACAGACAGACAGACAGACAGACAGACAGACAGACAGACAGACAGACAGACAGACAGACAGACAGACAGACAGACAGACAGACAGACAGACAGACAGACAGACAGACAGACAGACAGACAGACAGACAGACAGACAGACAGACAGACAGACAGACAGACAGACAGACAGACAGACAGACAGACAGACAGACAGACAGACAGACAGACAGACAGACAGACAGACAGACAGACAGACAGACAGACAGACAGACAGACAGACAGACAGACAGACAGACAGACAGACAGACAGACAGACAGACAGACAGACAGACAGACAGACAGACAGACAGACAGACAGACAGACAGACAGACAGACAGACAGACAGACAGACAGACAGACAGACAGACAGACAGACAGACAGACAGACAGACAGACAGACAGACAGACAGACAGACAGACAGACAGACAGACAGACAGACAGACAGACAGACAGACAGACAGACAGACAGACAGACAGACAGACAGACAGACAGACAGACAGACAGACAGACAGACAGACAGACAGACAGACAGACAGACAGACAGACAGACAGACAGACAGACAGACAGACAGACAGACAGACAGACAGACAGACAGACAGACAGACAGACAGACAGACAGACAGACAGACAGACAGACAGACAGACAGACAGACAGACAGACAGACAGACAGACAGACAGACAGACAGACAGACAGACAGACAGACAGACAGACAGACAGACAGACAGACAGACAGACAGACAGACAGACAGACAGACAGACAGACAGACAGACAGACAGACAGACAGACAGACAGACAGACAGACAGACAGACAGACAGACAGACAGACAGACAGACAGACAGACAGACAGACAGACAGACAGACAGACAGACAGACAGACAGACAGACAGACAGACAGACAGACAGACAGACAGACAGACAGACAGACAGACAGACAGACAGACAGACAGACAGACAGACAGACAGACAGACAGACAGACAGACAGACAGACAGACAGACAGACAGACAGACAGACAGACAGACAGACAGACAGACAGACAGACAGACAGACAGACAGACAGACAGACAGACAGACAGACAGACAGACAGACAGACAGACAGACAGACAGACAGACAGACAGACAGACAGACAGACAGACAGACAGACAGACAGACAGACAGACAGACAGACAGACAGACAGACAGACAGACAGACAGACAGACAGACAGACAGACAGACAGACAGACAGACAGACAGACAGACAGACAGACAGACAGACAGACAGACAGACAGACAGACAGACAGACAGACAGACAGACAGACAGACAGACAGACAGACAGACAGACAGACAGACAGACAGACAGACAGACAGACAGACAGACAGACAGACAGACAGACAGACAGACAGACAGACAGACAGACAGACAGACAGACAGACAGACAGACAGACAGACAGACAGACAGACAGACAGACAGACAGACAGACAGACAGACAGACAGACAGACAGACAGACAGACAGACAGACAGACAGACAGACAGACAGACAGACAGACAGACAGACAGACAGACAGACAGACAGACAGACAGACAGACAGACAGACAGACAGACAGACAGACAGACAGACAGACAGACAGACAGACAGACAGACAGACAGACAGACAGACAGACAGACAGACAGACAGACAGACAGACAGACAGACAGACAGACAGACAGACAGACAGACAGACAGACAGACAGACAGACAGACAGACAGACAGACAGACAGACAGACAGACAGACAGACAGACAGACAGACAGACAGACAGACAGACAGACAGACAGACAGACAGACAGACAGACAGACAGACAGACAGACAGACAGACAGACAGACAGACAGACAGACAGACAGACAGACAGACAGACAGACAGACAGACAGACAGACAGACAGACAGACAGACAGACAGACAGACAGACAGACAGACAGACAGACAGACAGACAGACAGACAGACAGACAGACAGACAGACAGACAGACAGACAGACAGACAGACAGACAGACAGACAGACAGACAGACAGACAGACAGACAGACAGACAGACAGACAGACAGACAGACAGACAGACAGACAGACAGACAGACAGACAGACAGACAGACAGACAGACAGACAGACAGACAGACAGACAGACAGACAGACAGACAGACAGACAGACAGACAGACAGACAGACAGACAGACAGACAGACAGACAGACAGACAGACAGACAGACAGACAGACAGACAGACAGACAGACAGACAGACAGACAGACAGACAGACAGACAGACAGACAGACAGACAGACAGACAGACAGACAGACAGACAGACAGACAGACAGACAGACAGACAGACAGACAGACAGACAGACAGACAGACAGACAGACAGACAGACAGACAGACAGACAGACAGACAGACAGACAGACAGACAGACAGACAGACAGACAGACAGACAGACAGACAGACAGACAGACAGACAGACAGACAGACAGACAGACAGACAGACAGACAGACAGACAGACAGACAGACAGACAGACAGACAGACAGACAGACAGACAGACAGACAGACAGACAGACAGACAGACAGACAGACAGACAGACAGACAGACAGACAGACAGACAGACAGACAGACAGACAGACAGACAGACAGACAGACAGACAGACAGACAGACAGACAGACAGACAGACAGACAGACAGACAGACAGACAGACAGACAGACAGACAGACAGACAGACAGACAGACAGACAGACAGACAGACAGACAGACAGACAGACAGACAGACAGACAGACAGACAGACAGACAGACAGACAGACAGACAGACAGACAGACAGACAGACAGACAGACAGACAGACAGACAGACAGACAGACAGACAGACAGACAGACAGACAGACAGACAGACAGACAGACAGACAGACAGACAGACAGACAGACAGACAGACAGACAGACAGACAGACAGACAGACAGACAGACAGACAGACAGACAGACAGACAGACAGACAGACAGACAGACAGACAGACAGACAGACAGACAGACAGACAGACAGACAGACAGACAGACAGACAGACAGACAGACAGACAGACAGACAGACAGACAGACAGACAGACAGACAGACAGACAGACAGACAGACAGACAGACAGACAGACAGACAGACAGACAGACAGACAGACAGACAGACAGACAGACAGACAGACAGACAGACAGACAGACAGACAGACAGACAGACAGACAGACAGACAGACAGACAGACAGACAGACAGACAGACAGACAGACAGACAGACAGACAGACAGACAGACAGACAGACAGACAGACAGACAGACAGACAGACAGACAGACAGACAGACAGACAGACAGACAGACAGACAGACAGACAGACAGACAGACAGACAGACAGACAGACAGACAGACAGACAGACAGACAGACAGACAGACAGACAGACAGACAGACAGACAGACAGACAGACAGACAGACAGACAGACAGACAGACAGACAGACAGACAGACAGACAGACAGACAGACAGACAGACAGACAGACAGACAGACAGACAGACAGACAGACAGACAGACAGACAGACAGACAGACAGACAGACAGACAGACAGACAGACAGACAGACAGACAGACAGACAGACAGACAGACAGACAGACAGACAGACAGACAGACAGACAGACAGACAGACAGACAGACAGACAGACAGACAGACAGACAGACAGACAGACAGACAGACAGACAGACAGACAGACAGACAGACAGACAGACAGACAGACAGACAGACAGACAGACAGACAGACAGACAGACAGACAGACAGACAGACAGACAGACAGACAGACAGACAGACAGACAGACAGACAGACAGACAGACAGACAGACAGACAGACAGACAGACAGACAGACAGACAGACAGACAGACAGACAGACAGACAGACAGACAGACAGACAGACAGACAGACAGACAGACAGACAGACAGACAGACAGACAGACAGACAGACAGACAGACAGACAGACAGACAGACAGACAGACAGACAGACAGACAGACAGACAGACAGACAGACAGACAGACAGACAGACAGACAGACAGACAGACAGACAGACAGACAGACAGACAGACAGACAGACAGACAGACAGACAGACAGACAGACAGACAGACAGACAGACAGACAGACAGACAGACAGACAGACAGACAGACAGACAGACAGACAGACAGACAGACAGACAGACAGACAGACAGACAGACAGACAGACAGACAGACAGACAGACAGACAGACAGACAGACAGACAGACAGACAGACAGACAGACAGACAGACAGACAGACAGACAGACAGACAGACAGACAGACAGACAGACAGACAGACAGACAGACAGACAGACAGACAGACAGACAGACAGACAGACAGACAGACAGACAGACAGACAGACAGACAGACAGACAGACAGACAGACAGACAGACAGACAGACAGACAGACAGACAGACAGACAGACAGACAGACAGACAGACAGACAGACAGACAGACAGACAGACAGACAGACAGACAGACAGACAGACAGACAGACAGACAGACAGACAGACAGACAGACAGACAGACAGACAGACAGACAGACAGACAGACAGACAGACAGACAGACAGACAGACAGACAGACAGACAGACAGACAGACAGACAGACAGACAGACAGACAGACAGACAGACAGACAGACAGACAGACAGACAGACAGACAGACAGACAGACAGACAGACAGACAGACAGACAGACAGACAGACAGACAGACAGACAGACAGACAGACAGACAGACAGACAGACAGACAGACAGACAGACAGACAGACAGACAGACAGACAGACAGACAGACAGACAGACAGACAGACAGACAGACAGACAGACAGACAGACAGACAGACAGACAGACAGACAGACAGACAGACAGACAGACAGACAGACAGACAGACAGACAGACAGACAGACAGACAGACAGACAGACAGACAGACAGACAGACAGACAGACAGACAGACAGACAGACAGACAGACAGACAGACAGACAGACAGACAGACAGACAGACAGACAGACAGACAGACAGACAGACAGACAGACAGACAGACAGACAGACAGACAGACAGACAGACAGACAGACAGACAGACAGACAGACAGACAGACAGACAGACAGACAGACAGACAGACAGACAGACAGACAGACAGACAGACAGACAGACAGACAGACAGACAGACAGACAGACAGACAGACAGACAGACAGACAGACAGACAGACAGACAGACAGACAGACAGACAGACAGACAGACAGACAGACAGACAGACAGACAGACAGACAGACAGACAGACAGACAGACAGACAGACAGACAGACAGACAGACAGACAGACAGACAGACAGACAGACAGACAGACAGACAGACAGACAGACAGACAGACAGACAGACAGACAGACAGACAGACAGACAGACAGACAGACAGACAGACAGACAGACAGACAGACAGACAGACAGACAGACAGACAGACAGACAGACAGACAGACAGACAGACAGACAGACAGACAGACAGACAGACAGACAGACAGACAGACAGACAGACAGACAGACAGACAGACAGACAGACAGACAGACAGACAGACAGACAGACAGACAGACAGACAGACAGACAGACAGACAGACAGACAGACAGACAGACAGACAGACAGACAGACAGACAGACAGACAGACAGACAGACAGACAGACAGACAGACAGACAGACAGACAGACAGACAGACAGACAGACAGACAGACAGACAGACAGACAGACAGACAGACAGACAGACAGACAGACAGACAGACAGACAGACAGACAGACAGACAGACAGACAGACAGACAGACAGACAGACAGACAGACAGACAGACAGACAGACAGACAGACAGACAGACAGACAGACAGACAGACAGACAGACAGACAGACAGACAGACAGACAGACAGACAGACAGACAGACAGACAGACAGACAGACAGACAGACAGACAGACAGACAGACAGACAGACAGACAGACAGACAGACAGACAGACAGACAGACAGACAGACAGACAGACAGACAGACAGACAGACAGACAGACAGACAGACAGACAGACAGACAGACAGACAGACAGACAGACAGACAGACAGACAGACAGACAGACAGACAGACAGACAGACAGACAGACAGACAGACAGACAGACAGACAGACAGACAGACAGACAGACAGACAGACAGACAGACAGACAGACAGACAGACAGACAGACAGACAGACAGACAGACAGACAGACAGACAGACAGACAGACAGACAGACAGACAGACAGACAGACAGACAGACAGACAGACAGACAGACAGACAGACAGACAGACAGACAGACAGACAGACAGACAGACAGACAGACAGACAGACAGACAGACAGACAGACAGACAGACAGACAGACAGACAGACAGACAGACAGACAGACAGACAGACAGACAGACAGACAGACAGACAGACAGACAGACAGACAGACAGACAGACAGACAGACAGACAGACAGACAGACAGACAGACAGACAGACAGACAGACAGACAGACAGACAGACAGACAGACAGACAGACAGACAGACAGACAGACAGACAGACAGACAGACAGACAGACAGACAGACAGACAGACAGACAGACAGACAGACAGACAGACAGACAGACAGACAGACAGACAGACAGACAGACAGACAGACAGACAGACAGACAGACAGACAGACAGACAGACAGACAGACAGACAGACAGACAGACAGACAGACAGACAGACAGACAGACAGACAGACAGACAGACAGACAGACAGACAGACAGACAGACAGACAGACAGACAGACAGACAGACAGACAGACAGACAGACAGACAGACAGACAGACAGACAGACAGACAGACAGACAGACAGACAGACAGACAGACAGACAGACAGACAGACAGACAGACAGACAGACAGACAGACAGACAGACAGACAGACAGACAGACAGACAGACAGACAGACAGACAGACAGACAGACAGACAGACAGACAGACAGACAGACAGACAGACAGACAGACAGACAGACAGACAGACAGACAGACAGACAGACAGACAGACAGACAGACAGACAGACAGACAGACAGACAGACAGACAGACAGACAGACAGACAGACAGACAGACAGACAGACAGACAGACAGACAGACAGACAGACAGACAGACAGACAGACAGACAGACAGACAGACAGACAGACAGACAGACAGACAGACAGACAGACAGACAGACAGACAGACAGACAGACAGACAGACAGACAGACAGACAGACAGACAGACAGACAGACAGACAGACAGACAGACAGACAGACAGACAGACAGACAGACAGACAGACAGACAGACAGACAGACAGACAGACAGACAGACAGACAGACAGACAGACAGACAGACAGACAGACAGACAGACAGACAGACAGACAGACAGACAGACAGACAGACAGACAGACAGACAGACAGACAGACAGACAGACAGACAGACAGACAGACAGACAGACAGACAGACAGACAGACAGACAGACAGACAGACAGACAGACAGACAGACAGACAGACAGACAGACAGACAGACAGACAGACAGACAGACAGACAGACAGACAGACAGACAGACAGACAGACAGACAGACAGACAGACAGACAGACAGACAGACAGACAGACAGACAGACAGACAGACAGACAGACAGACAGACAGACAGACAGACAGACAGACAGACAGACAGACAGACAGACAGACAGACAGACAGACAGACAGACAGACAGACAGACAGACAGACAGACAGACAGACAGACAGACAGACAGACAGACAGACAGACAGACAGACAGACAGACAGACAGACAGACAGACAGACAGACAGACAGACAGACAGACAGACAGACAGACAGACAGACAGACAGACAGACAGACAGACAGACAGACAGACAGACAGACAGACAGACAGACAGACAGACAGACAGACAGACAGACAGACAGACAGACAGACAGACAGACAGACAGACAGACAGACAGACAGACAGACAGACAGACAGACAGACAGACAGACAGACAGACAGACAGACAGACAGACAGACAGACAGACAGACAGACAGACAGACAGACAGACAGACAGACAGACAGACAGACAGACAGACAGACAGACAGACAGACAGACAGACAGACAGACAGACAGACAGACAGACAGACAGACAGACAGACAGACAGACAGACAGACAGACAGACAGACAGACAGACAGACAGACAGACAGACAGACAGACAGACAGACAGACAGACAGACAGACAGACAGACAGACAGACAGACAGACAGACAGACAGACAGACAGACAGACAGACAGACAGACAGACAGACAGACAGACAGACAGACAGACAGACAGACAGACAGACAGACAGACAGACAGACAGACAGACAGACAGACAGACAGACAGACAGACAGACAGACAGACAGACAGACAGACAGACAGACAGACAGACAGACAGACAGACAGACAGACAGACAGACAGACAGACAGACAGACAGACAGACAGACAGACAGACAGACAGACAGACAGACAGACAGACAGACAGACAGACAGACAGACAGACAGACAGACAGACAGACAGACAGACAGACAGACAGACAGACAGACAGACAGACAGACAGACAGACAGACAGACAGACAGACAGACAGACAGACAGACAGACAGACAGACAGACAGACAGACAGACAGACAGACAGACAGACAGACAGACAGACAGACAGACAGACAGACAGACAGACAGACAGACAGACAGACAGACAGACAGACAGACAGACAGACAGACAGACAGACAGACAGACAGACAGACAGACAGACAGACAGACAGACAGACAGACAGACAGACAGACAGACAGACAGACAGACAGACAGACAGACAGACAGACAGACAGACAGACAGACAGACAGACAGACAGACAGACAGACAGACAGACAGACAGACAGACAGACAGACAGACAGACAGACAGACAGACAGACAGACAGACAGACAGACAGACAGACAGACAGACAGACAGACAGACAGACAGACAGACAGACAGACAGACAGACAGACAGACAGACAGACAGACAGACAGACAGACAGACAGACAGACAGACAGACAGACAGACAGACAGACAGACAGACAGACAGACAGACAGACAGACAGACAGACAGACAGACAGACAGACAGACAGACAGACAGACAGACAGACAGACAGACAGACAGACAGACAGACAGACAGACAGACAGACAGACAGACAGACAGACAGACAGACAGACAGACAGACAGACAGACAGACAGACAGACAGACAGACAGACAGACAGACAGACAGACAGACAGACAGACAGACAGACAGACAGACAGACAGACAGACAGACAGACAGACAGACAGACAGACAGACAGACAGACAGACAGACAGACAGACAGACAGACAGACAGACAGACAGACAGACAGACAGACAGACAGACAGACAGACAGACAGACAGACAGACAGACAGACAGACAGACAGACAGACAGACAGACAGACAGACAGACAGACAGACAGACAGACAGACAGACAGACAGACAGACAGACAGACAGACAGACAGACAGACAGACAGACAGACAGACAGACAGACAGACAGACAGACAGACAGACAGACAGACAGACAGACAGACAGACAGACAGACAGACAGACAGACAGACAGACAGACAGACAGACAGACAGACAGACAGACAGACAGACAGACAGACAGACAGACAGACAGACAGACAGACAGACAGACAGACAGACAGACAGACAGACAGACAGACAGACAGACAGACAGACAGACAGACAGACAGACAGACAGACAGACAGACAGACAGACAGACAGACAGACAGACAGACAGACAGACAGACAGACAGACAGACAGACAGACAGACAGACAGACAGACAGACAGACAGACAGACAGACAGACAGACAGACAGACAGACAGACAGACAGACAGACAGACAGACAGACAGACAGACAGACAGACAGACAGACAGACAGACAGACAGACAGACAGACAGACAGACAGACAGACAGACAGACAGACAGACAGACAGACAGACAGACAGACAGACAGACAGACAGACAGACAGACAGACAGACAGACAGACAGACAGACAGACAGACAGACAGACAGACAGACAGACAGACAGACAGACAGACAGACAGACAGACAGACAGACAGACAGACAGACAGACAGACAGACAGACAGACAGACAGACAGACAGACAGACAGACAGACAGACAGACAGACAGACAGACAGACAGACAGACAGACAGACAGACAGACAGACAGACAGACAGACAGACAGACAGACAGACAGACAGACAGACAGACAGACAGACAGACAGACAGACAGACAGACAGACAGACAGACAGACAGACAGACAGACAGACAGACAGACAGACAGACAGACAGACAGACAGACAGACAGACAGACAGACAGACAGACAGACAGACAGACAGACAGACAGACAGACAGACAGACAGACAGACAGACAGACAGACAGACAGACAGACAGACAGACAGACAGACAGACAGACAGACAGACAGACAGACAGACAGACAGACAGACAGACAGACAGACAGACAGACAGACAGACAGACAGACAGACAGACAGACAGACAGACAGACAGACAGACAGACAGACAGACAGACAGACAGACAGACAGACAGACAGACAGACAGACAGACAGACAGACAGACAGACAGACAGACAGACAGACAGACAGACAGACAGACAGACAGACAGACAGACAGACAGACAGACAGACAGACAGACAGACAGACAGACAGACAGACAGACAGACAGACAGACAGACAGACAGACAGACAGACAGACAGACAGACAGACAGACAGACAGACAGACAGACAGACAGACAGACAGACAGACAGACAGACAGACAGACAGACAGACAGACAGACAGACAGACAGACAGACAGACAGACAGACAGACAGACAGACAGACAGACAGACAGACAGACAGACAGACAGACAGACAGACAGACAGACAGACAGACAGACAGACAGACAGACAGACAGACAGACAGACAGACAGACAGACAGACAGACAGACAGACAGACAGACAGACAGACAGACAGACAGACAGACAGACAGACAGACAGACAGACAGACAGACAGACAGACAGACAGACAGACAGACAGACAGACAGACAGACAGACAGACAGACAGACAGACAGACAGACAGACAGACAGACAGACAGACAGACAGACAGACAGACAGACAGACAGACAGACAGACAGACAGACAGACAGACAGACAGACAGACAGACAGACAGACAGACAGACAGACAGACAGACAGACAGACAGACAGACAGACAGACAGACAGACAGACAGACAGACAGACAGACAGACAGACAGACAGACAGACAGACAGACAGACAGACAGACAGACAGACAGACAGACAGACAGACAGACAGACAGACAGACAGACAGACAGACAGACAGACAGACAGACAGACAGACAGACAGACAGACAGACAGACAGACAGACAGACAGACAGACAGACAGACAGACAGACAGACAGACAGACAGACAGACAGACAGACAGACAGACAGACAGACAGACAGACAGACAGACAGACAGACAGACAGACAGACAGACAGACAGACAGACAGACAGACAGACAGACAGACAGACAGACAGACAGACAGACAGACAGACAGACAGACAGACAGACAGACAGACAGACAGACAGACAGACAGACAGACAGACAGACAGACAGACAGACAGACAGACAGACAGACAGACAGACAGACAGACAGACAGACAGACAGACAGACAGACAGACAGACAGACAGACAGACAGACAGACAGACAGACAGACAGACAGACAGACAGACAGACAGACAGACAGACAGACAGACAGACAGACAGACAGACAGACAGACAGACAGACAGACAGACAGACAGACAGACAGACAGACAGACAGACAGACAGACAGACAGACAGACAGACAGACAGACAGACAGACAGACAGACAGACAGACAGACAGACAGACAGACAGACAGACAGACAGACAGACAGACAGACAGACAGACAGACAGACAGACAGACAGACAGACAGACAGACAGACAGACAGACAGACAGACAGACAGACAGACAGACAGACAGACAGACAGACAGACAGACAGACAGACAGACAGACAGACAGACAGACAGACAGACAGACAGACAGACAGACAGACAGACAGACAGACAGACAGACAGACAGACAGACAGACAGACAGACAGACAGACAGACAGACAGACAGACAGACAGACAGACAGACAGACAGACAGACAGACAGACAGACAGACAGACAGACAGACAGACAGACAGACAGACAGACAGACAGACAGACAGACAGACAGACAGACAGACAGACAGACAGACAGACAGACAGACAGACAGACAGACAGACAGACAGACAGACAGACAGACAGACAGACAGACAGACAGACAGACAGACAGACAGACAGACAGACAGACAGACAGACAGACAGACAGACAGACAGACAGACAGACAGACAGACAGACAGACAGACAATCTCGAGGCCATCCGTCCTGTATATAATTTAAATATTTATATTATTATGAATTTTAAATAATTTAAAGTAGGTGCCTAGCCCGAGTACTTAACAGTAAATCTGTAACTTCAGTTATTTTTCTCTAAGTTATTTTATACTTTTGAGTTTTTGAAGTCGGTTTTTTTAAACGCAGTTTTTATTTTTATTTTTTACTCTTCAGTGGTTCCCCAAGTATTAATTTAATCTAGTCCAGCAAGCCTTCGACCATAGTTTTTGAGTTTTGTTTCATAAGATTGGCATAATGCACTCAATAACATAAACGAGGCATTCATGCTATATATAATTAAGGAGTACAGTCGTCTACCTAAATAGTTCAAGACTTGGTAATTCCAGCACGTCCTTGACCATCATAATGTCGCTTACCTTGTCACAGGATCGACCTAAAAGTAGCTAAAAAGCAATTATTTCCCATTCCTATTTGACTTTGAGAAGTTCTCTGGTGTGTCTCCGGAGACCAAGGTCCAGTACCTACCCATGAAATTATTATGGGACCACCTGTGAGATATACTTAACCCAATGCAAAAATAATTTATGAAATCGGGACGTAAACGACGGAAATATGAGACATCATAAATAATATTATGTCGGTTAAAAGTTTCAATTAAATAATACAAATATGTTCATAAAATGAAAACTACTGGAACAAACTATATAAAAATTTGATGGGACCTAATGGCAACAATTACACATCGAACTAAAAAAAATTACGTAAATTGACACAACACAACGCCGCCTTTCACAGCAAATAAAATGTTGCAGTTATTAAAAAGTGCGGTCGACAATGTATCTGTCGAAGACTGGAAAAAGGTGGTAGGTAACGAAGTGCAGAAAAATAAGGGAAGATTGGGAGCGGGATGTCCGATTTGATAATATAAAAGTAAGTATGTAAGTATCTCTTTATTGTGTACACCAAGGACAAGACATTTCTTATTAACAGGTACATTGCAGGCATAGACAATAGGCGGCCTTGTCGCACAGTGGCAATCTCTTACAGGCAACCTTTGGATGGAGGAAAGAGATAGAATCCATATTTGGGTAGTATGGTGTACAAAGTCCTAACAATATTTTATTAGTAGGTAGGTACTATTTACATAGGTGTCGGAGAGAACATAATTTGTAGGAGTACTCGTAATATATACTCACCTAAAAGCATACATACAATTTACTAAATATACCTATACATATATAGGTACATTCATATAGGTACATACAATACAACAAGAGTTCATAATAAATTTACAAGATTGTTCTAGCGATTCAGAAAGTGATTCAGATGTGGATTTGGGGTGTACTCCGAGAAAAAATGTATTTTTTGTTAAAATATTCGTTTAATTAAGTAACGTTTATAATTAAATTAAACCCAATTATATGTAAAATTAGCATCGATAATTCGTCGATAAAAACGTCGATAAATACTATCGTAACATTATTATAATTTATTTAATTAATATCATAACGTTATTTACATGTGTACATACTTCATCTTAAATGATAGTAAGTACATAAAATCCAATTTCTCACCTACAACAACTCATTCGACTTCATTACAACATTGTTTGATAATCGTTTTTTTCCACCACTATCCCAACTCTAAAAATGTCAATCTTCTATGTCAATGTCACTGTCGCAGAGATCAAGCTTAAAAGTGCATCACGGACATACCACCGTTATTGAAATCTACCATATATTAATTTTTTTAAATGTTGTATTTAAGAGAAATGTATTTTCATTAGTGGCTTCATATAAGCAAGTGTTCTTATTACATGAAAAAAATAGAGTGGTCATAGATAAACGTTTTACATAGTGATTTCATGCGAAGAAACTCTAAAAATGCAGGCGGTGAAATTGCCCAATTACGTTGCGCGGCAGTAAATAAAACAGTACTATCGAAAATTTTTAATCAAATCGAATAATTTAATTTGTGAAGTTTTATGTTTATTTTATACTTATAACGTGACGCAACAAAAAAAGCAATTAACTGATAACGGCGCAGTTTCACAATCACCTAAGTTTAATATTTCCTGCGCTGTGTGCCTTCGTTGTGTCGCTACGTTTTGAGACTAGGTACCTACTCGTATTTATCAGAAATATGTTCGCCATCCTCTTCATAGTACTGACTTCGTTGTTTCAATGTAAGTACTTAATTTTGTTCACTATCCAGTTCGGAGCATATTATAGTGGCCCGCTGGGAGGCATTTTTGCTTGTGACATATTATTATCTTGTTCTTTCCTTGTACCACAATGTCCCTGAACTATCCACTGAGCGGTTGCTCTCCCAAAGTGCGCAAGCAATGCCAGCGCCTTCCGCATCCAGTAAATCCCAGCCATCTTTCACCTGCCACCTCAGCGCGTCAGTCCACCTGGCTAGGGGGCGTCTTACCTCACGTCGGTTTGGTCTTCTGGCAGTCTCCACTCTAGGATTCGTTTGCATCAACGGCCGTCGATCCTTCGACAGTGATAATTATTTATTTACTAGCTGATGCCCGCAGCTCCGCCCGCGTGGTTGTCGTTTATCGCTAAGTGTTGAACCAACGCATTCAGCATTAAATTCGCCTCTCCACTCAACTTTGGCCTCGACTATTTACTCGCCTCTGTTCTCGACTTTCTACTCGCCTCTCTACGCGCCTCTCTACTCGCCTCTATACTTGAATCTATACTCGACTCTCTACTGGCTTCTCTACTCCTCTCTGTTTTGTAAGCATCTTGTTCACGAATAGCAGATTTTGAACAATGTCCTTTGGTCAGGACATGCATGGACATATGCATGCATATCTCCATGCATACCCGAATATGCAAAAAAAACGAAAACGACGAAAGTTCGCTTATGCCTAACTGCCTTTAGTAGGGCGATTCGAGGCATTAATTTATAGCAAAAAGTGGCAAACAATCACGTTTTTTTTTGTTATATGGGAGTCCACCTTAATTTATTATATTCTGATTTTAGTATTTGTTGTTGTAACAGCAACAAAAATACAGCATCTGTAAAAATTTCTACTATCTAATTATCACGGTTCATGATATAGGTACGGCCTGGTGACAGACGGACAGACAAACGGTGATGTCTTAGTACTATGGTTCCGTTCACAGGTTGAGGGTCCCGTCGTAATAACTTTTGATGAAAAAAGCTTTTGATGGCGATAACCGAAAAA
The DNA here is from genome assembly GCA_949126895.1 of Eilema caniola. Classification (NCBI taxonomy): domain Eukaryota; kingdom Metazoa; phylum Arthropoda; class Insecta; order Lepidoptera; family Erebidae; genus Eilema; species Eilema caniola. Next base: position 33,803 of record OX421485.1, read on the forward strand.
TAGAAAGAAAAAAGCTAGTAAATAAATATTTTACAACAATCTACACAACGCTATCTAGACCCATGGCAAGCATAGCTTAACCAGCTTGTGTTGTGGAATTTAGGATGCGATTAACGTACTTAGATACTTTTTTTAGTAAATACATACGAACGTTCTACCGCTACGCTACAGAGTTCGCCCAAATTATTCGACATTTTGCTTCCTCGTCGCTAGTATTCGATAGAGATATTTGCTATTCGAGAATAACCTTTGCAGTTAGAAGCTATAGTCTGTTTAAATTAACGTGAAAATCGAAGATCAGCCCAAATAATTCATGTAGTCTTGAAAGTTTGTACAGTAAGGTGTTATTTTTTATTTATATAATCAGGTCCACTTACAGTTATTTACATTTAAACTATAACTAAAACATGCAATAATAATGAAAACACAGTGCAATGCAATAACCACTTACAAATGGACACAACATGTAAGTACAAACTTTATATATACCTAAGTAACAACAATTTATACGCTCCGTAGTGAAGTGGTGACTGATAGATGAGTATGTAATGTAATAGTGATGATCAGTGGAATCTACACTGTCACGTACACATGCAATTTATTTATAATATTAATATTAATAGTAGACTAATGAAGAAGAATAAGAAGAATAGCCCGATTAATCAAGATCAGGCAATGAGTAAAGAATCGATTTCAGTTTGTTGAGTGAATCACAGTGAATGTCAATTTGATCGCTGCAACTATTAATAACTTTGGACAACCTCGCGCAAGGGGAGTTAGCACCGAAAACTGTCCTTCGCAACGGTGGGCATAGTGGTGTAATAGCTCGGCGCGGGAGCCTTGCCGGGACTCTAAATCTGAACAGTGCCAAGAGCGGTGATGAATAAATTTTATGATGTAAAATTTTAAGGGCAAACATTGCGTCAATAAAGTTTCTTCTAAAAGCAAGGGATTTAAGTTTAAAATACGTTAATCTACGTCTATAAGAGTAAACTTTTTTGGATATTCCATTATAGAATGCAAGATGCCAAGCAAACCGCTTTTGTACTCGTTCAATACGCAAGGAATGTGTTGCGTAGTGCGGCCGCCAGACCACACTGCAATATTCCAAGTTGCTCCTAACTAGACTGTTATAAAGAATCATTTTAGTTTTATTACCACGGAATGCCCCACAGGTTCTCAAAACAAAACCTAACATCTTAGAGGCTTTTTTTATAATGTGATCCATGTGGGGCATGAAAGTTAACTTCCTATCAAATATCACCCCAAGATCTCTAATTGTGTCAGATTCACTAATTTTGGCTTCATTTATAAAGTATTCGGAACTAATAGGACATATTTTTCTTGTAAATTTCATATGATGACATTTGTTAGTGTTTAAACTAAACAAGTTGATTTCGTCACCAATTATAAGATCTCTAACATGTGATATTATTATTCTGAAGGTATTCATTGAAGTATTGATCCTACAGTAGAAATGTTCCGCCATCATTTATAGGCAATTTAATCTTAAATATTTAAACAAGAAATTCTTGTATACGAGTATATGTCGTCGCCGACTAGCTTACTCAGCCGTCCAATTAACCGCCTAGGCAGTTAGTTAAGCGGCGCCGCCCTGAACGGTGTTCAGCCATTTAATTAAACGGCTAGGCAAATAGCTTGGATTGATGACGTTTAACTATTTGCCTAGCCATTTAAACAGTTAGAAAAATGACTGGTTATAAAAAAATAGCGCAGCTATCACAATAAACCTATCACTAATTTTCTGTGAATACACCTCTGTCTACCCCCTCGAGGATTTACAGGTATGTATATGTTTGTATGTATGTATTTTTTATCTTATTTCGAGGTAGTGCCCCATCTTACGATCGGCGTAAGCATTAGCCAGCCAGGTTATTAAACAATGTAATAAACGAGCCGGCTGTTCAAATCTCGCTTGGCTCATCCGGGACTCGAACCACCTAGAATCCGAAAAAATAACATCCTGTATTTTTATGGAATCAATCGATAGTGCCAATCATGAGGATCAAATCTCTCTAAAAACATTGTAAAGGAAAGCCGTGAAATTTAAACTTATAAATTCAATTTGACAAAATAAAACACTTTTACTCAAGGAGTCATCAGGATACCTAATTAACAATAAAGTGATATTTGAACCAAATGTTTATTAAAATGAGCACGTACTAAATAGATTAATATAATGTAACTTTGATGGTTAATTGCAAGTCAATCATTAAAGATCGAATCTCGCTAGCAAACATGGTAAATTAAATGAAAGGAAATAACTGAAATCTAAACTTATAAATTGAATTTGATGAAATAAAGCACTTTAATTCAAAGGTTCATCTAATATACTATTAACAATAAAATTCCTTATTTAAATTACTTGTCACTTTTGTCGTGTGGATAGCCCCGCTCTCGGGTCTCCATGACCCGGTTCTAAGGAAACCCAATAGGGCAATTCTCTCGCCATTGGTCGCGCAGGGTATAGGACATAGGTTTCCGATCAAGCTCACTGGAGAGCTTTTGTGCCGTCAGTGGGAAGACCAAAGACTATTCCTGCTTTGTCTTCTACACTGACGGCACAGAAACTCTCCAGTGAGCTTGATCGGAAAACCATGTCCTATACCCTGCGCGACCAATGACGAGAGAATTCTCTCGCTCCTTGAAGACAAATGGGCCAACTTAAGTATTTGAGGTAGTTCCCCTCCAGGGCCCGACTTATTTTTCCACCCTGTATAATTGGAATCTCGGAAACGTCTCCAACGATTTTTATAAAATTTTGTATACAAGGGGTTTCGGGGGCGATAAATCGATTTAGCTAGGATTCATTTTTAGAAAATGTCAAGACAAAAAAAATACCGGGCAAAGCTGTTTATATGTTATGGAGATAGAAGAAACTAAAGCGATTATTAATAGTTTTCCACATACAAGCAAAAGCCTGAAAGAGAGCCTTCCTCTCCTCCCTCACCGCCGGCTCGTGACCCTCACCCCCACTTGGGGACCTTAAGTATGGTTACCTGGGAACCTCAGGGAGTAACTGTACCACATTTTGAAAATACACAATTTATTTGGCCTGAATTTGTAAATCTTCTCGTACTACTAGTTTAATACTGAACTAGGCCCGGCTTCGCATGGGTGGCAAAAAGGTTTCTGTGGATTTCATACGGAACTCTAAACGTTTTGAAAATCCAAAATAGCCTATGTTACTCACGAAGAATGTAGCTCTTTCTAATGGCGATTGAATTTAAAAACAGTCCATTCGTTGCTGAGCCTATTCATTACAAATCAACTTACAAATCCTCTTTAGATAAAATTAAAAAGTACATATACAAGGTACAATAAGTTAGGTATAGTTACAAGAATCAGAACAATAATTTTATGTTTTACCTTTTGAACTAGGCAAGCCGGTATCTCTAGAGGCAACATACAGTCATTTCAGTCAAGAGCACGACAGGAACTCCGCGTGCGTAAGAAGATAGATCGTGTAAATTGACGTTACGTTGTTTATGGGCATAAGCAAAACACACCGAAATTGCACTTTAGGCGCGGACGTTCCTTATCGAAATTGACTCGATGTCTGCATTATAATAGAAGTAATGAAAGCAATAAATATGGTTGCCTCATATATTAATTAACATAATAATCCCAATTTAAGTACTAAATGTGCAATAATTCATCATCATCAGTTGTATTTAAGATGCTTCATATAAGCCAGTGTTCTTATTACATGAAAAAAATAGAGTGGTCATAAATAAACGTTTTACGTGGTGATTTCATGCGGAGAAACTCTAAAAATGCAGGCGGTGAAATTACCCAATTACGTTGCGCGGCAGTAAATAAAACAATAAAATCGAAAAATTTTAATCAAATCGAATAATTTTATTTGTGAAGTTTTATGTTTATTTTATACTTATAACGTGACGCAACATCAGAAGCAATTTACTGATAACGGCGCAGTTTCACAATCACCTAAGTTTAATATTTACTGCGCTGTGTGCCTTCGTGGTGTCGCTACGTTTTGAGACTAGGTACCTACTCGTATTTATCAGAAATATGTTCGCCATCCTCTTCATAGTACTGACTTCGTTGTTTCAATGTAAGTACTTAGCTTTGTTCACTATCCAGCTAGAAAATTGTGTATACTTTAATAAATTTTACATAAGTCGTATACTATATAGGGAATTATTGCGTCTGAAATAAAAGCACAGATTATTACCAGGAGTGCAATTCTCTAACTTTCTCGCAACGTTGCGCGCATCGATGCTTACATCCACGCCGGATCAACCAATGACAATTGATATTAAGGGCGAGCTCAAGGATGTAACGAATCACAAACTCTTTCATCGTTGTGCCTTGGTTGTGCCTAGGATTAACCAATCACATTCTCTATAAAGGATGACGTAGTTTGAATAATGGGTTGGCAACTGTCAAAGTGACGCTTGTATAATTATAATAGTTTGTTCCTAAAACATTGCGTTTTTCTACGGTTGAATTCAGAAAATAATTCCAAACAGCAAAAAAATTCTAATGCAGCAAATACCAAAGGATAAAAAAATACGAAAGCTTTGGTTGAAAGCCATCCGTCGTGAAAAATTGATTATTACAAAAGTACGAGGTTATGTGGTAAACACTTTGTTGAAAGTGATTATGAAATAATAAGTAAATACACAGGTAAGCTGCTTATGAATAAATCTTTACAATAATTCCTTTTCCACAAAAGGGTGGCAGAGGTGTATTGTCCCATGTAATAGGGGACGACATTTCGTACTTGCCTATTTAAAATGTTAAAAATCACTTGTTCTAGGAGTTCAACATGTAACCACTGAACTAGTCAGGTGGGTACTCACCGGCTCACTCAGGGGCTGATGCAGAGAACTCTTTCCCAGGGCGCCTTTTTCACAGAGCTAGAGAGGTGCGTGCACAGGGTAGCTAGGGCTCCAATGAAAACAGCTGGTTGTCAGGATTGTACACACATGTATTTGATAATATTGCGTTACACACAGAAATATATAGTTGTAAAGTAGGTAGACAAAGAGAAGTACAGTATTATTCTATAAATATGTGAGAATGTAGATAGGCAGACACAGCAGACAGAAGTATGAAGTATCTAGATAGATAAGTAAGTAGACAGACAGGCACAGAATACAGAAGTATGGGCAGACGAACACACACAGTAGGCAGAAGTATGGCCAAACGAACACACACAGTAGGCACGTGAATTCTAGGATACACTACTAAACATTCACAGGTTTTACAGATGGTACTACACGGCTATGGCTACACAGATAATAGGCACAAGGCGGCAGTGTACTGGCCTTGGGTGATAGCTGGATGGCCTCAGGGATGTTCGGAGTAGACCTCTCGCCGATGTATGCAGCTCACAGCAGCCGTTGTACCACGAAGCCCGCCGTAGATATATATCAGAGAAGGGCGAATTCAGAGGGGCACACGAGCTCAGACCAGCGACCCTGTATAAAACAGACCACTCTTAAGCCGTGAGTATGCATACAGGCCCGCCATCGGTCCCAAAAAATAGAATTACAAAAAAACTTACCAGAATATCTGGGACCACGGTTTTCACCAAACAAAATCGATCAGAGAAAATTTACACAGAAATTATTTACTCAGAGACAGCTACGAAGATTGAAATAGAAGTTCGCTTGAGGATCGGCGCAGGCCTATTTATACCCGAATCCATCGAATATTCGTGAACAAACCTCAAAATTCTGCTGGTCACGAACTAACTCATTAGCGGCCAATAGACAAGCAAACTAATCAGCCGCTGACGGCCACAGACACGACCAGACCAAATATGACAAACATTTATTATAATTATGACTTGTTCACGAATATGTCACAATTTCTGAGAAAGTAAGTCCCATTTATTTATTATTGTTAAATTGTAAATAAAATGATAAATGAGTGCAATTAAAAAATGGATATATGCTGTAGGACACCAGCGCCATCCGCCGGTCGAGTGTGAGAACTAGAACACACCTAATCGAAGATTAGAAGTTTCACTGCCAAACAATTATGCCTAGTTCCCGTGAGACACACTAGGTGGCTCTGGAACAAAGAAATCTATGTACTGCTAAGAATGAAAATTAACTTGTTACAAACATCAACATAAGTTCTTCAAGAAAGGTGCTATACCGTCTGTTTTTCCGTGGAATACACAAGCAATTTCCGGGAATGCAAAGGCTAGAGAAGAAAGATTGACATACTGCAACCTGAAGAAAAGACAGTGTTTTGAGGTGCCATCAAGTACACAATGTTGTGAGGATATATTGCCATTAGAAGGAGATAATGGTGTGTCTCAAGACCGAGTGATAGAATGTAGTTCTTGAATCTATTCGGCCAAACCACAGCACTTGTGGGACACAAACATCTTATATATTAAGATTGTTCTCTACAGAGCTATCACTTGCAGATGATGAGACAGTGCATTTTTATACTGGATTAGAGACAGGGTAAATTTCATCTAATTTTCAGTACTGTTACAGTTCTACCCTTGGAGTAGAGTCATTTCCTTAACCGTACAGGATCAGTATCTTAAGCTATTAAGCTTAGAAGAGATACAACTGATTATGAATTAGGTAAAATGTTTGGTGTAAGTGAAGCTGAAGTGTCAAATATTATAGTGATGTGGATAAATTTTATTGGCGATATCTGGAGCTTAATAAATATTTGGCCTAGCTGCAGTTTAGTGAATTTTTAAATGCCTGATAGTTTTAAAAAATATTATTCCTCAACAAGGCTAATACTAGATGGAATTGAAATAGAAATTCAAAAGCTTAGCTAGCCCAATGACCAAAGAGCCACTTTTAGTAGTTATAAGCATAAGAATATCTGAAAATTTGTAGTAGGTGCCTCACCCAGTGGTTAAATGATGATAAATGATTAATACTTGGATAACTAACTATTAATCGTATATGCATGTATGTTCATTTATATACCTATGTATGCATTATCATTTCTGTACTGTTAGGGATATTGTAAATAAAACTAACATGAATACCTATGCCTGTTTCATTTGATTTCTAATTGCTCACATTTTTCAAAGAAAGCTTCTTTAAAGATGGAAAAAATGAATCTAATTTTTGTATCTAAATTTTCTTTTACAATATAAATTACTTTAAAATCCCTTAATGTATATATATAATTAGGTAACAGTATGTTCAGTATGTTATTTGAAAGTAACACGGGCTAGTTTTTTTTAGTAAGAGAGTACCTACCATTATTGTTTTCTAAATAGGGAACAGTAGAAGTATTAATTTCCTGGTATCGGCTTGCAAAAGGACACTTTATTTCTATTATGATCTCTTGTCCCAGTATCCCATCAGGAGAAGCAGCAAGATATGGTTTTTCTAAACTTATAAAAATACCACTTGGCTCTATGAGTCCATATTCAGCAGCGTATTTGGTTAGAGCGATTGGTTCATTCAGTATGCCATGGCTTGTTTGCTTTTGTCAGTAATGGCTTTCCGTCTAACATTTCCTTTGCATACTTACACATTGTGCTTGGTCGAAGGTGACAAATAATAAAGCCTTACTTGGCGGTATGTATGCTATTCAAGACAGTCATTGAGATCAGCCGCAGTTGATACTATATTGGAGCATATTAGAATATATTGGAGTGTGAAGTGCTTGTTTTTAGTCAATTCAGTTGTCATATATATATTTTCATACCCTGTCTTCCATATCATCAAAATCTGCTCAGTAGTTGTGGTGTGGAAGTACAACAGACAGTTCTGTGAGTATCAATCAGGTGTTAACTTCTAGGGGATTAAATGAAATTAATATCTGCAAAAATCTTTTATTGTCAACATCAAAAATCTTATCCATATATAGGTATCTAAAACACTCTGCATACTGTTCTAAGCATGATACTGGCATTCCTTACGGAGTTCCAGCAACCAGGTTGATTAAAGAACTCATGGGGTATGCTTCACATTTCCTGAAAAGTGATCACAAAATTATCTTCTAAACATATGTTGATATAATGACAGCCTCCGTGGCATAGCGGTAGTGAACGCGACCGCTACGCAGGTGGCGCGGGTTCGATCCCCGTTCAGTGTAAATATTTGTATGCATGATTATGGGTATTTGCTTTGGTCTGGCCGTGCCTTGGAGAGCATGTTAAGTCATCGGTCCCGGTTGTCATACAAACATCTATGGCAGTCGTTAAGGATAGTGGAGCCCTCAGAAATCTAACAACTGGTCTAGCTGCAATGCTTCGATATCGCCTTTGGGTTGTGGAGGTCAGATGGCAGTCGATTCACGGAAAATATCGAAGTTTAGCCAAATCTGCAGTTAGACTATTAAAAAGCGAACCCCAGACTCCAAGTTGAAAAGCTTCGGATGCGACTGGGATTACAGCTCCGACCCAGCCTCCGATGCGTGACTCATGTCACCCATAGTACCGAGTATCAGTGAAATGTAGGTGTTACTTCACCTGCCCTTAATCCTCCTGGGATACAGGCAAGATTATGTATATTATTATAAACGTGAAAGTTTGTGAAGATTTTAGTTATTCCATAACATTCTAATGGCAGAACGAATCTAGCTATTTGGTCAATTAGGTAATCTGTGGTTTGGTAAAGGAACAGCTTATAGTCTGGAATAACGCATAATGGTACTTTCCATCTTGGGAATATGTTTCTATGGGTAGCAGGAACAGAGAATGTAAAAAATATGTTGGTCCTGGTGGAGAAGAACAGGGCCACTTCATTTCTTCCCAGGAATTGTAGAAGGCGACTAAGGGGGAAGGCTGTTCTCCATTCAACAGTAACCATAGGGTCCACGACAAAGTGTCTGCTTGATGGCTATAGGCTGGCACCTTATTTCATGGGACCAACAATCATAGTGAAATTTAGGTGAATACTATGTATGTTTGTAATATAATTTATCTCTTTAAACCAATACTATCGTAAAATTAAGTATATTTATTCACCATTACGGATAAGAGTATCTACATGATCTTATATCACTGTGTTGGATTATATAATACAAAACTACCATGTATAGTAGGTACCTACCGTTCTTGTTCATAATGCCAATCTGCATCACTTTCACATGCACTAAAATGTGCCTTTTGTCTTGTATAATCATTATTTTAAACTTTACTTTCGTAACTATATGTAAATTTGTATTAGATTAGTATTCATTTTTATTCGCTTCTCGAGATTTCTCCCAATCATCACTTATACAAATGCAACTTTAACTACATACTTAACTTTTACCCTTTGTCTATGTAAATGTTGAAAGCTTTTTATTTATTTTATATAAATTAAGTATGAAGATGAGGTTAAGCGTGTTTGACATGCTTAGTTTCAATTGGCTTACAACGACGAAACATCGTCGACTGCAACTACGAAAATCAACCAATCACAATCATTTTCAAGGTTGAGCTTAGGTTGACACCAATCACAGTAGGATGTCGTTGTCGAGTAGTTCCTACATCGTACGGCACATCTTAGAGCCTATGGCGCTAGTGTACAGTTAGAGAATACCAAATTCAAGCAAATCGCCGAGACAACGTTGCCGCATAGATGTGGCGTCGATGTTGAAGTTAGAGAATTGCACTGCAGTACATGTCGGTGTTTAAAGCATTATCGTAGTCTGAGCTCAGGTGGAACTTAACTCATCTTGTGAATTAAATTTTCTGATGGAGGCAAGGCTATGCAACTCTTTGAATCATTTTTAGACAATAAGACAATGTATGTGGAAATTAAGTCGGTTGATAAAAGCGGTTGTCAACGCGTATATAGATCCAAGATACATAACGTGAGGGCGGGTGTCCCACTAGGATCAATTCTAGGGACCGTGCTTTTTCTTATTTTTATGAACGACATGATTAACTATACGAAGCGGTTGAACGCGGATGCTCAATTGGTAGTTTTTGCAGATGATACAAATGCAGTAGTAAGTGCCAGTAGAATGGAATCGTTATGTTGTAAAATAAATAAGTTGCTTAAAGCTTTTCAAAACTGGTGTAACCTCTGAACGTGTCAGATGGGCTACGCACCAGCTGACCCAGCGGAGAGATGCTCGAGCTCAAAAATATCCCAGGGCGCCTTTTCGTCAGCAGAGAAAAGTATGCGCGTGCGTATGGGAACCCCAGGGGAGACTTCAGAGAAACTACAAATGTTCTTTTAGTTTTGCACACATATATATCAGAGGTAATTGCCCGTTTACACAGGATACACAGAGTAAGAAACTTATAAAACTATAGTAGATCACAAATCTCAGCTTACAATCCCGAGTATGATCATATCATCACCGTCTGCAGCACAGTAGCATAGAAGCCAGCCCGAGATGGCTGGGGGACGTCCTATACAATAGGGGCAATCGACGGGCTACCAGGAGAGGCAAAAGCAGTAATAAATTGGAATACGTGACCCTTGATCCGATCGTCGGCCTGCGTGTAATCCAGGAGCGCCTTTCACCACGCTCTCGGACAGCCAAGGCGCTGCACCTGCAGGAGCCCTCCGGTTTCGCAACCAATGAAGCCCGGCAATGGTCGACGTCGAGGTGATCTTAGTATATGCGGTCTTCTTGAGCCGTATCTGGAGCCCTATGAACGAATTAACACTCAGAATCGTCTAAAATTGTAGAGGATCGGTAACAAAGACAAAAATAAAATTACTTACCACGAATGTGGGTAAAACTCAGATACACTGATTCTAATTGCAGAGTAACAATGAATAGTATAACGACAGATAAGTCACCAAAAGTAATGAGTCCAGTGCCTCTCGCGACACCGATCCTGGCTTATATGTATACCCACTGGATTAGAAGTTTCGCGAAGTCATCCATTCCTTTTTTTTTTACTTAATGAGCTTAATGAGCAACACTCACCCTCATTACCGTGATTCGATCACCAAAGTGAATAATATTCATATTCATTCATTTATTTCAAGTAACAAGGACTCAATTACATTATTTAAAATTTATACATTATTATATATTATTATCACACATACTATTATTATTATTATTATTATACTATTATTATTACCATTATTATTATTGACAATAAAATCCGACAATATAAATAAAATTACAAATTAGAAATGTCAATATTAGATTCAATTATACAATAAAAAAAAAACAAAGAAATTAAATAATGTCAAATATTATAGGTATAAAATTCAAAATTCAAAATTCAAAATAGGTACAATTAAATAAAATACCCGACTATAAAATAATGTTCCTAATAAAATACCTGCCCCTGAGTCATTTCTTTGTTTTTCCATACATTAACCATATAACAATGGTTAATGTACTGACAATCAAACCTGTTTGCAAATACGCTGAGAACGCTGTTGGAGGTGACCCGGAGCCTGCGCCCCAGAGATGTGCACCGCTTTCGCATCGTCGTATAAAAACAGTCGACACGGGCATCGGCGAACATCCCCGACGCGCTGCAATGCCGGGGCAGCCCCAACAGCACCCTGAACGCATTGTTATACTGTACACGGAGAGCGCTGTACTGCTTCTGGGTGTATGACACCCACAGGCTGGCCGCATACAGAGACGTACAAAACGCTCTAAAAAGAGTTATTTTGACGGCCCCCGAGCAACGAGCAAACCTACGCGCGATCATATTGGACCGCACAGACAGCGCCCTCCGCTCCCTATCGATGTCTGCATTGTCCTCCAGGTCAAAGGTCACGATATGCCCGAGATATTTAAACTGTTCCACTCGCTTTAACTCGACACCGTTCAATTTAATAGGCGGAACAGAATCGGGGCAGCGCCGGCCGCTGGCCCGGAAGACCATACATTCACTCTTCTTTGCGTTATAGACCAACCCATGACCTAGCGCGTAACGCTCGCAGACGCTCAACAACCTGGAGAGACCACACACCGAGGCACTCAGCAGCACCATGTCGTCCGCGTAACTAATATTGTTGACACAAACATCGTCAATATGGCAGCCGACACGAGTGCTGCTGAGCTCCCCAATCAGCGCATCCACGTACAGATTGAAGAGCGTCGGCGAGGTCAGCCCTCCCTGCCTCACCCCGCATTCCAATCCGTACGATTCCGACAGGGCACCGGACCATCGAACGACGTTGACCTGATTAAGATACCAGTACTTGAAAATTTCTACTAGTTCGTGAGGCATTGAGATGTCATTTAATTTTTGCCATAATATGTCATAGTTAACCAGGTCGAACGCCCTCGAGAGGTCGAGAAAACAGGCATAAATAGGTGTGCTCCTTTCGGAGTAGTACTTAACGGTTTGCTTCAAACACAAAATAGCTGACTCAGTCGACAGTCCTGGTTTAAAACCAAATTGATTGTCATGAGTTTTTACATACTGGTTAAGCTGTGTATTAAGCAAACCGTCAAGAACCTTAGCTAGCACTGTTGCTAGTGAAATTGGCCTATAATTATTCTCATCGCTTAGGTCACCAGTTTTACTCTTCACAATTGGTACCACCACGGTCTTCATCATCTCTGCTGGTAAGTAGGCATGTCCCATACAAAATGTATATAACATTGCAAGTACTCTGGGCAGATGGACGCCAGCATGCTTTAGATGCTCAATGCTCAGACTGTCATGGCCAGGGGACTTGCCACGCGACATTGACATTACAATAACTTTCACATCCTTCGCTGTGAATCTGGTCTTTAAATCCTGTCCATGTGACCCCGCATCACTGAATGACCGTGACGGCCCCAACGGTGATTTCACTGTAAAGTGATTCCTAAATAAGTCCGCAATACCTTTCGGTTCACTCATGCCCGCAACGCTCACGGGTAAGCCCGGCCTATTATTTAGCTTACTAGTCGTTTTCCAGAAGCTACAAAAGTCATGATTTGAATGGTGAGAAGCAAGAATATCCATCTTTATTTGCTCCCTATTATTTTGGCACCACTTCAGGCGTGATTTAAAGATTTTACGACTTTCCCTCATTTCATCCCAAATACGACCCTCACTCGGTTTACCCCACAGCACCCATTCTTTAAACTTATCCCGAGCTACCCCATGAGCGCTACGCACATGCTTGTTCCATCCGATCACAGGTTGTTTTCTTCTCGGTTTAACAATGGTATGACTCTCAGAGGCAGCGTCAGACAACGTATTAACAATCTCATTATATATATTATCAATTATATGTATGTGGTCTCGGTTATCACAACGTTTATCACAGTTACTTAGTACTATTAATTATTCTGTGGTTCAGGCGGGAAATCTATTACTTTTAATCTGTCATTACATAATTTACTATATAAATTCATTTGTTCGAGACTTCTAACCCCCCATTTTATTCTATTATAGTCACAATGTTCTTGAAAATGCTTTGGTTTTACATTACTTATATTACATTTAATAATGAGTGGCAAGTGGTCAGACCACACCGGATCATATTTGATGTGTATATCGACTATGGTGTGAAAGGCCGATTCAGTAACAACACAGTGGTCTAACCATCTTAGCGCCCCATTAGCGTCACTTATAAAACTGTATGTATCTGACAATAAACCCAAATGAATGGTATCCGCACATCTCCAATGCATATCGCTACAAAAATTTGAAAGTTAAAAAATACAAAGCAGGTGGCAACGCCACCCCGCGGACACTATGCGTACTAGCATAATCGATCTTAACATCAGCAACTCACGACGAGAAGTCCGCACTGACGGAGCACTAGATGGCGCTACCGAAAGATAATATTTCTAAAAAATCTTAGTACAAAAATTCTGTTACACTGGTTTGCAGCTAATAGCTTAATAATAAATAGATAAAAAACAAGCGTTATGGTATTTTAAACTACATCCCGTAATAACGATACTGTAAATGTTGAGCTGAACGGCGATAGAATTGAATCCGGTTAAGTTTCTGGGCGTTCACATTTGTACGTTACTGAATTGGAAAGATGAACTGGATGCCATTGATGGATCAATTTCGTCAGCTTGCTTTGCTCTAGGAAGTTTAAGAGACGAAGTCAGTGTTGATCACCTAAAGATGGTGTATTTTGCATTGGTTGAGTCCAGATTAAGGTACAGTATACAGCTTTGGGGTAATAGCTTTAAATATAATTGTAACAAGGCATTCATATTGCAGAAAAGGGTTATAAGAACAATAGTCCGTATTCCCCAATGGGAATCCTGTAGGAAGCATTTTAAAAACCTGTCCATACTAACCGTGCCGTGCCTCTACATATTGGTGTTAATTCGGCATGTCCACCCGATTAAACTAAACTAAACTAAAAATTCTCTTATTTTAGTTTAGTTCAACGCTTGGTCTATTCGGTTTGGCCACCGAACTAAAAATAGTGCATGCATTTTTAGTCAAGGTCACACGACTAAATTGAATAAGCCCTTTTTAATCTGTGAATTCAATGAACGAATGACAACGTCCTTGTTGTTGAAGTGTGAGAGAGACAACTTAACTTCTTGTCAAAAAACGTGTTCAAATTCAAACGTGACCGTAAATTAAACCTCTGAAAAAATAAACAAACCAAAACAACAAACTTGGCGGCATGGTAATGGGAATATTACGTGAAAAGAGGAAAAATAAACAATGTATGTGTATGTGTGTGTATGTCACAATCACAAAAAAATCCTCTTCGCTTAATTTAAGGTGATTTTCAAGTATCTCTAACAGGAACTTGGCCGCTGATGACCCTAAAGATTTTTTTTAAATTTACGGTCGGCCATCTCAAACGGATTTGATGCATCCTTCGACCGAAGCAACCTGGCCCGTTCTTCCCGATTTCTGTAAAACAAATAAATTTCAAACCTTAAAATAAATTTCAAACCCAACCTTTATGATAATAGTTAATTTTTCAATTATTTTTATTGTAACACAATTTTTACATATATTACAGATGTATTGGCAAATATTAAATTAAATTAATAAAGTTACTATATCTACACAATACTAAATATAATAAAAAAACTAAAAGTTAAAATGCGTCGTGGAATTCATCCGCATCGCATGCCTCTTTTGGTAGCGTTCCCAGAAGACTAGCAGCATTGCCACGTTGTATGGCAATACTTAATCTCTGACCTGAAATGAGGCCAGCCTTCTGGTCACGAGAAGCGTCAGCCATACATTTCGCAATCTCCCTGAAGAGATTGCGGGTGCTCGGACCCCAAGGCCCAAACGTTTCGACTCCAAACGGCACACATTCATAATCTCCAATAAGATTGGAGTATTTGCGCCGCTTAACAGCCGCTGCAGAAGCTGCAAGCTGCAGCGGCACCGGCACAGCTAGCAGTGCCAGTTATATGGGTAGGGGCAATGGTGTCGACGCATGTTGCGTCCCACACCAGAGTCCTACCCATTTTCCAAGGCATTATTGGCATACCATCCAGTCTCTTGCCATCGTCGCGCGCCAAACCGTTTGGTTCAAGCACAGCTGGCATACCAGCAATGACAAGAGCACGGCGGATTATGTCGTTGAGGCTGGCGTGCCGTGGAATTCGCCCCGCGATCCTGCAGCATGACAGGCCATGGTGTCCGAGTCGGTCAACTGATTCAGTGCTTCTCCACAATGACATTGATGCGTAATTTTTTACTGCTAGGTCAGTTTTGAACAAATAAACACATATTTAGTTGATAAATTTTCTTATTTACCTTTCTTGCTCCTCGAAAAAAGCAGCCACAACGCATACGTTCGTTTTACTGTAATTTAAAAATTTCAACCAGCACAAACAATCAGCAGAACAAGGTTTAGTTTAGTTTAATCGCGACCAAAAATATGGCCACTAAAATAAGTCGGATTTTAGTTTGACAGGAATAAAATTTTGCCTTACCGAATAGCAAAATGGAGGATTTCACTAAATTGAATTCGACTAAACTAAAAATAGTTTAGTCCTGTCAAATTAAGTTAGTTGGTGTTTTCCCGAATAAGAAACCGCAATTTGACGTGACTAAACTAATTATAGTTTAGTTTAGTCGGAATTTTGCCAACCCGAATCGACACCATTGGTGTTAATTCGGCATGTCCACCCGATTAAACTAAACTAAACTAAAAATTCTCTTATTTTAGTTTAGTTCAACGCTTTGTCTATTCGGTTTGGCCACCGAACTAAAAATAGGGCATGCATTTTAGTCACGGTCACACGACTAAATTGAATAAACCCTTTTTAATCTGTGAATTCAATGAACGAATGACAACGTCCTTGTTGTTGAAGTGTGAGAGAGACAACTTAACTTCTTGTCAAAAAACGTGTTCAAATTCAAACGTGACCGTAAATTAAACCTCTGAAAAAATAAATAAACCAAAACAACAAACTTGGCGGCATGGTAATGGGAATATTACGTGAAAAGAGGAAAAATAAACAATGTATGTGTATGTGTGTGTATGTCACAATCACAAAAGAATCCTCTACGCTTAATTTAAGGTGATTTTCAAGTATCTCCAACAGGAACTTGGCCGCTGATGACCCTAAAGAATTTTCTAAATTTACGGTCGGCCATCTCAAACGGATTTGATGCATCCTTCGACCGAAGCAACCTGGCCCGTTCTTCCCGATTTCTGTAAAACAAATAAATTTCTAACCTTAAAATAAATTTCAAACCCAACCTTTATGATAATATAATAGTTAATTTTTCAATTATTTTTATTGTTACACTATTTTTACATATATTACAGATGTATTGGCAAATATTAAATTAAATTATTAAAGTTACTACTTACTACTTTCGCGCCGTGGAATTCATCCGCATCGCATGCCTCTTTTGGTAGCGTTCCCAGAAGACTAGCAGCATTGCCACGTTGTATGGCAATACTTAATCTCTGACCTGAAATGAGGCCAGCCTTCTGGTCACGAGAAGCGTCAGCCATACATTTCGCAATCTCCCTGAAGAGATTGCGGGCGCTCGGACCCCAAGGCCCAAACGTTTCGACTCCAAACGGCACACATTCATAATCTCCAATAAGATTGGAGTATTTGCGCCGCTTAACAGCCACTGCAGAAGCTGCAGCGGCACCGGCACAGCTAGCAGTGCCAGTTATATGGGTAGGGGCAATGGTGTCGACGCATGTTGCGTCCCACACCAGAGTCCTACCCATTTTCCAAGGCATTATTGGCATACCATCCAGTCTCTTGCCAAACCGTTTGCTTCAAGGACAGCTGGCATACCAGCAATGACAAGAGCACGGCGGATTATGTCGTTGAAGCTGGCGTGCCGTGGAATTCGCCCCGCGATCCTGCAGCATGACAGGCCATGGTGTCCGAGTCGGTCAACTGCTTCTCCACAATGACATTGATGAGTAATTTTTACTGCTAGGTCAGTTTTGAACAAATAAACACATATTTAGTTGATAAATTTTCTTATTTACCTTTCTTGCTCCTCGAAAAAAGCAGCCATAACGCATACGTTCAGTTTTCTGTAATTTAAAAATTTAAACCAGCACAAACAATCAGCAGAACAAGGTTTAGTTTAGTTTAATCGCGACCAAAAATATGGCCACTAAAATAAGTCGGATTTTAGTTTGACAGGAATAAAATTTTGCCTTACCGAATAGCAAAATGTAGGATTTCACTAAATTGAATTCGACTAAACTAAAAATAGTTTAGTCCTGTCAAATTAAGTTAGTTGGTGTTTTCCCGAATAAGAAACCGCAATTTGACGTGACTAAACTAATTATAGTTTAGTTTAGTCGGAATTTTGCCAACCCGAATCGACACCATTGATAAGGGTTTCCCACTGGTGACCGAAATTAATTTGATCATTTGACGTGTGACCGATAAAACATTAGGCCATGATTTGCGAAACACATAAGAGATTATGAAACGAAAGATGAAAGAGTAACACGTGCAAGTACTCGAAGGAACCATTTCAAAGCTACCTTGAATCCAAAAATTAACGTTGTGATACATAGTGCGAAATATCAAGCAATTTTTTTTTAATAGTCTGCCTATTGACGTAAAGCTTCATATCTACAAAACAAATTCTTTTAAAAAAGTTAAAGTCCTTGGAGTTTGAGAAATGTTATTATACAGTGGAAGAATTTATGAATTATACCTAAATAGTTATGTTTGATTTATTGGCATGTATGATTGATTATTGATATTTATTCTATTGACATTTACATTATTGACATTAATAGAAATTACACGTATAAATTGAATATAATAATTTACTAACTTATTTTAAACATTGCTGAATTCATTGATTTTGACATTTTCATAGTTCCTTATTGTTTTTTTTATACGCAATGTTTTGTATTAATGTTATTTGTTGACGTATTGGTTTTAACATCATCATTTTGTAATATGATTCTATGTAAGAGATAAATTGGTGTGAATTTGGTATAAGGCCATGTAGGTATCTCTTTACCTCACGTTCCACTTACATGTATGTACTTATCTCTTTTTGGCGCACGATTTGTCACATCAATTTTTCTGTTTCAGATTCAACGTGCCTCACCGGTGCTACTAGGGTTAATAGATCCTACATTGTAAGTTTGTTCAACTTGTTGGTTTGTGCGACCTTAGAGCGTTTTCACATTGTCCGAAATTCTATATCCGATACCCGTCCGATATCGGAGGAAGTCAAATGTATGGCATATGTATCACTCTTTCAGATTGTTTGGCCCGATATCGGTGATCGGAGCCGACACCACTGTCGGCCCGATATCAGGCCCCCGATTCTGTTAGTAATAAGACATAACAAAACCACTGTGATACCGCTGACATTGCTTTGAATGTCATAAAATTTTCGACTTAATTGCTGAGTATTAAAGTCCAAAATGAAAAGAGAAAGAGTTAATAACATTTTCCATTCACTCTACAAGATTGTCATTTATCTTTAGACTTTAACAGTAGGTAGGTATATCAGTAAAGTCTAAAGTTAAATGGTATTGGTCACCTCAGAGCAATAAACCAACCGGAGACGCCACTAACACGCATACCCCGCTGCCAAAGGTATGAGACAGCGGGTCATGCCCGTTATATAAAACTAGTTGCCGCGCTTTCCGCGCCATTTCGACGCACGGCTCACTGAGTTAACTTCTCCTATTAAAATGCCGACTTGCTGTGTATTTTGGTGTAAAAAGCGATCAGCAACATCAAATAAACAAAAGGATAACATTACCTTTCACCTATAAGTATAATTTCGTTCAAATATTTTCAATTAATTCATTAAATTATCAAAAAACCAAAAAAAGTATGCTAATCGACAGTGTTACCAATGTATGAACTAGAATGAAATCTGGGGTAATTTTTAAGCTAAGGTTTCTTACCAATTTAATCAATTTTGTATTAAACTTAATAAGATTTTACACAGTATATATTTTATACCACTAAGATGGCAGAGAAGCACACGGTCCAACTGATGGAAAGTGGATACCGAGGCCTATAGCATGTTTATAGTTACTGCGTAAAAACCACGGAGAGCCGAGTTCATAAATAATAATATTGTTGAAATTTTAAGTGGAATGCTTGAAATTAAATTATCGCTGTAGTTACGTGTTAAAGCTATATTTACTATATCGAATAAGAACGAAGAGATCGTTGTTTAAAACAATACCTAAGTCATATCTTCAATTAATATAAAGAAATATTTATTTTTAACTTACTGCAACATAATCTAGTTTTTCAAAACCCTGTAAAGATTACTAACATTCAGTTTATTGGCTGCCCTGTTTGCTGGGATAATTATGTGCACATAAGACGTTAATAATAGGTATGTCAAAATTACATTTGCTGTCATGGCATCATAGCCTTTCAACCAATAGTACCAATGCACACAGATATAATTCAATATGAGAGTATTATTATCTTACATTCGAAAATAAAATATTTCGAAAAAAAGCGAAATATTTTGTAGGAAGTTGGCCACACTTTGCCAGAATTAGAGCTGGGACAGCATAATGACCAATATCGATATCAATATTCCAGTACCATATTAACAATTTTAACGTTAATGTTTAGATTCCCAAAAGAACTATTACTTTGTACCGCTTGGGTCCAATTTTGTGGGAACCATGTTTCGTGGGTGCCGAGAAGTACAATTTGCTCACAGCATTTTAAAAGTTCCTGTTTTATAATACAATCAAACAATAAGAGAAAATTGATTCAGGGCGCTGTACCAACGTTGATACTACCCAAGGTACATTTTATTATTGTACTAGGTCCTGATTTTCAGCTTGGTAGTTAACCCTTCTAATATTAGGTATACATATGAAATTGGTGTTATAAAACAATATATAAGCTTATTTTGTACAGTTTTTTTATTTAATCAATCAAAGTTTGTACCGTTGTTATCTATGCACTTGCCATTTTATAGGCAGTTCATTGATTCCTTTGCTGAAAAAGTTGCGGGAGCGAGAATCAACAAATTGATTAAAGTAGTGTTGTTTTGGACTGTCTAATCTGAATTGATTTTTTTTTTAACTGAGAAATACTCCAAAAATACTCCAGATTTGTGGAGTGGAGTGGATCAAGGTCCGGGAAGTATGGTGAGTGATGGGGACATTCCAACATTCCTTCTCTACATTAACGACCGTCTGTTGGTCTGGTGTGGTCTAACGTTGTCCTGAAGCAGCAGTGGGCTAGAACAGTTCACCAATCTCGGCCGATTAAAGGCTAGCTAACGCCAATTTCATATGTAAGGAGTATTAAAAGTGTAGAAAAAGTATTCAATAAAATAAAAAGCCTTTTATTAATCACTAATTTAAAATTAATATAAATATTTAACCTATTTATTGTTACTTTGGTACCTGTATTTCATACGAGAACCCCTTATTGGGGGACTTCATCGTCGGGTCCCACGACTGATTAAAATAACTCTAATGGAATTTATTTTGGACAATTTTTGGCCATTTCAAAGTGCTAAATCTACAAAGACTTACAAAATTATTAGCAAAACCCCTGTACACAGTACCTATTTCATTAAAGAATGCATATTCTATTTAATACATATAATAAATATTATTTTAACGACGTTATAATACGTAAAAAAGTCATCACATATGATAATTGATAATTACCTTCACGCATTTGAAACACAAAAACCTCGATACATAATATCGACATGGTCAAGCTCTAGCTTGTTTACATTAATGAGATGTCACTGATAGAGGTCCCTGTGTGCGAATGTGAGTGTGTGCGTATAGTTTAAATTAGTGTTCAACATTTTTGTTGTGTGAGTGCATAGCGACGTGATTTAAAAATGCATTAGTAATTGACAATTAAATTAGTGTGCGTCCCCCGTCCCCCGCTGAAAGTGGCAGACTTTTGTTCGTACAAAATAGCGCGCGAGTCCACTCCGTTTGGTTTATTGCTCTGAGTTGGTCACAGTGTCTGTGGTACCGCAGTGGCTTTGTCGTGAAAAAAAATTAGTAAAATCAGTGACAGATCACAGACTAAAACAGCGCGTGATAGTAATTTTCAACCGTAATGACATTTCTTAGCTTCGTGTCTTTTCACGTTAATTGATGACGCTGAACACGAATATAAGAAACATCTCGATACCGTGTCAATAAGGTTGCACTTTTTTCACGGATATAGGTTATCGGATGAATGAGAAAAGGCACTAAGGCGTGCCTCATTGTAGTGCACCTTTTGGTTTCAACACCTTTTAATTACTTAATTTGTTCATATTTATAACTTATAATTGAAATTGAATGAAATTTTGAAGCATTTACTATGCCAACTTTTCAAATCGATTAAGATAGGAAAAAGTGAGTGGCCAGGTGGGATGGATCAATGCATTCCCCCTGTAAGGGAAAGATCGTGGGTTCGAGTCCCACCTGGGCATTCACTTATAATTGAAACCTTAATTTTCACTTAAATTTATATTTATACTGTTTGCAGTCCGTAATCGCGGTAAAATCTCTATTAAAATCTTTATTAGCATTTAAAATCTTTTAAATTATATTTTTAAATAAAAATAAAAATAGAATCCCACCCACATCGGGTACAGGGACCAAGCTACCGGTGACTAGGGCTCCAAAGAAAGGAAACTCCTCACAATACGTGCCGTCTCGACTGCCTAACGACTTGACCCAGCTGCCTAACGAGAGCCTCTTAAGGTCTTGGTCAAGGCTCTTAGCAGTTAGCCCATGGACACATATGAATAACTTCACACGCTGAATCAGCATTTCACATATAAACAACCTCATGAGCCAAACCCAAATATATTATTTGTATGACCAAATGGCAACTATTCCGCATCGAACTAAAAAAACCCACATAAATGGGATAATAAATCTCCGACCTGGTCCAACGTAGGTATTTACATGTCGCTGATTAAATGCCAGAGGGCCACAATGCAAAAAAAACTGATTCTCGTTTTTTTTCAAAAATGGTATCTAAATCATTATAAGTTTTAAATTCTAAAAAGACACCCACGATTCTAGCATCAAAAATGGACCAATCAGACAACCGCCTCTTTCGCATTCCGTGACTTTGGTGACCAACTTCAGAGCGAAACGGCCATCTTGTCAATTGAATCCTCATAGTCGGAGTGTGCGCACGTATTTTTTATGATAAAGAGCCACATTGCGAAATAAGTATCGGCCTTATTACAAAAAACAGAATTAAGTTTGGTTTAATCCCGAACTATAAAGTCTAGGCTTAATCTCTAGACCATGGTTTAAACTTCTTCTTATTACAAAAACTGAATAAACCGTAGACTACTTAGTACCATGGTTTAAACCTTGGCTTCAATAAAAACCACAGATTACTACAAATATTGTTCGTTCATTATGACACCATTCGATCACAACGTTCCGTATCCTCCGAAAGCAGAATTTTTTGAAGTCATTGATAAAGTAATATTTACTAAAATTGGTGAAAAATATATTTAAAACATATATTTTCATTAAATGCAACTTCATGGATAATAGTTATTCTTTATTAAGTAATAAAATATAACTATCATGCCTTTATTTAGCAATCATTGTTATAAAATATTGGAAGATGTATGCATTGAAACGGAGCGAAGTTTTACACGATGCTCGAAACGAATTACGAAATTTTATACTGAAGTTGAATGTTGTATGTAAAGTTAATTATGATGGAACAACAAAATAAAAGAAGAGCTGAAAGTTGGAGTTCTGAAGAAAAAGTAAGTCAAAATATGACATAGCCTCAGAATAATCACTAATTAAATCAACAAATCATATAATAAAACGTTTTGAAAATTTCTGTTAGGTAAGCGTGGTATGTCCAGTAACTTCACGATAATAATATCTTCGATATCCATTTCATCAACTGCATTAATATTACGAGCAAAAATATGTACGAATAATCACAAGCTAAATAATGAAAACCTAAAAAACGACAACTCTGACGTATGCGATTATTGTGATTACACTTTAAACCAACGCTAAACTAGGGGTCACGCAGGTTTATCTTTAGACCAAAGATGATCTATGGTTCACTACTAAAACGCTTATTGTAATATGATTTTATTTAGACCATGGTCTAAAGACGATTTAAACCTGGTTTTACAGTTAGTCCGTGTTTTGTAATAAGACCGTATGAGTTTAAATTAAATTTTATAAAACAAAGTGCCATATTTTAGATGGTGTCCGTATGGAATATAAATATTAAGTGAGTTCAACATTATTTTATATGCCAGAGGGCCATATTGTAGAATGTGTCCGCTTTGCATTTTAATTCTATGAGCTTATTATTTATTTTTGTAGATGAAAGTGCAGTACTTGTTATGCGTCTGTTTTGTAAATAAGAAGGAAATAAATATGACACTATTTCTCAACAAAAATTGGACATTTTTCTTTTGTGGCTGTATTGATGTGTGTAATGGTTCGCTTGTAGATATTTTTTTAAGGCAGTAAATACCTTATATCTAAAACTATGTTTTTGAGTAATAATTGCTAGAAATAAGTACGCTAGCGAACCAGGGTGCTCCATTCGCGTGCAGTAAGTATGCTTTCATAGCTACTCCATGCACCTAGTGTTACTTGATGAAATACTAGTTGTGAAGAAAATATAATTATGAATTTTTCAATAATATTTTATTTTTTGATATTTACACTTCTAATGACAAGTAAAGAAATTATTCTACCTAATACATATTTTTAAATAAAAAACCAATATATAAAACCATAGAGAACTATGAAAGAGGCCACCTCCCCTTTTTTTATAAGAAAACATTTTTTTTACTGGACGCCTCAACGTCCCCACCCGAGTGTTAACGTCTACTACCCTAGTTATTCCGACACGGCCTGGATATGCTGCTTGAATGACGCCTCGTGGCCATGTACCACGCGGCAAGTCTCCACGAGCACGGGATCCCCGACGTTAATATTTACATCAACTCCTTGCACTCTTCTTGGAGCCAACGTCGGTAGATACTCCGTAATCCACCGTCGCCAATAACGATCGGCCAGACGCAAAGCCTTGCGCCACCCAATTCTGCTGGACAAATCCGAATCCGACAGTTGACATGGTACTGGGCGACCCGACGACGAGCTGAGCAAGAAATGTGTCGGCGTTAACGACTCGGAGTCTGTGGGGTCAGGGTAGACGTGTGTAAGAGGTCGCGCGTTGACCAAAGCCTCCGCTTCAGATAACAGTGTTGTGAAGACTTCATCCGTCGGCGTACGCTCTCTTAGGGTGATTTGACGCGCTGACTTGACACTTTTTACTAGCCGCTTCCAAACTCCGCCCATGAATGGAGCTGAAGGCGGTATGAAAACTCATTCTATTTTTCATTAACGGCAAGTCAGCTACAGCTTGGTCGTAGAGCGCTCTCAGCTGACGGTTGGCGCCGCCGAAGGCCGTTACATTATCGGAATAGATTTTACTTGGTGTACCTCTTCTAGCGATGAAACGGTGAAGGCACATAATTGCTGCGTCAGTTGACAAGCTGTGTACCACTTCGAGATGAATGGCTCTGGCCGTTAAACAAGTAATGAGCGCGACCCATCGTTTTTCCCGGCTGCGATGTACCATGACCTGTAGAGGTCCGAAGTAATCAACTCCCACGAATGAAAAGGGGCGTTTATGATGCGACATCCGAGCTTCTGGGAGATCACGCGTCAAAGGTTGTACGGGCCTTCCGCGCAGCAATTTGCGTAGTTGGCAATTATAGACAATCGAACGAACTGTGTTTCATAGGCTCAGGGTCCAATATTGTTGCCGCCGTTCTAATCACCGTTTCTGTGTTGGCATGCGCAAATTTATAATGAAAATAGTTAATTAGTAGGCGTACGGCTGGGTCTTTACCGTCCAGTATGATTGGGTGCTTGGCTTGGTCCTGCACGTTCTCGGCGGCGTCTATGCGTCCTTTCAAAAACATCAAACTATCCTTGTTAATAGCTAGAGATAGGTTCACGAGACGACTCTTGGGAGATATGGGTTTTCCATGTTTTAATCATTCCAATTTTTTTTGGAAAGTATTCGTTTGACTCTGGCAGAGGACGTGGACTTCCGCAATCTGCAGATTTTTCGCGTTTAGCGGCCTTAAGGGCCTTGGAGAATCGGTAGCTGAAGGACTATGTTGTAAAAGGATAAAATTATGTGAAACCCTCCTTACTTTTTACGCCAACCTATAATGTTTAGACTAAGCATAGACCTATAGTGTCCTAATTGATATCTACATTTTTTACCGTTATATTGTATTACATAATAATAAAACAGTATTTTATAATATACAATTTTATAGACGTTCAATTAGAGACTGAATTATTAAGACTGAATTAAAACAGTTATTGTTTAATTTTAGAATATAGGTACCTCTCTATGTGAGTTCACTTATGAAGATTATGGTGATGATCAAAAATAATTGATCCACCAGTAAAATGACTGTACTTAAGTTGTGATATTTCTGCGTAAGTGTGCATATTTAATACTACTGGTAGTATAACTAAATACTTAAGTGAGAGGGTTTTGAATTCCAAGCGCGTTTTAACGGGTTTTTTATTCACTCTGATTATTGCTAAGTCTATAAAAGTTGTTCCTTTTATGTTTAAGGCTTAAATGCCATTTAAATTGTAATATTGCCATATTTGTAAGACAGATATTTAATTATAACATTTTCTTATTAATATAATAACTACTGAATTTTTCACGAAATTACGTATTATCTGTATTGTGTTATCCTTATTCTTTTTAAGTATAGTTAAGATTGATTGATATAGTTTTTAAAAAATTAAGTTCATTAAACATTACTTAATTTTCGTTATGTGGCGTTTTATTAAATACATATTGACAGATTGTTATAAGCAAAACGGACTCATGTGATATTATACTTTCGTAGATAGAAGCTGCTGAAATTAGTCACTATTACATTAATAAAGCTCTAAAATACGCATCGAATGGTATATAACACATAGATGTAGCACTTATAGATTCGTAAAAAAAGTAAAAATAGCGCGATGAAAACTTTGATGGGCTCTCCTATAAAATTTACTATTTCCTTCATGTGGCCCTTTGGCATTTAATCAGCGATGTGTGTGAACTGTCAATAACTCGTTTCTTCACTCACACACTTGCAAATTGCAATTGATTCTAATTTGTTCCATTCGTATTTGTTCATTCTACTAGTTACAGTTTCTCGGGTAATAGTTCAAAAAATTCATAGAATAGTATGAGATTTTAATTTTTAGAATCATCAATATCAATCATCGTGGTTCCCAGGCATACAAAGTCGCATTTTAATTTAAATATATCATATAAGGTTTTGGGTTCGAATACCAGTGACAGCAGTGTCAAGGTGGACGAATGACCGCCCAAGAACAATAGACATAATAGGTACTAAGATAAGAGACTCGAGAGACTGATGAAGAAAGTTTGCTCAAGATATGTGGATTGACATTTACCATTTACTTTTTGAGTCCTTACCTACCGAGATGCGTAAAATCACTAATTTCTCATCATTTTTTCAAATCATTAATTTCGTAAATCTATTGATGCAAACAAGGTCACTCCCAAGCTTGATTTAGATCTGCAACTAGACAGTAACATTCAAGCTCCTTGGTCTTTCACGGAATGTGAGAGAAGCCGAGTTTCAATTAAAAAATAAGCGATGGCTTAGGTACTACTTAACATTTAGTTATGAAAAGGATCTGGTAACGTTGCACGGATTTTGTGACGCCTCTATTAAAGCTTATGCAGCCGTAGTAAACTGCTGGGTACAGAAAAATTGAGATATAAAATCACACTTGGTTGCAGCCCGGACAAAGGCTCTAGTCGAGACTACACGACTCGCACTAAGTGGGGCGGTGCTGTTAGCCAAGTTTCTATATAAAGTAAGCTAAGCCATGAGAATGCCAATATTTAATACCTTGCTTGGACTGACGGCTTATAATGGTTATATTGCACCTCTCTTGAGATATGGTATCAGGTTCTGGGGCAACTCATCCGATAATGAAGACGCATTCGTGGCACAAAAGAGGTGTACAAGTACTATATGCCACCTAAAACTTACAATCTGCAGCTGTAAGCCTTACTTCTCTCAAAAAGGTATTAACACTACCATGTATATTAATATCTGCTATTTGTAAGGAAGAAGATGCATTTGTTTACTAAGTTGAATAGTAAAAGAAAAAAATACTTTAAGCATCGCATCAAACAAATTGATATTGATGAATAGTAGCTTTCTATGTATGATTCCTAGAAATTATAATAAATTACCAAAAACAATTCAAGAAATATCCGCACTGAATATTTCAAAAAGAAATGAAGATTATTTTGTTCTATTACACCGTAAATGATTATGTAAATGACAACACACTGTCAGTTATGACCTTGGCATTGTTATTTTATATTGTGTTTTAATTTTATTAATGTTTGACATTGTTATTAGATAAGATTTTTTGTAATTTTATTTGAGTAATTTAATGCATCTTGCATGAAAATGATTAGGTACCTTTTGTTGTTATACGAAACACGGACATCTAAAATTTTGACAACATATAATAATTATCTATACCTTTCCCTAATTTTAATAAATATGTAATTAATTATTAAATACCCATTCAATTCTTTAAAATGAGAATTTTGCATGTCATTTTGGCTGATATATGGTGAACTAAATGCATAAATTTTAACAACTGTGTACCCATATATATCGCAATAAAATGAATTTGATTTGATTTGAAAACAAAATTCAAACTCTTAACTCCTTTGTTGACGGTCATAATATTCTCAGGGTGGGCGGCAGATTAAGAAACGCTGATGATGAAGAAAACCTGAACCAAACTGGACGACCTTTCGGTATCAGAGTTGCTGAGCATGTCAGAGGTTGGAGACTTAAAAAAACAGAGTCCAACTTCCGACTATTAAATTCGGATAGAAACAATATAATAAATCAACAGTTGGATCTGAGCCGCTCACCTCTGTTGCAATGAATAGTGACATCTACAAATCTAATTAATTATTAATTAATTTGACTGACATTTTATATATTATCAATCCATTAGCCCACTGCGGTCCACTGCTGGACATAGGCCTCCCCCAATGTGCGCCATTTCGCCCGATCCTCCGCCTTCCGCATCCAGTCCGTCCCAGCCACCTTTTTCAGGTCATCGGTCCATCTGGCTAGGGGGCGTCCTACCCTTCGTTTGCCTTCTCGCGGTCTCCACTCTAGGACTCGTCTACTCCAACGGCCATCGGTCCTTCGACAGACGTGGCCAGTCCATTGCCACTTCAGCTTGCTTATTCTACGAGGTATGTCGGTGACTTTGGTTCTTTGTCGGATCACCTATCTTCGAATTCTATCCTTCAGAGAAACTCCAAGCATAGCTCGCTCCATAGCCCGCTGCGCGACTTTTAGTTTATGGACTAGCCCTACCGTTAGTGTCCACGTTTCGGCACCGTCAGTCATAACAGGTAGGACGCACTGGTCAAAGACCTTTGTTTTCAGGCATTGCGGTAGGGGGGAAGAGAAGTCTCGACGTAGTTTGCGAAATGCTGCCCAGCTCAGCTGAATCCTTCTGGCTAGTTCTTACTCGAAGTTGTTTTTACCGAGCTGGATAACCTGGCCCAGGTATACATAATTTTGGACAACTTCGAGCGTCGCCCCTTCGATGGCAATCGGTCTCGGTGCAACATGTTCGTTGAACATGATCTTGGTTTTATCCAAGTTTACACAGAGGCCGACGCGTCGAGAAGCTCTATCTAGGCTGTGCAGCATCTCGACCAATTTTTCCAGCGACTCCGCAACAATTTATTTTTTATTTATTTATTATTATTATAATCCTCTTTATTCATTTAAAAAAACTTACAAATTATATTTTTAAATACATATAGAAAAAAAAACAATACATCTATTTAAAAATATAAAAAGTAGTGTCCCACCGGTATCGGATACAAGGACCAAGCTACCGGTGGTTAGGGCTCCAGAGAAAGGAACTTTCTCACGATGCGCGCCGTATCAAGGAGCACTGCCTTCTGCATCTGGCCCTTGATCCAACCGTCTAACCCGAGCCTCTTCAGGTGTTGGTCGAGGCTCCTTGCTATCAGTCCGTTGACTGACACAACTATCGGTACAATGATTGCTGAGTCAGTGGGCCAAGTCCAAGTATTTGATCTCTTTATCTTTCTCAGCTTTGACGAGATTCTCGTCATGAGGAATGGTGACATCTACAATCAATGCTCGGCGTTCGGATCGGTCTATCACCACAATGTCAGGCTTGTTGGCTACAACAGTCCTATCAGTGATGATAGATCGATCCCAGTACAATGTGATATGACTATTTTCTAGAACTGGCTCAGGAACATACCTATAGTAAGGCACCTCAACTTCCACAAGGTTGTATTTCAGAGCAAGTCGCTGATGAATTATCCTGGCTACTTGATTATGTCTGTGCAAGTACTCGCCGTTAGCAAGACGAGAACAACCGGAAGTAATATGTCTGAGGGATTCACCAGGTTGGTGACAAGCTCGACAGACGTCAACTGTGCCATCTCTCATGATATACTTCCGGTAGTTATTCGTCTTGATAACTTCGTCAGCAATTGCACAGACGAAACCTTCGGTTTCCCCAAAAAGGTCACCGAAACGTAGCCAGGATACAGATGCTAATAGGTCTACTTCGGGCCTGTGGAGGGCTCGATAGAACCTGCCATGTAGCTCCTTACTCTGCCATACCTCCCTGCGGTTATCAGTGCCTGCAACTGTAGGCCTACGCCAGTTCTCCTTAGCCAAACCGAGCGGGGTGAGCCCGACATCTACGTTGACTACATCACGATGCATATCTACGTTGGACTTAAGAAAATAGTCTCTGAGATTGCACACCTCGCGATTATGAAGGGTCTTAGCATTTAAAAATCCTCGACCCCCACGTTTCCGCGGGATGTACAATCTCATGACTGACGACCGTGGATGATGCATTCGAAATGCAGTCAACTGAGTCCGGACTTTCCTATCAATGGTGTCCAGTTCAGTCTGAGTCCACTTGAGTATGCCAAAGGAGTACATCAAGAGTGGCATGACCCAACTGTTACAAGCACGCACCTTGTTACCACCTGATAAAAGACTGAATGAAATTTTGAAGCATTTACTATACTAACTTTTCAAATCGATTTAAGATAGGAAAAAGTGAATGCCCAGGTGGGACTCGAACTCACGATCTTTCCCTTACAGGGGGAATGCTCTGACCACTGAGCCACCGGGCCACACCTGAAGCTATACAAATTCTTCTATACTACCGTCATAGCTTCAGGTGTGGCCCGGTGGCTCAGTGGTCAGAGCATTCCCCCTGTAAGGGAAAGATCGTGAGTTCGAGTCCCACCTGGGCATTCACTTTTTCCTATCTTAAATCGATTTGATAAAAGACTGTTAAGTACCTTTTTCTGGCAGCCAAAGAAACGTTCCTGTAGCATTTGTTTCATGCCAGCCTCATTGATGCATAACGCCTGTGATATACCCAAGTACTTATAGGTCTCAGCTACGAGAAGTGACCTCAGGTTAGTGGAATCAGTGAGTTGTATACCAGCCGACTCCACCACCCGCCCTCGCTTTACATGAATGACTGCACATTTGTCCACACCAAACGCCATTTTAATGGAATTACTGAATGTTTCAGTTACCTTCAGTAAAACCATTAATTGAGAATTGGTGTGGGCAAATAACTTCAAATCATCCATGTAAAGCAGGTGGGATACCATCTGTCCCTCTTTTCGTAGCCTATACCCTAACCCTGAATTCACTAGTAGAGTACTAAGTGGGTTCAGGGCTAAGCAGAACCAAAGGGGACTCAGACTGTCCCCTTGAAAAATACCCCACTCTATTGTTATCGGCTCGCCACTACCCAAAGCCTGACGACACCCTGGATAGAAAAGAACCGTCTTCCATTGTCCCATACATGATTTTAAGAAGGTACATAGAGTTGCATTCACTTTATACAACTCCAGCACCCTCAAAAGCCATGTATGTGGCACGGAATCAAACGCTTTCTTGTAATCTATCCAGCATGCTGTCAGGTCCTTACGGTTGCGGCGAGCTTGTTGGCTACTAGCCATATCAACGAGGAGGAGCTCCTTAGTACCCCGGGCCCCTTTCCTACATCCATTCTGAGGGGCACACATAATATAATTATTATTAATGTTCGATAAACTTCGAATGGTTCCCGAACGGGTGTGTTGCACTGGGCGGGCGTCCGCCCGCGCAGCCTGCGCGGACGCCAGGTGCGCGGCTCGCCATAGTTCAGTCAACGAAATCATTCTTGGGGCGCGCACGTACGCAATCGTGTCGCGAATTGACCACTAATATACGCGTATTCGGGACGCCGGGAATTACGAACTGAGTGTTCAGACCGTAAGCTATATACACGCGTGATCGCCGGGAGTGTTTTAGCAGCTTACGATAAAAATCGCTTCCACTGGGCAAGGGTATAGACCGTTGAGCTCCCACGGGCTGAAGACATTGAAGGTCAAGATATTGGGGGCCCCCTTTGACAAAACTTCACTTCGGGCAGCGGCAGAAGAAACCCGTGGTGAGTCCTTAAAGTCTACTAAACAATTAATATGATTGTTAATTTTGACTCTCAGAATGGATGTAAGAAGTTTATAGATCGTTGGTAGACATGTAATCGGTCTATAGTTATTGGGCTCCAGAGTACTATCAGTTTTATGGAGCAGATGGGTAACTCCTGTCGTCATAAAAGCTGGGAGCGTCCCAGATTCAACAGCAGATTGAAATTGTGAAGCTAAAACAACATGCGAGCTTCGTAGCCACTTTAGCCAAAAATTGTGCAGTCCATCCGGTCCCGGAGACTTCCAATTAGAGAGCGAATGGACCGCACAATCTACATCAGTGGCATCTATACATATATCATCCATATCCGGTATGGTCTCGCATGCTCTTTCAACCTCACGCATCCAATCGCCTTCAGTGTGGTTAATTTGTGGCTTCAGCATCCGGCCGCCGCACGTCATCCACACTTTCCTCTGTTCGCTCCCAGCTTTTATACACCCATCTTTGGTCTCTTCGGAACATGCGATTAACGGTAAATCGATCGACGCGTTTTTTGTATCTGCGAATACGGTTTGCCCATGCATATACTTTCTGCTTCAGGAAGTCAATGCGCTCTGTGACCCGAGACGTATATTCTTGGGGACCGATACCAGTTCCCGCAAAGGCTCGGGTCACATAGCGCATCACTCTAGGGCGAGTATTACCCGACCTGAAGCAGATTAGCTATGCCGATGAGCACCCTTGCCTCGGCTACACGTCGTTCAATCCTGCATTGCCATGCTGGTATAGCAGACTTAGGTTGTATGACAGGGTCTTTAATAGGGAATATTAACCCCTGCCATACGACATGCCGCCACAGCAGTACAATACAGCATTGAATGAGTGTCACCGAGGTTTTCACTATTTTCTAGATACTTAGTCAATAGTGAATCAAGGGCACCCACCAGAGCTATATTTCGCCTATGCATAGGCAACCGAGGCAGACGTGGCCTAAAATGTAGGGGCATCGATCGATATTCCCGCAGCGCACATTCCAAAGCCTCCTGAATCTCGTCATTGTACTGAATACTTACTGGAATAGGTGTGTCATCCCGCACAACACATGTATCTTCATTTGTTCCTTGTGCAGGTGTAGAAGCAGGAACCGGCCCGGGGGTGACACAGATATTTCGCAAGCATTCTAGCCGTAGAGTCTCAAGTACGGTTTCATTCAACATGCGGTTGCGTTGAATGACCCGCACTTGGTCCGACAGTCGTTGTGCTGATGTGTTGACGGATGGTTCAAGCGCCTGAAACAAAGGAAGTATCCGAGAACGGTACGCACTGAGGTTAGTTCCCCCCTCTGTAGCCGCAAAATATGCCCGCATGACGTTTTCGTTTATGGAAACAGTCCATCGCATGCGGTGCACATCACCACCGGAAGCGGGGGCCCTGCTCGAAGCCGGAGGGCGTCGGGGTCCCAGGCAAGTCGGTGGCCGGCCTCTCCCCGGCCGATGTACAGGTGTTGGCGACGTCGGCGGGGAGAAGAACTCGTCGCTCGAAGAGGAGCTCGACGCCACTGGTTCCATTGCTGGAGGCTGCGCGGCGGAGCTAAGCGACGAGTCCGGAGGTGTTATTTGTGCATTGTTTCTTCGGGCTTGATAACGAGTCAACATTTTTTCACCATTTTTAAATCTGAATTTATTCATCATTTGTGACACCTGTCATCATGTGTTTTATTTCATAGATTCTGTCTTTTGTATTACTGAGATACATTTTAGGATTATGAAATTAAATGAAATGAAATAAAGATCTTAGGGGCCGAATCTCACTTCAATTTTAAATTGGTATCAGTTGAAATAAAATAAAATAAATTAAAATAAAAGCAGCAAAAGAAAACGTGACTTTCGTGCCACAGGGTTGCCAGGTTATTATTATTATTATTATTATTCCAAAATTCTTACAAATATTACATTTTGGTTAGCTGTTTGATACACAATTATCAGATAATGAACAGCTGGTAACTAAAAAAGGAAATCCTGTGCTATAGTTACCAGCTACTAATTTAAAGTACAATAAGTTTTGTTAATGTAACAATGACGATGTCATCGGCGAACCGAAAGTGTGATATGTACTCTCCGTTAATGTTGATATCCCGTCCAGTCCAATTCAGAGTCTTGAAAACGTCATCGTTTCATTCGTCTTCTGGTCTTGGAGCTGGACGAACATTGTGGCAGTGTAATATAGGCATCTCAGCACCTCAATGTATCGCCAATCAACACGACACCGCTGCAGGGCATCCAGAACTGCCACAGGTTCCGATGGAGTCGAAGGCTTTTTCGTAGTCCACAAACGCCATACACAGCGGCTGATTGTATTCTTGACTTTTTTCTACAATCTGCCGAACAGTATGAATGTGGTCCACGGTGCTATAGCCTTTTCAAAACTCGGCTTGCTCCGGTGGCTAGAACTCGTCGAGTTTACCCACGAGGCGATTTGTGACGACTCTCGAGAACAACTTGTAGACGTGGCTCAGGAGCGAGATGGGCCTGTAGTTCTTCAGCAAAGTCTTGTTGCCTTTTTTGAAGAACAGTATCACCGCACTCTCGCTCCACGCCCTAGGTGTTAGACTAGTAATATATATTATAATTCATGTTATGTAGTACCATTAAGCATATTTCCATTTGACATCTTTGATTTGACAATTCCTTTAATTTAATTTAATTATAATTTTGACATTTAATCATCTGACATTTAACTTTAATACAACTAGCGTTGTACCTATACTGTATTTATTAATTTTTAAACAAAATAACTTTTAAGGAAATTCAAACATTACTTGCCCCAAATGTTGGGAATAAAATTGAACCTGGTATACACATTTTCAAAACTACCCACATATAAAAAATGTAGCCATATAATTGTTTAAAACCATTGTATTTAGTAAATCTTTGATAGTGCCATGAGGTGAAACCAGTCAGGTTAAAAATAAAAACAAAATAAAGTGTGGAAAAGTACAAGTGATATCATTATTCAATATTCGCTCTATTATTGGTCAGAGGAATTATAAAACAACGTTTAAAATGATTGCTTACATCGTTCATCGTTTTCGATAGTTCCTAAGAATATCGGTAGATGGCGCCACTGTGGACCCAAGACGCGTGTAAAGGAGAACTTTGAATGTTCAGGACGTGCCGAGTAGCTCGGCCGGTCAGAGCACTCTCACTGTACGTCCAAGACGCGACTTGCGAGCCCGCGACCACTTTCTTCAATCTAAATTAATGTTGCCATCATGGCCTAACTTGAGAGGTGCAGTGCTTCATCATCAGTCCATTCAGTGCCTCTCCTTCTTGTGAGGATCATTAAGTTAACCTCGTTATATTACTACATTACTTACCTTTAATTTTCCAGGTGTACATCGTGTGGGATAAGCCAACTGCCAACGAATACGGCGACATTTACACGCTGTGTGGTGGCACGTTAATATCTGAGAGATATGTTTTAACTGCTCGTTCGTGCCTGACGCTGCATCCATATCAGCTGCAGTCAGTGATTGCTGGCTTCAACAAATACGTGCCCTTCGGACTTGCCCGAAACAACGAAGAAAGAGAATGTTTAGCAATCGCGAAAAGAAAAATAAAAGAAATTGATTATCACAAAGGTAAAAGTTAATAATTTTAGGTTCCAAATTGTAACGCTTAAACTTAATCGGTATACTATAAATAGATTCATTTGATATAGCACAAATTGATTAAAATAGGAAAAAAATTAATGGGTCTAGGCGGGGTTTGAACCCGCGATCTTTGCCTTACAGGGACACTATTTTTATCACAATTAGCACAAATTGTTTGCATTGTTAACCGACTTCAAAAAAGAAGGCGGGTTTAAATAAGACCAGTATGTTTGTTTGCGAAATCAATGCCATTACTTGGTATCATTTTAAGCGATTGGCATACAAACTGAACAACAAAACAACAAAAACTACATCGAGAGTATCATCAAAGCAGCCTCGCGTAAACTCGGAGTCCTGAACAGAGTGAGACGGTTTTTCACGCCGGAGCAACGGTGTCTTCTTTACAAGACACAAATTCGTTCCTGCGTGGAGTACTGCTCACATCTCTGGGATGGATCCGCAAAGTACTTATTAGATGCTCTCGACAGGTTGCAGCGACGTGCGGTCCGCATTATCGGAAATCCTGAGGTCACGAGTACCCTCGACTCTGCAGATGCGTAGAGATGTTGCTTCCTTGGCAGTTTTTTACCGTCTCTACCATGGTGAATGTTCTGAAGAGCTATTCCAATTAGTCCCACCCTCCCCCTTCCTATATAGGACGACACGTGCAGGACTTAGATGTCACCCCTATACGGTGCAGAACATTCCTTCAAGAACCAAGCGGTTCAGTGACTCTTTCCTTTGTCGCACCATTAAGACCTGGAATTCCTTGCCAGCTCACGTGTTTCCCTCTTCCTACAGTCCCGGGTCCTTTAAGCGGGGCGTGAAAAAGCATCTGATGAGGCCGTCAAGCTGAGTGCCACCATTGTTAACATGGCACGTGTATATAATGGTGGCCCTCTTTCTTGAGACTTTACCTTCAGCTTACCATCAGGCGAGGTAAAGTCAAATTGACGTGTCCTATTTATAAAAAAAAAAAAATTATAAAAAAAACTGCCCCGTGCCCCGCAGCGAAACGCAGAAAAACACGGCACGGCAGAACGTGGTTATAAGAGTTTATGCTTCCTTCCTCCCTACTCCTTAGAACACACTACAACCACTTACGAACTGAACAAATAAAACTGCATCGAGAGCGTCTTGAAAATAGCTTCAGCTATGTTAAATTATACCGACCATAGCCTCATCGGTGTGCGTTGCCTTCCTCACACAGGCGGTGGAGGGGCACAGTGGGCAAGTGAGCAAATGTGGCATTGACCGGGATGGGGCCCAGCAGACGCAGGGTACTTTTGACTGTTTGGTGCTGTATTTTACCATTTCCACTGCACCACGGCAAGTGAAAGAGATGAGATAAGATATGCTTTATTGTACACCATAGAAGTATCACATGTATTATAGAAGATGAACAATGGGCGGCCTTATCGCTAACAGCGATTTCTTCCAGGCAACCTTTGGTTGGATAGAAGCAAAAGAGATGACAGACATACAATAATTTCTGCTGGAGCGCCTGCATGCCAGCTTGACCCCTTTGACTCATTGCAAAGACGGGCGTTGAGTCTCGTCGATAATCCCATACACACAGACGATGTGGAACCACTCAGCCTCAGGAGGGACTCTGCCTCACTGCGTGTGTTCTACCGCCTTTACGATGGTCTGTGCTCAGAAGAATTGTTTGACATGATGCCCACCCTTACAGTCTACCATCGCATCGCTCGCCTCGAATTGGCTCCTCACACACTGCGACTGGAAAGGAACTTCATCCCACGCGCGTTCAGATTGTGGAATGAACTTCCTGCCGTGGTTTTTCCAAGCGACTACAATATGGGGTTCTTCAAGGAGGGCATTCGAAGGTTTCTACAGGGTCGGCAGCGCGATTGTGATGCCCCTGGTGTTGCACACGTCCATAGGCCACGGTAACCACTTCCTTTAAGGTGGCTCGTGTGCTTGTCTGCAAACTAAGTGGTATATAAAAAAGTTCCGAGCGCAAGGTATGAATTGGGACTCTTTCTGCTCCGCGCTTCACGCAAGGATGGGATAAGCTTCATCCCGGTCTGTCTGCGTCTGAGTATAGTGTGCGATACTCGAATAATCTCCTCCAAACTCATCAAACACAACGAGTACGAATGGTGGTTCCCATCACTGGACGACTTCCGCCGTTAGGTGAGTCGAGCCAGCAGGACTTTGCAGCGATCGAAGCGTGATAATTATAATAATAAAAAAAAGACAAATCAACATCACACAACTTTTTAGGTGAACAAAAATCACGGAACACGCGCCATCGTGCATCGTCACCTAACGCTTGAATGGTACAATTCACAAGTTTATCAGTAGTGCACAAAGACTGTCCCGCATTTTTTTTTAAATATAATATTGTGTTTTCCTCTTTCACTGGATTGTCAGAGTAGTCAAGAGCATTTTTAATGTTTCACAATATCTTTACAACTGGCGAACTCGCGTCAGGACACGTGACCTGGTCGAAAATTCGTAAGACGGAGCAGGGCGCTTGCGCGAATGTTCAGTGAAGTTCCAATTTAATTATTTCTGTTGCTAAGCCATGGCGTTGGCCGTCGAGCAGGCCGCACCAAATGATGATCTGTACTAGGGGGATAGTTATATTATGACGTAATAAAACAACCATTATGGACTATCATTTTCTTTTATTCTGTTATACTACGTTAGTTCCAAAGGCTAATATAGACAGGAAAGAACTAACAAGAACCTGTCCGTCTTCTAACCATGATAATATAGTCGTTTTAGACTATATTCATTATTATTACGATCTAGGCTCATGGCCACACATCTCTTACGTCTTAGGATCATACTGGTATTGAACCAGCTTGTACGCTTTATGTCCAATTCGCAAAATGTCCAACGGGCTCAAATTGTCCAATTCTCACAACGTCCAATTCGCAAATTGTCCAATTCTCACAACGTCCAATTCGCAAATTG
The DNA here is from genome assembly GCA_949126895.1 of Eilema caniola. NCBI lineage: Eukaryota > Metazoa > Arthropoda > Insecta > Lepidoptera > Erebidae > Eilema > Eilema caniola. Next base: position 72,268 of record OX421485.1, read on the forward strand.
TCCCATTCTCACTATGTCCAATATGGTTAACACCCCGACTCAGAGTACCCCGACTCGGATAGGTTAGGTTAGAAGGCTAAGGCGGGAGCTCCGCTCCGCTTCACTCCCGCCTTAGCCTTCGTGGTTATTTTTTTTTAAACCACCCAAAAAATATGATAGTTTAATTAAAACTGAAATTACTTCGAACTGGACCAATTGCGAACTGGACCAACTGCGAACTGGACCTATTGAGAGTTGGACAGTTGGACATTTTGCGAATTGGACATAATGCGACTAAAGGGCTTGTACGATATAGCATTATCTCAGAGGCTTGTATACACAATAAACCACATCAAGTAATATAATAAACAGACACTGTTGAATTACTTCAATATCGTAAGGTAGTAGTAAAAATACACAATAACACACTTTGCATATCATACCCTAGAAGGGTATGATCCAGTAATCAATATTTCTATCTGCTAGTCAGTTACTGCAATACAAACATCGTAATTTCTCCGCAGATATTACTACGTTATAACAAACCTTATCACATAATCATAAACATAATATAGCTTACACACCCAATATTATTTACACGATATTGTGTCAATAATTCACAGCACAATAATATTACACAGAAAACAGTAGGTATAATGTAACAATGTTGTTTCGTACCTTACGCTTCGCCGTCTCGGGATCAACTGACTGCCCGTTCAATATCGTCGGCCTTTTATATGATTTGCTTTGTCGCAGTGCATCGTATGATTTCCACCTACCCGCTTATTAATCGTACGAGACACCAAAATCTAATAATGATTATGCTTTTATCGTAATATTTAAATTACCATAATACATATTTACATCTCACTTTGTTTATTAAAATCCAACGATATCATAGTACCGTCATTTCCCGAACAGAGACGACAGTAAATATTATATTGGCAAATCAGTACAGCAAGTATCATATATAGATTTTAGTTCATATCCATCACTGCCAAACTCCAAAGTACTTCGCTCACGAAGTACAATAAAATACATATTATATCTATCACGCTCAAAGGGTTGATACTTGATACAGGGATGGATACAATATACTTGATACCTTAGGAACGGACATAGGCTCCCTTTTATAGCGATCGAAGGGGTTAGAGGGGGAGGTGGGGGGAAATAGAGGATGAATGTTTGTAATTTTTGAAGATATCCCGATGAAATTTGAAATGATATTACTTTTAATACTGCACAACGTTAATATTCAAGTTTTTACTTCTGCCCGTCGTTTTTTTTTTCAATTTCTTTTAAACATAACCGTTCTACTTTTCAGGACGTGAAATAGTTCACTGGTATCACTATGAGATGGCCATTGCTACACTTGATACACCGTATAATTTTGCTGATAAAACTTTTGACACAAAATGCACTTACAAACCCACACAAGCTAAATTAAGATCAGAGCCTCCGCAAGAGGGAGCGGATGTTCTTCTGCTGGGCTGGGGGTCCAGCAGATATCAACGACCGGTGAGTACCTAAATGTTTCAGCTTTTTTTTTTTTTTTTTTTAATAATAATAATATATTTTATTTGTTCAAAACATGTGTGTACATACAATAGCATGCATGTACCTTTCAGTTCTTCGCCTATTGACCTTCTTGCACTGTTCAGGTTACTCTTGAACTTAATTCCAATTGATCGATATTGGAATCCTGAAGTTTACTTTCATATCCTTGAACACTCTTGAATTCGTCGCTAGCGCATAGCTTTTAAATTTTCGTTACCATTATAGAAATTCTTTGTTCATGTTTTCGAGACAGCTGTTTAAATCTAATTTTCTAGTAAAGAAAAAGTAAGTATATTTTATTATTCTCGACAATTTTTCTTTTGTAATTATTCTACGACATTCCACACAGCGCTATCTAGACCCAAAGTAAGCATAGCTTAATTAATTTGTAACATGGGATCTAGAATGCGGATAAACTTGAAAACAAAAATACTTTACAAATAGAATTTTAACAAAAAAGTTAATCCACAACTTCAAGAAACAAAAAAAAAGACGGGTTGCACTCTGGGAGTGCCGGCAGAAGTGAAAACATTTTCTTTTTTTCTTTCTTCGTTATATACATAGAAAAAGATAAAAAAGAACATACCATACCATACCTATAATAAAGCGCTAATCATAGAACCTATCACTTATTTACTGCAAATTTTCTGTCAGAAGAAATTAATAAATTATGAAAAGAAAAAATAATCACAAAAAATAATAAATTACAGAAAGAAAAAATAATCATAAAAAGTAATAAATTACAAAAAGAAAAAAAAAAGACGGGTTGCACTCTGGGAGTGCCGGCAGAAGTGAAAACATTTTCTTTTTTCTTTCTTCGTTATATACATAGAAAAAGATAAAAAAGAACATACCATCCTATACCTATAATATAGCGCTAATCATAGAACCTATCACTTATTTTCTGCTAATTTACTGTCAGAAGAAATTAATAAATTATAAAAAGAAAAAATAATCACAAAAAATAATAAATTACAAAAAGAAAAAAAATCATAAAAATTTATAAATTACAAAAAGAAAAAATTATCACCAAAAGTAATAGATTATAATAAGAAAAAACAATCACAAAAAATCCCTGAAGGCCAGGTGGTTTGAACCCGATACTATCTGAAACTATAAGGACTTACAGTCGACGTGCTTACCGTTCAAGCTACGACGCTATCTATCGTAAGTTGCAAAATACATAGTCTGTACCTAATCTTTTATGACGTCAGTCGTCGGTTATGGTTCAAAGGTCAACTAATCCTGACGCTTCCTTAACATTTTACACCCATCCAACGCCGCTAAAGAAGTTTTCACTTCAGAAATAATCACCAAAAGTAATAAATTATAATAAGAAAAAACAATCACAAAAATTCCCTGAAGGCCAGGTGGTTTGAACCCGATACTATCTGAAACTATAAGGACTTACAGTCGAAGTGCTTATCGTTTAAGCTACGACGCTATCTATTGTAATTGTATTGCAAAATAGATAGTCTGTACCAATCTTGTATGACGTCAGTCGTCGGTTACGGTTCAAAGGTCAACTAATCCTGGCGCTTCCTTAACATTTTACACCCATCCAACGCCGCTAAAGAAGTTTTCACTTCAAAAAGAAACTCAATCTCAGTACGAGAAGAGAAAAATAACAGAATTGACCATTTAATTTACAGATTCCCTGATCTACTAGAAGTCAGTGCCTACTTTGTATTTAGAAAACGCTTGGAAATTTGTTTTTTGAAAGCGACTGGACAATTTAACTCAAAGGAAACATTCCTTTTTTCAAAAGAAACAAAACTGCATTCATTAATTTGCGAAAATGCCACACCCGGTAGTCGAACAGACTAACATCTTCTTGAAACTTATCTTGCATAGGTCAGATTTCTTAGAGAGATTTGATCCTTATAATTGACCTTATCGATTAATGCAATAAGAATACAGCAGGGCTAACATGCGCGCGTCGTCAAACATCTCGAATCGAGATGAGATATCATCTCGAGTCTTCTCGAGCGAAGTAACGTCGACATATTTTGTCGCGTCAAACTTTTTCGATTGTTGTCTATGGCATACACATTTTTTAAACATTTATCCGATAAAATCGGCCCGATACGGCCATTTGCTCGAAAGCACAGACTAGTTAGGGATGCTAGGTATGAAAAAAAGAGAAAAAATAGTGCAAACAATTTTCGACCTTATTGACATGACATGCTATCGAATTTTTTTTCTTATATTCGTGATCAGCGTCATCAATTAATGCGAAAAGACACGTAACAAAGAAAATGTCATTAAGGTCGAAAATGGCTTGCAGTCGATGTTTTAGTCCAAAATGAACCGAGCACAAAAATGTTTACACGAGATAACTTCTCGTCGACCAAATGAAAGACGGTAGACAAAGCATCTTAATTTAAAAAAGAGAAAAAATAGTGCAAACCATTTTCGACCTTATTGACATGACATGCTATCGAATTTTTTTTCGTTGATAGCGTATTCGTGATCAGCGTCATCAATTAACGCGAAAAGACACGTAACAAAGGAAATGTCATTAAGGTCGAAAATTGCTTGCAGTCGCACAAAGGTACTAAATTTTGATCCAAAATGAACCGAGCACAAGAAAAGTTTACTCGAGATAACTTCTCGTCGACCAAATGAAGGACGAGAGACAAAACATTTTAAATGTCAAAATTCGAGTAAATAAGGGCACGTATGTTACAATTTGCAGACACTAAGTAGAGATGATTTCTCGAAGTCGAGTTATGTCGACATCTGACAGATCGCCATGAAATTTGCTAAGTTACCAACAGTCGATATCGACATAAATGCCTCGAGATAGCTATCTCGTGGCGCGCATGTTAGCCCTTCATGCTACCAACAGTCGACATATCAACATATCAACAAAATTTGCTTTCGAGCAAATGGCCGTATCGGGCCGATTTTATCGGATAAATGTTTAAAAAATGTGTATGCCATAGACAACAATTGAAAAAGTTTGACGCGACAAAATATGTCGGCGTTACTTCGCTCGAGAAGACTCGAGATGATATCTCATCTCGATTCGAGATATTTGACGACGCGCGCATGTTAGCCCTGCTGCAGGATGTAATTTTTATCGATTTTAGTCGGTTCTATTACCAGCGAGCGATTTCTCAATTTTAATTCTTTTCAAAAATAAAGGAACGTTTCCTTGGAGTAGAATTCAGTATGTTCAGTATTTAGGGCACTTCCCCTCCACAGCTCAATGCAGTCTCGGCATTCTCTATCATATATATTAATTAACCACGTTGTTCTCATGCAAGAACCAATGGAACGGATCATGTGGACTATTCTGAGAGAAATGATTCATTGTGAGAATTGTCCCAATGAGCTGGAAACTTACCGATCGATTGGTTCGTCGCAATGGTGACAAGTCCTTATGATTTGGTCCCTTCCACTCCGATCAATTGAACAAATCAACCAGTTGATCAGAGTGGAAGTCGATTCAGGCATATGTTCCTTTTGAATCAACTAGTTGATTCGATAATTTTTTTACTAAAGTTTCTTTCAATTGTGTTCCTACCGAATGGTTTATTATATATTTGTTTGAATTACTTGCTCATAATATGTTTCTTGATTGTCATTATCTCACGAGTGGGATAATAGATGTTTTTTTAAATATTACTGGTCGAGTTACACTATTCTTAAAAAAAACTATTCCAAAAAGATAGTGTTCAAAAGAACAAATAAATTAATATACTTACTTAATACCTACCTATTGCTTGTTCATTTCATGCAACTTCGTGTTTAAATAGGAGATTTTACTTTGCACGTGTACTATGCGTTTCAAATGAGAAGATAATCGCGACCGCGGCAACTTCATTCCGTATTCATGAAAAATGTACAGCTAACAACAAAATTTCCATTTCGGACAGGTTCATACGTGTATGGTAACAACGACATAATTATTAAATTCTTTTCATTAAGCACTTATCAAATTTTTTAGTAATTATAATTATTCAAAAATTCAAAATTACCGCCCGATTAAAAATAAATAAATATAAAAAGAATCGATAATTTAATTTTTACTTAATGTGTATGTACTTATCCTACCCTATCCTTGTCTATCTTGAAAAGGGAATATGGTTCAACAATCATCATAAATATTTAATTGGAAATATATTAACAACAGTGAAGCAACAGTGAAGTATAAAAATGTATTTGCTGACCTTACGTTACACAATGAAGTTATCGACACGTATCAAAATGTCATTATGACAGTTATCAACTTATTTGAAACGCATAGTATAATAAAATGAAACTTTTACTCAAATAAGTATAACTTTTGTTTTCTCTCGGTTTAAAGCTAAGTAAATTTGCCATTTTGTATAATATATACGATACGCGATTATTTAAAAAGAAAATCCTCAATAATTTCCTATATTATGGCAGCATGCGCGCGCATAGAAAAATTCCGCCAGTACCAAAAATTTCGCAATCTGTTTTTACTGTTGAAATTAAAGTTATTTATTAATTAAAATGTCTACTAGTACTAGTTACGAAGAAAACGATTTATGTACCTAGTACACCGCCCGATATACACATACATTGTACAACGTCCGATATATCATGTGATTGACGTGAAGTCCTTAACGTTATGAAATGTTTACTAGCTGAAAACTGCAAGGGTAAATATCTATGTTAAAATTATTTTATTCAGAAGTGAATTGAAAAAACGTCGTATGATACACGTGTGTATTGTTGATTACCGTCTTCGGCCCTCTTTAGGTCAATATCGCCTCAGCGGTAATCACAAAATTTACACACTATTTTTCATTCTAACTCTTTATCGTGCGGCAATGGTAGGTGACATTAAACTATTTGGTGCTAGATGGCATGGATTCCACAGGATGTTGTTGGCACCATCGGCCAGCACGAGTTTTTCTTGACAAGAAGAGGGTAGGATCAGTTGAAATAGTTCCCGTGTTCCCGACACTCGCCGTGGTAGAGGCCAGAGATGCAACGTCTCTACGCAATTGCAGAGGGTCCAAGGTGTTAATAACCTCAGGATCACCAATGATACGAACTTCACGTCACTGCAAGCTGCCAAGAGCGTCCAACAGGAATTATGCGGAGCCATCCCAGTGATGAGAACAGTATTCCGCGCAGGAGCGAATTTGTGTCTTACACAAAAGACACCGCTGCTCCGGTGTGAAAAATCACTTCGCCTTGTTCAGGACTCTGAGTTTGCGTGACGCTATTTTGACGAGTTCTGACGCTCTCAATATGGTTCTTGATATTGAGTTGTCAGCAAACATGCAGAAAACGCCTCAGAAACAGGTTATTTTGAAAGATAAGCAGCACATTACGAGTGTATGAATGATAAACGTGCTGAACACTTTGTTGATTTTTTGAGTCGGTGTATAGTAGCTCAGCGCTGCAGCTAGATGTAAAAGCTGCAATAGCAGCGGCACAGGCCCATGGAACATCCGGTATAGGTATATATGCGTTCATATTGAGGCTCTTAGCTTTGACACCGTTGATGAAGCATTCGCGCGTTCGAAACCAAAGCGGTCGAAGGGCCCTAATGGCAATTCTCATTTTCTGTTCAGGGTTTGTAGTAGTGTAATAGCGACACCTCTTCATTACATATTTAATATGATATGAGAGACTAAAATATACCCAGATCGATGGAAAACTACTAGAGTTATTCCAGTTCCGAAGGGTCAGGGTCAGTCAGGACCATATATCACAGGATTCAGGTCGGTGGATATTTCGTCCACTCCAGCCAAAGTATTTGAGTCTGCTATTCGCGTCGTATACATGAGCATGCGTGGGCTTATGTCGGACGCACAACACAGATTTCATCCAGGACGGAGCACTTCCTCCAACCTGCTAAACTTTATGGCTCAGGTGGACTCAAATATGTCACGGTGTTTGTTCCACTTTGCCACCTCGTTATATTGGCGGGCCATCCTTGTTAAAGGGTTAAAGAAAGAAATGTTATTCTTATAAACCTAAAGGGAAAATTTCATTAGACCTACGTGCGCTAAATTTAATATTAAAAGTTATATGATGTAGTAATCTTGGGGAATCTATAATATAATGTATAATTCTGTACAAATAAACTAGATTGAAATATGTGCGCTGAATTTCTAATTGCTGCAAAGTCTACCTCGGTAGTCAATGCATGACCGCCCAGGGTTTTGACGATAACTTAGAATTCTAAGTGCTTTCTTTTGAATACGCTCAATCACTTCAATATGTACCCTGTAGTTTGGCGAACATTTGGGACTGCCGTATTCTAATATGCTCCTCACTAGAGCATAGTACAGCTGGTTAGTATTACTGCTGCTTAAAGCCTGATTTATTATAACCCGGCAATTGGCGCAATACTGCTCATTGCGTTTTGAAGTCAATAGGCGGTTTGAGTGTGACTCCTTGGTCATCATTCATTCAGTCGATTCGAATACGTCACTCATTGAGGGTGGACGCATATTTTTCGATCATCGCATTCTTACCGCATCTCGCAAGGACTTCTGTTCCTAATTTGTCGTGTCACCTATGAACTTCTTCGAACTGTGCTGTGTATATACATATAGAGATAAATAAAGAACTACAGTGACCTGTGAAACAATCTAGAACTATCTTGTCTGCGAGTGACTACATTGCTCCCGTACGGAACCTTCTGGAGATCTCTGCTTACGCTGAGTGGGTTGTGTAAATTGTTGGGAGGATAACAGGCAAACAGCTAGTAGTTATATTGATCAGGAATCTGGGATCAGGTGCGCCAAAATAGTGGCCCTGACACCCGCGTAGTTATTAAAACTTCGTAAATACTATATTTATGAAATTAATAACCAACAGGTACAAACCACTAAGAGGCTCTCTAAATTCTTTAGTAGATCGTAAAACAAACCCTAGAAGTTGGTTGGCTTTGAATATGATATAACTGTAATGAGCACGAAATGCGAGCCTGTCATCAAATTTAATGCCCAGATCTTTGGCAACGTCCGATCGATTAAGTATTTGGCCATCAATATTACAGTGCTACGTAATTTTATTACATTTGTTGGTGAATGATATAACAAAACATTTCCCAATATTTAAGTATTGGTTTGACACCACTCTGACAAACTTTTAATGTCCTGTTGAAGGGCTAGACAGTCTTTGGCTTAAAGATCAATGCAATAGTAGATTGTTCAACAAGGGACTAAAACAAGCCATAATGACACGAGATGTTTTAGCCACCCGAGTGAAGCGAGGGTGGCTAATAGTTCGAGTGTCATTATGGTTGTTTAGTCCCAAGTTAAACACTCTACTTTTCACTTTGAATGCGAGGAAAAAAAGCGACGTTTGATACAAAATTATAATATTAAAAAAAAAAAGAAATAGGCAAATATCTTTTTCAACCTAAATATATTAATTTATCATAACGGGGTAAAGCCTCCGTGGCGTGGCGGTAGTGAACGCGGTCGCTACGCAGGAGGCGCGGGTTCGATCCCCGCTCAGTGCAAATATTTGTATGCATGGATATGGGTATTTGCAATAGTCTGGGTGTTTCTATGTATAATATGTATGCATTTACAAAAAAAATCTAAGTATGTTTATCCGTATTCTAGATTCCATAATACAAGGTAGTAAATTTGCAATCCACCGACAGCTGTAGAGAATATTTTATAAAATATAATATTTTAACACTTCCGTCTCTTTACATCCTCGAGGTTGCATTGTTCGTGTATCACAATCCTCCTCTATTCCAGCGCATCTCAGAGGTAGCTAAACGAAACAGGCGTCCTAATCACAATAATGACAATAAGCTGTGTTTACATAGTGCAAAAACAGCCTTGGTGGGAAAGAGCGTACTGTGCATGGCGCCTAAAATTTATAATAAAATACCTGACACCATAAAGTTATGCAACGCATGAAAACATTCAAGTTGAAGTTGAAAAAAATCTTAATTACTAAAGCTTATTATACAGTTAATGATTTTCTAAATGACAATAATTTTATTTTAACCTGACCATTTGGAATATTTATTACCTATGTTTTTTTCTTTTTTAATTGTATTTGGACATGACTTGACATTTGTTTTATTTGATTTTTTATACTTGCAAATAATCTTTTTGATTATTTGTTTGAAGTGACATTTATTTAATTTTATTGTTATGTTTTTTCTAAATATTTAATTGACATATATTACTTTATATAATTCTTATTGATATACCTACGTAATATTTTATTAATTATTCGTCCAATGAATAAATTATTTATATGCATGCTAAAATAAATATTTACACACCATAATGTAATGGTAGAATGTACATGGGACACCCCTTTTTTAAGACCATTTTATGTACCTACATTCAAGTAAATAAATGAATTTGATTTGATTTGATTTGATTAAAGCTATGCTTACCATGGATCTAGATAGCCTTGTGTGAAAAGTTGTGGAATATTTATTTATTTTTATTTATTTATAATAACAAAGTTTCTAAGTTGCACAATTAATTGGTGTAAGTAATTGGTGATTACAACGCAAGCTTATTACGAATAATCTATTCAAAATTCAAATTGCAAAGAAATTTGTCCCGCGGCTTTTTTGTTGTTAAGTGACGTACGGTTTATATGCTTGCATATATCGCTGATTAAATGCCAAAGGGCCACATGACGGAAATGGTAAATTTTATAGGAGAGCCCATCAAAGTTTTCATCGCGCTATTTTTACTTTTTTTACGAATCTATAAGTGCTACATCTATGTGTTATATACCATTCGATGCGTATTTTAGAGCTTTATTAATGTGATAGTGACTAATTTCACCAGCTTCTATCTACGAAAGTATAATATCACATGAGTCCGTTTTGCTTATAACAATGGCTGTTGAATCTGTCAATATGTATTTACTAAAATGCCACATAACGAAAATTAAGTAATGTTTAATGAACTTATTTTTAAAAAAACTATGTCAATCAATCTTAACTATACTTAAAAAGAATAAGGATAACACAATACAGATAATACGTAATTTCCTGAAAAATTCAGTAGTTATTATATTAATAAGAAAATGTTATAATTAAATATCTGTCTTTCAGATATGGCAATATTACAATTTAAATGGCATTTAAGCCTTAAACATACAAGGAACAACTTTTATAGACTTAGCAATAATCAGAGTGAACAAAAAACCCGTTAAAACGCGCTTAGAATTCAAAACCCTCTCACTTAAGTATTTAGTTTTACTACCAGTAGTATTAAATATTCACACTTACGCAGAAATATCACAACTTAAGTACAGTCATTTTACTGGTGGATCAATTATTTTTGATCATCACCATAATCTTCATAAGTGAACTCACATAGAGAGGTACCTATATTCTAAAATTAAACAATAACTGTTTTAATTCAGTCTTAATAATTCAGTCTCTAATTGAACATCTATAAAATTGTATATTATAAAATACTGTTTTATTATTATGTAATACAATATAACGGTAAAAAATGTAGATATCAATTAGGACACTATAGGTCCATGCTTAGTCTAAACATTAAGAACTTTATAGGTTAGCGTAAAAAGTAGGGGGGATTCACATAATTTTTTACAACATAGTCCTTTAGCTACCGATTCTCCAAGGCCCTTAAGGCCGCTAAACGCGAAAAATCTGCAGATTGCGGAAGTCCACGTCCTCTGCCAGAGTCAAACGAATAATTTCCAAAAAAAAAATGGAATGATTAAAACATGGCAAACCCATATCTCCCAAGAGTCGTCTCGTGAACCTATCTCTAGCTATTAACAAGGATAGTTTGATGTTTTTGAAAGGACGCATAGACGCCGCCGAGAACGTGCAGGACCAAGCCAAGCACCCAATCATACTGGACGGTAAAGACCCAGCCGTACGCCTACTAATTAACTATTTTCATTATAAATTTGCGCATGCCAACACAGAAACGGTGATTAGAACGGCGGCAACAATATTGGACCCTGAGCCTAAGAAACACAGTTCGTTCGATTGTCTATAATTGCCAACAACGCAAATTGCTGCGCGGAAGGCCCGTACAACCTTTGACGCGTGATCTCCCAGAAGCTCGGATGTCGCATCATAAACGCCCCTTTACATTCGTGGGAGTTGATTACTTCGGACCTCTACAGGTCATGGTACATCGCAGCCGGGAAAAACGATGGGTCGCGCTCATTACTTGTTTAACGGCCAGAGCCATTCATCTCGAAGTGGTACACAGCTTGTCAGCTGACGCAGCAATTATGTGCCTTCACCGTTTCATCGCTAGAAGAGGTACACCAAGTAAAATCTATTCCGATAATGGAACGGCCTTCGTCGGCGCCAACTGACAGCTGAGAGCGCTCTACGACCAAGCTGTAGCTGACTTTGCCGTTAATGAAAAAATAGAATGGGTTTTCATACCGCCTTCAGCTCCATTCAAGGGCGGAGTTTGGAAGCGGCTAGTAAAAAGTGTCAAGTCAGCGCCTCAAATAACCCTAAGAGAGCGTACGCCGACGGATGAAGTCTTCACAACACTTTTATCTGAAGCGGTGGCTTTGGTCAACGCGCGACTTCTTACTCACGTCTACCCTGACCCCACAGACTCCGAGTCGTTAACGCCGACACATTTCTTGCTCGGCTCGTCGTCGGGTCGCCCAGTACCATGTCAACTGTCGGATTCGGATTTGTCCAGCAGAATTGGGTGGCGCAAGGCTTTGCGTCTGGCCGATCATTATTGGCGACGGTGGGTTACGGAGTATCTACCGACGTTGGCTCCAAGAAGAGTGCAAGGAGTTGATGTAAATATTAACGTCGGGGATCCCGTGCTCGTGGCCGATGGAGACTTGCCGCGTGGTACATGGCCACGAGGCGTCATTCAAGCAGCATATCCAGGCCGTGACGGAATAACTAGGGTAGTAGACGTTAAGACTGGCGGAGACGTTGAGGCGTCCAGTTAAAAAAAATGTTTTCTTATAAAAAAAGGGGAGGACGTGGCCGACTGTGGCCTCTTTAATAGTTCTCTATGGTTTTATATATTGGTTTTTTTATTTTAAAAAATGTATTAGGTAGAATAATTTCTTTACTTGTCATTGGAAGTGTAAATATTAAAAAATAAAATATTATTGAAAAATTCATATATTTTCTTCACAACTAGTATTTCATCAAGTAACACTAGGTGCATGGAGTACCTAGCTATGAAAGCATACTTACTGCACGCGAATGGAGCACCCTGGTTCGCTAGCGTACTTATTTCCAGCAATTATTACTCAAAAACATAGTTTTAGATATAAGGTATTTACTGCCTTAAAAAAATACCTACAAGCGAACTATTTCACACAGCAATACAGCCACAAAAGAAAAATGTCCAATTTTTGTTGAGAAATAGTGTCATATTTATTTCCTTCTTATTTACAAAACAGACGCATAACAAGTACTGCACTTTCATCTATAAAAATAAATAATAAGCTCATAGAATTAAAATGCAAAGCGGACACATTCTATAATATGGCCCTCTGGCATATAAAATAATGTTGAACTCACTTGATATTTATATTCCATACGGACACCATCTAAAATATGGCACTTTGTTTTATAAAATTTAATTTAAACTCATACTTATTTCGCAATGTGGCTCTTTGTCATAAAAAATACGTGCGCTCACTCCGACTATGAGGATGCAATTGACAAGATGGCCGTTTCGCTCTGAAGTTGGTCACCAAAGTCACGGAATGCGAAAGAGGCGGTTGTCTGATTGGTCCATTTTTGATGCTAGAATCGTGGGTGTCTTTTTAGAATTTAAAACTTATAATGATTTAGATACCATTTTTGAAAAAAAACGAGAATCAGTTTTTTTTGCATTGTGGCCCTTTGGCATTTAATCAGCGATATATTTATCCAACAGATTCAAACTTGAAAAATAATTTAAATATATAGGAAATGGATAATAAAATGAACTTATCCTTAATACTTACATAATAATTAATTAAATTAATATCATTAATCGTGGTTCACGAAATTAAATGGGATATTTAGATTTTTTTAAATGTCATTTTGAAGTTATTTCTATACACAATCACTAAAAAGGTGATAATCGTCCCATTCACAAACACCGTGATTGGCTGTTTAGGAGTTATCAAAGTAAATTAAAAAAAAAATACTTTAGTCCCTAGAGATTAATAATGAACTTTAGTCCCGATATGCAGGGACTAAAGTAACATTTTAAGAGCATGAGAAGTGAAAAAATCTTTAAATCATCTGCATATAACAAGCAATTGCACGATAGTTGCTGAATAAGGTCGTTAATAAAACGACGAAGAATAAGGGCCCTAAATGAGAACCCTGATGGACACCGGAAGTTATCACAACAGGTGAAGTGAAAAAACCCTTTAATGCGACCAACTGAGTTCTACTATCAAGGCATGAACATACTCAACGAAACAAACTGCCATGAATACCACATGATGCAAGTTTTAGACAAAGCAGATGACGATTGACTTTATCGAATGCTTTAGAAAAGTCGGTATACACAGAGTAAACCTGTCCGCGAACAGCAAACGCCTGACAGAGATAATTTTTATACTCGAGCAGATTAGTAATACTTGATCTATTCTTAACGAAACCATGTTGTAGCTCCGATAAAATGGGTTTAAAATGATTGTATAGATGAATATAAACTTCGAATTCAAATATTTTGGTGAAGCAAGATAATAATCTCTCCTAGACGTTTTCGGCCACGGCGCGGCGTCTGTTTCAAATCCGTTCCTGGCGTTCATGGGCTTTTATATGACTCACGTACCCGATTTTGTGGCTAAAGGTGCGACTGCACATCGGACACATGAGCACACCATTAACAAAAGTATCGCTGATTGCAGCTGGTGGTCTAGTCTAAGTCTAGCTCCTCACATCGTCGGGATTCAAAGTTGGAGGTCTTCTTTTTCAAAGACAGCCTCCACTCTGCGCGGTTCTGCCTGATTCTCCCACCATATTAATTTACTTCTATAATTACAATTGACATATTTATTATTCTCATAATAACTGAAATTATTTGAAACAATTTTGACATTCAACTATGAATTTATGTGTATTGAATAATTCTATTCTTTAGGTTAGTGGGTATAATGATAATTATAAATTAATGGCTTAAATAATGAAATCCAGATATTTATATTTTCATTTTAATTTTAAGTCTGTGATTATTGCACGTCTAACCAGGCATGTTACAGCGACACTAACTTTAATTATGTATATGACAACATCTACTAATACCTGTGACAAACAATAAATACATTTGAATTTGAATTTGCGATGGATCAAAGTTGCAGTTTTTCATGTGGCGCTTAAGCAAATCCTTGTATCTTCAATGAAAACACTTGTACTATTCCACATTGTTAAAAAAAATCCTTGTATCTGAGAAATTGTCCGCCATGCTTTCGCTTGCCCTCCTCAAGTTCAGAATAAAAGATGCGGTTTACCACTCGGGTCTCTGGCATCCGCGAAACGTGTCCGCCCCAACGAAGTTGCCGCCGCATAAGGTAGATTTCAATTCCACACAACTTAGCTCGCCGCAAAACTTTAAAAAATTGCGGGAATAGAAAGTAAAGTGTTGAATAAGATTAAAAATATTAAAATAATCATAAAAGATGAGCGATAACAGTATTAGATAAATTTATTACGGCTATACTCACGTAAATCGTCTGGATACGCCCGACTGATCTAATACGATACTAGTATTTGAACAATAAGAGTTAAAACAGCAAGTTACTAATTCGGTAGTTGCCTTCCTGAGAAATCTCGCGCGAAGTATTTGAAAGCATACCATACCTTCAGTAAAAGGAGACTTACAAAGGGTGCGACCTCATTTGCAGAATTGCACATTTAACTTTTAAAATGTTTAGCATTATTTTGATTTATAACAAATATAAACGTAATTTCTATCTGTTCATGTTCATTGTGTTATTTTCTAAGTAATACTTACCTATTATGTGTTCTCGCTGCTGAAGTGAAAAGTACCTAATGTGTGCCTGCCACACGATTGCAAAATTATTTGCATCTCGTGCCTTTGAATCCCTCGCCACGCTTAGGATTCTACTTTAGAATTACTCGCTACGCTCGTGATTCAATCTTAGAATCTCTCGCTTGCTCGGGAGTCGAAATCAGCACTCGCAGGAAAAAACAATTTTGCTCACTTGTTGCACAAATAACTATTGTCCCATCGTGGTTCGAAGCCAATTTTTTATAATGTTCATTAAACAAACACATGAACAAAGATAGAATTCAAATTCAAATTCATTTATTTCGTGAAGCATAGGTTACAGAATAGATGTTATAAATATTAGTCCAAGCTTAGTTCCGCCAACAATGATGTATTTCTGTTAATTTTCAAGAATACAAATTACTGTAGGTTACTAGTGTTTAATAGACGGAACTAAAAAAAATCCGACGTCTCTATTGTGGGGACCCTCTTTTGTGGTTCCCCTTCCCTAAATCCGGCAGTGCACGCTACTCTACTAAATGACTAAAGAAGTGCGAACTAGACTTAAGACAGGCTAAGACGTACAGTCGCCATGAAGTTAATAATACAAAGTAAGCTTTGGGTACCTAGCTTAATTTCTTAAGTTCTAAATAGAAAAATTGAATCGGTCTAGGTGTAGTTTGAACCCGCGATCTTTGTCAAATTCTAACGTTCTATATTAACATGATAGAAATTTAAATTATTTGTAGTGGGTCGGTTACACATGTTTTCATATTAATATTTTTTTAAATTAATAGTTTGATTTAGCCCCGTTATTCACCAACCAGTTCTGCACCTTCGTGTTAGGGTGGAATAGGAGATGTGTGTGACAAGTTTTCAGCTTGCCTCAAGCATGTTCCCAAAAAATCGTACCAGCTCTCGGATTACAAAATACTCGCGAGCTTTTCTTACCGTGTGTTTACAACAGGGGCTTCATTACCCGTCCGCGCTACAGGCTAGGTAGTTTGGTAAACTTGAATAAATGTTTTTTTAAACTTTGCAGGACAATGTGGAGGTTGATATGAATCAAGACTTATTGCATTCAACATCCATCGCAATATCTGATATGTCGGTTTGCATTGACGAATTCCATAGGAATTTTTCTAGAATATATAAATTTTGTGCATACGGCCCATCGAAATTAGACCACGAAGGTAAATTTTTAGGAGACTTCAACCGACGTCAAATGGACAAAGATACCGAGGTAAGTATGACATTTGAGTCATATTATTATCATTATTTTTTAGACAGGACACGTTAGTTTCACTTCACCTCGCCTGAAGGCAAAGTCTCAGAAAAGAGGGTCACCAGTACATACAAGTACCATATTAACAACTAGTAGTGCCCGCGACTTCGTCCGCGTGGAATAATGACTATGGGGGGTACAGTGACTTCCAGAATTTATTTATTTTACAACTTCTGTAAAATAATAAAATGTACAAAAGCTTTTGCCTTAGGCATTCTCTGCCAGTCAGCCTTTTTGGATGTTGAGATAATATGGTAGATGCACAGTTTTAGGTTATTCTCAAAAAACGAATAACCAATGGTATATTTAACTACTTCTGCGCAAACTATATTTTGAGTTTTGTTGTCCGGCACAAGTAGAAACTGATTTTCACCCGAACGAGATCTTTTTTTTGCCCGAGCGAAAAACACTCTTGACTCTAGGCATAAATATAGATTAACGCCAAGAGTATTTTTCGCACGAACAATAAAATGAAAACGAAAACGAAAACTAAAAAAAGAAAACGAAAACTAAAGCGAAAGCGAAAGCGTAAGCGAAAGCGAAAGCGAAAGCGAAAGCGAAAGCGAAAGCGAAAGCGAAAGCGAAAGCGAAAACGAAAGCGAAAGCGAAATCCAAAGCGAAAGCGAAAGCGAAAGCGAAAACGAAAACGAAAACGAAAACGAAAACGAAAACGAAAACGAAAACGAAAAACAAGTAAATTAGCAAACAACTCTAAATACGGAACACTACATGTTGTACTTCAGGTCCGTTCGCACCCAGGGTACTTGAACAAACTGACTGTGACTTTTTATAAAAACACATAATATATTAAATAAATTGATAAAAAATGACTGATGATGATTGGTTGCTGATAACTGAATGATTGATGGAAAAAAAGACGGGTTGCGGAGTGCAACCCTTCAAGTGCCGGCAAAGAGAAAACTTTAAATTAATAAACCGTGTCCATGTAAAATTTGTTTTTGACGCCATAATGCGTCAATAACAATAATTGTAAATATTTTATTTATTATTTCAGTTTGCTTCGAATATGTTTATGTTCTATAGCTATGAATAAAAAAGACGTGTGGCACTCGGGGACTGCCGCGGTAAAGTTATTGCATAGCATTTTGTATCAACTTATGCAATTATATATATAGTGGCTAAGTTAAATTATCATTACATGAGTAGGTTTCGAAATTTCCCGAATATCTAACTATGCTAGTTTCTATACTATCTGTAGCTGTTGATACGGTGAGAAGACTTATTTGAATTGAGTAGGGTACGCTGCAAAAGGTTACTGTGATTGCTTAGATTAGACCAGAATGCGGTGACGCAATCAGTACGTACAAGAAGTGAGAACGATACGTTTTAACGAACTACCCTAAATTAACAACAGTGAGTTCTTTATTGTCAGTACGCAGATGCCATGTCACCATAGTTCTCAGGCTCGTGTTAAATCGTCTTCCATTGAGTGGGGAGGTAGTGAGACAAAAGGAACCAGTTCTCGATATATATAATCTTTTTTATTTAAGTGACATAATTTACTTAAAAGTGAGTAGTTTGCAGCAAAAACTAACGAAGGACGACTCCGATTATATCACGATGTATTACGTGTTGGATTTTACGTTTGCTTTTTTGGTTTCGATTTCTTTTCGGTAGCAGGTACTGACCCGGTGTATCTTGTCTTGAGATGTATAGGTCCCTTGGAGTGCTCGAGCTGTGTTTAATTGTTGGTGGACAGATAGGTGAATGTAACTGTACAGTGTAAGATTTAGCTTCCTATGACGAAGGTTGAACTCTGTTAATAATCGCATGCTGG
The DNA here is from genome assembly GCA_949126895.1 of Eilema caniola. Taxonomy (NCBI): domain Eukaryota; kingdom Metazoa; phylum Arthropoda; class Insecta; order Lepidoptera; family Erebidae; genus Eilema; species Eilema caniola. The sequence continues at coordinate 90,806 of OX421485.1, forward strand.
CTTGTCAGTCTAATTTTCTATGAAGCTGAGTAGCGAAGAGGAGCTATGCAGCATCAGCTCTAACGGGTTTTGTTCGTATAATATTTCTCATAAGTGGGCAGTGGGTAGACTCACCGTAGTGTACTTCACTTTGAGGCCACACTATTGTGTACCTACCTAAATAGAAAAGGCGTGGCGGATTCTTAGCAAGAATACACGAACCAACAGTTTGGTAACCAAATATTTCGGGTCGACTAAAGCAATAGTTCTCGTCGCCAAATTGGCGGATTGCGGCCGATAAACTGCCCCGAATTGTCTCTCGTCTTTAATGGGCGATTATAATAATATGATCTACATTCTGGTGAAAGCCTCTGTGGCGTAGCGGTAGTCGGTGTAGCTGCTACGTGAGGCCTCGGTTTTGATTCCCGGTCGGCGCGGGTGTTTGTGTGCTCGTATGAGTCTGCTGGCATTGGTCTGGTCTACGTGCAACGGAGGGCCCGTTGCGTCATATATCCCGGTTGTTATGTGAGCGTCTGTGGCAGCCGCTACGGGTAATTAGAGCCAACAGGGGTCAGACTGGTGTAGCTGCAGAACTTCGGTGCGCCGCTTGGTTGTGGGGATCGGATGGCGGTCGCTTTGCGGGGTGTTTCGAGATCCAGTCGCGTCGCGTTTGTACTGGAGAGCCGAGACCGACTAGGTCGAGAAAGGGCCTCGGAGAAAGACGATAGAATGAGTAGTTAGGAGTTGATTGCTAGAAGCGGCGGTTGCTGCTATTTATTTGTCATATACCTTCCATTGCGATGAAATGGAGTAAAGTGTGTAATTACGGGTCCACCACCACCAGAATGGCTACCAGCTGATTCCGCGTTGTCTGAGTGCTAACAAATTGACACTAGGTTATTGACTGTAGATGGTTCCTGGTGGTAGGAAAACTGAACCCGACTCACTGCAATCGCGGGGACAAGGTGAGGTGCGTTAACTTCTAACTGTTACGAAATTTCAGGCAAGATTGCTATTATTCTCCTAGCTTCGAACCCCAATGCCTCAATCCTACCTCGAGAGATTAGTCGTATCACAGTCTGCAGAAATTGACAACGAGCAGACCGAGACGGCGGTCCATAGTCAGAAAGAAGGAAGAATTCTAGACAATGACACATTCTCAGCGATTAATTCTCACACCGTTACTACTAGTCCACCTTCTACTGATCTTGATGCATATGGTAAGTAGGTAGGTCCAGACTCACATTCATGTTCGGACTGGCTCCTCGAGGGTCGATGTTCGAACTATGTAATGTTGCTAGCCTTGCAGGATAGTGTAGGTGGTTGTAGGGGCACCGAGTGGTTGTACGTAGGTCCAGACTCACATTCATGTTCGGACTGGCTCCACGAGGGTCGATGTTCGAACTATGTAATGTTGCTAGCTTTGAAGGATAGTGTAGGTGGTTGTAGGGGCACCAACGAGTGGTTGCCCGGAGTCCGACTGGTTTATGGTCGGAGGAGCACCAATGAGTGGTCGCCCGGGACCCGACTGGTTTATGATCGCAGGGGCACCAATGTGTGGTTGCCCGGAGTCCGACTGGTTTATAGTCGGAGGGGCACCAACGAGTGGTCGCCCGGGATCCGACTGGTTTATGTTCGCAGGGGCACCAATGAGTGGTCGCCCGGGTTCCGACTGGTTTATGGTCGCAGGGGCACCAATGAGTGGTCGCCCGGTTCCGACTGGTTTATGGTCGCAGGGGCACCAATGAGTGGTCGCCCGGTTCCGACTGGTTTATGGTCGCAGGGGCACCAATGAGTGGTCGCCCGGTTCCGACTGGTTTATGGTCGCAGGGGCACCAATGAGTGGTCGCCCGGTTCCGACTGGTTTATGGTCGCAGGGGCACCAATGAGTGGTCGCCCGGTTTGACTAGTTCATAGTCGTAGGGGCACCAATGAGTGGCTGCACGGTTTGGCTGATTTGTGGCCGAAGAACACCGAGTGGTGTTAGGCCGGTGCGGTGATGGAAGTCAGTGAAGGACGAGCGTGTCAATGCAAGAAGAATTATAGCTTCGTACATTTGCTCACAGACGGATTTCTGGCATTTGTCGCACGAGGACGAGCGACATGTCAGTCTGGCCGTGTCGGCGCGTTAATAATTATTGTGTGATTAGAGTGAATGAAATTCATGTGTTCGAGTGTGACGTCATTCGTTCATTCGGACTGTCAATTTGAGTTTGACAGATCATAGACTTTGGTGGGGCGCGCAGAGAATCGTGATCAGTATCGCTGTGAACCTCGACCGAGCACTACGTGTCTAGCAGAACGCTCCTAGTTCGGTTGAATATACTTGGTTATAGATCGCGAGTGTGACTGTGAAATGTGTAGTCAGTGATAGATGTAATTGAAATATAGTGATTCGTGTATTGGGTTATCCTATCACCTCGCCCGTATATCCACGCGGATTGTAAGTGCAAGCTTACAATGGGCTACTAAGAGGCCCCAGACCCGAAGTAAACCCCATGTGCCTGCATATGAAACTCAATTATTGTGTCAACAAAATGTCTATCCTTCTGCTCCCCGCAGGAAAAATATGGAATGAATGATATGACATAAATGACACTTCAACTGTCATCGAAACTTATGACGATTTTTGTTTTCTTATTCCTATGACATGGACACTGGTCTTTTTAGACCAAACACGGCGATTTACCTTGTTTTCGTTGCAGTGATACATTAGTACCGATCAATTAAATACTCACCGAAAACAATTTATTCAAATTAACTGCTTTTTGTTTAAAAACTTTATATCAGACTAGACTAGAGAGATGAAAAATTATTTAAATATGAATAATGCATTAAACCTATGACTTCTTATCATCAATCTTGAAAAATAGACAATTTAGTCCAACTACATTTTTATTTCTGATGAAAATTAATAGTAACAAAAATCGCCCTTAAAGTAAAACTAGTTAAATATTTTTAATGCGTTTTATCGTAGATGAACCCAAGAAAATATGGAATTAAGTCAGGTTACTTTTTGTAGCTGAGAGTTTTACTTACAGTCGTTTAGATAATTGATTTGCTCATTCAGTATCTCCGAAAGTACCTAACTATCACTACATTGGATTTTCGCAGACGAAAGAGAAGAAAAACTGACTGACAGACTTTCCACGACCTGTGCGAATACATCCCTGTTGCCTATGGGTCATTCCAGGGGCAATAAGGAATCTATCCCTGTTTAATGATTTGTGATCTATCCCTGAGCCAAATTGCAGACAGATCAGTCCACTTTTTTCACTATCGTTGATTACTGTACAACTACTTTTATATTTTTAATCCTCGTCGCCACTTACGCCGCTTACTGGTCTGTTGGAAGTCGGTGCCAAACCCTTATCATTATTGATTGGTAATGTGTTTTGTTTTTTTTTTTTTCTCTTAAAGAATCAGTTCCTGTTGACCGCGGAGAACGTGTACAATAACAAAATTGTTGGCCGGTTGAACACGTTTCGGAGGAGCTATACAAGAAACGGAGCATGTCAGGTGTGTATGGGGTGATGTGTCAGATGGTACCACGCTACGATTAGCGGTGATCTGACCTGCAACGGTAATGGTAATCAGTCCGTCTCTCTATTCAACTACACACACAACATACAAGCTGCCGGTGGTTAGGGCTCCCGGGGAGAGACCTCATAACACCCGCTGGTAACCCACCCGGTGCCTCGGCCCACGAAGATCTTGCTGGGGCCTCAACACAGTCTTGGAATGGTGATATTATTAATTACTGTGAGATGTTATAGGCGATAGATCACCAAATTAACAGGCTTATTAGCTACACATTATATGTATTATTATTAATTGATTACCTATTTCAGAATGACCACGGTGGACCAGTTGTGTTTCATGTGAATGGGAAAGAACACGTAGTTGGAATAATAATAGGCTATGCAGTAAACAGCTTTTACGAATGTGTTGGCCCAACAGTGTGCACACAATTTGAACTCAGTAGCAAGAAACTATTAAAAAATTATAATATTACCTTTGAGGACGCCGAATGGCTGGACGGATGATCCATCCGCGGCTTCTGCGGGCCATTTCATCCAAACCTTAGATTATTATAATGTTATAAGTGTTGTACGGGCAAGCCATCGTACATACATTTTTGCCCACGCTGCAACCTAGTTTTAGCGCGAGCGCAGATGACTTGTTTATTTTTACATTTTTGCTAAAATTATATTCATACTCAGAACGTCACTAACTGTCACACCAGACACTACTCAAGGAAAGATCTGCCAACATAACTACTTGTAATCTTTAACTTTATTTTTAACTAAATATACTTTTACTACGGCGGTCTTTCTCTACGGCGTTCTCAACCAACTCCAACTACTATTCTTGTACGGTGCTTCGTGGTCAACTAAGCGGAACCCCGTACAATTTGGTCCTTCGAGAAACGACTTGGGATTTATTATCCTGTATTGCCAGAAGCGGGTCTCACCGGTTAAGTTGAGAAGTCGCACATAGCGTAATATAAGGGTCTGAGATTCTCGAGCCGAACCAACGACCAGCTCTACGTCTGTCATCGACAATTACGTGCCAGACCCTTGAGCTAGAAGAACTTGCTTACTTACTTCGAATAACTACTACAATGCTGAAACTACAACAGGAGTGTTTCAACAACATCAAAACTCTCTGTACCAACTACAAAAAGGATAGCCAAGACAGGAAGAACGAAACGTCTGGAATCCCTGAAGGCGCAGTGAAAAAACTTCCAGACGCGTCATGCTGAACTTTTGGAAACTATAGAAGAGAAGAACATCAACTAGAAGAACTTCTCAGAAGATGTATTTGGTAATCTCGAAGACCTATATCAGTCTACCGAAGAGAACATGGAAGGCTTACTGCAAAAAATACCTGGACAAAAACTTTACTATTCGATATGTCAGATATGCTACATGAGAGTACTGATCAATCGGTAATAGCACTCCTAGAAAAACAACTGTGTAACTTCAAAGCACTCGACCGCGCCATGTCAAAAATCGACGTTCACACTGTTACCGAGAGATGGGAGTTAGAAGATTATGTTATCTTAGTGGAATATCGTTGAAAAACAGCACTGGGAATTAGAATCATTACTTAAGGGCTCCAATTTAAGGTAGGTACTACAATATGTTTCTCGCAATGGAAGGTAAATATGACGAAATACGCCGCTTTCTCAATTCAAAGATATGGTCGACATCTCACTACGAAAAATCAGCACCAAAGATGGATGTGCCCGAATTTTCTGGCAGTTATATTCAATGGATTTCATTCAAGGATCTTTTAACTGAAGCGATCCACAACAATCCAATGATTAACAAGGCTCAGAAGATGCAGTATCTCAAGACAAGGTTGCGTGGCGAGGTGGAACGGTTGGTGCAATATCTTAGCATCAGTGCTGATAACTATCAGTCATGCTGGGATATATTAACTCAGCGCTATGACAATCGACGTCTCCTGTTCACATCTTTTATGAACACTATGCTCAACCTGCCAGTGATTCAACAACCTGACAACCACAACCTTAAGAAGATGCATGACGTCAATACCGAATGTATGAATGGCCTGGCAAACTTCGGCATGGATACTACAACTGGGGATCCAATTATCGTCCATTTGATGTCACAGAAATTTGACACCATAACTTATACAGATCATATGAAAGAGCTACAAGACCATCGGGAGCTACAACCGCTGAGCGAATTTCTATACTTCCTGGAGAGCAAATTTATGGCATACGAAACTATGAAAAATGCTAAGAAAGAACTTCCCAACACAACTCAAGCTTTGATAATGAAAAAGCTTACAAATAATTTACTGAATACGTCGTTTGAAAAGGGCGACTGTCCACATCTGGCAAACTTAAAACTCGCTAACCCTGAGTTCAACAAGTCCTACCCAATAGACTTACTTCTTGGGGCGGACATATACTCTGACATTCTACTGGATGGTGTACTTAAGGGAAAGCATCAATCTCCTATTGCGCAACAGACACCTGTGTGGCAAACTTCGAACACTAAAATGTCACGTGATCAACTTAGATGAAATTTCTAAGTATTGGGAGAGCGATGACATTGTTCAGGGCGAAAAAGACTTTACTACTAATAGCTACTGTGAAAATCACTACTCTCAGCCGGTTCAACGCGCTCCGAATGGGAAATACATACATAGTGCAGGTGCCACTATGTCCAGACTATGAAGAGAAAGCAATGGGCAACTCAAGATCAATAGCTACTTCGCAATTCCTACAACTAGAAAAGTGACTTGAAAGGAACCACTGGCTAGCCCTCATGTACCGAGACTTCATAAGAGAGTACATAGAAGTCCTGTTTCAACTAACGTGCCACAACACAGAAAACTTCGAGCGGCATCAGTTTTAATCAACTTCAAGAAAAGGGTCCCAATCTATCGTTGCATAGAGATCACAAACGAACGACAAAAACTTCAGAAAATTATTTGGCGTGACTCTCCAACTGACCAACTTAAAGTACTCGAACTTTGTACAGTAACATATGGTATGAAATGCGCACCTTGGCTTGCAATGAGAACACTCAAACAGCTAGCCTTGGACGATGGTCATAAGTACCCGGATGCTGCAACAATACCTACTCCAAAATGAATTTTATGTTGACGACCTGGTGAGCGGCCATAACTCAGTCCCTGAAGCCAACCAACTTCAAAACTTTCTAATAAAACTACTCCAAGGCGCAGGTATGAACTTAAGAAAATGGTCCGCAAACGATCCAGCTTTACTCGAAAACTTATCTGAGGATGAAATTTCAACTTTAATAAACTTCGATTTCAAGGACGAAGAGTCAATAAAAACTCTTGGCCTCAGATGGAGCCCAAAAGATGATTATTTTACTTTCAACTGGGAGTTTGAAAAATTACCTACGACTAAACTAACAAAAAGACGCCTACTATCCGAAATATCAAACCCATACGACCCACTTGGACGGTTATCACCTATAACCATAACTTTTAAATTAATATTCCAAAGAGTATGGACTAGTGAAGTTGGCTGGGACGAAGACTTACCTATTGACATACAAAAGGACTGGCTAAGGCTAAAATCTGAGCTGCCGGTTGTCAAGAACATTTTTTTTTTTTATACCACTTAGGTGGCAGACAAGCACACCGCCCACCTGATGAAAAAGTGGTTACCGTGGCCTATGGACGTGTGCAACACCAGGGGCGTCGCACTCGCGCTGCCGACCCTGAAGAAACCTTCTAATGCCCTTCTTGAAGAACCCCATATTGTAGTCGCTTCGGAAAACCACACCTGGGAGCTCGTTCCACAGCTTGAGCGTGCGTGGGATGAAGTTCCTTTTGTACCGCACGGTTCGCACTATTTCTGGTCGCAATGTGTGAGGATGAACTTCCTGTCTATGGCGAGCGGTGCGGTGATAGAAAGTAGCTGTCGGCATCATGTCAAACAATTCATCTGAGCACTAACCATTGTATAGGCGGTAGAACACACACAGTGAGGCAAAGTCCTTCCTGAGGCCGAGAGGTTTCACAGCGCCTGCGAGTATGGGATTGTCGACGAGCCTCAACGCCCGTCTTTGTATCGATTCGAAGGGATCAAGCTGGTATGCAGGTGCTCGGGCAAAAAGGTGACAGCAGTACTCTATATGGGGCCGAACTTGTGCCTTTTAAAGTTGTTGTTGCCCCGCAGTGAAGTACTGCTTCGCTCTGTTAAGCACTCCAAGTTTCTTAGATGCCAACCTGGCTCCAAATGGCTGCGGTACTGGACGTCGCTTGACGCCTAGGATCACGATACTCGAGGAAATGGTAAGCGATGTACCCAGGAATTGCGGCGCTACAGTAAATGGGGTTTTCTTAGCGGTGAATACACATACTTGTGTATTAGTGGGGTTGAATTGGACTAGGTTTAGTCGACCCCAATTGGATACTCCCAAGAGAGTAGTCTTGATTTCGGACACAAGTTGTTCGCGACTCTCCTTCACCTTGGACTGAGAGACATTTGTACGGCCCGTGTAACACGTGTCCCTGGTACTGTCGTCCGCATAACAATGGATGGAGTCATCAGATAGCATATCATTGATATGCAGCAGAAACAGGGTCGGAGACAGCACGGAGCCTTGTGGGACACCAGCGTTTATGTCCATGCGGTCCGAGCAACTGCCATCGACGACGGCTTGGAGACTTCTGTTGGACAAAAAGCTAGCAATCCATTTGCATAGTCCCTCAGGGAGTCCATAGTATGGCAACTTCGTAAGAAGACCTCTGTGCCAGACCCGATTAAAGGCCTTCGCTATATCGAGGCTGACCGCTAGTACCTCCCCCCGACTCTCGACGGCTTGCGGCCATCGGTTTGTGAGATACACCAGAAGGTCACCGACAGACCGATGGTGGCGAAAGCCGCACTGTCGGTAGCTCAGTAAATCGTTTCCCTCCAGTATCTCAAGAGCTTCGTATTAATAATGCTCTCCATAACCTTCGAAATTAGGGAGGTTATAGCAATAGGCCTGTAATTGGACGGGTCGGTCCTGTCGCCTTTCTTAGCCACAGGATGTACGAATGCAGTCTTCCAAGAGGCCGGGACTTGTCTCGCGGAATAAGAGAGCGCGAAAAGGCGTGTAAGTACTGGGCACAACTCGGGCGCACAGTGCCTGAGCACCATCACCGGTATAGCGTCCGGTCCACTCGTCTTCCGAACATCTTAGGATTTAAGTTCTCGCCGGACCACCCGTTGCGTGATTTTTACTTCGGGCATAGAAGCACCACAGCTGGAGAGAATAGGTGGCTCGGCATTCCCATCGTTCATAGTCGAGTTTGAGGCAAAGAGATTACCCAAGAGATCGTCTTTCTCCTTTGCACCATGGGCCAGACTACCGTCGGGTTTTTGCAACGGCGAGAGGCAAGACTGACAGAAATTTCGCTAGGTAGTTTTGGCGAGTAACGAAAATGCAGGGCTGCCAGATGGTTACCGTGCAAGCCGCTCGCCAATTCTACCGATGAACTCGAACTTAGGCCTGGCCGTTGCCTTTTTACAGGACCTCGAGGCGGCATTCAATTTCCGCTTCACTTCAGCGGTGTTTGGATCCTGGTTGGCAACTGCCGTAGTCCAAGCCTTGTACGCAGATTGCTTGCGGTCTCTAGCTTCTCTGCACGGCCTATTAAACCACCGGCGTTTGCTCGCTCCTGTTGCGATCCAGTGGTTGGGAATAAAGCACACCATGTTGAAGTCCCCCAAGAACACTAGGTCTGCGGTGGGACATTACTCAATTATCCTGTCCGCTGACCGCTGCAGGTGCTCATATAGTTGAGCCGTGCCCAAATCACCGCTGTGAGACCTGTAGACGCACGCATAGATACGGGTGTGGCCACCGTGATCTATACGTACCCATAGAGTTGACAGGTCCCTGTCTTCATGGGTATGGAGACGGCGGCAGCAAATATCATCCCGGACGTACAAGCATACCCCGGCGCGACTCAGAAAGTTGTGTTCGAGTTTATACCCAGGGTACATTAGATAGGCTGTATCGGCCGGGGATGATATTGTGTCTCCGTCAGAAAGAATAAGGTTAGTTGCGCGGTTCCAAGGTGGCAGTGGACCTCGTTGAGGTTGGATTGTAGGCCCCTGATATTTCCCCCGGTCCCCTCCCGGATACTGTAGCCGAGTCCACTCCGGTCTCCCCCTCCGGCACGACTACAGCACCAGAAACTTTACACAGGCTGCTGGTTCAGCCTCCTGGGGCGGAGATTAAGTAATCCCCAGGTTCGGGAACCGTACAGCCTGCGGGCGGCCAGCGGATAAACGTTTCACCAGGTCTCCCTGACCGCCACGCCAACATTTCACGCCCCCACCAGTCAGTGGCGTTCACTTAAGCCTTCGGTCTTCCCACTGACAGCACAAGACCTCTCCAGTGAGCTCTCTGAACATTCAACTCAAGAGGTGGCTTGGAGGGAAGCAGGATAACATCCAACTTATGTGCTTTTGTGATGCAAGTGAAAAGGCCTATTCTTGCGTCATATATAGTTATGTCAATAACCCAGACAGCCCACCAACTTTAACTGTACTCGCTGCTAAGACTAGGGTTGCCCCCTTAGCACAAAAAACAACTTTGCCGAGAATGGAATTGTGTGGCGCATTACTACTCACTCAACTAGTTCAGGAAACTAAGGAAACCTACAAAGGTAACAATATTAAAGTCCAGGCATGGTGTGATTCTCAAGTGGTACTGGCGTGGCTGCAAGGAGACTCTTCGAGATGCGAAAGATATGTGGCCAATAGGGTTAACAAAATCAAACAAGTCATCCCTCCTGAAAATTGGCAGTACATAAAATCGGAACAGAATCCTGCAGACTGTGCCTCACGAGGATTATACCCCAAGAAACTTATGGATTTCCATCTTTGGTGGAAAGGACCAGATTTCCTTCAGACTTTGAAGAAGGTTGAAAAAGCGTCGGAAAGCTACTCATGTTTTTTTACCACTAACGTGGAACTAAAACCAACAGCGTCGACAACCCTACCAAATAAAGACGAGCATTTTATAAACTACCTATTGGATAAATGCAGTTCATTAACACGTGTAACCAAACTCGTGGCTTGGATATCGCGCTTCTGCGAAAACACGCGCGGTAACCAGACACCCAACACCGACGTTCTTACGTCATGCGAATTAGCTGGCGCAAATGAACAAATAATTAAATTTCTTCAACAAACTGAGTTCGAAATCGAATAAAAAACAACTCCTGAAAAACTAAATGGTTTCCATCAAAAGCCCTATTTACAAACTTAACCCTTATTTGGACGAAAAGGGTATCATGCGTGTGGGTGGTCGACTGAATAACTCTACTTTGCCAGCCAATATGAAGAATCCCATGATTGTGTCTGGAAAGGGATGCTTCACAACATTACTTATAGAACAAGCACATTCTACTACGCTTCATGGAAGCGCACGATTGACACTGGCTTACATAAGACAGCGTTATTGGATCGTCGGTGGCAACAGATGTGTCAATGCTAAACTACGCCTCTGTGTCCGGTGCCATCGCCATAAGTCGGTAGAGAACCATCAACTTATAAGCGATTTACCACGACAACGTGTGACGCCATCCCGACCCTTTACTCACACGGGAGTCGACTTCACTGGCCATGTGGAAGTCAAACTTAACAAGGTTAGAGGAGAACGAACATCAAAGCGCTACATCGCCATATTTGTATATATGGCCACAAAAGCTGTGCATATAGAACTTGTATCTGACCTCAGTGCTGATACTTTTATTGCCGCCTTTCAACAGATGTGTGCACGTCGCGGCACTCCAAAGCACGTATACTCAGACTGTGGTACCAACTTCATTGGTGCTGTAAAAACCTTACAGAAGGAGTTCGAGGAGTTCAGATAACAACTGTCACCGGAATTCTTCGATGCAATCGCTAAAATGGAGGTGGAATGGCATTTCAACGCTCCAGCATGGCCAACAGCTGGAGGTTTGTGGGAGAGCGCAGTGAAATCCATGAAGTACCATCTTCGTCGTGTATTGGGCGATCAGAAACTAACTTACGAAGAATTTTCGACGTTACTTGCACAGATCGAGGCGTGTCTGAACTCAAGACCACTCTGTCCACTCACTGAAGACCTCGAAGAGTTTTACAACTAATTAACTCCGGGGCATTTTCTCACTGGTAGTCCAATAATGACACTGCCGATATCGGATATCAGCGAAGACAGAAACATTAACTTAAGAAATCGATGGCAACTTACTGAAAATATATTCAAACAATTTTGGAAAACCTGGTCAAATTAATATTTAACTCAACTACAAAGTGGGTACATGGGTTCTACAAACTCATCCTGGATCAGATGGTTACGTGCGAGTCACAACAGTGAAAACACAAACTGGAATAATCAAGCGTCCAGTAGTAAAGTTGTCACCGCTTCCCTTGAAACCGACTACAAATACAGAACCTGATACAAAGCCAAATCAATCTGAGAGAAAACCTACAAATACAAAAAAAGGCAAAGGGAAGGTTTGGTCAACATTGTTTACTATACTTATAACAGTGTTCACCTTGACATCTGAAACCTATGCCGTTGGCGGCGACTTATTTTCAAGCGCTCAAATTACTTCCCTTGAACCTGATCGACCTATTTACTACGATACTATTGGCAAGATGCAAATGATTCACGATGAATGGACACTACTTATGTACTACACTCTGACTAACTACTGGACAAGCATAAAAAGGATAGAAAGTTATCTACAAACACTGAACAATCTTTGTGAAAAAACCGATCCGAGATACTGCAAGCCGACACTAGAACAAATAGCACATGAAAAGGACTTACTGGACTACTATAACATTATTTTACTTTCAACTCACAAGCATTTATCTGAACGAAGAAAGCGCGGCCTGATCAAGGGCGTCGGCACTGTTGCCCGCAGTCTGTTCGGTGTGTTGGATCAGGAGTTTGCCGACAAATACGAACAGGATATAACAACTATACAAAACAATGAAAACTACATATTGGCCCTCATAAAGAATCAGACCTCTATTGTACAACTAGAAAACAAGTGCTAAAGAAAACTGAGGACAATATTAATCGCCGTTTTACAATGATGGAGGCGTACATGAACCAAACTGATACAAACTTAACCCGGGTCAAATCAACCTTGGAGGCGATGATGGCCACAAGTTACTTCAACTCAGCGTCACACACGACATATCTATTAATTAAAAATATGAAAAAAATGCAAGAAATGCTATTTGACTCTTTGACCGATGTCTACAAAGGCCACTTAGACATCCACTTACTTACTCCGGTGAACCTATTTGAACAGCTTACTACTATTTCTGGAGAATTACCAAAATTACTAACTTTACCAGTGGAAAATGTCGGAGAAGATATAAAAAATATTTACAAACTACTCTACGCAAAGGCTCGCGTAACTTCGAACTACTTCCTGTTTGAAGTTCATATCCCTCTTTCATCTGACGAAGACTTTTCGCTGTATAATTGCCATTGTCCCGTTGCCCGTGAAAAAGGAGAACAAGACGACCGTTATTCAACTACATTCATCATATGTTGCGGTTAACTTTGAGAAAAACTCTTACATTTCCATAACTGAAGGTGATTTGAAACTATGCTCTCAACTGAAACCGAACAATTTAATTTGTTCTAAAAATCTGCCGGTGTTCAATTTGCACAACAACAAGGCTCCCTGTTAGGCAAAGCTATTGAGTCACCAATCGAAGGCACCGTGTGACGTCAGGGAGACCCCGTGCACTGACGCTTGGCTCGCATTACATACGCCAAACAGCTGGCTGGCAACGTGATGCGGAGCTTGCAGTTTGCGCTCTGTAAATAAGAATGACGTAACGTCACATACAATAATAACTTCGAGCATTATAACTTTAGCACAAGGGTGCATCTTACAATCTAAAGATTTCACCATCTATTCGCACAACGAATACCATTCGAAAATAAAGATAGACGATTCTATATTTGATGTTCCACAACTCAACTCTACTGTAAACAACATAGTCGACTTGAAACATCCTCCGGTTGCGCTGATCACTCCTCATGAAGCTTTGAGAGAAGACTTAGAAGGGGTCGACAGGCAAATTCATTTATTAAAACAAAATGAAGTTCTCCCTTCGACTATTTCAAGCCATGACATACACCAGTACGCTCCCTGCTGCAGCCTTCTCGGGCTTGCTGTTACTGTGACGATCGTGTGGTTTGCAATGAGAAGATGCCACTTCCCCTGCTGCACTAGAAAAAATAGAACTGTGAAAAAACATACTTACGAAAACATCGAACTACAACCTATAAGGAAGCGCCCTACTACTACTACTAACCAAGTCAACGTGTCAACGAACCAATCGCCACCACAACAGCGAGCTCATCATCCTCGAAGACCAGCAGCGGCGGACAACATCGCGTTTAGTTTTAATTGACATTCTTTGCTTTTTACTGACATTTCTTTCCTTGATAGTAACTTTTTATATTTAATCTTTCTTTGGTTTGGGTTGCCAACATGTACGGGTAAGCCATCGTACATACGTTTTTGCCCACGCTGCAACCTAGTTTTAGCGCGAGCGCAGATGATTTGTTTATTTTTACATTTTTACTAAAATTATAGTCATACTCAGAACGTCACTAACTGTCACACCAGATACTACTCAAGGAAAGATCTGGCGTTCTCAACCAACTCCAAGTACTATTCTTGTACGATGCTTCGTTCAACTAAGCGGAACCCCGTACAAGTGTAGGTAAATCATTTGAAGATAATGAAGTATTATAATTTGGAATTAAAGAATGAATTTCATTTATTTAGTTTAGGCACATAAAGACCAGATATGAACCTGAGTGAGAGAGACTCGCGGACATCGCTGCCCGCGTTCGAAGGCGGCTCGGGCGTATAAGGGCGCAAACCGACCTCCGCCCTCCATGAGCGCGGGCCTGAGGGTGACGGGTGGAGCCGCTCGTCACCCTAGCAGAAGCAGGCCACGGGGGCGGCGCCCCCCCATACCGGGAGCGAGTCGAGGACCGCGTGGTTCCCCCTCCCGAGGAGGGCCAGACCGAGAGGAATGGCCCTGGGTCAGCCGGGGTGCGAGGGATATGTCGCGAGACAACCTCACCTTCGGCCTAGCACATCGACCCACAGACGGCGTGCGCTTTAGTAGGTTTGAGTCCGACATAACCTCCCCCCCCTGGCTCCGGAGTGGGGGGGTATCCGTGGGGATTTCCCGCACGTAAAAAAAGAAAAAGGTTCTTTAGCTTGTTCTTCTAAGAAGATTACAAGAAACTCAGAGACTTTCATTATTTTATCTAGATTATCTTTAAAAAAATGGTTTGTTTACAAGTTATATCGTGCTAGCACGCAAGAGGTAAGGTGAACAATACTCCGTTCAAGTTAAAAAGCCGAGGGTTCTATAAAGGCGCCCACTCACTAACAGTCCCCCTGTAGTTTCTGATCTGTCCGGCGGCCTGCAGTCCTAAGCCGATAGCGCCCACCACACACTGAAACGATTTTGGCCTGCCGGCAATTCCGTTGTCAGTTTTGCGACCACACACTAGCAGTTGTGGCGTCAGTTTTCCGTTGTACGATCGCCTGCCGGTAATGGTCTGATATCAGTTACACAGAGACTATGAAACAGTGCAAGCGATTTTCGACCTTATTGACATTTTCTAATTACGTGTGTTTTCGCACAAATAAATGCCGCTAATCACGAATATAAGAAAAAAAAAAACTAGATGCGTTCTGATGTCAATAAGGTTGAAAATAGCTACGTAATTCTTATATGAGTACGTGCAAGTCATTGTAAGAAATAAGGTGTTAGCTATTTTGGACATTATGGACTATGTGCATATGAAATTGATGAAATTCATTCAAATTATGTACATAATTTGAATTAAATCTTAGTAAAAAGTAGTGATATAGGTATATGTCTTCATAATGTTATTTACCACATACAAAAGAATAATATTATTTTACCGTGTTATTTTGTTCTAAGTTTATTACGTAAAAAAAGCTGAAACAAAACGTCGATCGACAGGCCGCTGGCCGACGTGTGCTCGTTCGCCCTGACGGAATCGTTCGGCGGCCACACACTCTCAGTCGTCAGTCCAAAATCATTAACGAAATTGTTAGTGCGTGGGTTATTGCAATTAACTGACAGATTTATATCGTCCGGCCGTCTTCCGGTAAACTGTTAGTGAGTGGGTGCCTTAATTCGCACCCGGCTGGAAGTTGGTACGATCGTTCAAAACGCCATCATAAACGAACTCTAATTTCGAGACCAAATTGAAGAACACAACAGATAACTATCTATAATTGCCTAACAGACTCCGAGGCGTAGCGGTAGTGAACGCAGCCGCTACGCAGGACGTGCGGGTTCGATTCCAGTCAGTGTAAGTATTTGTATGCATGAATATATGTATTTGCATTGGTCTGGTCGTGCCTTGTAGAGTACGTTAAGCCGTCGGTCCCGGTTGCCATTTAAACATAATATAGCAGTCACTATGGGTAGTTGGAGGTTGGAGCCCTCAAAAATCCAACATCTGGTCTAGCTGCAACGTTTCGATATCGTCTTTGGGTTGTTGAGTTCAAATGGCAGTCGCTTCACGAAAAAAAAGACGGGTTGGTTGCACTCGGGGAGTGCCGGCAGAAGTGAAAACTTTTTCTTTCTTTCTTTCTTCGTTATATACATAGCAAAAGATAAAAATATAATCAAAAAAAGTGTCAGAAGCCCAGGTTTGAACCCGGTACTATCTGAAACCATAAGGACTTACAGTCGAAGTGCTAACCGCTATGCTACGAAGCTATTTGTCGTGTTTTGCAAAATAGACAGTCTATAATATTGTATGACGTCAGTCGTCGGTTACGGTTCAAAGGTCAAGCTATCCTGACGCGAGTTCAACACTTTTTACCCATCCAACGCCGCTAAAGAAGTTTTCACTTCAAAAATATCGACAAAGATCGCGGGGTTCATATTTCATCTTCATATTCTAGTGACACTGAATTAAATTATGTTATAATAAATTATTATTAAGTTAAATTAAATTAAATTAAATCGAATCAGTAGTATATTATTGGGAACTCTACCCCACATCGTTCGGCCAGGCCTCACTCTGTGAGGTGTCGTTCCCAATAATATACAGATGCACGAAATGATTGTCACTGCAGATGAACTCAATGAGGTATCGTTCCCAATAATATACTATTTTTATACAACTGATGAATTACATTATTATTTACAACAGATGAATCGAACGCGGTGGCATTCAACGCTTCAGTCCGTTTAACGCGTTTATGGGTTTCCGTTCAACGATCTACGTTTTTCGATTAACGTTTCCCGTGCAAACGTGAAACAGACTCTTGCCACTCTTGCCTAAAGTAAAACATACGTACTCAAATAGTTTTCATCGCTTATGGGATCGAACCATAATAATCAGCGATACAGTGTCATAACACGAGACGATACAGAAAAATTAAATATAAAAGCAACACGATTACTGAAATTTAATAAGAAAGAATATTTATTTATTTATCTTGTACATTATTACATTATGGGCTAAACCTAGGTGGAGCCCCTTCAAACACCTCGTCAAGGGATTCCACCAAGTTTTGAAGCTTACGCCACTGCGTGCTGTCATCGTCGGTCTGGAACTTGATGCGCACCAGCGCTTTCTTCCACTTTGGCAAATCATCGCAGATTGTGTTTACGTGCAAGGATTGCGCCTGTTTAACAAATTTCATGATCAGTATGTGTTTAGAGTTCAACATTGAATGAGAGAGTGCGTTCACGGCATTATCATTTAAACTAGAATGGGGATGAAACGTTGAATTGATTGAGTTCATCTGCAGTGACAATCATTTCGTGCATCTGTATATTATTGGGAACGACACCTCACAGAGTGAGGCCTGGCCGGAGGCCTGGCCGAACGATGTGGGGTAGAGTTCCCAATAATATACTACTCGAATCAAATAGAATCGGATCGTATCGAATCGAATCGAAACGGATCGGAATATGACGCTCTTGGTGTTTGGCTGCATTTCGAACATTTTGAACGAAATTTCGACTGCGAATAGGTATGCCGTTCGAATGCAAGTAATACTCCGAAATAAAACTGTAAGCCAACCGTGAAGTTCGTTTGCAGTTGGCATGCAGTGTAGTACAAGCTAGGTACGCGGTCGACGTACAGTACAAATGCAGTCCGTCGGTATAATGCCTAACAGTGAGATTCACAGACTACACTAACATTTCGCAAGGAACTTCACTGTAAGAATGGCCGAGGAAGAAGGCCTGCGCCAGAGGTCGCGTCCGTCGAGCGCGGGCTGTCACTATTAGGAATATTCTGATACTTGTTTAACTTGAACGCTATCATTATGTTTATGCAGAGTTTATGATTCACAAAATTCTTACTATTTAAATATGACGTTTGCATAACAGAATACCAGTGCGGACCGAGACTGAAGCCCTGAGGCACTCGCACCTTGATTTAAAAAAAGATAAATATTACTTATTCTTGTCGCCAACTTCTGTAGGCAGGTACTTAAGTTTATCAATGAGATAATTGAGTCGATTTAATATTAGGTAGTATACGTTGTAATTTTCGATCCGGTCCATTTAGAACACAGATAACATAATACTAAATTACAGATACTTCATCCCATACAAAAAAAATGAGGCCATCATAACTCGGGCTATTTTGCGCATTATTTTTAAATATTATTCTTTGCCACTAGATGTCAACGAAATATCCCGAGTGTATGTTTCGCAGAAATAGCTTCTAGATGGCGGTATACTATATGTTGTCAAGAAGTATAAATAATTAATCTAATTTATATAATTCTTGTGCCACAATTTCCGTTCCCATACTCCTCCGAAACGGCTCGACCGATTCTTATGAAATTTTTTATGCATAATCAGTAAGTCTGAGAATCGGCTACTATCTATTCTTTATACCCCAGTCAGCGATAACATAACCGACATCCACGTCGGCGGAGCCGCGGGGCCGAGCTTGTAATAATATAAATTACCAAAGAGATATGTACAGCCCAGACAGATATGTACAGCCCAGACTCAGCCTCAGATGCATGGCTCGAGTCAACAATAATAGTGCCCGGAATACGGCAATAGGCTCACCCCTTACGTGGGACCGAATACAGATTGGTGAAATGTGGGTGTTAATTCACCTCTGCCTAACCCTCCGGGGATAAAGGCGTGATTATATGTGTGTGTGTGTGATATATTATTATAGATCGCATCTTCAAACTTGCAATCGGGTTACTACTTCACACTTCTTGTACTATGCTGAGTATGAATTAGATGTTATTTTTTGGAATCCAATAATCAAAGTCCAATTTATAGAAAATTGCAATACGGGTATGGTCAAACTTGTTTTTGAGTAGGTAGGAGGGTGTGCTGAGTAAGAATTTGGTGTCATTTTATGTCGTTATGTTGAACTCGAACTGATTAAAAACACACACCTCGGACACTTCATGCCAGAGTTGGTATATCCAGTCGAGTTCAACATAACTGTTATCACCGGCGGTTGGCGCCGCGGCACGGCGCGGTGGTCGGTGGACATGGCGGATTCGAACTCGAACCGACTAAGCCGTCGCGGATGCACCGCGTATATGTCGAGTACGACATAAGCACTCCCACCTTACATAAGTACTTATGAACGACGTGGGACGTCGGCATATCTAGAATGGGACAAGAATATGTAAATATCGTAAGTAGGTAGGTATCTATGCATCTATAAACACGAATAAATATGACTAGGTTCCTACTCTCGCCATTTTGTTCCGGCACGACGAACGGCTCAAAACAAAATGACTCAGGCCCTTGGCTTTTACTTGTGCTACCGCCATTTGATCTGGGCCACTTAACTTCTACATGAGCAACTGCCATCAATCTCAAGAAGAAAGCTTGCGCCAGAGTCCCATCCGTTTATCAGTGGACTACTTAAATTTTACCTGACCGACTACCGTCTGACCTACGGGACCTACCCCTACTGCCCTACCCAAGAGAAGAGCTTGCGCTTAGGTAATGTAATCAGTAGCTCTTTATAGGTAGGTATATCATCCGCTCGCTCGGCTCGTCGCCGCGTGCCGCTCTATGTGCGGTAGGTACTACTACTAAGTACCTTGATGTAGATACATTTTATTAAGTTCGCTCTATGTACTTAGGTATAAATGTTACCCTTTTCCTGTTGAGTAATTGATCTGATATTAAATTTGATAGGTAGGTAGGTAAGTAGGAAGGCGTGTGCCTTTTCGGACGACAATATACCCTCCTGAGATAATACTTTCAATTAATAAAGCCGTTTAACTAAAAAAAGTATTAGGTAGATACCTATCTTCTTGTTATTTTCACGGTAACCCATCCTTAAACCGACCTGGCTACTATCGCTTAAAACTTCAAATGTTAAGAACTTTCATCCAGGGTTGTGTAAAAGTAGAAAGAATACTAATTTGGATACGGGGTCTCAGTCAGGCGTCGGCCACCGGGGGCCTAAGCTACAAACTCGGTACTTAACCATTTTGATCTTCAATTAAAACACTTGTACTATTCCACATTATTTATTAAATTCTTGATCGGTTTCGCCTTACCGCAATATCAAAGGTTGATACATGTTTTTTGGGTATCCGATGTCAGGGAGGTTATGTCGGACTCGAATTGACTAAACCGCACGCCGTCTGTGGGTCGATGTGCTAGGCCGAAGGTGAGGTTGTCTCGTGACATATTCCTTGCACCCCGGCTGACCCAGGGCCATTCCTCTGGGTCTGGCCCTCCTCGGGAGGGGGGACCACGCGGTCCCCGACTTGCCCCTGGTATTTCGCATCGTATCACCATGCGCGCCGCCGCCGTGGCCTACTTCTGCTAGGGTGACGAACGGCTCCACCCGTCACCCTCAGGCCCGCGCTCATGGGGGGCGGAGGTCGGTTTGCGCCCTACGACGCCCGAGCCGCCTTCGAAAGATGTCAATTAGAGTAATATATTCACTTACGGACTGAATTTAGACAGTAGAATACTTCGACAATTATTGGACAACACACACCTTTGTGGTCATTCGAAGATGTAACTTGTCTGTCGAATAATCGTCTGTCGAAGTACCACAAATCTTGTGATGTTCACTAATTATTTGTTCACGAACATGGATAACCAAATTCAGGTAGATGCTGTGTATACCGACTTCCGGAAGGATTTGATAGGGTGGACCACAAACTAATCCTTGACAAGATCGCCTACAATGGCATACGGGGCAACTTGCTGAGATGGTTCGTGTCATATATTGTGAATAGAACGCAAAAGGTTGTTGTCAATGGCTTTGATTCGGATACCACTATTGTTACTTCTGGGGTTCCGCAGGGGTATATTCATTAAACAATGCTTCTATAATTCACAATTTCTCATGTACGCCAATGACATCAAAATTTATAAGGAGTGTCATGGTCACCGGGATTGTTTGTCTTTACAAGATGATCTCAACCGGCTAACCCTTTACTGTTCCCTTAACAAACTGCAGCTCAGTCTACCCAAATGCAAAGTCATAACTTATACTAAAAAGAGAATAGTCATTACACGCAACTACACTATACAAGATTTTGCTTTGCAAAGGGTTAACAACATCCTTGATCTGGGCGTCACCATCGACTCTAAATTACACCTAGACCAACACATTGAAAATATCGTAAGTAAGGCATACCAGATGTACGGCTTTGTAATTAGATCCTCTAAGGACTTCAAACGTCCCTCTACGCTTTTATTCTTATATAATAGTTTAATTAGATCCCAGCTTGACTTCGCTGTCCCAGTTTGGGATCCTATAATATGACAAGTATATACATAGAATAGAAATGGTTCAGAAGAAGTTTCTACGAAACATAAATTATAAATTGCACCGTTTCAAACTTCCCTATCTAGAGTTACTTAAGGAGTACAACCTGATGAGCTAGGAGTCGAGACGTAAACTACTCATGTCCATGATGTTGCATGGTATATGCCATAACAGATTTGACTGCAATGGTATCACTAACCAGCTATGTTACGCGGTGCCCAGAACTGTATTGCAGCGGGAGGTGCGCGTGCCGCGGCTGTTCTACACGGGACGGTGCAGAACGAATGCCGGGGCGCGCGCTCCTATTCGCCATCTTCTGGAGACGTACAACACACACCTAGCCGATATTGACATATTCGCAAACTCATACTTAAAATTTAAAGAAATGGGAACAAAAGTTTTAAGGTCCTCACATAATAGTCATACTGCTAATTTGTTATTTAACACTGAACTCGAGTCGCATGCTTATATCTACTCAGATAAGTACAATAATATTACTTTGCGGACATTGCGTTGTGCGTTTACCTAACAGAAATATGTACTGTGAACTTCTAATATAATTGTATAACGCATAACTGTTAAATGTTCCAATAAATAAATAATTAAATAAATTCGAAGGTGTGTGTTGTCCAATAAATTGTCTGTCGAAGCAATGACTTGTCGATCTATGTGTTTTCGAAGTTCGTTACATGTCGCTGTATTGTACTGTCTAAATTCAGTCCGTAAGTCTAATATATTGGCTATGTGGGTAGACAAAAATAGTGAGATATCACTTTATAAATTTTCCCAAAATTTAATGAGAATAAGGTACCATAAATCAAGTCATGTTTGAAGCATTATTACAAATAAATGTCAAATTAATACAAACATGTTAGAGTCACGGTTATCAATGTAAAAAAAAAACTTTTATAGAATAAATTAGGTAACGACTAAAAACAAATGAAGTATAAGACCTTTTCAATTTAAATAGGAAATTATTACGTTGAATTAAGTCAAAATTGAGATACTAACAAAATAAATATTTTTAAAGTTTTATTTCTTATTGGTACAGATATGTGGATGATATCATTTGCTTGTGGACCGGAAACGTCGACGATTTGAATAATTTTTTGACATTTATTAACACAAATAATTCTAATATACAATTTACAATAGAAATCGGGTACGATAAAATTTACTTTCTTGATATACTTAACTATATGCTTAGTTCATAACAGACATAAATTTAAAATTTATAGATAACCCACATTCACCGACAATGTTATTGATATAAGTTCTAGACATCCACTAAGTTATAATATGCTGCGTTTCATTCTATGGTAGGTAGATTAATTTCGATCCCAATGTCGCAGAATGATTTTGATGAAGAATTATCAGTTATCAAGACCATAGCAATTAATAACAACTTTTCATCCAAGTTAATCGATAACATGATTAAACGAAAGAGGTCAAGGGCAGCCATAGATCTGGTGTACAACCCAAAAAAACAAAAAAAAAACAACAAGTACTGCCTTTGTTACTCCAAATAATGACAAGAAACGATGGGCTCGCATACCTTATATTGGTAATAATTATATTGTATAAGTGCGCTAGACACCTAACAAGTTGTATACCCGCATTTTACACAACCCATAATTTGTACAAACTTATCTGTAATAACAGGGATAAGACACCGGTTGAACAAAAAAGTGGAGTGTATGAGTTGACATGTTCTACATGTGATAAGAAATATATAGGCCAAACTGGAAGATCGTTCCAAATTAGAGTTGCTGAGCATGCTAGTGCCTGGAGACTCAATAAAACTGAGTCCAACTTCGCGGAACATCTACTAACAGAAAAACATATGCGCGTGAGTGGGGCTTTGGAGGCATTTCATAAGTGGTTTGTTATTAACGGGCTCAAGGTGAATGTGACTAAAACCAATTTGATATTGTTTCGTACAACTTCTAGAAATAAGGATAGTCTAAATTGTATACTGGACGGTGAGAAAGTTGACATGGTAGAGGTTGTAAAGTTCTTGGGCGTACATGTTGATTGTCATCTCAACTGGAAACCCGAACTTGAAAGCATAGAAAATTCTATCAGTTCAGCATGCTATGTTTTGAGAAGCCTAAGAAATGTTTTCGACTTACCGCACCTAAAGAGAGTGTTCTTCGCGTTAGTAGAATCCAAGTTAAGATACAGCATTTTATGCTGGGGAGATAATTATGAATATAATATTAATAAGGCCTTCGTGTTACAGAAACGGGCAATTCGCACTATCGTCTGTATACGTCAGCAGGAATCATGTAGGAAATATTTTAAAGATTTAAATATCCTCACTGTGCCTTCTTTGTATGTGCTTGTGCTTCTGAAAAACTTTGTAAAATATGTACATGAATTTGAAACCGAAGAGGAAAGGAAGCTTAGGCAAAGTACTAGAAGGAAAGACTTCCAAACAAAATGTATTCCTCATCTTGACATTGTTAAACATGGTACTTGCTACATGTCAGTGAAAATATTTAATAAGCTTCCCGATGACCTTAAAATTATTTTATACAAAAGCCACTTTATATCCAAACTAAAGCAGTATTTATTGGAAGGCTGTTTTTATTCCCTAGATGACATGTTGTGAACTCAGTTTTATTTTTCTTTTCGCCTATTTCTCTTAATTATTGTAACACTAATTCTTATTGATTGTGACATGTAGAGTTGTTATTAGGATTGTTTTTTGACTATTGCTATTATTGTTTTTTACCTTTATATAATTTTGATTGACATTTTTTTTGTGACATTTTGGAATCATTGAATATTTTATTTTATTTTACTGACATTTACTTTGCTATTCTTGTTTATATTTTGATCTTTTGTGAAATATGCATGATGATGATTCGGTATGATTTTATTTTATATTATTATGTTTTCATAACTGTAAAATTCAACACAATGTAAAAGTTGTTCTGAATAAATAAATAAAAAAGATAAATAAAACATTCCTTTGACCCAAAAATAAATTTTGAAGTAAATAAAATAATGAACTCGGACAGGAACATGATCCTGAACCAACAGTTAGAACTAAGCCGTTCACCTTTGTTACAATACAGCAAATCGTAAAATCTACATGTCATATCAATATCTGTAGTTTATTATAGAATCACATGACAATTATTTAATATTCTTATTTTATTTTACAATTTATAATACTTTGACATTGATGACATTATACAATCGTGTTTTGACATTTAATTTATTTATTAATTCGATATTTATTTTACCGGTCATATTCTGGTCCACTTTATCTCCTTCATTAATAGCTCTACTACGGGACATTGGCGGAATTGATGCTGAAAGCACAGAGCCATTAATCAAGAATTGAATTGAATTGAATTGATATTTATTTTGGTAGTATCTCAATTTTGACTTAATTCATCGTAATAATTTCCTATTTAAATTGATAAGGTCTTATACCACAGAATAATTAATAGTACTCTTATACTTCATTTGTTTTTAGTCGTAACTTAATTTATTCTATAAAAGTTTTTTTTACATTGATATCCGTGACTCTAACATTTTTGTATTAATTTGACATTTATTTGTACTTCAAACACGACTTGATTCATGATAATGGTCTCATATTGTGATTCTCCTAAAATTTTGGGAAAATTTATAAAGTGGTATCTCACTATTTTTGTCTACCCACACAGCCAATATATTACTCTAATTGACATCTGACCCTTTAGACAAGTGGATTTCCACTTTGAGCTGTTCGAATTCGAATAATGCTTTTGCAAGAGCAGTGATTGCTTACGATTTGGTAAGGATTGCAACGGATTAGAAAGAGCCTGTCGTATGGACGACAAGTCTAGATTCGAAATTGTCCATGGTCTAGGGCAAAAATCGAGAAAATATCGAATTGAATTTCGATTATGAAATTAGTTTTCTAAATAATTTCATATCTCGAGATATTCTTTGAATGATAATTTAAATACACGATTAAAACCTAGTGAATAATCAGGTGTCGTTTTTTGTTTTCAGATTAATGAAGTTTGTGTTGTGGTTTATGAATAGTGTTAAGTTGAAGATTTATAATTTATTAGTGTCAAAATCCTCCTGCCTCCCATATTTATTGTGATTCAGTGCAATGGAATCCCTCACAATCAGACTTATTTCAATAGTATAATATTAATTTATAATTTTAGTTTAATAGTTAATATGGTAATCATGATCGTTAATGTGATTTCCACAAGGACATTGAATTGTTTAACTAATAATGTAATAAGTTAAGAAAATCACGTCCCGCTTGTTCATGACCGCCATAGTTAAGATAATGTTATTTTATAAATTTAAATTAAGTCAAAAGATAGCATGGAATTAGAGGCTATCGGAATCGACTCGTCTTATCTCGCTCTGTTTGTGTTCATTAAAAGACCTAATGGTCGACACTGATCCAATAGTTAACACTTTCGAAAAATACCTTTATTGTAAAGAAAAGTAACTATCTAGTTTACTTGACTACTTTCTTAAAAGACATCTAATGGCATATATAATACATGTTCAAAATTTCGCAACACTGTTATGAGTAAATATTGAATTTTCGCCAGTTGTATCTTCAGATTTTTGTTAAGGGTAGGAATTTTTAATAGGTATGATATTATATTTATTAATAATGATTATCACTATTTTTAGTACAGATGTTAAAAATTATGTAACTTGTTGACCTACGTAGACAATGAGCAGTTTTCTAGTAGGTATTTATAGCATTCCTAAAGACGCTCTAGATGGCGCGGCCGGCACTTTTGGTAAGACTTTCAGTAGGTACTTTACTTTAAGTACTTTTTCAGCTGACGACTAGCCTTGTCCACATCTATTCTTATAGCCCTAATCCATTGATTTCGTTGTGTAATATGTTATGGAATCATGTCATTTTATAAAAAAAAGAAAAAGAAATATGACTCTTCCTGACATCTATTTCTCGATGTGAGCAACTAACTGCTTTAACGACACAACAACACTAAAGATACGAACAGATGGCGTTGTCACAAAAAAATACCGAGCGAAGCTCGGTCATCCAGGTACGTATTATTAACTAAAATTATGTAGGTATCAACTTTTTGAGGTTACTATGTTACATACAAACTTCAACGCTTCAAAGTCAAAGTCAAAGTCAAAGTCAAAAATCATTTATTCTGTATAGACCATTAAAACGGTACTTACAAAACGTCAAGTTTAAAAAAAAAAATCTAGACTAGTTTAGCAAATGGACCACCGGTTCGAAACGCGGCCCCGACCTGAGAAGACTCCGGCAAGAAACTCAGCGGGCATTTTTTTTTTTTTTGGTCTATTTACAAACATTTGCTTAGTCTACTTAGTCTAAATACAATAGTTTGCTTGAGTAGCATAGTTGAGCGAACAGCTCATTTCCAAGCTTGTTTATCATCTAAATATTCTTGGATTTTATAATAGCCTTTTTGGCACAGTTTAGTCTTAATTACATTTTTAAATTTATTTACAGGTAAATCTCTAATTTCATTAGGGAGCTTGTTGAAAAAGCGTATACAGTTGCCCCGGAAAGAATTACTAATTTTATGGAGTCTACTATCACAAGCTACAAGATTGTTTTTATGTCTTGTGTTTATATTATGCCTGTCACAAACTCTTGAAAATTTAGAGATATTTTTCCTTACATACATCAGGTTCTCGAAGATGTATTGTGACACTACGGTTAGAATGTCTATTTCTTTAAACTTTTCTCGAAGGGAAACTCTTGGGCCCAAATTATAAATAGCTCTCACAGCCCGCTTTTGTAAAATGAATATTGTGTTTAAATCCGCGGAATTACCCCAAAGGAGAATTCCGTAGCTTAAAATACTATGAAAATAACTGAAATAAACTATTCTAGCCGTATCCACGTCTGTTAATGTCCTAATCTTTTTTACAGCGTAAGAAGCCGAACTTAATCTACTGGATATTTTTTCAATATGCGATCGCCACTGCAATTTGGCGTCAATACTTAAACCTAAGAACACTGTTGATTCCACAAGGTTCAACACTTGTCCATTGAGTTGTACATTGGTTTCAACCTGTGTAACATTAGGTAATGTGAATTTTATACATTTAGTTTTGTTCCCATTAAGGCAAAGATTATTAGTATTAAACCAATGGACCACTCTTGTGATAACACCATTCACTTCGTCATAATTATTTTGTTGCCTTTTAATTTTAAATATTAACGAAGTATCGTCAGCAAATAAAATAATACTAGTTTTATCCCTTACGTAGTAGGGGAGGTCATTAATATATATTAAGAATAAAAATGGTCCAAGTATCGAACCTTGTGGAACACCCATCGAAATCAGAGATCCCACTGAACGTGTACCATTAACATCGACCCTCTGAATTCTATTGTTCAAATATGAAGTCAGAAGCTCGAGAGCCTTGTTCCTTATTCCATAATGTTCTAATTTCCTGATTAATGTGTCATGGTGGACGCAATCGAAAGCCTTGGATAGATCACAGAATACACCCAATGCATCATGCTTATCCTCCCAGGCCTCGTAAATACAATTTAACAATTCTATACCAGCATCAGCAGTCGAACGTCCCTTAGTAAACCCAAACTGTTTATCATGAAATAATTTGTTTTCACCAAAATGGGTCATCAACTGTCCTAGGATTAATTTCTCAAATACTTTACTCAAGGTCGGCAACACAGAAACGGGTCGGAAATTAGAAGGGTCTGTAGCACTGCCAGCCTTGAACAAAGGTATGACTTTGCTATGTTTCATTAAATCAGGAAATATACCGCTGTTGACACAGTCATTAAACACAGTTGCTAGATGGGGAGCAATGACATCAATGATACATGAAATAGTTTTGACTGATAATCCCCATAGATCCGCGGTCTTTTTGATATTAATAGAGTGAAACGCTTTGGTGATGTCATTGCTATTAACAACTGAGAATACGAATGCGTCTTCACACTCGTTTATCGATTCCTTAAGCAATGACACAGCGGAAGTGGAAGACGACTGAAGAGTTTTAGTCGTTATTAACGGTATATTTGAAAAGAAATGTTCAAACTCTGTCGCAACTTCCAGATCCTCCGTGACATGGCGACCTTCTATTTTTAAATGAAAATCTCTTACATTTGATGGAGATTTCCCACATTCGGAATTTATAATATTCCAAGTAGTCTTAATTTTATTTACAGAATTAGTAATTTTATTTTTAATGAAGTTTGACTTCGCGAAGGAACAGGCTCGCTTAAATATTTTTGAGTAATTTTTAACATAATCCTGGAAAACAGGGTTGAAATTGTACGATTTTTCAGAATATAGATCATACAATCTCCTCCTGCTCTTATAAATCCCCGATGTTGCCCAATCACTGAAAACTGGACGGCCACCAATCGATAATGTTTTTGAGGTAAAAATTCTCCCAAAC
The DNA here is from genome assembly GCA_949126895.1 of Eilema caniola. Lineage (NCBI taxonomy): Eukaryota > Metazoa > Arthropoda > Insecta > Lepidoptera > Erebidae > Eilema > Eilema caniola. The sequence goes on from OX421485.1 coordinate 119,551, forward strand.
TCATTATTGATCAGGTTGATTAGGTCTGCGTAAGACTCTTCTACATTATTGTACGAGGGCAAGTCAGGTAGTTTGTTTACAATAGTTTCCTTGAAAGCGTCTAAACGGTATTGGTTAATTGGTACAATTTTAATTTCGTTTTTACTAATTTTACAATTATTTCTTTCACAAGTTATTAATTGGCCACGGTGATCCGAGTGTACAGCATCCACAATATATTTGTTGATTGGTTTAACATCCGTGAAAATATTATCAATACATGTGGCACTAGTTGCAGTTTTTCGAGTAGGTTCCGAAAACATATTAATAAGATTAAAGGACTTGAATAGATTTAACAATTTATTCTTCTCTACTGGCACTAGGGTGTTATCTAAAATATTTACGTTGAAGTCTCCACAAACTATTATCGCCTTTTGGGAGTGACGGCATTTAAAAAGCGCTTCTTCCATCCTTTCTTCAAATTTTGCATAGGGCGCGTCTGGGGGACTGTATACGCTTAATACAATGAACCGTTCAAACTCAATACTAGCTATCTCAATAACTCGTTCAATAGAGAGGCTGACTAAATCTTTACGCTCTTTAAATTTAATATTCTTATTAATAATAATTAGGGTGCCTCCACGTTTGAAATTTTGTCTACTGAACGAGCTAGCCACCTGGTGATTTTTGAAGTTGAACATGACTTGATGGTCTTTCAACCAATGTTCGGTTACACAGAAGATGTCAATATTATTCATGGTCATGTGCAACTCCAATTCCAAATCTTTACCATTGATCAATCCTTCGACATTTTGATGCACCAGGTTTAATAATTTATTTTTACAATATAAATTACATGCAGGAGACTCAACTGTCTCAAAAGCCGCATGCCCATGTCCGCTACATTCGGACATTATATGAAAAAAGTTGCTAGATTTTTTATCTGTTGTCAAAGAATTAAGTTTTTTTGGATAACCATATCCACTATGTCATTATTATTTTCTTCAAAAGAAGCAATGTTACTAGTCAGTTCTTTGACTATTATACTTAAAAAGTTACCTAGTAAGATTGCAACCTGACGTTGCAAAGATTTTGATAGTGAAAAACTATCTTTTGTCAAAATAAAAGTACTTTGTAATACATAATTACAGTCAAATAAATCTATGGTCCTACAATATGTAGTTAAGGTATGTAATTTTCTATTTATATTATACCTAATGCTGTTTTCACTAGCTGTGAAAGATTTACTGTAAGGTAATGCACACAATATTATCTGTTTAACTTTTAACTTTGTTAAGTCATTGTAAAAATTAATAAAATTATTTATGTTTGCATTGCCTCTTCTTCCAATAAGGATTACAAGTGTTGATTGTGGACAGTGTGTACTATATAGTGCTCTCTTAACTATTTGAGAGTAGGAGGCCCCCGGAAATGAATGGGTAATGACTGAATTCCCCAATTGATTGTACAAATGACAACCTAAACCCCTACCAATTTCATCACAATACACAACTGTTTTTCCTGTAAGTAAAGGTTGTGTTACCGTTGTTACAGGGACATCACTGAAGGCCATAATAGACTTTGCAGAATTCTCACTGCCCACAGAGTCAACTGATAGAGAGGTCGACCCTTCCTGAGATGGTATGGACAAGATGGAGCACGGCAAGGATGTTTCCCAGTCAGATGATCCCTGTCTGTATAGATTTTCCAGAGAATGAAACCTTGCTTCATTATTATGACATGAGTCTACTAGGCCAGTTAACGCCTCAATGTACTCCCTTATTTCTTTTTGTGCAATCTGGTATTTTAACGTTAAGGAGTTTAAGGAGTCATTCAAACGCCTGATTTCTGACTGGAGTTGATACAAATCAGACTCATATTGGTCAGTCTGGGTTTTACCTACCTTTATTATCTGCCTTAATTGTAAATTGGATTTACAGGCCCTTCGATGTTTACTCATGCCCATTTTGAGACATCTTATCTGTTTTTGTGTCTTTGAAATAAATTTATTAAGTTTTATATATTTTTTTAACCTATTTCTGCCACTACTAACTAATCTTACCGAAGAGTTCAATAATGATTTATCAGGACATATTATATTCCTTGATGTCACTGGAATATCTGATGTAGAGATATCTATCAGGTCTGCAGTAATGCATGGCTCGAGACAAATTAGGTCCGGCTCCCCAGCCACCAGCTCACTATAGAGGCTGTTGGAGAGGGCAGCCTCATCTGCCAATCTGATTGATTCCATGTGAGTGATGGAATTATGCACATCACTCAATTCACACTCCAGAAAGCTTATGCGTTTCAAAGCTTGTTCGTGTGTGTTGCTGCATTCCTCCAGGCCGGTCAATGTTGCCTGGAGATGATCCCGCTGGAGTGTGAGCTCTGAGACCTGATTATGTAAGCCGGCCAACTCTTTTTTTAGTAGGGTGTTTTTGCCAACTACAGTCAGCACTTCCTGTTCACTTTCTTCCCGTTCCTCTATCAGCTGCCTATTGAGGCTCTTGCTAATCTCAAGTTCTTTTAAGGTGAGGCTTAATTTGTGTTGTAAGTCACGGGAGACTGCACTGCGGGTCATCATTGTTGATTTCATATTTTATTTTATTTCCTTGGAAAAGTTATTTGGTGGTACTGAAATGAAAGAAAAGTGTTAAGCAACTGGGTATAGATTTGATAAAGTTAAAGAATTAAAGTTAAAGGAATAAAAAGTAAGATTTTTTAAGATAAATTATCAACTGAGAAGGGAGGGTAAAAAACAAAAGTTATTAATATTTCTTGTATATGGGTAATTTAAGAGAGAATTATATAATATAGTGGTTAATTAAACTGAAATATAATTTATTAGTGGTTAGTCTAAAAGTTTAGGAATATGTTAGATACTTTAGAACAAGTAGGTAGACAAAGAACAATAACTAATTTAATTAAGGATTACTTAAGTAGGAGTCAAATATGTTAGTGGCTGTACAGTATGAGTGTGTTGAATCTGTCTGGGGCTGTTTTGTTGGCGTCCTCAAGTTAGCCTTCCACTATTTGTCAAGGCAACTGAGACTGTAACAGAGCCCGCTGTGTGGATGGACGTTGCTCACAGCTATGTGAGCGTTTGTTTATGTCTTGTAGTGTATGAAAAGTATAAGGAATAAGTGTGACACCAAATACTTCCCTTGATTTCCAACGCAGCGCAGGCGCACAGGTTTTAAATTAAAATTCCGTTAGATACACCAGTGTTTCGGTTCTTGTTCACTTTTTAAGTAGTTACAGCAATTGAGGCAGCAGACAAAATATATACACACGTATTATCACTGTACGATTCGTAATTACACACTGGCTACTTTTTTATGGTATTTTATTAATCTACTTTATTAAAAATATTAAAATTACGGAGCTACCGCAATTCAGAAATTCAGAAACAGCAATCAATCAAATTAAGACATTCGGTCAGTTCATGTTCAAGTTCAGTACCAAAAGCTATGCTAGCGCCATCTCTGATGATTTTAAAAACCAAGTGATTTTAATACCTACTGGAAAACTGCTCATTGCCGTATTTTTATGGTTAGATTTTCTATCAGTTTTATGTGATTATCGACTATTGGTGTTTACCATGTTTACCATGTGTATAATAATTATATATAAAGTAGAAATATGTTGGTTTATAAAGATTTTATCTGCTAATGTCTAAATTAAGAGAAGTTTTAAGACCATTCTTTTTTTAAAAATATGTGTAATTTTGCAGACTGAAGTTTGATTGGTCCTTAAAATGTCTACCATTGGCGCTTTTACCTGACTTAACTAGTCGATATTTCTTCTTGCATTAATCGAGATATCTCGAATCATCTTCAACATCAACATCATTAACTCATTCTCATCATCATCAATAAATGAAGATACAAACAAATGAAGACATGGCTTAAAGGTCTTGTTACCATGCCAATAATATTCATAAAAAAAAAACCAACTGTCATTCGTTTTGTTACACGAAATTTGTTTTGAGTACCTATACAATACCGAATACGTCCATGGTTTTGGCACTCTGAAATGTGAATACTGAAACATAACATTATATGTTGAAAATTGAAAAAGAAATCTGATGAACGACTCGTTGATCCTAGCTTAAATATTGAGACTGAACGCAGAATGGACTGGACTACAAGTCTGTGCCATGCAGTATTGTATGGCTGGGCACAGTCATAGCCCAAAAGCAGACGGCAGGGCATACTCGTCGTTTCACTGAAATGGTTGTTTGTTATTAGACAGTGGTGGTATCTAAAAGTGGTAAATTTATGTCCTATCATACTAGCATGTTAATATGTAGTGCAAGTATAATAACTATTAGTAACTATAATAGTCTGGTTTTTATAATCGAGGATTATTTTACCCACAATGAACAACAACACAATGTGGTGTAGGAATTAAAAATTTGGCATAATCTCTTTCACATTTATAACCTTCTGTGTGTATGTATAATGTATTTGTGGCATAGGAAAACCCCTTAAAAATAGTTTTATTTCAATTTCTAACATTCACATAAAATTTCGACAAATTTAAAAAATATTGAAATGCATAACCATTGATACTTCATAAAAAAATCGATTGTCATATTAAATCACATAACTACAACTTTTAAAAGGAAAGTTATTTGTTGGACAGGGTATAAATGTGTGGTTGGTAGTAGCAACAATTAAGGCAATATGAATATAAAGTAATATTAATTAGGTATGTTTTACTTGCAGATGAAGAACACACCAAACATGTCATCCATGCTGGCAAAGAGCTGATCGAATAACCTCAAAATAATGTGCAATTTATATATCTGTCATCTATATATTTCATATGAGACTAACGACTATAGCGGAGAAGCTATGAATCCATACTGCTGCAGCTGTATTGTAGGCGAAGGACGGAGAGTTGCTGTGGTCATGTAATGACAATTATTTGGTTCTTAAACTGGGCAAGATATGAAGCCAATATTAATCCAGCAACGGTTTTAGTACATACACATTCTGTGAATATATGATGCAGATTATTAAAAAATTATAATTAAAATGAATGTTTCATTTATATTAATCCGCTAAATGTTCTTGTTAATAAAAGGTGTTGTGTGAACCTGGATAAAACTTTATTAGAAAAATATGTCAATAGTAGTTGTTACGTTCATGCTTAACAAAATCTCTAACAAAATGCACAATGTCCTTTATATATTATTATATATAGAAAACAGTAGTATATTTTTGAGTCACTTAGGTGAAAGACAAGCACACGGCCCACCTGATGGAAAGTGGCTACCGTGGCCTATGAACGGTGAACATGTGCAACAGCAGAGGCGTCACACTCGCACTGCCAGGAACTATATTACACACATTATTCGAGTTGTAATGGTTGTCGTTAATGATGATGAAAAATGCCTATGTTGTTTTAGAGGATTTGTGAAGGTTTACAGGCTTCTAAAGAGATATGAAACCAACACAAAAAATCATAATTCACTGTAATATCACTAATATCCCACTTTCCTACTCTTGTGTGTAACCTAAAGAAATGCGGTCTAATAACTAACGAGTAATATTTTTTTTGTGACATATTTGCCACACTTCGTCATTATACGCAACCCTTTTCAAACAAACTTCATGCATTTTACTAAAAATGCAAGCATATGTTTAACAAACACTCGCCATTTTGTAAAAAATAAGCAATCCGTTCAACTGCTGGGGCAATCGTGACGAATTATTTGTAGCCAAGCGTATTACGGCTTGTCAAACGACCTGTCTCTCCAAATGACCGGCAAGTCCTCTAATATTGTCTATGATACTGGTGAAAAAAGCCATTTTCAACCTATTCTAATCAATCATATGACAAGAACCTAAGCTAGCCAAGGGACTCGCTCAGTCAATGGAATAGAATAGGATAAAATAAATCAATTTATAGGAGTAAAATATTATTATGTTCATGATTTGTGATTTGATTCAACAAATATAATTATGCGCAACCTGCAATAGCCTAATTTTATGCATTTTATAAAAAAATAAATAAAAATACACCGTCATTTATATCAGCTGATCAAAAATCCGCCATTTTGTAGCGTTATCTCCGGCTTTTTATTAACGCTGGTGGAGCGTCCATTTTTGACGATTGTCAGTCGTATTCGTTCATGAAAGTAACATCGTGGCTACCCATTACATTGCTCCTCGCCGTTGGCTACCCAATTAGTCGTAAGCGTATGTCAGTTCCATACATTTCATAATCTATTCGTGTTTCGAATGGTTTCATCATGGCTAGCTTGCTGTAGATAATAATGTACTTCTCGGTCGTTGCAATCGATTGGACTGCTTGTAAATTCGGCTTGGCTTCCAATTTTAAGTTCTATCCGTTGAATCGTGTTGCAAGTTGTAAATCCCATTCATGTGTCATTCTATTCTATGCGTTTCTACTGACGATCGTGCCACTTGTCTAGAACCCCTGATACCCAAAAAACATGTATCAACCTTTGATAATGCCGTAAGGCGAAACCGGTCAGGAATTTAATAAATAATGTGGAGTAATACAAGTGTTTTCATTGAAGATGTGTAGCAAGTTCCACCAAGTGCCATCAATCAACAGTATAAGCAGTTATCCATTTGAAAAGTAATTATGAGTTCTAACTCCAGTGGAAACTGGAAAAATGCCTGTGACAAAATTATATAAATTCATTATTTACACTACACCAACTCAGAAAGTTCCCCAGTAGGTAGGTAGTCTTTAAAAAATGAGGCAGAAAGTAGGTACCTACTGTTATTATTTCAGAAATATGCGAGAAATGTTCCAAAAATCCATTTTTTTTTTCAAATCCGTACTCAGCATGTTTAAAAGCCCTTGTTATTTCTAATAGGTAAGACTACCTACCTATCCAGTACTACCTACCTACCTAACCTAGTATTACCTACACAACGCGCGCGCCCCAGGAGCGTTATTTTTCATAATTTGTTTAAATTGCTTTAAATAATTAGGTTACCAAATTGACTGCTCCCCGCTTAATGGTAAGCTGGAGTGCAGTCCATAAAATAGTGACCGCCATTACAAAATGCTGTCCCTAGTTTGACAGTTTTGTCACCCTCAGAAGGTATTATGTAAGTGCCTTCTAATTTCTCCTTATTTTGATACCCTAACTACTAACCTGAGGGGTTTAAGGGGGGGAAATAGGGGATGAAAGTTTGTATGAAAGTTTGTCATTTCTGAAGATATCCTGATGAAATTTGGTACAGGGATTAATTAGAGCTTGGACAAAGTTGAGTAGAGAGGTGAATTTAATGCTCAATAGCGTCGGCTCAACACTAAGTGATAACCGAGATCCACGCGGGCGGAGCCGCGGGCAACAGCTAGTTTGTTATAATTATGCAGCGCCTTTCGCGTATTTTTTCGGTACTTTATGATACTGCCGATTCTGTGCACTAGGATACACACAATAGATGATATGTTATTCAATTCTCTATATTTCACGGCTGTTACTCAAACAAAAAACTTATCGAACGAGATTTACTGCAATTAACAATTGATTAGTTTTTTTTATTATTTTAGGAGTATGATTAAAACTAACAATTGAAAAGTTACTTCTGTTCTGTGTTTTTTTAACGTGAGGTACACTCCTTTATTGTTGAAGAAAACCGCTGTTTTTATAATCTACGAAATTTCGTAGGTATCGCCCTTTGTTCCGAACATAAAACGCCGCCAACTTGAGTGTTAGGGTTGTCACTTAGTCAATAAGGTAATATAATCTTTTTTATTGACATAAAAACTAGTATACAATAAGTAAGGATCCCTTGACTCCTGCGTTAGTTAAAACTGTATTGCAGGAGACAGTGTCTGCCCGTTACAGTGTTATGTTAAATATTACAAGTTTCATGTCAGTGAAGATACAGTAGTAATGAAAAAAATAGCAAGAAACTTAGGACTATTTTTGCCTGTGCGTGCATCAGTATACGTTTGTGTGCGTGTGTGTGTGCGTGTGTGTCTGTGTGTATACGTGTGTGTGTGTGTGTGCGCGCGCGCGCCTATGTGTGTGCGTGCGCGCGTGTTTGTGTGTGTGTGTGTGTATCAATAAGGTTAGTTGGTAGGCTATCAAAATAACACATTATGGTATCTTCAAAAATGACAAACTTTCATCCCAAGGCCCTATAGTCCTCCCCCTACTACCCCCTTTTCGCGATAATAGGTAGCCTATGTTCGTTCCCAAGTTCTAAACTATCTCTGTGCCAAATTTTATCAGAAAATTTTCAACAATGATAAACTTTCATCGCAATGCCCTATCCCCCCCCCCCCTTTACCCCCCTTTTCGCGATAAACGGTAGCCCATGTCCGTTCCCAAGCTCTAAACTACCAACTTTCATCAGGAAATCTTCAAAAATGACAAACTTTCATCCCAAGGCCCTAGTTCCCCCTCCGCCCCCTTCTACCCCTCTTTTCACGATAAAAGGTAGCCTATGTCCGTTCCCAAGCTCTAATCTAACTCTGTACCAAATTTCGTTAAGATATCTGCAGAAATTACAAACTTTCATCCCCTATTTACCCCCCTTAAACCCCCTTTCTCGCGACAAAAGGTAGACTATGTCCGTTCTCAAGCTCTAATATACCTCTGTACCAAATTTCATTAAGATCGGTTCAGTGGTTTAGGCGTGAAAGCGTAACATACAGACAGACAAACAGAGTTACTTTCACATTTTATAATATTAGTATGGATTATCGGAATTAGATTTAAAATTTCATCTGGCCGTGAAAGCCCGAAGACTTATTTTTATATGAAAGTTTGTCATTTTTGAAGATATTCTGATGAAATTTGGTACAGAGATAGATTAAAGCTTGATTAATCCTTAGGAGGTTAGGGGAGTAAAGTTGGTTATTTACGATCGCGCAAAAAAGGGGGTGAATAGGGGAAAAATGTTAAAAGTTTGTTGTTGGAAGATATAGTCATGAAAATTGGAACAAAGGTGGATTAGAGCTTTGGAACGGACACAGTCGAGTAACGAGCCAAATATAGAAGCGAGTGAAGAGGCGAGTAGAGACCGTTATAAGAGCGAGTAGCTCATTCAGTTCATATAAACTTTCATCCCATGGCCCTACTCCCCCCTTCTACCCCCCTTTTTCGAGACAAAAGGTAGCCTATGTTCGTTCTCAAGCTCTAATTCATCCGTGGTGTGCATCCCCACCAAATTTCATCAGGATATCTTCAAGACTGACTAACTTATCCGCTGTTGTCAATTTTATTATTTGATTACACGTGATTCTTATTATTCAAAATGGATAAAAAGGTAACGGATTTCGTGTTTGTTGAAAATCAAAAGGGTAAACCTGCGTTAATACATGACGGGCACAAAATATAATCACATTTAAAACTAGAAGCTATTATTAAAATAATCTAAAATAAATAAATATTTACATACATAATGCGTCGTGAAATTCCTCCGCATCATCCGTTTTGACGGGCATAATAATTTCGGTAATTATAATAAAAGTGGAACTTCAATGTGGGTGCGAACCGTAATGAGTGCAATGCTTCTTTGACGCTCAACAAGGATAAAGATGCTGTAGTGCGTCCATCTAGTTCTTTTAATTTTAGCCAAAATGAAAAGGATATCTTTATTGATTCGTGCAAAAAAGAAGTATGCACGAAAATGACGCCAGTAAAGAAAATTTTTGGAAAACACGTAGTAAATTGCAATAAAAATAGCGATAAGGAAATTCACTGTAGAGAGCAAGGCAAAGAGATTTTTAGAGCAGTCAAACAGGGAGTTTTCATGTTACAAGACGTAAAAATTCCAAAGATATAGCGATTTTGCGCATGGTTTTCTGGTCGTCGAAGATGAGAGATTTGGATAAGCTTTTCATTTTTTTCTTCGGATGCAGGCTGTCGAGCGGCAAGACAAGCTAAAGGGTTGCAGTTTTTTGGTGATGGAACATTTAAACGGGTTCCAAAACCATTTTACCAAATTTACACACTTCATTTAGATTTGAGCACAGACAGTAAAACGACAAATATCGTGCCGGTTTTGTACGCTTTGCTTCCAGACAAAACGGGAAAAATGTACATAAGACTATTTTCTATAATAAGCGACAAACTTCATATCAATATCGATGTGTTTAAATGCGATTTCGAAAAAGCGCAGATAACTTAATAGCAAGAGAACATAATGGCTTTTCCAAAAACAAAATTATCCGGTTGTTTCTTCCATTATAACTGGGCTGTTTGGAAAAAGTCGAAGGCTTTGGGAATTTGCAATAGCCAAGCGGGTAGACATGTCACCAGGCCCCCAATTCTACTAATTTTATGACATACCAAAACCACTGTCATACCGCTGACATTGCATAAATTGTCATTAAATTTAAGACTTTATGGCGCAGTCTTAAAGTCCAAAATGAAATGAGAAACAGTTTATAACATTTTTCATTCACTCTACAAGATTGTCATTTAATTTTAGACTGTAGCAGTATCGCAGTAAAGTGTAAAGTTAAATGGCATTGGTTACAGTCTCTGTAGTATCGCAGTGGTAAAAATAATAGCAGAATCAGGGCCCAGTTTATGTACAATTATTCCCTTGTTACAAAAAAAAACACATAGAAAGATGTTGGTCTACCTTATTGGAAAAAATTAGAGATACAGATGAAATGAAAAAAAAATTCTCATCCCAATTAGGTGTTGCTACCGTAAGCTGCGCAAATGACAAGCGACGCAGTAACAATGCACTTGAAGGGTAGAATAGGAGGCTCATATTGCGGATTATGCTCACAAACCAAAAAAAAAAGAGTCGCATTACCAGGACACCCGTATAAAGAATGCGCCGTTTTCTGGAGCAAATCGTAGGCGCTGCGATATAATTTTTGATCGCAACTATAAAAAAACAACTGAACGAGCTTTACTTGTCCGTGGTCCACCTAGGTGAACTAATGAGGTTGACCACGGGGTGGGCCTGCCGGGGCAACGTCAGCCCCATTTCATTTTTAGAAAATATGATTTTATTAAGAAGGCCTTTTAAGAAAATATTTTACTAAGTTTAGATACATAGATAAAATAAGATAATTTGCTTAAATAAGATATTATTATTTCTTTCTTTGTTATTATAAGTAAGTACCCAATAAAATTTAACTCATTTTCCCATTATTTTCTTTCAAATGTCTAATTGACTGTACCTCGATTCCCACTCATTTTATGATAGCGGCATTAAGAAAATCCCCGTTTTCCTCATGGACCAACTATCAGTCATTTTGTTTTTCAGGCATTTTGGAACTAAGTCAAACTGAGTTTCAGTCATATGTAGGAAAATAACGTAAAGGGATTTAGTCTTATGAACCGGATCGGTAATTTTATGTGTAACAATTACTACATGCACTTAAAAGCATCGGGTAATTCTATATTCAAACATGTCAGTAGAGGTGAACATATAAATATGTACCTACCTAGTACTGTTTAGAACAAGAGCTGAGACCTATGTCGAGAACATTTAGCACACAACTGCTCCTGTAAGTTCCCTAACGTTAACATTAACCTTTTAATGTACACACACCTACAGACTACACAGAGATGTTGACATAGTATACCGCATCAGAGATTGCGAGACTCGATACAGTTGCAATTTTCGACTGCGGCATTCGAACATCTAAAACGGCGTGTGGTTTAGTCAGCTCGAATCCGACCAGTAGTATGACTTAAAGCACTCGGATTGATGCACCTAGGGGAATTAAGTAAATTATAAGTACATTTATTACACTTTAAGCATTAGAATAAATTGTATAGGAAATTTAAATTAAACATTATGCACTTGTGAAGGTGTATTAAGTTTATCGATTTATTTTAATTAAACTTTGTGCTAGCTACATAAAGAAATAACAAAAGATATCTGGAAAATGAAATTCTTTTCGAGACATAATCGACCCCGCCAGGTGGTGAGTGGGTATCCAACAGGATATATATAGCTCCGTTCTCAAAATTGAAGAGCAAACGTCTCCTTCTGGTACGGGTTCTACAGCCAATCTCAATGACGATGCGCCCCCTTGTGTTGTCGGTCGCGCTTTTTATTTGCACGGTTGAGACACATCAACGATTTCACTTTTTCCAGCTAAAAGCGCGGCGAAGCCAGTGTCTTCGTGCCTTCACTGGTTTAGGCACAAAATGTTTCCTTAGATGAGGCTTCATTTTAGCAATTATATTCGATTGAAAGTGTTTTATTTGTTCTTCTTGGGCGTCTCCGCTGAGCGCATACATGACGTGATACGCATAGTCTTCGTCATATACATTTAAACAGCCCCCTTCGTAGTCATCCGAGCACGAATTCATTATTCTGATATATTGTCCGAGTGGCAAATTAGAGCAATTTAAAAATACGCGATAGTGAGATAGGAACAGTGGCATCTTATTTTCTATGTCCGTTATTATATTAGCAAGAACTTTGTCTATTTCCTTTCGTTTACTGATCCAAGTAAATACATCATTCACGTGGCATATACGTGTAGTTGTGTATAGAAGCCTTTTCTTGTAAAATTCATATTTGTTGCTCTTGAGTATGTCGCATATAAATTCAGCGGCAAAATATTCAGTGAACGTGCGATGTATGAACACCGGCACATCGTCGGCGGTCACGTGTGAGATGAAACCGGTCTTCTCTGCGCCGGTTTTAATTGCGTGTAGTATTTCATCAAACTCTGCGAGACCTCCTTCGCCTAATGGATCCATGTGCTTGAGTTCCTCCAAGTTCAGTCCAATAAATATGGGGCTTCCAAGAAGAACATAAGCGGCTATTTTCTTGTGCATAGTGACGCAGTCAGCGCGTTCTTTTTCGAACTTCGTCATTATATCGGGATTGTATACGTCCATTTTATTTTTATCTTGAAAAAGCACCTTTTTGAGTTTGCTTTCGATAAACATTTCGTATATACTGAGTATGTTAGCGCCTAGTCGCATAGCGGTGTCAATTTTACTGAATTCTATGATATTCACGAAGTACTCGGCGATGAAATACAAAAGTAAAGGAGTGCCCAGCAGTGTATCCACGTCTGTGCTCGCGTCACTCGTGTCATCTTCTGCAACCATTTCATCAAATATTGTATCTGGCGATTTAGATGTCCATAGTTTGTTACCCTTATACTTATTATATACCTTAAATTGGTTTCTATAAGATCGAAAATATTTGTTTGCTTTAATATGTGCCAAATGCGAGCGTATATAATGATAAAATATAAAAAAGATTTTGCTAAATCTGAAATGCAGTGCGTCGGGAGCATACATAGTCGATGTTATTTCGCCTGTATATCTCATAAACGTTATAATATTTTGTAGTTGTGCTTCATTAAGATTTTCAAAAACTAACTTGGTTCGCCAAATATTTTTGAGATATATAGATTGCTCACTGGCGCTCATGTGCTCCAATTTAAAACATTTACCCAGAGCCCTTTGTAGCTCTGGAAGGATGTCGCTGTACGGCCGGCTGGTCACCCACACTTTGTTGTTCTGAGGAAACTTTCTAACGACCTCGAAAAATTTAATAACGTTATTTTTATAATGTGGACATATTTCATCGAAACCATCAAATAAAAATATCAACTTTTTCGCATTATAAAAATGTAGGAAAATGTTAAGTTCGAACGCCGCCAACTCGTCGCTCGCGCAGTCGTCCAGGTACATCTTGCCGTTTGTTTCTCTCAAATAAAACGATATGTCATTATTGTTAAGTATAACATGGCACATAAATTTTAACATTTCCATCGTATTGATGGGCGTGCCCACTTCCTGCCATTTGTAGAACTCTTTCGAGTAGTCTAACAAGTTTACTCTAACTATCCAAAGCTTACTATCACGTTCTTTCGTTCTGAGTGACAGATGAGTGAGCAGCGTCGACTTCCCCATCCCAGGCGCAGCTGTAATGAGAACTGTATCGTCTTCGATATCGTGAAACGTTTTAACAAAACGGATACTATCATAGTCTGTTTCATCGTAGACTCCGTCGGAAGCCTGACTAACTTTCCTTTCCATGTACAAATGTTTAATATCTTCATAAGTTGGGTTGCTGAGCGGTATGCCAACACTTATAGTCTCGTTCCTTAATATTTTACTTAACACAGCTCCTTTTATAAACGCTATAGATGTATCGTCCACAAGAATATTCAAACCTACTTTTTGTCCTTGAAACACCACTTTAGCATGATTTATGATATCCCTTTGTGATTCTGGAGTTAACGCCGACAAGCTTTGTGCTTCATCGTTCAGCAAATCGATGTAAGGAAAGTAATTATGTAGCAAATCGATTAAAACTTTATTTACAATCACAATGACATGCTTTTCTTTCATCGCGTACGCGAGTTCATTTAGTCTAATGTGTACAGCTCCATTAAATTGTATATTATCAAATACCATTATTACTACTTTTCCAGTTTTTCTCAACTCGGCTTCTAATGCACAAAAGTCTGCAGTTGGCAAATTCAATACGTATTCAAAGTCTAAGACGGCGTACTTGTTGTTCATATGATTGTGAGGCAAGCACTGGATCACTTTGATAGTCGTCAGAGTTGTAATCTCTGTGACTATAGTGACTGGAGACGAACCTTCCAGCGATTTGAACGAATTTAGGACATCGTCCCGAAAGGTGTATTCAAAATATTTGATATTATTCAAATAAAACATATGGTGCATCGCACTAATCTGTGGTTCTATGACGGTGTCGTTAATAGCCTTCGCAAATATGTCACTTGCCTTCGTGAGGTAAGATCCGGTTTTCGGTGACATCCACCAATTTTGTATAGCATTGTGGTAATATAGGAACACACTGTCAGCTTTAACCGAATACTTGCGTGGGTTGGTGGTGAGATACTCTTGTATTTCTTTCTTCAATATTTCTTCCACCTCGTAGTGATTACTTTGTTTCGCGTAGATGATCAGTTTATTCAAAAACTCCCTGGATATATTCGTACAGTCAAAAGAAAGTTTAGGAAACTTAATCGTTTTGACATTAAATCTATATTCATGAATATTCTCTATTTTATGTTTCAGTTTTATAAATAGCGCTCTGGCGTTGTCTTGTAGATGCGTATATTCATCCGCAACTTTAAGAAGTTTGGTATTCTTGTCGTAATCTAGAACATTACCGACAGCGGTAGCGAGCCCCCCCCTTGAACATAAGAGTTCGCTGTCCATACTATCGTCAATCGTGACTACTTTATAATCGGATTCAGTTCGTTCAGATCTCTGGCATAAATTGACGATGACATTTGTTAAATGGTTCAACCTCCTCTGCCTTTTCTTCAGATTATCGCTCATTGCCAAATCAACATTACCAAAAGCAATTGGTACTTTTAATTTTAGAAACAGTAATTTCCTTTTTGCTGCCATCTCCTTGGCTTCCTCTATCATCAATCGGGAAACGTTAAGCTGTTCCAATCCAGGCCTCTCAGAAATTAATTCCAACTTGCCTGTTTTATTACAGGTTTGGTGAACTTCAATCAAAGGGCTTAATGTGGCAGCTGATGAATCCGACAAGAACGACGATACTAGTTCTTCTACCGACGGGTCCGATATCGGTGAAATTGGCGTCAGTGTCTTTTCTATCTGGCTGTTTTGTCTACTTATCTTCACTTGGGTCTTTAGTACTTGTTCATAGAGTTTGTTTCTGAAGAGCCTGATGTGCTCGTCATCGGTATTGAAGAAGTCGTTTCTAAATGTTAAAACTCGCCATTTCACGTCGGGTGATTGTTCCTCACGTTGTATTTTGGATACGTTGACCACTTTCTTCGCCAAAATGACATGATACCGAAGTATGTACTCGTCGTTCATTATATTCATTGTTTGATTTGTTTTGTCGCCCATAAATTTTGCGAAGCGCTCCGCTAGCACTGTGATGTCTTCGTTTGAAATCTTTTCACCTAAATCTTTGACGTCTTGTTCTGTGTAAAGGGGCCGAGTCCCGGTTGTGGCGCTGGTGGCAATTAAACTATTTAAACACCGAGAGTAAGTACTCTCAAAATCGAGGTGTGAGTCAAAGTCGCAGTTGGCGTTAGTGTACAGTATGAACACGTACTCTGTTCCGTCGACATCTCCGTTGAACAGCATGTCATGGCTCTTTTTCTCTGCAATTTTCTTCTTAATCTTCAGGATGCTGTCGGACCACTTGACCGCGTCGCTCTTATTGTCCAACGACAAGAACTTATCGTCGTTGTCTCTGTGCTTCACCTGGATGAACAGCACGATGGGCCGCGCGTGCCCCTCGAGCTCCACCCGGAGGCAGATGTCGTCAAAGGCGCCGACGTCGTCCATGTTGGAGGCGAGGCAACAGCGCTTCACGCCGGCGGCGCGCAGCAGGCGAAGCAGGATCAGGCTGATGAGCTTGGTCTCGTAAAGCTGCCCGCTGATACCGGACGTGCCGAAGCGCTTCTTGTACACGCCGTCCATGGTAGCCAACAGGTCTACGTCTGGGAAATTTCTTGACTTTATGCAGAATACAGCTGACCTGAAAAGAAGTTGAGAGGATGAGAAATAGAGTATGAACAAGGAGGATGTAGGGCCTGATCTTTTTATGTCATAATTTTGTACAACGAATGGCAAGTACGTCATTTCTTTGAAAATACTCATTTGTCACATACATTACCTACATGTTTATTCGCAATTCATAAGTCAATTTACTAACTAATGTTTATGTTTTTATTGCAGTATGACGATGAAAGTAATATGTTCAGTGCTAAAACTCAGAATCTGTATTCTGAGTAGCTAGCCGCGCCGTCTCCTGCGCTTATCAGCTGTTTGTTCGTTATGACGTATGCGCTGCTTTACTGTACACTGACTGTCCTGCCTGACACTGACGTTGATTTTGTTTTTCATTATTTACTAACTAAAGGCGCCCACTCACTAACAGTTTACCGGACGACGGCCGGACGATATAAATCTGTCAGTTAATCGCAATAACCCACACACTCACAGTTTCGTTAAAAATTTTGGACTGACGACTAATACGATTCGATAGTGTGTGGCCGCCGAACGATTCCGGACAGTTCTAGGCCGGACAGTCTTAGGCCGTCAGGGCGAACAAGCACACATTATCTGGTAGTCGGCCGGCGGCCTGTCGACCAACGTCTCGTGTCAGCATTTTTACGTAATAACCTCAGAATAACACAATGAATTAATTTTGTTCTTTTGTCTGAAGTAACATTATGATGACATGTACCTACATCACTAGTTTTTACTAAGATTTTATTCATTTTATGTAGATAATCGTCTATATTTCTTATGCATATAGTCCGTAAGGTTCAAAATAGCTAATACCTATTTCTCACAATGATTAGAACGTACTTATATAAGAATAACGTAGTGCAAGCTATTTTGAACCTTATTGACATCACAACACATCTAGTTTTTTTTCTTATATTCGTGATCAGCGGCATTTATTTATAATGCCGCTGATCTAATATGGTCTGGTATATAATGGTCTAATATCAGTTACATGGAGACTACGAAAAAACATGTAATTAAGAAAATGTCAATAAGGTCGAAAATCGCTTGCACTGTTTCGTAGTCTCCATGTAACTGATATTAGACCATTACCGGCAGGCAATCGTACGACGTAAAACTGACGACTCACAACCGCTAGTGTGTGGTCGCAAAACTGACAACAGGGTATTGCCGGCAGGCCAAAATCGCTTTAGTGCGTGGGCGCTATCGGCTTAGGACTGCAGGCCGCCGGACAGATCAGAAACTGCAGGCGGACTGTTAGTGAGTGGGCGCCTTTATATGATCCCACCTCGAGCAATTTTCTGTCAACCAAAATATAGCGTGGGGGAAAGAACAAAAACGGGAAAAAACACACAATCGCATACCACTTCTATTTTTAGCATGGCTTTTGCGGTGCACGTGAATTCACGTGACATCCTATAGCCGCCATGTCCATAGACCATTTATCGGTGACAGTAAGCCAGTTCTGGCGACATGATATTTTTACAAGATATCAAGTCATTACGCCAGTCTTCAAATGAAAGTGGTCGGTGCAGGAGTGTGGTGTTATTGGTCGGACTGGGTGACGCCACTGGAAGTCGACCAATGACAATCTCTATCAAGGTCACTCGCAGCGCTGTGCTCGACGCTGAATGCTTAGAGAATTGCACAGAGGTGGCAGACAAGCACACGGCCCACCTAATAGTTACCGTGGCTGTGCCGTGGCCTATGGACGTGTGCAACACCAGGAGAGTCACACTCGTGCTGCCGACCCTATAATCAAAGCGTTACTGCACGAAAACTCTCCAGTGAGCTCTGGCTACCTTACTCACCAGCGGGAACATAATACGAGGTTACTATCGCCAGTCGGACTGCTCATTTGGGCAGTAATACCGTCGTGTCCTACCTCCTTTGAATAGTTACCACGGCATAAAGATAATGTCCCACACAATGAAGCTCTACGAGAGGATAATCGACTTCAACAGAAGAGTGCACTCTCGGAGTGTCCGTTTGGATTTCGTCCCAGGCACAGGACCATGGATCTGGTGTTTACCCTAAGGATTTGCGAAGAATACACCTGGCCAATGCCTATTTAATGATATGCAGAAGGGCTTCAACTGTGATCTGGTCTTCCTCGCGCGGTAATCTGGTTGGTACTGCGAACCAAAGGAGTGCTAGAGGCTTACGTCGACACCATCCGAAACATGTACCACGATTCCGGTTTCGTTGTTCGGACCGCTGTTGGCAACACGAAAGTCTTCCCCGTTGCCATCGGGGTACACCAAGGATCCGTTCTTAGACCCTACTTGTTCAGCTTGGTATTGGACCCTTTGTTGGACAGCATCAGAAACTCAAATGAGCAGCCTCCATGGTTGCTCATAACATTGATACTATTGATACTGTTTTTCATTACTTAGTTACTATGAGAATCTCGTTGGACACACAGAAACAAATATTTTTCACTTAAACTGACCAAGTGGCAATAAAATACTTTAAGGAAAACTTTTAGAGAAAAAGATACTAATTTATATCCATCTTATTATCAAGTGTAACACGCGAAACAGGAATACTATCCACTAAAAGACGCTATAACAATGACTGAAACCTCAGTGAAAATAAACTTACAAGCGCTACTGTATATATCGTCATCGATAATAATTATAAAGAATTAACACTCATCAGTAAGTGGGGATTCGATGGTGCTTCTAATCAATTACAAGCAAAAATTCCGTACAGACAACGAATCTTTGGAAGGTTAACTTGATGATACACGTATATTCATGGGAAGCTTAGTGCCAATCAAATTAGTTTGCGGTGAACAAGTTATCTGGCAAAATGATTGACTAAACTCATCATACTGGTGTCGTCCAATCTTTTTCGAATTTATAAAAGAAAACAACATTACAATATTACCGAACAAAAGTGCAATTGAGGAAGAGATTGCTAGTTTAGTGAAAACAGAAGTTGGGGAAATAAAGATTTCACACTCTTTATTAATGACTATGATAGACGGAAAGGCAACATAAATTTTATGTGACACTTCATCTCATAAATGCGACATTTGTAAAGCCACTCCAACTAAAATGAATAATTTATCCGTAATTATGTCAAAATCGGCTAATCCAGATCTTTGTAGATACGGATTATCATCATTGCACATTTGGATACGAATGATGGAATGCATTCTGCATATAGCTTACAGATTAACCAAACTTGGACTGTGAAGGGAGACACCAAGTTCATTATGGAACCCAGAATTAAAGATATACAAGACGCGTTTAAAAGTAGA
Organism: Eilema caniola; assembly: GCA_949126895.1. Lineage (NCBI taxonomy): Eukaryota > Metazoa > Arthropoda > Insecta > Lepidoptera > Erebidae > Eilema > Eilema caniola. Next base: position 139,248 of record OX421485.1, read on the forward strand.
ATGGGACTTTTGATTGATGTTGTCAAACAAGGTCACGGCTGCACAAATGACGGAAACACTGCCAGAAGATTTTTTGCTAAAGCTACATATGAAGATATCTTAAACAATTTATTGACTAGCTCTAATCCCTTCAATTTCAACAAAACGCCACAAACTCTGTAGAAAACTTTGACAAGAGAAGTAAAAAGTTTATTAATTATTGAGCAGGCATTTGATGATGACGCACACTAAAATTTCGCCTTCGTGAACGCTTCGTGGTCAAGTGTATCTTGACAGTGATTAAATTAAAAGTGACTAGCAGTTATTGCGACCTTTTAAATTTATTTTATTTTAATGCGAGAAATTAAATCTAATTGATATTTAATTAAAATTTAATTGTATATTTTTAACTTAATTACTATTTTTTAAGCATACTCATAACTGGACATAATACAACAACATAGTCATAGTGGATTAGGCCTAAAGGGGATACCACTACAAAAAAAACGCGCCTAGTTCTAAACCTCTAGGGTGGTATGGAATAGAGAACAAATTATTACAATTGCGTCCAAATCGGGCAAAATCGAAGTCTAAGTATTAAGAACTCATTCAGTGATGTCAAATCACTGCTGAGCTGGTACAAAAGTATCTTTTAACTTTCAGCGATAGCACAGCTACAGGCCGTGATGAAATTCCGCCTATTGTATTAAAAAATTGTTCTCATCTTTTAGCTGAAAAATAGCTAGGATTAGTACTTCTTTGGAAACTGGAGTCTTGCCCGCTGATTAGGAAAATGCCACTGTTGTTCCAATATATAAAAAGGGTAACAAGTTATTGGCTGTAAACTACAGAACTATTAGTCTAACAAGTATTATATGTAAGTGCATGGGAAAGATTGTGGCTGAAAAACTTCGATTATTCTTAAATCAAGAACACGTTATCCTTGATGAGCAGCATGGTTTTATTCCAAGGTGGTCAATGACAACAAATTTGTTAACTTTGACAGCCAATCTTTGACAGCCTCCGTGGCGTGGCGGTAGTGAACGCGGCCGCTACGCAGGAGGCGCGGGTTCGATCCCCGCTCAGTGCAAATATTTGTATGCATAAATATGTATATTTGCATTGGTCTGGGTGTTTCTATGTATAATATGTATGTATTTACAAAAAAACGTATCTAAGTATGTTTATCCGCATTCTAGATTCCATAACACAAGCTAGTTAGGCTATGCTCACCATGGGTCTAGATAGCGTTGTGTGAAATGTTGTGGAATATTTATTTATTTATTATTTAACTTGCGTCAATGAATGGGTGAACAACCATGACAAAGGGCTTCCTACTGATGTCGTATACCTTGATTATGGAAAGCTTTTGATCGTGTCCCACTACATCGTCTCATACATAAATTGGAACACTTTGGTATCCGTGGGAAAGTGCTATAACCAGGATAAATGACTTCCTGTCACAAAGAACATTCTGTGTACGTATAGCAAACACAAATACAGCAGCGCATGCGGTACTTAGCGGTGTGCCCCAGGGGTCAGTCCTTGGACCCCTTATTTTCGTAATATATCTAACTGACCTAAAGAGTACGCTACAGTTACCCTTCTCGTTATTTGACGACGACACGAAATTTTTAGGAAATCCCCTGTTCCATTCGTAAGACATCCAGAGAGACGTAGACGCCATATATGATTGGACGCCATAAATGCTGGTTACTGCCTCTTAATGCTTAAAAATGTACCACACTACACATAGGTAAAAAGAAAACCATACCGTCTAGGACATCACCAACTGACACCAGTGGATACCCGAAAAGACTTGGGTGTTACAATAAGTAACGACTTAAAATGGGAAACACATATCAACATAATTGTAAAAACAGCTAACTCCATGCTAAATTTAGTCCGAAAATTCTTCAGATGCCTCACACCAAAAACATTTGTGAAATGTACAAAACATACATAAGACCACTGCTGGAATATGCATATGTTGTTTGGGATCCCTACTTTAAAAAGGATATACCTATCACTCCTTGAAACTGTACAAAGGAGAGCTACTAAAATGGTTGGAGTATTGAAAAACAAATCCTATGATGAACGCTTGAAGTACCTTAACCTCACATCACTTGGAAAGCGTAGACAGAGAAAAAGAAAAAAAAACTTACAAATATTGAACAATTATTATGATATCAATACCATCCAAGACATGTATAGCCTCAATGAAAATAGTCACCTCAGGGGTCACCCACTAAAGCTATGCACAATACAATCCAGACTCGAACCCCGGAAACACTCTCTACCTAACAGTGTTGTAAGAGAGTGGAATAGACTACCGGAAGACATTGTTTTGGCTCCCAATGTCAATGCTTTTAAAAACAAACTCAACAGAATCTCCAGATCACAGGACACACACGCATCAGCTTATAGCTGCTAGTGTGATTTACATAAATCCATATCCATACTAATGTTATAAATGCGAAAGTAACTCTGTCTGTCTGTCTGTCTGTTTGTCTGTCTGTATGTTACGCTTTCACGCCTAAACCACTGGACCGATTTTGATGAAATTTGGTATAGATGTAGATTAGACCTTGAGAAAGGACATAGGCGTTTGGTCGCGATAACCGACATCCACGCGGGCGGAGCCGCAGGTAAAAGCTAGTAATAACAATAATGTATAGTAGCTCAAATAGAACATAAATACGTTCTATACATACGTGAAGTCAATTCTTTGAGAAAATTGGACAATTCCGAGATATTCACATTTTTTTGTTTTGCTCCATACAAAATAACATTGAAAATTAATAACTCCGAAAATACAAAATTATCTGAAAGACCGCTGTAGTAAAAGTTTCTTATAATTGTTAGGTCATACCAAAAAAAATTAACAAATAAAAAAAATCTACCTTTTTTATATATGTTAAGTCCATTACCGGCTGGTTTCGTTCCACCGCCGCGCCGAGCGGCGTGCGTTTTAGTTGGTTCGAGTACGTCCATTTTTGCGCATAAAAAAAGGAATCAAAACTATTAATCTCATCAAAAAACCGTTCACTCCACTTACCCATTTATTTACTTTCTTAAGATATATTTTAGTGCACAAACGCCGGGGTTCGAACCCATAACCTGTCGCAAATCCGGCGCCTGAGTCACTTTCCATTTGTAAATATAGTGATAGATTACATATAGGTACTGTGTACTGTTATACCACCTATACAAAAAACTGGATATTACAATATGATTCATCGCGAAAGAAAAACTTAATGTGTGTTTTGCTCAGAGGTCGATCTTACCTACGTCTACGCTTCAGGTACCGGCAATCTGTGCCTACGTTCGGTGTTGGCCAACTTCAATGTGAAGGTCACCGACAGTCGCGTCGCCGTGTGCAGATTACATTGATGAGGGGGGCGTGAGAACGACACGAAATCACGAATGATTTGGCTAGTGCCACGTCTTTCACGAAATATCCTACTAATATTTTAGATGCGATAAGTTTGTATGAATGTTTGTTATTCTTTCACGTAAAAACTATCCCACCAAAAACATTTTCATGTAAAAATGTTGCCAAGACAAGTTTACGTAGCTTACCCTGTGAAAAAGTTATAAGATCTCGTATAAAACCAAGCTCTAAAGACTGCACGCTTGTAGGTTTAGAGCGTGCAGTCGCCTGCTTCTACTAGGGTGACGGGTGGCTCCACCTGTCACCCTCATTCCCGCGCTCATGGGGGGCGAAGGTCGGTCTGCGCCCTCCGACGCCCAAGCCGCCTTCGAGCGCGTGCAGCGATGTCAGCGAGTCTCTCTCGCTCATCGCGCCGCGCCCGCTCTGCTGTCTCCTTCGCGAGCATGACCCTGCTCGCAGAAGGAGGCGCTGGACGCCCACGCATCCGCGCAGCGGACCATCGCCGCGAGCAGGATATAGAGCGTGAGCACTCTCACCTCCAGGACCGTGACAAGCTCCCGCCTCGGCGTCTCAAACGCCGGGCACTCGGTGAGCGTGTGCAGCCCCGAGTACACTGGCACTCGGGCGTTGGCTCTATGCCCATCAGATGCAGATACCGCCCAAACCTAGTTACAAATAATGTAAGGGCATTATATTTTGGTGTAGTTCACAACCACTTGAAATTCGAAACAAAAATGTTCTTTTTATACCACTTAGATGGCTAACTCTCTCTCCCCCTCTCTCTCTCTCTCTCTCTCTCTCTCTCTCTCTCTCTCTCTCTCTCTCTCTCTCTCTCTCTCTCTCTCTCTCTCTCTCTCTCTCTCTCTCTCTCTCTCCCTCTCTCTCCCTCTCTCTCCCTCTCTCTCTCTCTCTCTCTCTCTCTCTCTGTGGTGGGTGGTAGGTGGGGACGACCGGTATAGTGGGTGAAGGATAGTGGGAATAACCCGACGTCTGGCTGACCGGGCAGAGATTGAGTGCTAGGACGCGACCCTGAACCCTCTAGCTGTTGTTTTTTGCGGTAGTAGGTATTAAGGGATGGGAATGCCGTAACTGCGTAGGCGATTACACAACATTACATTGGGACGGCAATTATACCTAATACTACATTGTTTTTACGTGCGGGAAATCCCCCCTGCCCTCCTCCGGAGCCGGAGGGTGAGGTTATTATGGACTCGAACCGACTAAACCGCACGCCGTCTGTGGGTCGTTGTGCTAGGCCGAAGGTGAGGTTGTCAGGCGACATATCCCTCGCAATCCTGCTGACCCAGGGCCATCCCTCTCGGTCTGGCCCTCCGGAGCCCGAGGGTGAGGTTATGTCGGACTCGAACCGACTAAACCGCACGCCGTCTGTGGGTCGTTGTGCTAGGCCGAAGGTGAGGTTGTCAGGTGACCTCGCACCCCGGCTGACCCTGGGCCATCCCTCTCGGTCTGGCCCTCTTAGGGAGAGGGGACCTCGCGGTCCCCGACTCGCCCCCGGTATGGGGATGCGTCGCGGAACGATGCGCGCCACCGCCGTGGTCTGCTTCTGCTAGGGTGACGGGCCGGCTCCACCCGTCGCCCTCAGGCCCGCACTCATGGGGATGTGTAGATAGGTACCTTCCTATTTACCTATACCTAATGTCTATAACTACAACAACAAAAAAAAGCTTCAATTCCTGTATATAGGTGCCTTCCACTAAGAGCGGACTAAGCAAATATTGTCTTATTTATTTTATTCTCATTATATTTATATTTTTGTATGTAACGAATAAACTGAAAACCCTGTGCAGAAAGCAATGTTTGAAACTGAGTAGGTAACTCAGGCTGTATACCTACCTATCATCTCGCTATAATCCAAGTAGGTGAGCAGTAATCATCGATGTGAATAAGCCCGGTAGATACACTAGATACATATAACTATGTACATTATTTGTCACTTACCTATGTGCTAAGGGGGTACAACCCTTCAACGGGGCTCAAGATATATAACAAGCGAAGCTGGAAAGGCTGATTCCAGGTACCTCCTAGTTCAGGTGCAGTGGGAAAGGGACCAGAATGCCACGTGGGTGGAGCCGCTGGCTACAGCTAGTGTATAATAAAATAGATCTATACTCCGTACGAATCGTACAACTTACCAATGTTAGATATTTTGTTGTTGTTCTACTGAATGAGTCCCTTCGGCATCCACATACTTAGAGACACTCACTATTCTTCTAAATCTTGCACTTATTTTGATTTATAATAAGCTTATCGCGTACGCTGACAAACGCAGGATGTTTGGAACAAGTTTGGTCGCCCGTGGCGAGTAGGTATTAGCCTGCCACTGTTAGGTATGTTTGTTGCGGTGACTAGAACTCAACTAACGCGGATAATTCATAAATAATTAGATATGTTGATTCTGACGTCATAATACAGAACTATAAGGTACTAACACACTAGTACGTCTGGTGTTGATAGTGAAGAACCTGTTCATACATGTAATATTTAGGTCCCCAGAGGGTTTGTAAAGTCAAACTCGAAGATTGAAATATTATAATTGGCTATAGCAATTAAAATTTCTGTGGTTGAATTTTAAATATCGTGTGACACATCGCCATCTAGAACTCAATTATACAAAGCTTCTAAATAAACGGGTTCTAGAGTGCGGATAAAATATTTTCTCTTAACTCCTGTTTCTATCCCTGTCGCGCCATATGTAGTAGGTATGAAGCTGTTAACCCAACTTTAGAACTTGTTGGTGCATCACTGCGCCGACCAGCGAGCGACCGCGCCTTCCCCACTTGCATCGGCGACGCGACGGCGACATTACGCACCATGGCACTTTAGTATTATGTTATCTGTGCCATAGCTAAACCAGATATTAACCGTATACAGTCCATTTTTATTTCGCAACTTAATTAGGGCCTAATCAGTACTAGAATAGAACTTACTGCGCTTCTGAATGAGCCAAGGTCTTTCAGCAGGCTATACTTAGAGAGATTTTGCTAGTATCTATAGGTAGTAGATATACCTATTGCTGCTACCACATCTAAAATACGTAGGTAAAACAAGAGGAGTTTTGAAACATGTAAATATTGTATATTCACTATATCCCTTCCCTACTGGCGAAGGTAGGTAGGTTCCATGTAAGGGCTCACCAAAACATTAGGTAGTTCGGTACAGGGGAGTGCACCCCGGGCTCTAGCGTTCGATCTTTAGGTGCGACTGAGATTGGCGCTCGGATAAAAAGACAACCCCTAGTGTGCAAGCACCCTAATGCAGAAGTATACTAAATTAGTTGGTAATTATTTTTAAGAAACCGGTGTAGTGTTGTCTCCCTCACTCTGTGATGTCACTAGCTAATCTGTGGCCAGAGACACTTCTATGAGCCGTATAATACGATCAATCTGAATTTTCAAGAACTAGGTACCATCGTACGCCCGCCACGCGCACGAGACCAACCACGCACTGTGCGGTGTGAACACTGAATAACTAGCTGGACTGGCTTTCCATAGAAAATAACAGCTTACTTTTTGTGTCGATTTGAAGCGCCACCGTGAGTGTACTGAGAACTAATTAGTTTGTAAATGGACTTTGTTCGTTGTTTTGATTTATGCGCTTACCATAAAAAGTTCTGAAATGGCCATATTGTATATTTGATACATACTCGTAAGACCCATCGTTTATACACTCTACTGCAAAAAAAAAACGGGCACTTAAGCAAAGGACTAAGTATTTTATGATTAATATTAGTTTGTCTGACAATTTTAGGTATTGTTATCCTCAGAATTTTATAAATTAATTAAGAAGAAATAGTTTTCATCAGTTTTATCATAACATTTTAATTAAATTATTGAGAAATAATGTTTAAGCTCAAAACAATATTATTGTACTCGTCGCTTCAGTATGTCCCAGACATGCTCTATGGGATTGAGGTCCAGACTTCTAGCTGGCCAGTCCAAACGATGAATTCCGACTTCTAGCATATACCAACGCTTCCACATCGCCAGACCGCTGGGCGCGAGCGTTGTCGTCAATAAAAATTGAGTTATCGCGAAGAGCGGTTAAAGCGGGTTGTGCATAAGGAATTAGAACTTCCGTTATGTATCGGTGTCCAGTCAGTGTACCGATTTCGATGAAGACTAACTCCGTACGATCCATAGAATTTATTCCTGCCCAAAACATAACAGAGCCCCCTCCATAAGGTGTGATTTTTTCAAAACATGACTCTGCCAAGCGTTCTCCTCGTCTACGTAGCACTCGCCGACGTCGGTCTTCACCATGCAGAGATATCCTAGCTTCATCGGAAAACAATACCCTATCCCACTCTTCATGAGTCCATGACACACAATTTCGAACGAAGCTAAGCCTGGCAACTCGATGTCCACGGAGTTATTTAGGGCCGCGTGCCGGGCGATGACTGTGTATATTAGCAGCGAGAAGCCTCCTCCTGACCGTCCATAGACCAATTTTTACATTTTTTCCTCCTTCGAGGCTGTTCTTGAGGTCCACATAAGAAGATTTGCGATTTCTCAACGATTGACTAACTAGGAAACGATCATCCCGTGGTTCGGTACATGTCTTTCTGCCAGAACCAGGCCTCCTCTTGACGTCTCTTGACAGCGCTGCCAGGTCCTTTGAAATGTCAACCGACTCACATTTAGCCTCTGAGCCACGAAGCATTGACTGCAACCTTCTTCAAGCAGCGCAATAATTTGCTCGCTTTTATCACTGTATCTACCATTTTCGAGATTGCTAAACAGCAATAACAATACTTTTAAATGTCAAGGATATCAAATAATTTAATAAATATTGACAAAAAGTTAGTTAGATTCGATATTAATTATAGGGAATTCGCGCCACAAAATGTAGTTAAAAGTTGTTTTCTTTGAAAAGCAGGCTCGACAAAAATTTGAATTTGGAATGTACTTTTATAAACATAATGGCACTTTTATAACGGCCAGTAACATGTTCAAATGATTAGAACCTTTTTGGTATTTCATTTTTTTCAGCCAGGAAGAAAATTGGAACTGCCTGTTTTTTTTTTTTGTAAATGAGTGTATTAAATTATCGATACCAAGACAATTTTTATTGTTGTCAATCATTAGTATTAGTTCCAAGTACACTCACTATTGCGCGCCGCGACTATCAGCGCCAATATTGCGATTTTCAATTGGACACAAGACCGGGTGTAAGGGGAACACTCCCGAAGCCGAAGGCCCCTGGTAATACTTCGGATACCTACACTACATATTGGTGTCGATTCGGGTTGGCAAAATTCCGACTAAACTAAACTATAATTAGTTTAGTCACGTCAAATTGCGGTTTCTTATTCGGGAAAACACCAACTAACTTAATTTGACAGGACTAAACTATTTTTAGTTGTAACCACTGACCTAGTCAGGTGGATACTCACCGGCTCGCTCAGGGGCTGATGCAGAACTCTTACCCAGGGCGCCTTCTCCACAGAGCTAGAGAGGTGCGTGCACAGGGAAGCTAGGGCTCCAATGAAAACAGCTGGTAGTTTAGGTGTACACACATATATTTGATAGAATAGAACACAGAGTTACACACAGAGAAATATATAGTAGTGAAGTAGGTAGATACAGGTGACAGAAGAATATGTACAGACAAGTAGGTAGACAGACAGGCACAGAATACAGAAGATGCGTAGTGATAAGTAGGTAGACAGACAGGTACAGAATACAGAAGTGTGAGACAGAAAGAACACACACAGCAGGCACAGATAATAGGCAGATGAACACACAATTTGCATACGAATTTTAGCACTAGCTACACATTAACAGGTACGTGAAATCTAGCACAGGCTACTAAGCGTACTAAGTTTTACAAATGGTACTACACGGCTACGGCTACACAGGTAATAGGCACACAGCGGCAGTGTACTGGCCTTAGGTGATTGCTGGATGGCCTCAGGGATGTTCGGAGTAGACCTTTCTCCGCTATATGCAGCTCACAGCAGCCGATGTACCACGAAGCACGCAGTAGATAAATGTAAGACAGGGCGGATTCAGAGGGGCACACGAGCTCAGACCAGCGACCCTGTATAAAACAGACCACTCTTAAGCCGTGAATATACATACAGGCCCGTAATGTGACCCAATAAACAGAGGAATACGACTTACCAGAATATCTGGGAACGAGGTTTTCACCAAACAATTTTATTACGAGAAATAGACACAGATTTTTATTTACTCAGAGACAGCTACGAAGATTGAAATAGAAGTTCGCTTGAGGATCGGCGCAGGCCTATTTATACCCGAATCCATCGAATATTCGTGAACAAACCTCAAAATTCTACTGGTCACGACCTAACTCATTAGCGGCCAATAGACAAGCAAACTAATCAGCCGCTGATGGCCACAGACACGACCAGACCAAATATGACAAACATTTATTATAATTATGACTTGTTCACGAATATGTCACAATTTCTGAGAGAGTAAGTCCCATTTATTTATTATTGTTAAATTGTAAATAAAATGATAAATGAGTGCAATAAAAAAATGGATATACGCTGTAGGACACCAGCGCCATCCACCGGTCGAGTGTGAGAACTAGAACACACCTAATCGAAGATTAGAAGTTTCACTGCCAAACAATTATGCCTAGTTCCCATGAGACACTCTAGGTGGCTCTGGAACAAAGAAATCTATATTAGAAAACAATAAGCAACAGTGAGAAATATCACGTTACACCATCCCCCCCCTTAATAGTATTTCCTGCGGACACGATACGCTGGAAATACACAACAAAAAAAACAGAAAATGCTTACAATAGATATAGACAAACAGCTGGGTACTTCAAACCCAAACTGACAACTATAATTACAAAACTAAAGAACATTCCTCCCACACACCTAATTATACACTGACTCGCGCAATGGTTAGGTTACATAGCTAGAGTCAAATGCCCTACTAAGAAAATGAACGTTCCCTTTACCCACTACAGATACACCAACACTACCAACACCTACAAGGAGTTGTGGAGTATTGAGGTGCGAAATGAGAGAGAAACACTCGGCACGGTGTATGGTGGAACCTACAATGTGACAAATTATAGTCACATAGATACTCAGAGAGAAAACAGATATTATACAGATTAAGCATAACATAGCGCTGGTTTTATAGACTAGATAAACAGTGCTATGTAGTGGCAACATCGCTGACATTAGGTACTGGAGACGGCTCCTCCTTATACTTCAGGATGTCTTTGATATGGTACTCACCAAGATCCTTACCGTCTAAATCTGACAGCCGATATACCAGAGGGGATTGCTTGGCGGTTACCACACATTTAAGGAACTTAGGGGCTAACTTGGAAGTGAAGTTCTTTGCTTTGTTTGACAGGTAGAACGTGCGTTTGTACACGATTTGTCCTACTTTCAGCTCCACATGCCTTTTTCTGAGGTTGTAATACTTTTCATTACGCTGGTGGGCAACGTTCAAATGTTTCCTCACCTGGTCGTAGATGCGTTGTATTTCTCTCAGTTTGACACCAAAGGCTGATGGATCGTCCACAGCGACAGAAGCCGGGTGGCACGCAATGTCTGACTGCCTGTATAGAACTCCATCTCCAATGAACTCCCTACCATGCACCAGAAAGTATGGGGTGAAGCGAGTTGCTTCGCTAACCGCAGTGTTCAGAGCGCACTGTACTTCAACCAAGAACGAGTCCCATGCTTTGTGTTGTGACTTCACATAGCACGAGATCGCTTGGACAACATTGCGAATAGCTCTTTCCGCCTGATTAGTCTGGGCATGATACCTAGGGTTATAGTATATATTGGGTACATTATATTTAGTTAGTAGATCCTTAAAAGGCTTACTTACGAACTGAGGACCATTATCCATGTAAATAGTTTTACATACTCCATGAACAAGAAATACACTCTTCTCTATGAATCTCGCGACCACAGCGCCTGTGGCAACCCGAATAGGGCACAACATGACGTATTTACTAAAATAGTCGGAGACCACGATCAGGTGCACGTTTCTATTACTTGAAGTAGGAAAGGGACCAAGTAGATCGACAGAGATAGCTTCGAAAGGCTTCGACACCCGCTTCGGGCTACCCATGAGGCCAGGACGAGACGTGTTTACGGGTTTGTACTGCTTACAGACTTCACACTTCCCGACATATTGTTTGACGTCCTCGTACATTTTGGGCCAATAATAATTTAGGGCTAACCTTTTGTGTGTCTTCCAAACACCACCATGAGCACTAAGTGTGTCATCATGGTACTTAGAGAGCAGGGACAGGCGATCCTCCTGGGGTACCACCAACTTCCAGTCGAAATCTGAAGTCAGAGAGTATTTATTCTTAGAAAATCTATATAAAAGGTTGTCACGAATGTCAAAATTCGGCAACTTCCTAGGGTTCTTCCGCACACTGTTCATGGTGTGGATATACCAAGGGTCTTTAGAGGAGGCAGCATCTAGCGAATCAATCGTTATACGAGACAGAGCGTCAGGTACAACGTGATCTTTACCCTTCCGATGTTCAATGTCAAAATCGAATTGACTTAGCCTCATGCTCCAACGCGCTAAACGACCCGTAGGGTTTTTCAGCTTATGGAACCACAGTAAAGAGGAGTGATCCGTGACGACTGTACACTTCTGGCCCTCGACGTACTGTCTGAATTGTTCTAAGGCGAAAATCACGGCCAGAAGTTCCCGCTCAGTTGTGCTGTAGTTCACCTCGTTCTTGTTGAGAGAACGGCTGCAGTAGGCGATAGGGTGTTCAACTCCATCGTGAGTTTGTGTCAGCACAGCAGCAACTGAAAATGCGGACGCATCACTGAGAATACGGAAAGGCAACTCAAAGTTAGGCATCTTCAATATAGGGGCAGAGACCAAAGCTGACTTGAGAAGATTGAAGGACTGTTCCGCTTCAGGTGTCCATTCGAACTTAACATTCTTAGACGTTAGTTTACACAGAGGTTTACTAATCTTAGAGAAATTATTGACAAAACGACGATACCAGCCGGCCATTCCCAGAAACCTCTTAACCTCCTTTGGGTTAGTAGGTGTAGGATAGTTGAGAATAACCTCAACTTTACCAGGGTCAGTCCGAAGGCCGTGTTTGTCCACATAATACCCCAGGTATTTGAGTTCACTCCGACAAAAGTGAGACTTTTTCATGTTAATAGTTAGGCCAGCATCCTTGAGTCGCTGATAGACTCTATGTAAGAGCTCTACATGCTCCTCAAAGGTACTGGACACACAGACTATGTCGTCCTGAAACGCAAATACCCTATTGTCGAACTCAGGACCAAACAGACGGTCCATTAGGCGCTGCATCGTGGCGGCAGCTCCAACGAGTCCAAAACACATGGTATTGTAATGAAACAGCCCCCTACGGGGAACTGTAAAGGCAGTCTTCTCGGCGGACTGCAGAGAGTCGAACGGAATCTGCCAGTAGGCCGCACTCAGATCTACAGAGGATAAATATTTAGCATTATTCAGATGGTCCAAGATTTGATTAATGTACGGTAAGGGATAGGCGTCACTTTTTGACACAGAGTTGAGTTTGCGAGAGTCCAAGCACAACCTGAGTTCGCCGTTCGCCTTCTCCACCATGACCACTGGAGAATTCCATGCGGACTGAGACGGGGACACTACTCCCATCTCTAGCATTCGGTCCAACTCGGCTTCCAGGGCTTTCTGTTTGAGAGGAGAGAGCGGGTAGTAACGCTGTTTGATCGGCTTACTGTCACCAGTGTCAATGACATGATGTTCAAGTGTAGTCCGACCTAAACCCACCTTATCCGTGTTCAAAGAGTCAAACTTTTCAATGATCTCGTTGATTACACCCCTTTGTTTAGTGGTCAGGTTGCTGTAATCCTCGAGGCCACTGTTAAGAGACACAGACTCGATAGGATTATTGTCACTAAAACCATCAAGACTAATATTTTGTGAAATTAGTTTATCACCTAGCTTAAATTGCTGCCAAAAATCCACTCCAAATATCATGGAGGTGGTGATTCCCGGAACAACATAGAATTTGATAACTCGGATAACCGAATTATACTCAATAGGTAGAGAAATACAACCCAGACATTGCACATATGAGCTGTCGGCAGTTGTAATGCGAAAGGCAGGGTTGATACTTTCAAGATCAAAACCCAGTTCCAAGAAGATACGGTGCGCTCCCTTTCCTAGTATAGAGCAAGAGGCACCGGAATCCAGAAGGCCTAAGACATTTAAATTTAATACTTTAACAACTAGATACGGTCTAACATCGTTATCCCGTTTAGTAAACAGGACCCTATCAGAAATAGACTCAGATACAGAGTGATGTATAGAGTTCACAATAAGGCCCTGGCTTACGCGTTTTTTGGCTTACCAGTACATTTTGAGCAGTCTGGTGTCTTGACTCCTTTGAGACCGCACCGGAAGCACACCAACTCTCTCGACTGGGTGCAGTTGTATGCAGCGTGCCCGCTTTCGCCACACCGGAAGCATTTGCGTTCGTTGGAGGTAGATGGCGTCTCGACTGCAGACACCTGCTTAGGGGGCTTTTGCACGCCTTTGGTCTTGTGCTGGTGTAAATCAGACGAAATCTCAAATTTGTCCAGAACAGGCTCACGGAAAGCGTCCGCCCTTGTACGCGCAAGCTCCAGACGCTTACCTAGACGTCTCAGATCATCAATAGAGTTGACATCATGCAAGGCCAATTCCTTCATGTAGTCTGGTCTAATATTGTGCATGAGAATGTCCAGCTGTTCCTCACTGGGCATTTTACACGACAACCTTGAGAACATAGCCTGCATTGTACATAAGTAGCTAACCAAGGACTCAGAGCGGGATTGGCTACGCTGTCTAATCTCATTTCTGAGACGATAATCATAGTCAGGAATATCGAATGTATCTCTAAGCTCACTAATAAGGTCCTCATATGAGATGAAATGAGATCTATTGGTACGGAACCAAGACAAAGCTGGTCCGTCCAACAGGTCAGAGAAAGCCAGAAGGAGTTTAGACTTAGAGACCTCCCGTGCACATCTAAGCTCTTCTAATCTCTCTAAAAACACGCGCACACAAGAGGAACCATCATATTTTAAGTTAAAAGAACATAGGTTAACGGGACGTTCCCTATACACTATGTTGTCAGACGTGGAACAAGATTTACTAGAACTAGCTCGTACCGAGCGGTCCTCTCTCACTGCAGCTGAAGTGTACTCTACCCGGTCACGACCCGAATCATCATCACCTTCATCTGACCCGTCAGATTCAGAATCAGTGCTGGGTTCAGCCACAGCGACGATCTTCACCAGCCTATCACGAAGTTCGGCCAGTTCAGGACAATCTAGACCACAACGAGCCAGCCTAGTTAGCAGATAGTTCGCCCTGAAGGCTACTCTTATGCGACAATTCTTATCAGAAACAAAGTCACCTGACTGGAGGGCCTCACTTAGTTCCGAGACCTTAGGCGTACAGATGGAAAGCTCCGCCGCTGCATCAGTGGGGACCACCGCCTTCAGCTTGATGCTACCCCGACGGACAAGTCGGTGTGCCGTCCTCAGCTCACTCCGAAGGCCAGCCACCGTCGCATCAGGTGCCACTGAAATGCCTATGTGAGCCAGCTCGTTAGAGAGTTCGTCTTTTCTCAGATAGTTAATATATTTTTGCATCTGTGCCATGATGTAAAAGTTTAATTACGACAATTAAATAAGTAACAATGTAGATGACACAGACAGGGTTCAATCACAAAGTATTAAACAGAAATAACAAGTAAGTTCCACCAAAGTGTATGATATCTAACAATGGTTTCAAATTAAATTATATGATTTATATTTATAATAGAGTTACAGGTGTCTATTATTAATACACTAAAGTTAGAGTCTAGACTCAAATGCAAAGTCAGTTACACAACTGGCAATGTAGGTCAAACATACAAGGTTCAAATACAAGATGTAAAACAGAGGTTCATAAGTAGATATCAACAAGGTGCTTGATATTTAACTAAAGTTTTAAATTGATTGCTATAATTTAATACAATTACAGGCTGTCTAATAGAATTAAAAGTTTCTATCATTTATGAGAAGAAAGTTCAAGTTAGTATTCAAAATGCAAGGTACCTACACACTTTCTATAAAGTTTGTAGTTACACAGAAAATCTTATTAAGTTTTATTACACAGAAAAAATTATATTACAGTCCAAATATATATGTGCACATCTGCAAGAAAGACTAGAAACAGGCTAGAAAAAGAGAAGAAAAAAGGAAAAAAACACTAAAGAGAAAAAGTGGGTATGCCGAATAAAATCAGAAAATCTTACCAAAATCACAGCTGTTTTTTAATTTTGAAATTTGGAATTTTGGGTGTCTTTTCCCACCCCAGGTGTAGGTAGCTGGAAAAAGACAAGAAGATTAATTACGTGTTCAGCTGCTAACACAACCAATTAACGTCTTGGGAAGTCTCAGACGGATTCCCAGGTTGTTTTCATCAGAGTTAGCCTCCTATGCACACACACTAGACTGAGACTACCGCAGAGTAGTACCAGAGTCTTGCCACTACGTTGGGAGCCAATTTGTAACCACTGACCTAGTCAGGTGGATACTCACCGGCTCGCTCAGGGGCTGATGCAGAACTCTTACCCAGGGCGCCTTTTCCACAGAGCTAGAGAGGTGCGTGCACAGGGAAGCTAGGGCTCCAATGAAAACAGCTGGTAGTTTAGGTGTACACACATATATTTGATAGAATAGAACACAGAGTTACACACAGAGAAATATATAGTAGTGAAGTAGGTAGATACAGGTGACAGAAGAATATGTACAGACAAGTAGGTAGACAGACAGGCACAGAATACAGAAGATGCGTAGTGATAAGTAGGTAGACAGACAGGTACAGAATACAGAAGTGTGAGACAGAAAGAACACACACAGCAGGCACAGATAATAGGCAGATGAACACACAATTTGCATACGAATTTTAGCACTAGCTACACATTAACAGGTACGTGAAATCTAGCACAGGCTACTAAGCGTACTAAGTTTTACAAATGGTACTACACGGCTACGGCTACACAGGTAATAGGCACACAGCGGCAGTGTACTGGCCTTAGGTGATTGCTGGATGGCCTCAGGGATGTTCGGAGTAGACCTTTCTCCGCTATATGCAGCTCACAGCAGCCGATGTACCACGAAGCACGCAGTAGATAAATGTAAGACAGGGCGGATTCAGAGGGGCACACGAGCTCAGACCAGCGACCCTGTATAAAACAGACCACTCTTAAGCCGTGAATATACATACAGGCCCGTAATGTGACCCAATAAACAGAGGAATACGACTTACCAGAATATCTGGGAACGAGGTTTTCACCAAACAATTTTATTACGAGAAATAGACACAGATTTTTATTTACTCAGAGACAGCTACGAAGATTGAAATAGAAGTTCGCTTGAGGATCGGCGCAGGCCTATTTATACCCGAATCCATCGAATATTCGTGAACAAACCTCAAAATTCTGCTGGTCACGACCTAACTCATTAGCGGCCAATAGACAAGCAAACTAATCAGCCGCTGATGGCCACAGACACGACCAGACCAAATATGACAAACATTTATTATAATTATGACTTGTTCACGAATATGTCACAATTTCTGAGAGAGTAAGTCCCATTTATTTATTATTGTTAAATTGTAAATAAAATGATAAATGAGTGCAATAAAAAAATGGATATACGCTGTAGGACACCAGCGCCATCCACCGGTCGAGTGTGAGAACTAGAACACACCTAATCGAAGATTAGAAGTTTCACTGCCAAACAATTATGCCTAGTTCCCATGAGACACTCTAGGTGGCTCTGGAACAAAGAAATCTATATTAGAAAACAATAAGCAACAGTGAGAAATATCACGTTACATAGTTTAGTCGAATTCAATTTAGTGAAATCCTCCATTTTGCTATTCGGTAAGGCAAAATTTTATTCCTGTCAAACTAAAATCCGACTTATTTTAGTGGCCATATATTTGGTCGCGATTAAACTAAACTAAACCTTGTTCTGCTGATTGTTTGTGCTGGTTGAAATTTTTAAATTACAGAAAAATGAACGTATGCGTTGTGGCTGCTTTTTTCGAGGAGCAAGAAAGGTAAATAAGAAAATTTATCAACTAAATATGTGTTTATTTGTTCAAAACTGACCTAGCAGTAAAAAATTACGCATCAATGTCATTGTCAGTGATGCCAGATTGGGGGGAAGCCCCCCAAATTTGGGGGGTTTTTTGAGTTACGGGGGATTTTTTGGGGGGACAATTTTTTTGGGGGGATTGTCGGAGGGAAAATAATACATTTGGAGGTAATCAGGGGATTTTAACTTGCAAACTGTGTGTGTGATTTGAAGATATCTGTGATGTTTAAAAATATAATCTGAATCTTATTTAATTCCATTATTTTCAAAAATATCTCACAATTTTTCATAATACTAAGCATATGTCACAAATAGCATTAAACTGAGATGAGAATCTATACTCCATTCGATTAGGTATTATAGGTATTCGGGTACTTTGAGATAACTTACACTTTCAACTAGATGACAACTGCCATCCTTAGTCAAACCAGGAACATGGGTTCTGAAAAGTAGCTGAAACGTCGGTTTAAAAGTAAATAAATCGCGATTGAGTCCGTTAAAATTGGTTATGTCCCAATGAGTGATAATCGCGTAAACTTTGGAAAATATCATCCGATAATAGGTTCCTGTGGAAATCTAGGCGAAGAGTAAAGCTCGAGGCTCCCTTTTATTTTCTCGAAAACCTGTGAGGAATTATGTCCTTGATGTTTTAGCCGAAAATCATATTCGAATGCTGTTAATGCTACACTTTTTTTTAGGCACTATTTAAATATTACTATCTTTGGGGGGATTTTGAAAAAAATCCTAAGTTTTGGGGGGATTTCGTATCCATTTTGGGGTGAATTTGAAACAGTGATCTGGCAACACTGGTCATTGTGGAGAAGCAGTTGACCGACTCGGACACCATGGCCTGTCATGCTGCAGGATCGCGGGGCGAATTCCACGGCACGCCAGCCTCAACAACATAATCCGCCGTGCTCTTGTCATTGCTGGTATGCCAGCTGTAGGCATGGGTAATCTTGATTCAGTTGTCTGAAACGATTCACTGAGTCTGATTCACTAGACTGAATTAATTCACCTTAAGTATTCTCTATTCACCTTAACTATTCACTAATCGCTTGTGCTATAATTCAGATTTAAAGTATTTAGTCGCTGACTGACTCGCTGAATGAGTTTTAATAATACTCCCTAACGATTATGAAAATGTGGTCTGATTTAGGGATTCCTTTGTACCTATTTAACTAACCAAATATACTTTATGACAGCTTACAAAAAATAATAATTATGTTTGGTAGGTACAAGTGGTCATTAACAATTTCCAACAGGCTATACTAAACAGTAATAAGGCAACAGTGACCGTGTAGGTCACTCATTTTCACATGAAATGGCTTATATTCATCAGGATTTAGGATAAAAACAAAACAAAACGAATTACCTATTATTTATAAACAACGACAAATCAACAGCCAAGCCAAACTAAACACGGGGACATCCCCAAAGTACTTTTCAAGTATAACCCAAACAATTAAATAGTCAACTCTCAGCATCAATGCTCATACAGCTCAGATGCCTTCCCAATTTTGTAGTATTGTATCATCTTTGAATAGATAGACTCTAATTCCACTAGAGTAGTCTGTGAAGCGGAAATCTCCCGACACCACCCGAACGATTCCGAACTCTCGTAGTCAGTCGGCACTTCAGCACTCGGCGGACACTCGATGAATCGGTGAATCACTGAATTGTTAAGGTTTAGAGGGAATAGTTAAGTTATCGAGTCACCATAGTGAAACGATTCTTCTTAATGCCTCTCATTCAGTTTACCCATCTCTAGCCAGCTGTGCTTGAACCAAACGGTTTGGCGCGCGACGATGGCAAGAGACTGGATGGTATGCCAATAATGCCTTGGAAAATGGCTAGGACTCTGGTGTGGGACGCAACATGCGTCGACACCATTGCCCCTACCCATATAACTGACACTGCTAGCTGTGCCGGTGCCGCTGCAGCCTCTGCAGCGGCTGTTAAGCGGCGCAAATACTCCAATCTTATTGGAGATTATGAATGTGTGCCGTTTGGAGTCGAAACGTTTGGGCCTTGGGGTCCGAGCGCCCGCAATCTCTTCAGGGAGATTGCGAAATGTATTGCCATACAACGTGGCAATGCTGCTAGTCTTCTGGGAACGCTACCAAAAGAGGCATGCGATGCGGATGAATTCCACGACGCATTTTAACTTTTAGTTTTGTTTTTTTATTATATTTAGTATTGTGTATATATAGTAACTTTATTAATTTAATTTAATATTTGCCAATACATCTGTAATATATGTAAAAATTGTGTAACAATAAAATAATTGAAAAATTAACTATTATCATAAAGGTTGGGTTTGAAATTTATTTTAAGGTTAGAAATTTATTTGTTTTACAGAAATCGGGAAGAACGGGCCAGGTTGCTTCGGTCGAAGGATGCATCAAATCCGTTTGTGATGGCCGACCGTAAATTTAGAAAATTCTTTAGGATCATCAGCGGCCAAGTTCCTGTTGGAGATACTTGAAAATCACCTTAAATTAAACGAAGAGGATTTTTTTGTGATTGTGACACATACACATACATTGTTTATTTTTCCTCTTTTCACGTAATATTCCCATTACCATGCCGCCAAGTTTGTTGTTTTGGTTTGTTTATTTTTTCAGAGGTTTAATTTACGGTCACGTTTGAATTTGAACACGTTTTTTGACAAGAAGTTAAGTTGTCTCTCTCACACTTCAACAACAAGGACGTTGTCATTCGTTCATTGAATTCACAGATTAAAAAGGGTGTATTCAATTTAGTCGTGTAACCTTGACTAAAAATGCATGCACTATTTTTAGTTCGGTGGCCAAACCGAATAGACAAAGCGTTGAACTAAACTAAAATAAGAGAATTTTTAGTTTAGTTTAGTTTAATCGGGTGGACATGCCGAATTCACACCATTGGCTTTTTTTTTCAAATGACAACGCGTTTGGCGCCATTTGTTTTTTTCTGTATAGATGTTTTTTTTTATGAAATTGTCATTTCGTTGAGCTTTCATAATACTATGGAAACTAAATAATGCTAATGCAACGGAAAAAATGTACAAAAAATGAAAAAAATACTTACATTTTTTCCCCAAATCGATAAAAGAAGTGTAGGTACCCCGTGTACTACCAGCGGGCCTTCGGCTTCGCGAGCGTTCCCCTTTCACCGGCCGGTATATAGGTACCGGTCACCAGTCCAACGAGTACTATTACAGGTCAGTGGATGTGAAAGGAAGTTCGTCCCACGCACGCCCAAGCTGTAGAATGAAGTCTCGGCTGTGTGAGCGACTTGTATTTAGCATTTGTTGACAACATGCGTCGCGAAAAAGTTTCGTAATATTAAAAGAGGTTTAGATTTCTGTCGGTCGGCCGGCATTTGCTCACATAAAAGCCACATTAACAAAACCTAAAGTAGGAGAAGTAGGATAAGTAACTAATAATAATAAAACCCAACACTTCGTTGGAAAAAAATAATTTATTAATACAAAAGAATTGTCTTAGATTATAAATTCTCGCTTAACATAATACATTAGCAACCAGAGCATTGTTCAAGCTATACTATAATATAGGGGCCGGGCAGAACACTGCGCCGTCCCCTGCGACGCTAAGGCAATATTCCCAGGCCGCACTAACACTATGTCGCTGAGTGAGAGGATTGAGCGCACATTGTAATAGTGTTAGTGCGGCTTGGGAACCTTTAGACGAAATTCCCAGACAGCAATTGTAACGTTCGCATTCATATGAGACACTTACCTTGCGAAGTGTTAGTGCGGTCTGTGAATCTCGCTGTTAGTTACTAGACAGACGGACTGCATTTGGACTGCACCTCGACCGCGTATTTTTTTTTATACAAACTGAGGTGGCAGACAAGCACACGGCCTACCTGATGGAAAATAGTTACAGTGGCCTATGGACGTGTGCAACACCAGGTGAGTAACACTAGTAAACACAGTTTCTGTGCCGTCAGTGTAGAAGACAAAACAGGAATAACCTTTGGTCTTCCCGCTGACAGCACAAACCCTCTCCAGTGAGCTCTGGCCACCCTACTCACCGCGGGAACACTACGCGACACTATTTAGCTTAACACATATTTAGCTTGCACTGCATACAAGATTACAATTTATTACATGATTGGTTTCCAGTCTTTTCCGGTGTCTTAACTGCATATTTGCAGTCGGAGTGCAGTCGAAATGCAGTCCGTCTGTTTAATTTTCTCTAGCCTCGTATATTGATCAAGTGGTAAGCTGAAATGCCATAAAATATTAAATCTATGTGTTGGTGTAATTCTCACTACGCTAATTTTTCTGAATAAAATTCAACATCCAGGTTCCTAGAATAATATTCAGCAAGCTACCAGGAGCCGACCTGGGTAGTTGAGCTATGTGTCCCAGGTCCAGCAGCTTGGGTCATCCGCCTGGGCCTGCCGAGGGCACAAGTCAGGATCTGGATGTGAACTTAATTCAATTTGAATGTACACAATTACATTTCAAAAATATACCCCGGGTATATCTTTGTGAATATTTTGCCCCACCGCCGCGGGCGCCCGCGGTCGTGGGGCTCACTATCGCTACCAGGACACCGATTCTGCTAGTCTTCAACCAATGTCATTCCACACACGCTACAAAAAATGCCATTTAATATTAGACTTTAATGCTATGCTGTTAAAGTCTAAATTCAAATGGCATCTTGTAGAATGAATGAAACAATGAAATGTTTTTCATTTAATTCTTGACTTTAAAGATATTTCAATAAAGTCTAAAATTTAATGGCATTTTTGCGGTGTCTATAGTATTACAGTGCTTGACATAGTACCAGAATCGGAGTACAGAACATAATAGAATGTGTGATGTAAGGGCGCGTTTCCACTTATGCGGAGATGAGATGAGCGAGAGATGTGTTTTTCTTTTTTATATTAAATATTTAATCGGCGGCACATAGTATGTACCAAAGCACCCTGTAAACATCTATATTAACCTGTGTACACGAAATAAATAAATGAATTGAATTGAACTGTGCCCTAGATCCCTGTTGCTCACACCAGTGTTACAATCTAGTGGGAATTCGAGTTTGCTGGGATTCGTTCATGTCAAGAGTAACACTCATCGGCATATTTATCCTGCGCTTGTAACAGCGCCAAAATATCGATCACTCGAAGCAAAACCATGGTAAATATCCCGGTGAGTATTACAATATAAATGTCAATGACCATGTCAATCTCAAATCATACATTTGCTCGTGTATCCGCTCCGCTTCTCTCATCTCCGCAAAAGTGGAAACACACTCCTTCAGACTATACACAGATATGGACCATAAGCGTCCACTAGCCCCCTCTCAGGTCCTCGGGAATGATAATCACAACAACTTCAAAAATAAAATAATTTATATATAATTATGTGGGGCCCTCCGTAGGCCTGAGGGGCCACTTCACCTCACCTGCTGGTCGCCGGACGAGGCTCTAAGCCTACAGCTTTACAAAGTGCTTGCTTGACAGTTATAGGCTCGCCCCCTCCCTATTACTTGAGACTGTTGGCCGTTGACGAAATGTGGTTGTTAATACACCTCTAGTAGGGGTAGCCCTACAAGTCTATGGAGGAGTGAGACAGTGGTACTCAACCAAGTGGCAGGTCTTGGTGGAGCCCGTACAGTCTTAAGACTGTTTAGAAAGGCATCTTTTTAACGTTCCAACATGTTCGCCGACACAAGGCATGTAACATCAAAAGAAAGTGTCCCACAGCTGTCGCTCGTGTGCCACAAAGCTGCGCACATGTTCAACATGATTCACAACGCGATTGTATACTGTTTATGCCACTATGGTGGCAGACAAACACGGCCCACCTAATGGTGCGTGGTTACCGTGGCCTATGAAGTCACATTCGCGCTGCCGACCCTGTAAACACAGAGTTTCTGTGTCGTTAGTGTAGAAGACAAGCCAGTACGAGTACATAAGTACAAGCCTTGGGTCTTCCCACTGATATATAGATAATATGCATTATCACAATATTATAAGAGTTCATTTATTATAAAGTGAAATACATATTTAAGCTTGTTTTCGGATACGTCACAGTTTTAAATGTGACGTCATCTACCTATGCAAGTAATACAATTGAATTGATTGTCTGTAATGTTAAAATAACAACTATTGCAATAGGTAACTGCTTAAATTATATTTGACAATAAAATTGTCAACTTGTGTGAGTATGTATGTTTGTGCCGGCTGATCTCTAAAATGACTAGGCCGATTTTGATGTGATCTCCACTGGTGGACTTAGAACACATGTGAGTCACTCGCGTCCTTCCTTCAAACCATCTTATAGAACAGCAAGGGGGTGAGGAAGGTGTTGTGTGCGATAACTTCTATAGTGCGATGTAGGCCGGCAGTTCCCAGTGTTCCCAAGTTCCCGGGAAGTAGAGATCTAGAAGAATTGTCCCGCAACCATCGCCTGTGAGCTTGATGCTGTACAGATTTATACATAAATAAAACACATTTTTGAAGCAATAACAGAAAAATGGCTTAAATAACATTTTAGCCAGTAGCCAATCGCGTTGCGGATAATGTTGAACATAATGTACAGTATTGTGGCACACCGACGCACGCTGCAGGGAAACGAGTTCAAATCCCAAACTATCCAAACTAATATTATAACTGAGAAAATGTGTGTGTTTCCTGTTGTCCGTCTTTCACGCCTAAACTACTGAACCGATTTTGATGAAATTTGGTACAGGAGTAGATTAGACCTTGAGACATACGCTATATTTGGTCGCGATAACCGACATTGGCGCGGGCGTAGCTACGGGCAAAACCTAGCTATCTATAATTTTTGTTGTTTGTGCAGCCGACGAAGGAGACATGGTCGCACGCTTTTCATATAAAGTTGTATATGAAGGTACTGCCGTACCTCGTTTGTCCGCTGTACATCACTATTACTGCTATGAATGTTTGAGTGCGCCTTAACCACCAGCCCTACCACCCTCCCTCCTCCCCCTCCTTTTAGAGGGATTAAGTATCTTACTCCATTCTGTTCGGTACTTAACTAACAGTAAACAATCTTGTAGCGACTTGTTATAAAAACATACATTAGGCAAATAAACTAACCTAACTAACTTTTTTTTATGCAACAAGAATATTAGCAACCGAAATGATTCAAATTACTAATAATTATCTAACCCCTCCAACTAAGCTAAATTGCTCGTACCAGGGGTGGGCTCACGTCGGTAGTGTAATGGCCAGGATTCGAAACCGGGACCTCTCGATCGTAAAGCCAACTCCTTAACCACTAAGCTACCGACGCTTCTAACTGGCATTAAGTCCGCCAATGTATATCGTGCAAAATGTATAATTCATGTTTTTATAGCTGTAAGTTTTCCATGTATCTAATAAATAAATAAATAAATAAATAAATAAATGACTGACCACAAGATTGTTTACGTCTAGTTAGGTATGCAACCGAGTGGAGTGTACACTCGGGCATTAGTACGTGTGGGAGTGACACGTGCCGCGGGCGCGCGGGCCCTAGAAGGTCTTGCGGTGCACGGCGCGGTGTCCCTCCTCGTCCCACTCGCGCTTGGCCACCCACATCTTGCGGAACGTGTCCAGCGACGCCAGGATCGAGCCGCCGATCCACGTCGAGTACAGCCGCTCCTGCGGCGCCGAGATCTGCGGGACAGACATACACACAGTCACACAGGGCACGCAGGGCGGTACACTCACCCGGATCTTCACGTCCTTGAGCGCGAGGCGGCGGATCTCGGCCAGCAGGCGGTCGCCTCAGCCCCGGGCGGAACACTCACCCGGATCTTCATGTCCTTGGGCGCGAGGCGGCGGATCTCGGCCAGCAGGCGGTCGCCTCAGCCCCGGGCGGAACACTCACCCGGATCTTCATGTCCTTGAGCGCGAGGCGGCGGATCTCGGCCAGCAGGCGGTCGCCTCAGCCCCGGGCGGAACACTCACCCGGATCTTCATGTCCTTGGGCGCGAGGCGGCGGATCTCGGCCAGCAGGCGGTCGCCTCAGCCCCGGGCGGAACACTCACCCGGATCTTCATGTCCTTGAGCGCGAGGCGGCGGATCTCGGCCAGCAGGCGGTCGCCTCAGCCCCGGGCGGAACACTCACCCGGATCTTCACGTCCTTGGGCGCGAGGCGGCGGATCTCGGCCAGCAGGCGGTCGCCTCAGCCCCGGGCGGAACACTCACCCGGATCTTCACGTCCTTGGGCGCGAGGCGGCGGATCTCGGCCAGCAGGCGGTCGCCTCAGCCCCGGGCGGAACACTCACCCGGATCTTCATGTCCTTGAGCGCGAGGCGGCGGATCTCGGCCAGCAGGCGGTCGCCTCAGCCCCGGGCGGAACACTCACCCGGATCTTCATGTCCTTGGGCGCGAGGCGGCGGATCTCGGCCAGCAGGCGGTCGCCTCAGCCCCGGGCGGAACACTCACCCGGATCTTCACGTCCTTGGGCGCGAGGCGGCGGATCTCGGCCAGCAGGCGGTCGCCTCAGCCCCGGGCGGAACACTCACCCGGATCTTCACGTCCTTGGGCGCGAGGCGGCGGATCTCGGCCAGCAGGCGGTCGCCTCAGCCCCGGGCGGAACACTCACCCGGATCTTCACGTCCTTGGGCGCGAGGCGGCGGATCTCGGCCAGCAGGCGGTCGCCTCAGCCCCGGGCGGAACACTCACCCGGATCTTCACGTCCTTGGGCGCGAGGCGGCGGATCTCGGCCAGCAGGCGGTCGCCTCAGCCCCGGGCGGAACACTCACCCGGATCTTCACGTCCTTGGGCGCGAGGCGGCGGATCTCGGCCAGCAGGCGGTCGCCTCAGCCCCGGGCGGAACACTCACCCGGATCTTCATGTCCTTGGGCGCGAGGCGGCGGATCTCGGCCAGCAGGCGGTCGCCGAAGCCGCGGAACAGCGTGGAGCCGCCCGACAGCACGATGTTCTGGTACAGCACCTTGCGCAGGTCCATGTCCGACTTCTGGATGGCGAACATCAGCACCTCGTGCAGCCCTGCGCACACACACACGTACAGACGGACTGGCCTGCCGTATCTACCGCCGCGATCGGTCGGTCTGTCGGTCGAGTCGTCTAACGTTCGCTAACTGTATCAGTCCGTTAATCTGGTCATGGCGCAACTGGTCCGTCGATATACTGACAAGTCTAACGGTGGACACGTCATCAGTAGGACCAACCGATTGTCAGTCTGTTATACGATCGGTAAGTCTGGTTAGTCGGGAGGTGGTGTGGGAGACAGTGGACTCACCCTCGCACTCCTCGCCGATGAGGTCGGGCCTGAACAGCACCTCGGGTGCACGGAACCGCGCCTGCCCGATCTGTACAACACATACATTATGTTATTAGTGTTATTACATAATATACTCAGCTGTGGTCCACGGCTTCGCCCGCAAGGAATTCAGATCCCGTTCCCTACCTCCAGTTGCGTCCCGTCGGGCAGCGTGTACTGCGCCCTCTCTGTCTCCAACGTTTCCTCCTTGAGCGGGTTGGGCGACAGGTAGCAGGCGCGTTCCTTGATCGCCTTCACCACCTCCAACTCCGCGGAGGTGCGGAGGTTCACGCCCTCCTTGCGTAGCAGGAGTCTGCAGGGAATGTGACAGTGCTAAACTTTCTCGAAAGTCATCAATCACGTCTGTGTGTGTGCGTGTAGCGTGACCTCACCTAAGGTATCTCGTGACGTCCCTGCCGGCCACGTCGACGCGCATGATGGAGTGCGGCATGGCGAACCCCTCGTAGATGGGCACCGAGTGGG
Source organism: Eilema caniola (assembly GCA_949126895.1). Taxonomy (NCBI): domain Eukaryota; kingdom Metazoa; phylum Arthropoda; class Insecta; order Lepidoptera; family Erebidae; genus Eilema; species Eilema caniola. The sequence continues at coordinate 166,515 of OX421485.1, forward strand.
TCACCCCGTCGCCCGAGTCCAGCACCACGCCCGTCGTGCGGCCCGTGGCGTAGCTGGGGGAGACACGAAACTTAGAGCGAGGAGACTATACAGGGCAGCAAAGCGCACTACATCTGCCGCTTAGATACTACACTGAGCGCCGAGACACCTTACATCTGCCACATAGACACGATACTGGGCGCCGAGACGCCCTACATCGTCATGTTATGGCCCTTGGTAAGTTTCAATAAGTACACAGCGGTACGTACAGCGAGAGCACGGCCTGCATGGACAGGAAGAGCGCGGGCACGTTGAAGGTCTCGAAGAACACCTCGGCCGCCTTCTCGCGGTTGCGGCGCGGGTTGAGCGGCGCCTCCGTCAGCAGCACCGGGTGCTCCTCCGAGAACGTCGACAGCTGATCCTGGAACACGCACCAATGGAGCTGGTTGAAATCTAAGTTACCGCTACGACTTATTACAGAACTAATCCCAAATCAGTTAGGGCCGGTATTCAGTCTATGTAAGACACTAAAGATTGACAACACGCAAAACCCGAGTTTCGAAAATTGCATGTGTAGCTGTAATGCAATTGGCAGAAATTGTAGGGTTGTATTCATTGGAAATTCGAAAATATTTTTTTTTATGCCACTTAGGTGGCAGACAAGCGCACGGCCCACCTGATGGGAAGTGGTTACCATGGCCTATGGCCGATATATATGTATGATATTGGAAGCTAAATAAAAAATAACAAAACCATTTTTAAAAGTGGTAGCACAGGCCTATACAGTATATTTATAATTAAACCGTTATTTTACAATTTACTGTCTCTCTATCGTTCCAGCTAACCTCCAATGGCTAGGTCCATTTTCATGTGGTTTATTTTAAATATGATGAATATTTTATGCCCTGGTATAACTATCACTACATTTGATTTGAGATTGGCGCAAGAGTTAGAATATATAGTGTACTTGTCCCATATAATTAGCAGTGAAAGGCATAATATGCCCCGGCTGAATCAAATAGAAAGATGATATATCTAGTGTCTACCTACCCGGAAAGAGGCATGACTTTATGCAAATATATGTAAATAGGTATACTATGTTGTACAGCCAAGCCAAGCCAATGTTAAGAGGTGGTGGTAGGTTTAATATACAATTTTCAAAAGGGAAGACGATGAAATAATTTTAACTGCAATCTAGTTTATCACACACCATTGTACGTGTACCATCTCTGCTAAGACAAACTGGTCGGAATCATGTTATGGGGAGCCCTCACCACACGTGTGCACTTGCTGAAGGTATAGCTCACATATAATACAAGATATAGTGCATCACACACAACCTTATATCATATCTGAGTGTATTGCATTGTATATTTATTACCAAGTACTTAGCTAAAAATTATACAATACTCATTAAAACATACAATTTCTATTTTTTTTCATTATCTATTTAAACTATTTTCAGGTTATTCATAAAACATAGTCTTGCAGTACATACCTTGCTATAAATATAATTCCAAACTCTCTCCATATCATTCCAGTCCGTGACTATCCCATGCTCCATTGGGTACTTGATGCTGAGCAATCCACGGTGCTCCTCAGCACGGGGACCCACAAATAACTCTCCTTCCAGAGCCCCAGCCATCACACGGACATGTTTTGGTCGGCCAATACTATAAGTAATAAATATTGTTTTTATGCAACTTGTCATCAATGATATAGGTGGACTTGTAAACTACTAGAATTTAGAAGAATCTTCTTTCCTTCATCCTAGCAGATTGTTTGAAGTGTAAGTAGATTTATAAAAAACTGTATACTCACTAATTTGGGAATCTGCATTTTGGTATCTGATCGCCAGCAAATCCAGCTTTGATCACTCCGGAGCCCTGCCGAATACCGGTGAAACTTACATTTACACTGAATAATTAGCATTTTTGAGCCAAGTAGGGTATCGTCATACATAGCTTGATGACTCATATTAGTAATTCTTGTTTTAATTCGTTTCAATAAACTATAACATTACATTAAAGTATGTGATAGGCTACTTTACAGACAGCCTAATATACTACAGTAGAAATATATCGAAAATGACCAAAAAATATTGTCTAATTCGTTCGGTGAAAAAGGGATACATAGACTTATTCAATGATATTTACGTTATCAATAACGACGGGCTGATTAACTATGACATCGTTCAGCTCCATTTTATCTAAATATGATTCTAATTAAATAGTACGGAATGTAGACTTTATTTTGATTCACAATTTTGTGAATTACAGTAAAAAATCCACATTCACTTTCTGAGTTTTCTAAAGTTGAGTTGACTGCAGATTTTATTTTAGTTTCATTATATTATTTAGCATCAAAAAGAGTTGTCCTTGTCACACTTACTGGATTTTTGTATGTGTTATCCTATTCAAAGGAATTTGACATACGAAAATTTTTATTAAGGTGTGAAATGTCTAACTGGAACGCGGAAATTTGACATCCATAAGGAAAGAAAGATGACATCAGTTAGATGTTGGTATTGCTAACTGAAAAAATATGTAAACAAGTTTATAAGTCTTCATTTTTGCAATATGTACAATAGGTACCTATGGTAAACCCGGAATAATTTCAGTTATATTTTATAAATCCTATTCAAAAGAGAACGAACGTCAGGAAAAAGAATTAAAGCAATGGACACATTTATTTTCTTATTTTAAATTAAATATTATGTTCTACCTTCTATCATAAATTCATGACTAGACCTTAAACAGAAATAAAACTATCTTTATAAACTCAACCATCCAAATCAGTCCGACAAAAAGTCAAAACAAAACAAAATAACAAATTTTACAAAAAATCCAAAAGCCCCAACTCGCTCATGGCATTGGCGAAGTTGTGTTGGTGGTTTTCCACAAAAGCCACTCTTTAAAACTTTTAAAATTTGAAGTTGAAGTTAAATAAGCACCAATACAAGCACGTATGAACTAAACAACAAAGAAAATAATACGTTGAACACTGTTGAACACTAACAAGAATATAACATTCAGAAAACGATGTTTCTATTACCCTTTCTAGTCACCCAACTAATATTAGTTAATGCCGACACTAATTCTCTCAGTTCAGGTCCCGAATACTGCGATATTACCTCTAAAGGTACTACTACTTGTGGAGTAGAAGACGATGGCAACAGATATATATTCTACGACGTTAACCCACCGGAAGGTTTCAACTTACGTCGAGATGTATACATGAGATTTGCTATAATGTTGTCAGAGGCTCACAAGAAAGGTAAAACTAACTGGAAATTAGTTTTGCCGCCCTGGTACAATTTGTTTCATTGGAAGTTGGACCGGGGTGTGCCAGAACCATGGAGTAAGTTCTTTGATTTGAACGCTCTAAAGTCATTTACTTCAGTTGTAGAAATGTATGACGTGTTTAGTGCTTTAAAATCGAAGATACTGGAAATTGACACATTGTACATATTAGAGAATTACAAAGATGCATTTGAAAATGGTGTTTTTGATGAGAAATGGCAAATTATAGGTAATTGTAAACATAGTGAACAATTTTGGGGTTACAATAACATAACAGTAAAAGAAGTTCTATGTGTGAAATTTCAAGGGAAAAATTCTCAGCTTTGGGAGTTGATATCACAGCATCCGCATGACAAGAAAATTATGTTTGCTCATGGAGAAATACCGTTACATGACACGTATGGCACGAAAACTTATTGGGATTGTCGTAAAAGCATGAAATTTAATAAAGACCTTGTGAAAATTGCAAAAAAATATATGAAAGTACATTTAAACTGTGATACCAAAAAATGTAAAAACTATCTGAGCGTACATTGGAGAAGACAAGATTTCGCCCGCAGCCGAGGTAATGATGTCCCAACAATATCAGGAACTGTGAAACAGATCCGTAAAGCTCTCAAAAAACTGCCTGATATTAAAAAAATATTCATAGCAACAGATGCATCCATGTCTGAAATAAATAAATTGGAAAAAGAACTCACTGATAGTAGTTATGAAACACATTTTTTTTTACCAAGCCCCACGGTAATAGAAGAATATGGAGATGGAGGGATCGCAATTATTGATCAAATAATATGCTCCCGAGCTGCATACTTTATTGGAACCCATGAGAGTACATTTACATACAGAATTCAAGAGGAACGAGAGATACTTGGCTTCAAGAGCAGTACCACATTTAACAGGCTGTGTCCGGATACTGGCCCATGTGCGAAGCCTTCAATATGGAGTATAATTAATTAAGCAGTCTCATGACATGGGATTTGGACAAACAATGTTACCATACCATACCATACCATACCAGCCTCCGTGGCGTGGCGGTAGTGAACGCGGCCGCTACGCAGGAGGCGCGGGTTCGATTCCCGCTCAGTGCAAATATTTGTATGCATGAATATGTATATTTGCATTGGTCTGGGTGTTTCTATGTATAATATGTATGTATTTACAAAAAAAAAAAACGTATTTAAGTATGTTTATCCGCATTCTAGATTCCATAACACAAGCTAGTTAAGCTATGCTTACCATGGGTCTAGATAGCGTTGTGTGAAATGTTGTGGAATATTTATTTATTTATTATTATTTATTATCATGAAAGAGGTGTGAAAAGCTAAACTTTAAGTTCTTAAGTACAAACTTATTTTTTTTTTTTTAATACTGATGTGGCAGACAAGCATATGACGCACCTAATGGAAAGTGGTTACCATGGCCTATGAATGTGTGCAACACCAGGGAAATCACACTCGCGCTACCAACCCTGTAAACTCATGTAGTTTTTGTGCCGTCAGTGTAGGAGACAAAGCAGGAATGGCCTTTGGTCTATCCACTGACAGCACAAAAACTCTCCAGTAAACAGAGCTTCATCCACTTGGATCCCCTGCTTAAATTTCTTGGGGGATCTATTGAGATTTTCGTCCACTAGCATGAATTTATGAAGCGTGATCTTCTAGTGGATTTATATAAACTACTTTTCAATGATATGTTATTGCAATTAGTATGCTACCTATTTAAATGGTTTATGATTGGAAAAATTAAACGACTTTTTTGTTACTACTAGCCATCCTGCAATAATCTATTGCAAGAAGGCTCGTGCGACCTCTCGCGGTGCCGCCATGCGTCTTCTTTCCTTTGCCTTCAAAAGAGACCGATATTCTTATCTCCATCGCATTGCTGAGTTTGGAACTCGTATGATCTTTTGACGTGACAACGTCTTATAAATTGGTTTGCCGGGTGACACTTCAAGAAACTGCGTTACGCTCCGCTCACGTTATGCGCTCACAATGAGAGCGAGTGAGAGGCACGCGTCCCTTCCACTCGGGCATGGTTAGCCCGCCTAAGAGCGAGAGAGACAGACATTTTTAAATTGTTACTATTATTTCATCCTTCTTCCTACTATACGAATGAATATTCACATTAAAATTATTTTACCACTCAAAGTCGTTGTCACGTAAAACTTTCGCCCGTATACCGACTTTACAGCCAATCAAATTTTTTTTCTCCTGTAGATGATAGTTTTCCTCAAAAAGTCAGTGCTCTTTCAGTAGGAATAACCCTAACATCAGCCAGAAGAAGTTCCTAGTCTTACTTAACGTTGAGTGGACACTGCCTGCAGTTGTATTTTAATTCAGTTTTAAGATTATAACTATAAGTGTAACTGTGCCATTATAACAATACCAAATATTTTATAAAATTGTATTTTCAATCAAAATGTGTGTTTATTTCACAATATCCTACCAGTATTATAAACGCGAATGTTTGTAAGTATGGATGGATGTTACTCTTTCACGTAAAAGCTCCTGAATGGATTTTAATGAAATTTCACAATAATATAGCTTATACATCAGTATAACACATAGGCTACAATTCATACCGATAACCGGCGATAACTGACATCCACGCGGTCGGAGCCACGCGCAAAAACGAATGACTTGAATGTCCAGCTAATTACGACCAACATATTCTATGTACTAAACCTATGTACTACTTTCCCATTTTCCAACTAGACTAGATCTAGTACATCATCCTCATATGTAGTGATTTCTCACTGGATGCATGTGGAAAAGCATTACAAGTGAGGATGAACCGGGCTCCAGCGAAGGCCAGATGTTGCTTTTTATTAGATGTCGGCTTCACCGGGAGCGACTGTCGTCGGTTGTACTTTGAGTGGAAAGCCCAAAGCCTGCACCAGAGCCTAGCCCTTTAATCAGCAGGTTTAAAAAATAAATTGAAAGTACCAAGTTAACTAACGAAGTGGTTATATTAATTAAATTTAAGATCCTTGCGTACATTTGAAGGTAAGTAGGTACTTAATATCAGACTTCTCTGAGCAAATTGGTGTTTTACTTTGACCCTTAACTGGGATAATACATTTTAGTTCAGTGGCAAACCAAACCAATAAAATTCACTATTATTTTATAATAGTTTTTTTCCTAAAGAGTTTACTTAAAAGTTGAGAGTGATCAAGATCATATGGAAGAATAAGAATGCATTTTGATTTGTGATACTGGAAACACCACTCGTAAACTGTCAGAATTTCAGAAAGTGGCAATTTTTTTAGTCAATATTTCTGAACTGTGACAAGAGTTTCGCGGAATTTAAAATCGATTTACATTTTAAAATTAATATATGGAGTGGAGTCAGAACGGTATGTATTTATTTTGATTAGCATCATTATAATAAGAACTTCTAAGTTACGTATTAATTTTTATTTTTATTAGATATATCTGATAATATCTTCTGAAGCTAACCTCCAAATCTGTTTGTTTTGCTGTTTTACATTTACATACATATACATAAGTCCTTGTATTGAACATTTAAATGGGACAGTGTAATTACAGTCTATATTGTATTATCATCAAGCCAGATACGTTAATTTTAAATAAAATAAATAAATTTACTATTTATGAATATAAGAAAAAATATAGTAAAGTTCAAAGAACGATATTTCTTTTTTTTTAAAGTCGTCTAAAAAAATTAGTAGGAATTTAGTACCAACGTTTCGGCATTTTTTTAAATCTCATGCGAAAGAATAATAATTAGGTTTTGTTCATTGTTATAATTCGAATTTATCAGTTCACTATAGGTATAAACTCTAATGTAACCTTTCGTGTATTACAATAAGAAATAAACACCGTGTTGGCTCCTAGGACCACCCCAGCTCTTCCTGTGATCCAATAGTAAACATAGAGTCTAAGAAAAAGTGCTTGCTAGACAGCAATAGGCTCAACATCTATTAGGTAGGACCAAAAAGCATAGTTGGTGAAATGTGGGTGTTAATACACCTCTGCCTACCCATTGGAGGATTTCCAGGCGTGAATGTATGTATGTATGTAAACAAAATATCAATAGGACTTGGTATAGCTATGAGACACCATACTCAAAAGAGTCTTGTTGTTACAGAGCTCTGACCTATTTAGTGTGCCACTGTAACTTTTGAGAGAATTGTCCGTCCAATTTAGTTCTAACTGCAGCCTGTGAGTACCAATCAATCTTTTTCTGGAACTGTCTGTCCTGTTCAGAGTTCCATTCAGGCCACTCGGGTAATTATTACTTTAATCTACTTTCTACTAACTGTTGTAAAATTTTGCTGGTCTTTTAAAACATTTTACTAATAGTGAGACTGTCAACTAAGGGTAAAAACTGAACCTATTACTAAATCTCCACTGTGTGTCTATCTGTTTTTATTCTTTTACTCTTCAGCCTATCCTTCCACTCTGCAGGTAGCAATAGCAATTTTAAGAAACTTAAAATAAAAACTCCAATATTATTATGAATGAGTAGAGTCGGCTTCCTTCTCCCCTTCAGAGCTACATCAAGTGACTATATAAGTGATTATATCATAGAACAGTTGCTGCAGTAATATAATTAAGGTATTTTTTTTGCCTGTTGTTCGATGAGATTGTGCTGGTCATGATTAGTTGTGTAATGTTGTAATTATGCCTCTGTCAGATACATTTCCACAGTCCATACTGCTTCTATCAGCTTACCACCAGACAAGTCTAAATTATTAACCAAAACTGAAATTTGGTTACGAATCTATCCCCGGGATAAACATTAGCCTGTGTAGTACTAACCTTGTACCCTCCCCAAATCCATTTAGCCTTTGACTGTGATTGAATAACAACAGCTTTACAAACTTTCACATTTATAATATTAGTAGGAAATAATAGTAAACTTCTCTGATAATGAACAAGCCCTATGAAATAAGCATTAATTGCATCCATCCAATTAAAAACCAAAGTGTACATTTTAATGTATTTTTTTATTTACAGAATCATTTGAGTCATGGGTGAGTGCATAGTTTAATATTTCTTTCATCAATACATCTGTTCTGAGCGCAATGTATCCCGCCCACTGCCACTTCAATGAGCTAATCCGCTGGGCTGTCACAGAACAGATGGCTGATGGAGCAAAAATGTTCTGGAATGACGACCTCATCAAGGTCGTCGGAAAGCGCTGAATGCAGGCTGCTTTAGATTGGTCATTCGGGCAGTCTATAGGAGAGGCCTATGTTCAGCAGTGGACTGTGTGTGGCTGATATGATGATGATGATGATGATGACATCGATACATACTTAAATTAGTATCAACAGCCAAGCGGTTTAATGAGTCTTTTTTTACCACCTCATATGTTTCCATATTCCTATAGACCCAGACCCTTTAAGCGGGACATTAAAAGCATCTGACGAGACTGTCAAGTTAAGGGCCATCATTGTTGGTGTCTGTATTGGTAACCCTTTTCCTAAGACTTTACGATCAAAATTGATTAAGATAGAAAAAAGTGAATCCGTTCAGGCAGGATTTGAACCTATGATATTTCTCTTACAGTGAGAATGCTCTGACTACTGAGCTACCAGACCATGCCTGAAACCATCCAAATTTTTCTTATATTCTGTCTTTAGGGCGACGGTGGAGCCATCTACCGACACTCTTACGAACTATTGGAACCAATGAAAGATCTTATAATCATTTAGCACGCTAAATGCTTTAAAATTTAATTCGACTTTACCTTCAGCTTACTATCATGCAATATGTAGTCATGTTGACGTGTCCTACGTATATAAAAGAAAGCTTTCCAACCCTCGAGGAAAGCCTGCGCTAGAGAACCTTGATTAAGAGTTGGCTTGATCTCCGAGGATTTAAGTGAGGTCCTATATATACCTACTGTGCCATCCTCTAAGCATTCAGCGTCGAGCGCAGTGCCACAGTGTTACTACTACATACAGTAGAGAAACGCCTTTGGTGTCGGACGATGCCGCCGCTCGCATAAGTACCTACGCTATTCGCCGCAAATGTGCAAGGGTGGTAAGAAAAGAAAAAAAAAACAGAAATAAATGTAATTATTATGAAATAATTTATTTAAAATACTTTTACATGTGTTGTACTGCAAGATACTAGCGTGACACTTTATTTTTAGACGTTATTAGGTTAATTATTATAAACGATAAACCTAATAATTGATGGATTAATTGATGGAATAATTTCACTTATGTAAATCAGCATTCGTTTACGTTCGACGACATGCGACGATTGTCGACGAGAGAAAATAGGTGTAGGAAGGTACTGAATAATTTTTGATTCATAACCTAACTCTTATTTGCATAAAAGCATTTAAAACTCTTTTAATGTTGATGTATTATTAAGCACCTGACGTCGCCGCGCCTGGGTGCTCTGCTCATGATTAAGGACTCCGGTCGGGTCCGAAACTAGTCGGGCGCATCCTGACAAGTGACGTGAGTACAGCCGTAATAAATTTATCAAATGAAAAATGGCTCACGATAGTTTCTATACAAAAATGTTGATGTATATTTAACTACATTTTTCGTAACTTCTATCGATAGATTCTAGACGTTACTGTGAAATTATAGACATAAACTTACCTCGCGTCACGGGGAAATCTATGAAATCGTATGTCTTTATTGGCACTTGATATCGAAAGACATCCGTACACGGAACAATAGTGCACCATTATAATATGAAATGAAAAAATTCTAAATAATTGTCACGCGAGCGATACCTATACGCGGCTACGGTAGCCCTCAGCGAACTTTCCCGCAAAAGACGCGATTACGCGGACTGCGCGTCCGCGCCCCCCGACGCGTCGCAAGTTCTCCTCCGCTGCTCTGTGTAAGTACATTCGTCGTCGCGCTACTGTATGTAGTAGTAATACTGTGGCAGTACTGCGACATCCTTGATACAGATTGTCATTGGTCGATCTCCAGTGACGTCACCCAGCCCGACCAATGACAAGCTCTATCGAGGGTGTCTCAGCGCTGAGCTCGACGCTGTGTGCTTGGAGAATTTCACAGCAGTAGTCTGCAGAATGTTTATACCGTTGCAGAGCACAGCCGGTGACGAGAGCGCGGGTGACAAGTCCACAAAAACGAAGACCATGCCGAAGGTGAAGTCGGTGCGCAAGAAGAGGCGATTCGACAAGTTCTGTGAGTAGCCTTCTTATCTTATCTTATATCTTTAAACGAGAAATGAAATATAGTATACAGGGGATTTCGGGGGCGATAATCTAGGTAGGATTCATTTTTAGAAAATGTCATTTTATTAAAAAAAAAATGAAAGCAATTTACTCTTCCTGACGTCTATTGGCGATGTGAGCAACTAACTGCTTTAACGACACAACAACACTAAAGCTAACAGCAGATGACGTTGTGACAAAAAAATACCGAGCGAAGCTCAGTCATCCAGGTACTTTTATTTATTTACTAGCTTTTGCCCGCGGCTCCGCCCGCGTGGATGTCGGTTATCGCGACCAAACAAAGCCTAATGCCAAATTTCATCAAAATCGATTCAATGGCTTAGGCATGAAAGCGTAACATTCAGACAGACAGACAGAGTTACTTTCGCATTTATAATATTAGTATGGATAGTTTATGCACGTTGTGCATTGGCGGACTTAATGCCGTACCGTAGGCATTCTCTACCAGTCTACCATTGGATAGTGCAGAGCTAGTACGAGGTAGGCACATGAGTGAAGAATACGTTTGATCCTTTATAAATAAGATACTTAGTTGACAGATCGAAGCTATCGCTACAGCGACTGCGACTGTACATTAATTATATATACTTACATAAACCATTACCACAATATATATCATATATTTCTGACTAATGAACATATATAATATAAAATATACACATATACATATATCCTTATCAGTGGGGATGTCATTATATTTGAGACGATGATTCTTATCACTACTTGTATGTATGAAAATAGAGCTAGGACGTGATTTGAATCCACGACCACTTGTAATCCGATCACACGTTTGGTCAACATCGTCCCCCCTGTCACAAGTTGTAGTATGTTTACGTTTTAGGGCATTAAGATTACAAAATTGAACTAAGACTGTCAGTTTCGCACGATACGAGTAACAAATAAGCAACTACAATATGGCGCTCTTCAGCAAAGACATTCGAAGGTCGGCAGCACGAGTGTGACTCCCCTGGTGTTGCACACGTCCATAGGCCACGGTAACCACTTGCCAGCAGGTGAACCGTGTGCTTTTCTACCACCTACGTGGTATTAAAAGAATCTGAAAAGCCTAATTCTCTTATATTTACGGCTAGGCAGCCTCTGTGGCGTGGCGGTAGTACGTTCGACTGCTAATCGAACGGTGCGGGTTAGATTCTCGGCCAATGCAAATATTTGTATGTATGAATGCTGCGTATTAAGCCGTCAGTCCAGGTTGGCATACGAACATGTATGACGAGTCGTTATTATAGGAGCTATGGGTGTAATGGTAATGACCCATACAGAGGGCTGATCATCCCTGTCAATGTCGACCCCGCTGGCAACCTAGTATATTTACGTCTTGAGGCATTATATTCACAATATTTAACTAGTAGGTCTTGCATGAGTTAAGTAACAAACAAACAGATTTATAAATTCAGTAAGTATGTCGCGGGTCACATGTCTTTGACTATGTCGTGAACAAACACGACCCTGGCGCGTGAAGATTGTTCACTACACAAGCACCGCAAAATACACCGAAGTAACGGTACTGCGCGTATAAAGCACATTTTGATCACATTTGAGGCCTAAGATATATCACCCAACAGCCAGGCGGAAGGACGACCTCATCAAGGTCGCCGGGAAGAGCTGGATGCGGGCTGCTTTAGATCGGTCGTTCTGGAAGTCTATAGGAGAGGCCTATGTTCAGCAGTGGACTATGTGCGGCTGATATTATGATGATATAGGTAACACTGTGTACAATATAGTGTATTGCCAGAACTTCCTTTAAAAGATAGTAGTACAGAGAAGCTCTTAAATACTTACTGAGGTATCCATTGTTTGATAGTGTTATCAAGTTAGAACAAGTCGCTCTTTAATGATATCTGTTATTTAGGGAACAGATAGTAACCCTCTATTATCTGTGGACGACTTTGTAACGGTCGGACACTCGCTTTTTAGCGTCCATTTCCACAGAAATTTGCCGCGTTGGTTCATGATGGAATGAAATAAAGCCATCGCTTCATGTGGCGTCGCAGAAGGCGGCGAAGGGACACGGCAATAGGCTCGCCCCCTCTATTACGTGGGACTGAAAATCACAGTTGGCGGAATGTGGGTGTTCATACACCTCTGCCTACCCCTTAGGGAATTTACAGGCGCGAGTATTTGTATGTATGTTTCACGGAAAGAGCAATGCCATACTTCGAAACCCCTTTAAACCAAAAAAAACCGCAATTTATTAATTTTCAAATAATTTATGGCAATCTGCCGTCTTTATTGATATTTATGATTACTGCTCTGCCCCTGTAGACAAGTGGCGAATTGTGGAAATAGAAAGACGAATAAATGGGATTTGACGTATTTGACAGTCGTTAACGCATGTCATAAATGTCAAATCCTATACATTCGTCATTCTATCCACATGACATTGGCGAAGTTGTGGTGGATTTCCGCAAAAGCCACTCTTTAAAAGTTGAAGTTGAAGTTATATTCCATCAAAACAACGAATTGCTACTTGTCTAGAGGGGCTGCTCGCTTGGGTACTAGCGTGGTGATATATAGCCAGACTATTCAGCACAAAAAAGAAACAACAATTCGAACCAGTGCCATTGGTCTGATTGTCCTGGTTCGGACATTTAATGCGTAGGGATGAAAGTAATGTCGCGTGGAAGGCATCAACGATGGAAGTGGATGGCTACAAGGGGAGGGGAAGACCTGAAGGAGGTGGATGGAATGTGTGAAACATGATATGGTTAGGAAGGGAGTGAATGTTGAGATGGCTGTAACTGGAGATGAGTTGAAAAAACACACATGTTGCGCCGACCACAGATAAATTTGGGATATGCGCAGGAGGATGATGATGAGTCCCTGAGATTGGCGCGTCAACCAAACAAAAAACTTCATACATTACTAGCTGTTGCCCACCGCTCCGCCCGCGTGGATGTCGTTTATCGCTTAGCGTTGAGTCAATGCTATTGAGCATATTTTTTTAAAATAAAAGTAGCCTACGTTACTCCTTATTACATCAGCTACCTGCCAATAAAAGTCCCGTCAAAATCGGTCCAGCCATTTCAGAGATTAGCCGGAACAAACAGACAGACAGACAAAAATGTACAAAGTTTCATACAAACTTTTATCCCCTATTTTATCCCCTTGGGGGTAGAATTAATCAAAATCCTTTCTTAGCGGATGCCCGTGTCATAACATCTACCTGCATGCCAAATTTCAGCCCGATCCGTCCAGTGGTTTGGGCTGTGCGCTGATAGATCACTATGTCAGTCAGTCAGTCACCTTTGAGTTATATATATATTTAGATAATATTAGTATAGAAGATATATCTATCCTCGCAAACTTTCACAAAAATATTAGTAGATTTTCTATAAGTATGTACTCTGTTTGGTCAGGTACTAACTAAACATATCAATAACAATCTTATTGTGTCTTCTTCTTCTACATCCCAGCGTTAATCCCAGTCGCATCCGAAGCTATAAACTTGGAGTCTGGGGTCCGCTTTTTACCAGTCTAACTGCGGATTTGGCTAAACTTCGATATTTTCCGTGAAGCGACTGCCATATGACCTCCACAACCCAAATAATATATCTGAGCATTGCAGTTAGATCAGGTGTTGGATTTTTGAGGGCTCCTTTTTTTTACGTGCGGGTAATCCCCACGGAGCCGGAGGGGGAGGTTATGTCGGACTCGAACCGACTAAACCGCACGCCGCCTCTGGGTCGTAGTGCTAGGCCGAAGGTGAGGTTGTCATGCGACATAACTATCCGTAACGACTGCCATAGATGTTTGTATGGCAACCGGGACCGACGGCTTAACGTGCTCTCCGAGACACAAATTTTGATTATATTTTATTTAAAAACACAGTTCATTAATACTTTTCTGTTTAAACACTTATTATAAAAACTAAAAACCGAAATTGACTCACTAGTTAGTTAGTTAGGCTACTTTATTTATTTAATATGTGTTTTTAAACAAAGTCGCCACAAGATTATTTACCTTTAGTTGAATACCTAACATAAAGGAGTTTAGATACTTACTAAAGTTACAGAAATGCGAATACGTCCTTAATCTCTGTTAAAGACTCAAATACGAATGCGTCCTTATACATTGAATGTCCACCTACCCTCACAGTTTCAACATTACTTCACGCTAATTTTTCAAAATCAATTTTAGCACCTAACCTACAATACCCAGACTGCTCGCTCCACACCTCAAATCATTAATTAACCGTTAAAAATATATTAAAAAGTTTATTTCGCGTTTTAGTGCAGAAATTGCAGTTTTAGTTAGTTTTTAGTGTTCGAATGTGCGACTTAAGTGACATGGTCTGCAAAATTAGTGAAGGTATGTCAATCAATAAGCCCATTGCAGGCCACTGGTGGACACAAGCTACTCCCAATTTTGGGAGGCTCTGGCTTTGGGTTGGTACAGGGTTTTATTTCGAGTTTTTCTTGTCTCGCAATGATATCATCTGCGTATTGTTTCGTCAGTCGTCTCTAACGACACCCTTCGGATGAGATGGGGTGGTGATACTTGTGTTCTTTGTCCGTACACGGATAATAAATTGACGGTATGTTATCTTGGCCGTGTGGTTCCCGGCAAAGTAGAATTTGGGCCACCCCTTCTCTTCCTATGTGGTGTCGTACAAGGCGACTAAGGGATAGGGCTGATTAACTTTAACATCAGATAGATACGTACAGCCCAGACTCAGCCTCAGATGTATGGCTTGAGTCAACAATAGTGCCCGGAATACGGCAATAGGCTCACCCCCTGTTACGTGGGACCGAATACAGATTGGTGAAATGTGGGTGTTAATTCACCTCTGCCTAACCCTCCGGGGATAAAGGCGTGATTATATGTATGTATGTATGTATGTTATTTTACTAAACCGCCTTCGAAATTACGGTCAGAGGGGTGTACCTACTATAGATTTAATATTTATAGTCATCATCCTTATGTAATCCCAGTCGCATCCAAGGCCTCACCTCGGAGTCCAGGATCCGCTTTTTCTAGTGTAACTGTGATTCGGTTGAACTATGATATCTTCCGGGATGCGATATTTTATATGTCAGCCAAAATTTCATCACATACCATAAGTATAAGTACACTACATAAAGTTTATTTTGTGTTACCTAAATTGTCCGCCACCGCCGTACGTCCTCGCCACGTCTCTTCTCTCTCTTCTCTCGTCACGGCCGGAAACAACGCTAACTAAAATAATAAAACTTCAGAATAAAACAGGAGAGGTCGGCTTTATGATCGGGAGATCCCAAGTTCGAATCCTGGTCAGACAGCAGGCTCTCTCATAAAAGCCATGTAAGCTAAATCAAAAAGAGGGTTTTTTTTTTAATATAACTGAGAAGGCAGACAAGCACAAGGTCCACCTGACGGAAAGTGGTTAGCGTGGCCTATGGACGTGTGCAACACCAGGGGAGTCACACTCGTGCTGCCGACCCTGTAAATTCATAGTTTCTGTGCCCTCAGTGTAGAAGACAAAGCAGGAATAATAGCTTTTGGTCTTCCCTCTGACAGCACCTACAAAACCCCTCCAGTGAGCTCTGGTAACCCTACTCACCGCCGGGAAAACAACACGAGGTTATTATGGCCGCGGTATTCTGTGGGGCGGAGGTACTTCCCCAGTCGGACTGCTCAATTGGACGGGAATACCTTCGTGGCCTACCTCCTACAAAGAGATAGTGGACCGGCCCCGAGCTGCTATGCGACCAAGAATAACGCTTTATTATTAATTATTGATGAAACTATTGGTCTAACTGCAATGCTTCGATATCGCCGTGGGCGAAGGTCAGATGTCAGTCGCTTCACGGAAAATATCCAAGTTCAGCCACACACTGATAAAGCGGGACTGGAAATACGGACCCCAGACTCCGAGGTTAAAGCTTAGGGTGCGATTGGGATTAACGCTAGGATGAAGCAGAAGATGCTGATGGTATATCTATGTCATGTTCAGTGTGTGTATGTTGTTTGACAGATGGCGAGCCCCCGGCGAAGCGGCCGGCGCCCTCCATACGGCTGGGAGCTGGCTTCAAATGGAACTTACAGGTGAGTAAACTAGTAGACCAGTAGACTAGTAGACCGGTAGACCAGTAGACCAGTAGACTGGTATACAGTAGATCAACGGTGTACTCAAAGTAGAGGTACCTTATCATTCGTTTAATAAGCAGCCAATTAATAAAAAACAAATTATACCAATTAGGTGGCAGAAAAGTACACGGCCCACCTGATGGTAAGTGGTTACCATGGCCTATGGACGTGCGCAACACGAGGGGAGTTACACTCGTGCTGCCGACCCTGTAAACACAGAGTTTCTGTGCCGTCAGCGTAGAGGACAAAGCAGGAATAGCCTTTGGTCTTCCCACTGACAGCGCAAAGCACGAATTTGAAGAAGTTTTGCAAATGTTAACTATAGCCTGAAACCATGGTAGTGGAAATCCCGTCAAAATCGGCCCAGCCACGTCATATATTAGCCAGAACTAACGAACCAAAAGTTTGTTTTTTTCGTTGGTAGAAATAGTAGTTTATGATACTGTTGCATAATAAGGGTTCTTATAACACGAGTGTGTTTTAAAAAAACGAGCCGTAGGCGAGTTTTTTTATAGTATCACACGAGTGTTATAAGACCAAGTTATGTACAGTGTCATACACTACTTTATCTACTCTCATACTATAATACATAAACTAATTTATTTTACAAACAAAACCAAACTTTGATTAATTTAAATGTAAAAAAAAATATATGTTGGCGCCAAGCGCGTTTCTTTTTTTTTTTCTTCCGATTTGGCCGTTTTTTTTTAAGTAGAGGTTCAGTCCATATGGCAGTTGTATAGGTGTATCGTTATGATTAAAAAGTTATTTAATGATGTAGGTTGCCATACAAGACCAGTATCGTAATAAAACTTTTTTTTTGGCCTGTGCGTAATGTTTGTCATAAGAGTTTTGATTTCAATTTTATAATCTTTGTATTATAGTATCAGAGTAGATAAAATATATTATACAACTTCTACCACTAATATTTTCATTGAAGTCATCATACTAACTGATGCCCGCGGCTTCTTTTGCGTGTAAGTCTATTCCTGTCCCGTTCGCTCCGAGGTAGTATATTCCCCTTGCCGCAACCGTTTTTTTTAAACACCATAACTTCATACGTAAATCAAATAATTAGCCAAATCGCTCGAATCGTGGCGCACATATGCGTCATCGACTTGCTGAACAATCTTTACACCCCCCTCCCCCAGGCGCTAGCGAACGCGGCCGACGCGGTGGAGTCGGGCGGCAAGTCGCCCGTGTCGGCGCTCAACGAGCTGGGCGTTAAGGTGCACTACACCGTGCTGCGCCAGGGCGGGCCCGCACACTGCCCCAGCTTCACTGTCGCCGTCACGGTGAGTACTGTCGCCTTCACTGTAGCCGGCGCGGTGAGTACTGTCGCCTTCACTGTAGCCGGCGCGGTGAGTACTATCGCCTTCACTGTAGCTAACGCGGTGAGTACTGCCTGCCTCACTGTAGCCGTCACGCTACAGTACTGCCGCCTTCACTGCAGCCATCATTACAAGTACTGCCGGCTTCGCTGTTGACCGCACGGTGAACACTGCTGAATTTACTGTAGCTGTCACTGTATGTACTGCTGGCTTCACTGCAGCCGGCACTGTGGGTACTGCCGTCTTCAATGTACCAAGTATACCCATTCATGTACCGCACAAACTACCTGACTAGTACATTAGGCTTTAACTCACTTGATCAGCTCATCATTGCCTGTAAGACCCTTCGCAGACACATCGACTGTCCGGACTTGCACAACCTATTCTGCCGTTTATATGTTCCCAACAAATACACAGCACACCGCGAAAGCCGTGTGTCGAACGCTGGAAGTACTTAATGATCTCCTGTCAGCGTACCCTGACTGAGATGTGTTTGCATATGAATGGAAGGAAGTTATGCGTGTAGGAATTTAAATTTAAATTTTAAATGTTATTTAGCTTAAGTTAATTATTGTAATTGGTTATGTACCGTTTTAATAACTATAAGTAAATAAACTGTAGTCGTCATTGGAGGTACTGCTGACTTTACTGTAGCCGGAACTGTATATTGTACTAGCTTCAGTATAGCTATTACTGTGGCCATAGTTTAAGCAGCCATAATTTGTGCTGGGCTGGGTGGATGTTGATGATTTTGAAGATGTTAGTTTATGTGATGAACGATGCTGCAGGTGGCGGACATGAACTTCGAGGGTTGGGGCCACAGCAAGCGAGAGGCGAGAGCGTCGGCCGCACGCGCCTGCCTCTCCGCGCTGCTGGCGCGGGCGGGCCGCGTGCTGCCTGCGCCGCTGCAGCAGCAGGACTTCACCAGCGACGAGCCCGCCGTGTACCCCGGTACGTACTCCCTGCTGCCTCTGGGCTGCAGCAGCAGGACCCCACCACTCTACTAGCTCTGCATCCTAACGCATGTGTACTGTTGTAGTGTCGGAGTTCCAGTGCCTGGAGACGAAGATGTCCTCGCCCCCGCAGTTGGGTGGCCTGCCTGACGCCAACGGGACCAGCAATGGAACTAGCAACGGAACCTCCAACGGCACGGGTGAGTGGCACTCAACATCCTAGAAGCTTGGCGCCAATCCCTTGTACTTTGGAATTCGAAGTCTGCTTTCTATGCTTATTTTCTTGGCTTCTTTTCTTTATCCGTTCCCAGCCGTAATCTCCTCTTAAGGCACTGGCTTTCTACTAAATTACTAAAAAAAATGTGCACCGCGATGTAGACAGTCGGACCTCAGTCATAGTAAACTACTTTTCGCATACTATCCCTTATAGCAGGCGGGGGGCGTCCTCCTACGCCCCCGCCGTCGCCCAGCACGGCGCTGTTCGGCTCTACGGTGGTGCCTCCGGCCAACAAGAGCCCCATCAACGTGCTGTACGAGAACTACTCGGGGCTGCTGTTCAACTGCACCTACGGGGACGGCTCGCCGCTCGACGCCAACCAAGGTGAGCCGCACCGTAGTCAGGCCCCCACGCCCTCGCCCCCAGCCAACAAGAGCCCCATCAACGTGCTGTACGAGAACTACTCGGGGCTGCTGTTCAACTGCACCTACGGGGACGGCTCGCCGCTCGACGCCAACCAAGGTGAGCCGCACCGTAGTCAGGCCCCCACGCCCTCGCCCCCAGCCAACAAGAGCCCCATCAACGTGCTGTACGAGAACTACTCGGGGCTGCTGTTCAACTGCACCTACGGGGACGGCTCGCCGCTCGACGCCAACCAAGGTGAGCCGCACCGTAGTCAGGCCCCCACGCCCTCGCCCCCAGCCAACAAGAGCCCCATCAACGTGCTGTACGAGAACTACTCGGGGCTGCTGTTCAACTGCACCTACGGGGACGGCTCGCCGCTCGACGCCAACCAAGGTGAGCCGCACCGTAGTCAGGCCCCCACGCCCTCGCCCCCAGCCAACAAGAGCCCCATCAACGTGCTGTACTAGAACTACTCGGGGCTGCTGTTCAACTGCACCTACGGGGACGGCTCGCCGCTCGACGCCAACCAAGGTGAGCCGCACCGTAGTCAGGCCCCCACGCCCTCGCCCCCAGCCAACAAGAGCCCCATCAACGTGCTGTACGAGAACTACTCGGGGCTGCTGTTCAACTGCACCTACGGGGACGGCTCGCCGCTCGACGCCAACCAAGGTGAGCCGCACCGTAGTCAGGCCCCCACGCCCTCGCCCCCAGCCAACAAGAGCCCCATCAACGTGCTGTACGAGAACTACTCGGGGCTGCTGTTCAACTGCACCTACGGGGACGGCTCGCCGCTCGACGCCAACCAAGGTGAGCCGCACCGTAGTCAGGCCCCCACGCCCTCGCCCCCCCCCCCCCCCCCCCAACGAGAGCCCCATCAACATGCTGTACGAGAACTACTCGGGGCTGCTGTTCAACTGCACCTACGGGGACGGCTCGCCGCTCGACGCCAACCAAGGTGAGCCGCACCGTAGTCAGGCCCCCACGCCCTCGCCCCCCCCCCCCCCCCCAACGAGAGCCCCATCAACATGCTGTACGAGAACTACTCGGGGCTGCTGTTCAACTGCACCTACGGGGACGGCTCGCCGCTCGACGCCAACCAAGGTGAGCCGCGCCGTAGTCAGGCCCCCACGGCCCCGCCCCCAGCCAACAAGAGCCCCATCAACGTGCCGTACGAGGACTACCCCGCCGTCGCCTAGCACAGGTGTATGCCTATGTATAGAAGGTTTAATTCGCTCCCGACATGCAAAATATTTTATGATTTTTGATCGGTAATAATGTTATTTCATGCAATTTTTGTTGACTTGTTATTTAAATGGTAATCAAAGCTCTGTGTCGACAGCGCCGCTGCAGTTGAGCCACAGCATGCGCTTCAAGGTGGTGTGCCAGATCAAGGAGCAGAAGTACGAGGGCTACGGTGAGTTGTGCCACTAATGTTCACATTTTGTTGATTCGTTTTTTGCGTCGTTAGGGGATATAGGTTATAAGTCAAATTCAAAGATTTTTATTTAATGTAGAACTATACCGTAGGGTTATTTCTTACTGTTTTCAATAATAAATTCTAATTAACCTAAGATTCTTAAGTCCAAGGCGTTGGTGGAGAGGAAACGGCGCAACAATTGTGAATTAGGTGATGAAATAAGATATATTCGAAAAACCTTTTTAAAAACAATCTTTTTTTTTTCTTGCATTGTCATCCGAACTGAACGTGCATACCAAATTTCAGCTCAATCGGTTGAGGGCAAGTGCCTTAAAATTCAGTTGTAAGATTCCACCCGAACAAACATACATTGCAAGTTAAATAAAAGCTTGTAAAAATAGTTACCATTGTACAATTGTTTACTTTTGTTGTGAATTGTATGACATTTTTTTCTGAATTAAATTTTAAGCATGTTTCATGCTAATTCAAATTATATGGGCGGAGTAGTCAAAAATCAATATTTAAAAATGATTGAAGAATCATTCATTGGTGCCGATGGTTCGTGAGAATGTCGGCAGATGCTCCACCGTTGCTTTACGGACGGATATAAAAAGGAGAAACTTGAATTGGTTCGGAGGAGGTCTGGTAGCTAGTGGTCGAAGCATTGCTCCTGTAAGGCAGAGATCACGGGGTGAAACCCCGTCTAGACCGATTCAATTTTTTCTCTTTAATTCGATTTGTATAGACAGTTGAATTTTTAATAATTATAACATTTG
Source organism: Eilema caniola (assembly GCA_949126895.1). Taxonomy (NCBI): domain Eukaryota; kingdom Metazoa; phylum Arthropoda; class Insecta; order Lepidoptera; family Erebidae; genus Eilema; species Eilema caniola. Next base: position 188,185 of record OX421485.1, read on the forward strand.
CTTTGGTTTTATTATGATAAAATGAATTTTCTATTATGTATAAGAATGCAAGCTATACATAAGAAGCTATGCTATTATGTATCGTGTTGTTTTATAACTGCCAGTAGTTGAAAACCAAGGAGCCAGTTGAAAACCAGCGTCAGGTACTCGTGCCTGACACCATGCTGAACTGGCTCCTTTTTTGGTGCAGCGCTAAGAACAATCGTGTCTAATTTACTTGTTTGCCTGTGTCAGTACACAATTAATTGTAAAATCGGTGTTGTACTAAAATAAAAGGATTTTCTTTCTTTCTTCTTCTTTCTAGTTAAATAAATAAATGTTTATTGCAAAGCTTCAGAACAGTACAACACTAAGGTATTTCGTTTATATACATTACACTCACAGAATATTTATATTAAATGCACGCCCATGAATGCCTATGGGGGTCAGTAAGGCAAAAGCGCCAATGGTAGACAATGTAAGGACAAATCAAACTGCACTACAAAATTACACATATTCTTTAAAGAATGGTCATTGCGTCCTTTTTTTGCCTGTTAAAGCAGAATTTAGACATGAACTTTAGCAGATAAAATCTATTAAAAACGAACATATTTTTTCTTTAAAATACAATTATTGTACATACACATGGCCGGCACCACCAATAGTCGGCAATCGCTTACTAATAGTTCTAAAGTTATATATTGGAATTCTCTGAATAAAGTCATACAAGAGTATTAAGTTTGATTGTGACGTCAGTAATAGTTCCCCGGCCACTCCCGCAGGCTCGAGCAAGAAGCTGGCCAAGCTGGCGGCGGCGCGCTCGGCGCTGGCGTCGCTGGAGGCGCCGCGAGCCTCGCCCGGCGCACTGGCCGGCCCGCCCGCGCCCGGCGCCGCGCTACAGCAAGCGCTCGCCGACCACATCGGCAAGTGAGTGCTGCCCTACCGCCAATACCACTTCTCCTCCTTCATCCTAGCGTTAATCCCAGTCGCATCCGAAGCTATCAGCTTGGAGTCCGGGGTTTGATTTTCACCAGTCCAACTGGCTAAACTTCGACATTTTCCGTGAAGCGACTGCCATCTGACCTCTACAACCCAAAGGCGATATCGAAGCATTGCAATTAGACCAGTTGTTGGACTTTTGATGGGTCCAACTACCCGTAACGACTACCATAGGCGTTTGTATGACAACCGGGACCGACGACTTAACGTGCTCTCCGAGGCACGAGCACCGCGAACACGACTAATTATCGTAAACATGTCGAGAGATCGAGCATTGCCAATGGCCGCCTGTCTACTGTGAACCTGTGTATGTATGTGACGATACGATTGCGATACAGATACCTAGTTGTTTTTTATACGACTTGGTCGCAGATAAGCACACCGCCCACATAATGATGCGTGGTTACCGAGACCTATGGACGTGTGCAACACCAGGGGAGGCACACTTACTACCGAATCTGTGGAAACTTTTTAACACCCTTCGTTAAGAATCCCATATTACAGTCACTTTAAACAACCACAGCAAAAAGGGCCTTCCCTCCAAGTAAAGATTAGATAAAAACGGCCTTTGTGGCGAAGTGGTAGAACGTTCGACTGCTAAGCATGCGGGTTCAATTCCCGCTCAGTGCAAATACTTGTATGCATAAATATGTATATTTGCATTGGTCTGGGTGTTTCTATGTATAATATGTATGTATTTACAAAAAATGTATCTAAGTAAGTTTATCCACATTCTAGATTCCATAACACAAGCTAGATAAGCTATGCTTACCATGGGTCTAGATAGCGTTGTGTGAAATGTTGTGGAACAAAAAAAGAACAGATTTTCCACACTGTAAACACTTTGATTTTATAGTTATTTCGGAAAAAAGATTTGAGCACAGTTTCGATACTAAAATTGTCTGGAAGCCATTTTTTTATGTTAATTATGTTTGAAAAGAATGTACAGGTAAAAGAAGTAATGTATGGTGCGGTTTATACGGAAGAGACGCGGCGGGGACGTATGGCGGTATCCGACAATTTAAGTAACACAATATAAATCTTATGTAGTGTACAATAACGCCAATGACGTGACGGACCACTCGATGCGATGGCGCGTCACTTTACTTTAGTTGCTTTGCAGTCACTTAGAGTTCTTTTCTAAGGCAAAAACGACGTTATTTTACACTACATAAGGTTTATATTGGGTTATATAAATTGGCAGCCACCGCCATACGTCCCTGCCACGTCTTTCTGTATAAACTGTTTTTTTTTGTCGTGTTATTACTTCCACACGGCTTGCTATCAAAACTGGCCAAATTTTTTTTTTTTCGAAACACCTTGCAATGAAATCACCTTACATGTAATGGAGAATATAACCTCGTCTATCAATGAGATTTACTGGCTTATTAGCGAAATTGGTTCAATTCCGGAGAACCACGGTAGGTCTCCTGTACTCCATGCTATTGACACTACACCATATCTGTCACCCCCAGGCTGGTGAACGAGAAGTTCAACGAGTTGATGAAGAACGACCTGGTGCACTCCAAGCGGAAGGTGCTGGCTGGTATTGTCATCACCACCAACAGCCGCCTCGAGGACGCCAGGGTAAGGACTGCATACCGACAGGGCTGATCACACCCACCACTGTTTTTTTTTATACCACTGAGGTGGCAAACAGGCACATGACCCACCTGATGGAAAGTGGTTACCGTGGCCTATGGACGTGTGCAACACCAGGGGAGTCACACTCGTACTCCTGTACTGAATTAGAAGGCCGATTTCAGTAATACACATCTGTTTGTAAAGGTTTATCCATCCGATGGCTAGGCAGAACTCTATTTAAGTATACCGGGTTGAAGGGGAACGCTTTCAAAACCGAAGGTCCTTGTTAGTACTCCGGGTACACGTCCATAGGCCACGGTAACCACTTTCCATCAGGTGGGCCGTGTGCTTGTCTGCCACCTCAGAGGTATAAAAAAAATATTCAGTTTCTTTTTTCGATTTGGTGAAAAACAGCAAAAAATACACGCGATGGCGTCATTTGTAATTTTTTCTGTGGTCATGTTTTTTGTATGAAATTGTCGTTTCATTGAGCTTTACTAATACGATGGAGAATAAGTAACGTTAATTAAACGGAAAAAATTTTTTCATGGTCGAAATATAAATTATGCCAGTATATGTAGTGTACCCGGAGTACCTTCGGCTTCGGGAGCGTTCCCCTTGCACCTGGCATAGGTTGTATACCATTTATTATTTGGCCAGTGTACGTAATGTATTCTACCTAATATGAATAAAAAATGGTAATACAATTTTTAAGATGAAAACATGACGTCATTGTTTTTGGCACTTGGGGATTGAGATTACATCGACACTGAATTTTTTAGATATTTTTATTACCAGAATTTTGGTCTTTACAATTAATAGTGATCCGCAACTCGTCGAATACAACATTTGGAAAGTGCTAGGGTTAAAACATCTTCCTTTAAAGCGCGGAGCGAACTTTTTACCGTTAAGCAGGCACTTTGTTATTTTCTCGTCAATTTGACTTCATCTTGCCTGATGGTAAGTTAAAGGCAAAATCTTAGGCAAGAAGGTCACCATTACATACACGTACCATGTTAACAATGGTGGCACTCAGCTTGACGGCCTCATCAGATGCTTTTTCAAGTCCCGCTTAAAGGACCCGGGACTGTAGGAATAAGGAAACACGCGAGCTGGCAAGGAGTTCCAAGGCTTAATGGTGCGACAAAGAAAAGAGTCACCGTATCGCTTGGTTCTTGACGGAGTATTCTGCACCGTGTGAGGGTGACATCTAAGCCCTAATTGGAATAGCTCATCAGAACATTCACCATATGCTATTTGCTTATTAGTGAATGGAGAACAGTTATATGAGTTAGTCGCTTTCTACGACACACACGGGCAGAGATGTGGTGGCGCTATGCTACTTGACTAGGAATCATTAGCCTACACAATGAACAAAGCTTGTTCCAAGTGGGTGTATCCGTGTGTGTATCCATGTGCAGGTGCTGGCGGTGACGACGGGCACCAAGTGCGTGTCGGGCGAGCACATGTCGGTGACCGGCCGCGCCGTCAACGACTGCCACGCAGAGGTACCGCCGTAACCTGTGATTGCCTAGCGCCATCTAGCGGGGCAAGGGAACATTGAGCCTGCATCGCGCTAGCACAGTTTTCATACCAAGTGGTTTGCAACTTCCGGGAGGGCTGGGTCTGATTTGTATTGTACCCTGTTGCTGCACACTTGTTTAGTAAAAATACTTTATAAACAGCCTATTACGCATAGAATATAAAAGTAAATTTAAAAAATTACATTACAGGTCTTCTATGGGTAACGTAATCATAATATTATAACTTTTTTCCATTACGACACAGCTTTAGTTGGATACAAGCAGGCGTGAATGCATATTTCTCTACATAATCTGTGAACGCGGCACAACGCGCATGCGCGATCAACTTTCAACTTGTGCGCGCAGAACTGTGTTGCCATTTAAAGCAAATTATATTAATCATTTTATAAGATTACATAAAGTAATATATGAAACTGCACATAGTTTGGATTTAAAACACTCTCACAATCACTCAAGATCTGTGCTACTATGAGTCGCCGCTAGATGGCGCTACAGCCCCACGCGGCGACGACCCGCTAACCTCGACTCCCGCAGGTGGCGGCGCGGCGCTGCCTGCAGCGGCACCTGTACGCGCAGCTGCTCATGTACGCCTCCCGCCCCGGTACGTACGCGCTACACACTACGCATTACGTACTACACACTACGCACCACACTCTACGCATTACGCACTACACACCACGCATTACGCACTACACACCACGCATTACGCACCACGCATTACGCGCTACGCATTACGCACTACGCACATTACGCACTACGCATTACGCACTATGCACATTACGCACTACGCACTACACACTACGCACATTACGCACTACGCACATTACGCACTACGCATTACGCACTACGCACATTACGCACTACGCACTACACACTACGCTCATTACGCACTACGCATTACGCACTACGCACATTACGCACTACACACTACACACTACGCACATTACGCACTACGCAATACACTACATACATTATTACATTTTTTTTATACCTTTTTAATGGCAGACAAGCACAGGGTCACCTGATGGAAAGTTGTTACCGTGGCCTATGGACGTGTGCAACACCAGGGGCGATACGTTCATGCTGTCGACCCTGATAGAATAGAGAGTTTCTGTGCCGTCAGTATAGAAGATAAAACAGAACAAGTCTTTGGTCTTCCCACTGACAGCAAAAAATTCTCTAGTGAGCTCTGGCTACCCTACTCACCGTCGGGAACACAACTTGAGGTTATTATGGCCGCGGTATTCTGTAGGGCGGAGGTACTTTACTCAGTCGGACTGCTCAATTGGATGGAAATACCGTCGTGTCCTACCTCCTATAATACTCACGGCACAAGTTTGCAATCCGTTGTCGAGTGCCTGGTGACATCCAAAGCTAACCTAACCTGTGGCATGTGGGCCAGACCCCCGCGTGCCCATCGCCGAGAGCGACCTGGAGCCGGCGGCGGGCGGCGGCTACCAGCTGAAGGCGTCGCGCCAGCTGCACCTGTACATCAGCACGGCGCCCTGCGGCGACGGCCGCATCTTCAGCCCGCACGAGCAGCACGACCACGAGCCCGACAAGCACCCCAACAGGTACTGCCCCTGGGACCTACTAATGGAGCTAATCCGCAAGATATTCCATTAATTCACCTGATCAGAAGGTGTTTATTTTGGACTGCGGCAGGTCTCCTTTTGTCCAATCGTCTTCTACTGCAATTGTTAGGTATATTCATAAGGATTATAAATGCTTCTAATTCGAATTTGACGTATTTGCAGGTGATGGTAGCCATCTAACAAATCTGATAAGCGTATGGTAGCTTGTAACACTAGGAATTAGTATTTTTTTACAGGTTTAACTGCACAAAAAACCCCATGGTATTGCACGAATTAAGTTAACGCCACAGGATGTTATTTAAAAATATAACTTTATTGCAGGTGACAGCGTAACAGCTTGATGGTAATATAAACACAGTAATGAACTCACTTGTTTATTTAAGTCTAACTAGCCTAAGGGTGAATGTAGTCGATGTGAGAGCTACATTGCACCGTACTAACAACGTGGATGAGTTCGATTTTAGAACTACATCCTGACTACTGGCAGCTGCTAACTGGCAACTGCCAACTAACTAACTGGCCCCCGATTCTACTAATTTTATGACATAACAACACCACTGTCATACCGCTGACATTGCATAAAATGTCATTAAATTTTGGACTTTATGTCTTAGGTTTAAAGTCCAAAATGAAAAAACATTTTTAACATTTTTCATTCACTCTACAAAATTGTCATTCAATTTTAGACTTTAACAACATACTATTAAAGTCTAAAGTTAAATAGGATTTGTTATGGTGTTTGTGGTACCGCAGTGGTTTTGTTATGAAAAAAATTTAGCAGAATCAGGGCCCTGGTCTACCAACTAGCTATTAACTACATTATGTCTACACTACGTCTGGCTCAAGTCTGCCTGTCCGTCTGATTGTGTTTCTTCCTCAAGATCTCCTTATATACTTCATTATCTGGGTCGAGTGTGAATGAACGGTGGCTGTTTGTTAATGCCGATGCTGCGCCTCGTGCTTGCTAACTTGAAGTGCTAGCTCAGGCCTCGTGTCGCGATTGAGTTCGACGCACTGCCAAAAGTGGGGTATTGAGGTCGCTGCGTCCGTTGTAATTGTTGCTGACGGCGCAATTCTGCTGACATGTTGATGATGCGGAAAAGTAACTGGGTCGCATGATATTCAACCTCACCTTCGGCCTAGCACTACGACCCAGAGACGGCGTGCGGTTTAGTCTGTTCGAGTCCGACATAACCTCCCCCTCCGGTTCCGGAGGGGTGGGTATCCGTAGGGATTTCCCACAGGTAAAAAAGAGGGTCGCATGATATTGCGTTATGCTGCGTCTTTGCTTGTTGTTTGACGTTCCTTAACTCACACGTCCATAGACTGTGCTAACCGTCTCCATCACGTCGACTGTATTATCTAAATGATATCAAAAGCTTACAGAGGTTTGAAATTCCTTGACGGCTTCCGTGGCGTAGCGATAGTGAACGCGGTCGCTACGCATGGGGTGCGGGTTCCATCCCCGCTCAATACAAATATTTGTTTGCATGAATATGTGTATATGAATATTGGTATTTGCATTCGTCTGGTCATGCCTCGGAGAGCACGTTAGGCCGTCGGTACCTGTTGCCATTTAGACTATGGCAGTCGTTACGGGTAGTTGGAGCCCTCAAAAATCCAAAAACTGGTCTAACTGCAATGCTTCGATATCGCCTTTGGGTTGTGAAGGTCAGGTGGTAGTCGCATCAGAGAAAATATCGAAATTCAGCCAAATCCGCAGTTAGACTAGTAAAGCGGACCCCTGATTCCAAGTTCAAAGCTTCACATGCGACTGGGATAAACGCTAGGATGAAGAAGAAGTTTTGAAATTCCAATCAAACAGTATTGTGACTCTTCGGTTCTATTGCAGACTGGCCCGGGGACAGTTGAGGACTAAGATCGAGTCCGGAGAGGGCACCATCCCGGTCAAGAACTGCAACAACATTGTGCAGACCTGGGACGGAGTCATGCAGGTGAGTGCTCCGAGCTGCTATGGTTAAGGAGATTTATGGAGGCGTCGTCTGGGAATCCATAAGTGATTACACAATAAAGCAGTAGTTTCTGGAATATGGCGGTAGTGAACGCGGCCGCTACGCAGGAGGCGCGGGTTCGAACCCCGCTCAGTGCAAATATTTGTATGCATGAATATGTATATTTGCATTGGTCTGGGTGTTTCTATGTATAATATATAATATGTCTAAGTATGTTTATCCGCATTCTAGATTCCATAACACAAGCTAGTTAAGCTATGCTTACCATGGGTCTGGATAGCGTTGTGTGAAATGTTGTGGAATATTTATTTTATTGGAATATATTAAGTGGAATTGGTGAGTGTATGTATAAGATATGTACAACCCGTTTACCTTATGTTTAGACCTGGCGTCAATGACGTCACATGGACTTCAGTCCAAACTTAAAGTAAACGGGTGATGGGTACCACAGACACTGCAACAAAAGCCATTAATTTTAGATTTTACTTTCATGCTGTTACACAGTCTATAGAATTAAACGGACCTCTCGAGACAAACTAACCCATGCGCGCTCGTATTGTTTTGTAATAATCTGTGCTTGGTGAATTTGAGCTGGTCCACCGCCGTAGCACTCCGCGCTAATCTCAAAAGACACCCCAAGAAACGTGTACAGCGAATATAGCACATTTTAGGTTCAAGAGAGGTATACTACATAATAAACATTAAAAATGTCCTTGTTTACTGCCAGGGCGAGCGGCTGCTAACGATGTCTTGCTCGGACAAGGTGGCCCGCTGGTGCGTGGCGGGGCTGCAGGGCGCGCTGCTGTCGCGCCTCATCGCGCCCGTCTACCTGCACTCGCTAGTGCTGGGCTCGCTGCTGCACCCGCATCATATGTACAGGTCAGTGGCAAGGGACCTAATGTGCTACCTTGAGGCACTCCTTTTTTTATGCAAATAACACTAAAATTTTGTATTTTTTTGTTTGTTTCGTTAATTTCCTTTAATTAATAGCGGATAATGAAGTTATTAGAGGTATTTAACACCTGATATTTTGTTATACGTCGGGGTTTTCTACTAAAACGTTATGGTTGACACGGTCAAATGTCTATGTCAAATGAAATGCCTCCACATGTTACATAAAATGATTCCACATTTTCTCTTTGACAATATTATACAAAGAAAAAGATAAAATACAAGAAATGAGACAGTAGTCATGTTTACCCGACTTCTTCAAAGCGAGAAGGAGGGTTATTCCACATTATTTTGCCATCAGCTTTTTAATTTGCAGGTTCACATTAATAAAAATAGGAAAATAAAAATAAAAAACTTACTTCATATAATTATTTTATCATAAAAGTAATCATAAACCTAATTAGAAAGCTAGTCTACTCTATGGAATAAGGTGCCGTACGGTGGGTCAGCAGGTAGTAGGTCCCTCGGGCGCTAGAAACACAACAATTTGTATGAATATCACTTCGCCATGGTAAATATACAACCGATTTGTCTCGCAATGGACAGTTCACCTCTGCTATTAATAAAGTTGTTGAGTTTAAACATATGTACAGGTCTAGATTTCTAAAGTTATTATGGTGGCACTTCACCGTCCATGTTTATCAAATAGGCAATAAGGCCAATACTTTGTCAAATGTACTGTCCAAACGGTTATTATTTGCCAAAATGTCAAATACACAAATACAAATAGCCATCCTTTGACATGATCATCGCACCGCTCGCCATAGACAGGGAATTCCTCCTTACACATTACGACCGGAAGTAGTACGCATTGTGCAGTATGAAAGGAAGTTCATCCCACGCACACGGTTGTGGAATGAACTTCCTGCCGTGGTTTTCACAAGCGAGTAAAGTAAAGTAAAGTAGAAGTTTATTATCTACAGGCTTTGACCTAGTTTGGGAGACAGTAGTGTGTTTTTATGTTTTGAGTACCTGTAGTATTGTCTTGTAAATCATTCAAACTGTCTTGTAAACTTTTGAGATGTGACAATAAACCTAGACTACAATATGGGGTTCTTCAAGAAGAGCATTCAAAGGTTTCTACAGGGTCGGCAGCGCGATTGTGATGCCCCTGGTGTTGCACACGTCCATAGGCCACGTTAACCACTTCCCAGCACGAGGGCCTTGTGCTTGTCTGTCACCTAAGTGGTATAAAAAAAGCCATGTGAGGTGCCACCATAACATACATAGAGTGAGAAAAATGTTGGTTTAACTTACCGATTAAAATCTCATTCAAACACCGTAATAATGAACTATATTTACAATCCCCTCATTCAAACCCTATTGACTCCCTATAGTTAATTTATCACCCTTGGCTCCCAAACCAAGCAGTTTTTTAAGAAAAGCTACTACTCCCTTGTCCGTTCCAAGCTCTAGAGAGAACGCTATCGGCTTGAACGGTGGAGGGATGGCTCCTACGTACTCGTTGCGTTCCTTCGTCATCTGATTCAGCTCTCCATTGGCACTCTTTACCAGAGTATTGATTTCTCTGACAACTGTTATGACTGGCACAACCTTTCTACTAAAGAATCTAAACGTTTTAGAAATAAAATTCTCATTTGCATCGTTATTGTTTGATTTCAAGATATTTAAGAATCTTTTCTGTCTGCTTTTCGGTTTGTTGCTTTGGGTAACCTTTTTACTGAGGAATTTAAATGCTTTAATAAAAAAATTGTCATTCGTATCCTTTTTCTCTGATTTGGAGATATCCAGAAAGCGTTTCTGTCTGCTTTTAAGTTTATTGCTTTGGATAAACTTTGTACTCAGGAATTTAAATGCTTTAACTATGAAATTCTCATTTGTTTCCTTTTTCTCCAATTTGAAGATATTCAGGAAACCCGTGTCCTTTTTGTCCGATTTGAAGATGTTTAGGAAACGTTTCTCTCTGCTTTTCGGTTCAGTGTTTTGTATTGTTGTCTTTTGTGATGTTTTAGTCAGTGTTATTTCGTTATCTATCTTTAATAGCGTGTTTAATATGTTTTCTTTGGTTTGGTTATCGTTATTTGATGTTTTAACTTCATTAACTTTGGCAGCGTTATTTTTAGTTGCCATATTAGTAATTGTTTCATGAGCTGTATTTATTTTATCGTCATTTAAAGCCGAGTGTCCAAGTGCTTGTACAATTCTTAAGTGTTGAGTTCCTTTCTTCAAAATATTATTGGTTACTGTTTCTCTGTCATTTCTTTGTACTTGTTCATTGTGTGCAAGCAAATAGTTGCTAATACTATGCTGATATTTTTTAATAATTTTAGGTGTTTTGATATTTGATCTATCAGAATTTGCTATGGGTTTCTGTGTGCGTACGTATTTGCTATATTCAGTATCTATTTCATGTTCACTTGGTGATTCTATCCGCTCTGAAGCAGTTTTGTCTGCATTTATCCCGTTTGAAGTGGGATATTTTGAATATTCGTTAACAGGTTGATTTAATGTTAAGTGATATGTGTAGAAGCCATTTGTCTGCTCGGTACCGTCACCTGCAAGCGTGAAACAGTGCTCTAATATTCTAAAGTGCAGAATTGTGTGCACGTATACACTACAAAGTGCTTATTTTTACAACAGATTAAATATAACCTACTGTTTTAGGACAAAGTGCTTGTGCCTTATAAATAGGGTGCGAATTCGATAAAATTTTGCTAACGTGCATGATAACTTTGTGTTGCGTTTGGTCTCCACCTGCCCCTTGCCTTCTATAACCAGTACAACATTTTACAGTTCAAGCTAGGTCGACAACGTGTTAGTGACACGTTTTATGTGGTGGATGGTGCTACCAAAGTACCCTACTTTTGCCCATCTATCCTCAAAGTAGTCTTACGTCTGGTCGACACCGAAGCCCATATGTGTGGTAGCCCCTCCCACGCACTGCCCGCGCGCGAACTCTGCCCACGAGCCACACGCGACCGCCACGAAGGCGTCCGGCCTCAGGAGCGACTCCGTGTAGAACATGTACGAGCGCCAGTGGCTGCAGAAGACTGATAAACGGCCATGATAGCACACATACCCTTACGACATATTCTTATACGTGAAGGCAGTAGACCGAGAGTAAAGAACGCCCGGGGGCTAGATGGGAACTTGCCAGGGGCTAGATAGGGATCCTGTGGTCCTCACATTAGTCCGAAAAAAAAAGAAAATAGAATGTTCTTTGTGGCCCAAGTTACCTTCACCTGCAAGCGGGTATAACTGCTGGTTACTTGACGAGGCTCTAGCGCAGGTCGACTCATGTTCAGACGGCAGAGGACCTGTGGACCCTCGGCTCCAAGTGCAAGCTTTGGTTGCAACCGGAACTGTGTGCCTAGCACGAAAAACTGTCGCAAACGTATTGTGAGAATGGAGCATTAATATTGGCCGCCTGCCCACTGTGGATCTGTGTGTCTGCTGTGAAGCCGGCCGGTCGCAATACGTTAAACGAAAGGAATAAAAATAAAAATAGAGAATATGCATGTTTGGTTATTGTATTTTTAAACGATTATTTACATCATTATATAAATATTAAAAAAAAAACAGTGCCAAACAGCCAACATTTGCTTTTTTTTTAAAGTTTTAAAGTAGTAGGCTGTTATCAGCTTTTCAAACGACCGCCATGTTGGCGCCCTTTCGTGACGTCAATGCACATGACAGCTAACAACTACATGATGTTGTGAATAGTTGCAAAAGTGTTTTGGATTGTATAATATTCATATTTTGTGTTTTACTTTAATTTAATAATGCAACTGGACAATTATTCACAAAAAATAGACACCAAACGACATAAACTGATATTTTTATTATGGGATTTGACGTCAAAGTACATTCCGGGTCGGAACGCCATTGGTCAGAACTGTGTACCAATAGCGTTCAGTTTTAACTCGTTTGAATTTCCCTCTCAACTTAAGCACTTTTCGGCCATTATTTTCTTAATCAAATCGGAATTAAATAAAAAATATTGATATGTACGTAAATGTAAAAGAATAGACCACACGTAAAAAAAGTGTGCTGGATTTGAATCACATGCATATTCCCTATTACGATAGTTGTTCGTGCAAGGGGTAATGGCATTCCTCTGATGAGATTAACTTGAGGAGTCCTCATAACTCGTGGGGCGTGCAACCAGAAAAGGTTTTACGCGTCTAAACATCTTTTTGCTGCGGTAGTACTAACTATTACGGACTACTAACTTGGTCGCACGACTAGTTGTGCTATTGGGACACGCTTCAATGGAAATATCCCCGTGAGTTGCTTAATGGCAGGTCTCTTTGGTGATAAGCGTAGGGCGCGTCAATTAACCATTCGTAGATAACATTAAACCATTTGGCGCACAGGTTTCAAACCAATCATTGGATGATCAGTTCTTGGTTGGTGTTTTGGCACATATAAAGTATATGTTCAAGAAGTTTGCTGGCACCTATACGATTTATGTTAGTGGAGAGTACGTACACTTGTTGAGTAGCAGCCGCTTGGGTATGACCACCTCGAGCTCGCAGCCGGGCTGCGGCGACAGCCCGCCGTTGGGGTAGAAGTCCACGTGCCCCACCGGCTCCTTCACTCCTGAGGGCAGATATTCTTCGGTTAGCAGTGTCTCACCACACCATCGCCCATTTATACGAATCGTTTCAACCATTTTGCCGCTCTATAGACTTGGAATTCTTAAGCAATACGTGTTTCCACGTTTCTACAATCCCAGCCCCTTTTACGGGCGTGAAAAACGGTCTTATTAACTTACGGCTTATTATCAAATGGGGTGCAGTTGTAATGATGTTCCTCTGACATATCCCATCACCATTCCCCTGTCTCCTTCCCTTTCTTCTCTGTGATTAGTACGATACCTATGTCCATAATTCTTCGAATTTCTAAAGTAATATAATATTGACTGGGGGATAGGTAGATTTGTGGTTCATGGTTCGGAGTTAGGTCAATGTTTTACTTTCCAAAGATGCTGAATGAGCATCCTTGTCGCTAAAGCTAAAGCCGCACCAGCAAAAATAACAAGAGAGCATGGTGTTGCACGCGTCCATGGGCCACGGTAACTCCTTTCCACCGGGTGGGCCGTAGGCTCGTCTGCCACCTACGTGCTAAAAAAAATCGACATAGGTCATGATTCGTAAACTCACCAAATATCCCCGCGTCCGTGTGTATGACGTCGACAAACTGCGCGTCGGAGGGATCGAGGCGCTGCGCCAGCGGTAGCCCCGCGAACAGCGGCAGCGCCGGGTCCAGCCCCGTGATGCGCGCCACGCGCCCTGCCACACACATACGTGCTGTGTCGGAATCGAACAATACAAGTATCGCCACCCCATCTCATCCGAAGGAAAATAAAACCCTGTACCAACCTGTCTGGCCAGCATATAAACAGTAGGCCAGAGCCTGCCAACCTTGGGAGAGGCCTATGTCCAGTGGACTACGATAGTACGTAAGCTAGGAGGAATCCTGGTATATTTCGACCAACAGCCATGGTATGCAGGTGTACCTGATTGAATGGCGCTGCCGGCGACTCCGGCCGCCTGCGCCCCCAGGCTGTGCCCCACTAGCTGTGTGTTGTTCAGGTTTAGTCCTCTGAAACAGGAGATATTAGGAGCATCATTATTTGAACGTTCATGCCAGCCCGTCGGTATCGAGTGCTTTTGAACTGCACTTTTTTAATACGTTATTAATTTGATTAGTAAAAACCAAAGGGGTAGCCCCAAGAAATACCCTGGTGTCACTACCATGGACGCCCAAGATCGTGCGAAGTGGAGGAGAAAGGTCATCTTGGCCTCGGATGCAATCAGGAAGATACGTCTCCTTGATCAGGTGATGATGAGTGTACATACGCACCGTGAGACCAAGTAGTCGATGAACCGCGCGGCGAACTGGCCCACGTACCAGGTGTTCTGCGCCGCCGTGAAGTACCAGGGGCCCGCCTCCAGGCGGTGCGCGTCCACCATGATCAGGTTCACCGAGCCGCGCTGCATGTACGCTGGAATCACATCAGCTATTACAAAAAAACTTCCAACTTTGAACCTTTCATATACGTTCAGCCATTAATGCTGTGAAAAATAGCACAAATCCACATACATATTCGTCCTTGCTAACCTTCTGTAAGTAATATGCGCTAGTAAGATAGACTGAGGAGTGAGGACGCCCTCGCATCAGAAAAATAGCATAGTTCTGCATCAGCGCAATGCACACACGAACGGACACATTTTCTTTACATCTTGAGTCAAGAGCCGAGGTCGACGGTTTCTTTGACCATGTACCTAGTCTTTTTTTATAGAGTCCCTTATCATCACCCATGTGATGATCACATCATCATCTTAGCATCGGAGGCTTTCACCTCAAGCCCGGACCACGGGCACTAACGTCTGTTACTCCTTTTTGTACGGCATATACGGTGGTCTATGGAAGTCTCTCGTCTCCTATTTATATGGAGTTTTTTTTTAATAACGTAGGACAGGACGGTATTTCCATCCCAATTGAACAGTCTGACTGGAGAAGTACCTCCGCCCTACAGAATACTGCGGCCATAATAACCTCTTTTTGTGTTCCCGGCACTGAGAAGGGTAGCCAGAGCTCACTGGAGAGTTTTTGTGCTGTCAGTAGGAAGACTAAAGGCTTGTCCTGGTATGCCTCCTGCCTGACGGCACAGAATCTCTCTGATCTTACAGATAGGACACTGAAACCACTTTCCGTCTGGTTGGCCGTCTGGTCAGCCACCTAAATGGCATAAACAGAGTTCCTCCTCGCCCCCTGGCGCGTACCTTCCCGCACCATAAGGCCGCTGCCGTCGCTGGGCTGCTCCATGAAGGCGTGGAAGTATATCACGGTGGGCGCGTGGAAGTCCACGTTGGACGCGAACAGCAGCTCGTCGTCTCCCAGCCTCAGCTCCTGGTACGCGGTGGGGTTGTGTCTGTGGACAGGGGTGAACTTAAGAATATGTATCGGACCAGTCGGCTTCGCCCGTGACATACTGTGAACCCCTTTATTAAATAGTGCGAAAATTCTCTCGCGTCGCCCATTGTCGAAGCCAGTGGGGGTGGTTATGTCTGAATAAAAAGCACGCCTTCTTAGGTCATTCATTATACGAGGGTAAGATTGCCATTGGCATATCCCTCACCAGATAGCAACGAAGGTTCGAACTACCTACTTCTTCACCCTAGCGTTAATCCCAGTCGCCTCCGAAGCTTTTCAACTTGAGTCTGGTGTCTGCATTTACCAGTCTAACTGCAAATTTGGCTATTATGCGACAGACGAACTACCGGAACTCTTAAGAATTGCACAAACATCAATGGTGTAGATAGATGGTGTAGGAATCAAATTTATACATTTTTTGGTGTCACTATTCATAAATTTTAATACTAATTGGTTGACACCCAGCACTCGTACAAGTTGAGGGTTGTTGTTCCTGTCCACCCTCTCCAGGCTGTAAATGATTAAATGTGTGTGTGACGTACTTGGTGAAGAGCTGGAAGCTGACGTCGCTGCCGTCCTTGATGTAGGGGCACTGCGCCTTGTCCAGCGGCGCCAGCTGCAGCACGGCGTCCTCGTACTGCACGCCGGGGGGGCCTGCGACAGGCGGGGTGTCAGTGGATTGGGCAGAGCTAGGGTGTACCCTTGCAACAGGGACCAAGTTGAGTTTTTACAGGAGGTAGGACACGATGGTGTTTCCCTCCAATTGAGCGCAGTCCGACTGGAGAATTACCTCTGCCCTACACCTTTAACCACGGCCATAATAACCTCGTGTTGTGTTCCCAGCGGTGAGTAGGGTAGCCAGAGCTCACGAAACATACAGTGCAACTTATGTTGATAAAAAAGAAACAACTTGTACAAGAAGCAGTTTCAAAATTCCTTCGTCGTTCGCAAAATATGTGAGTTCACACGAAGGAAGGTGGAGTCACACAAATGTGACCAGCTGTGACAAGGACGGTGGGAGGGACAAAAAATCATTAAATTCGTGTGACGTAATTTATGGATGACCCGTAATAAAAAAACAATGTTTAAAAATGTTTGTTATATAATTCATTGTCACCGATAGTTCGTACGCCCCAAGACGGTTGTCCAGGAGAATTTGGACGTTTCAGGCGAGACTCGGGGACTCAGTGGTCAGAACATCCCCCTGTGAGGGACTGATCGAGGGGTCAAGTCCAGTCTGATCATTTATTCTTTTCGAATTTTAATTGAAGTGTAATTATGTTATGCTTTCGACACAAGACACTAAGATATAAACACTAGCATTTTTATCGTGAGTAATGACTACTAAACACTTTTGCCATTTCATTCAAGTCGGACCCTGAAAGAACTAAATAGGTATATTATAGCCATAACTGGGTACCGTTAATCTTTAATCCGTTAACACACGTGATAAAAATTGAATCTTCTTATAAAAACTTCATGTTCATGCTTTTTTATTTTTGGTTATATGAATAAAGTTACTTGATAAAAGTTGATTAAGATAGGAAAAAGTGAATCGCTCAGGTGGGATTCGAACCCACGATCTTTCCCTTACAGGGGGAATGCTCTGACCACTGAGCCACCGAGCCACACCTGAACCTATCCAAATACTCCTATACTACCGTCTTACGGCGACGGTTTTTCCTATCTTAATCGATTTGAAAAGTTAGCATAGTAAATGCTTCAAATGCATAGTGAATTTTACACCAAGAGTAGAAAACGTATCATTATTATGTATGTATGTTAATTTCCGCACAAAGCGCACATATTACTCGAGGCGCTAACGCATGAAATGACAACGCGCATCTAGTTGAATTATCGCAACAGAACTTGATCAGCTAGTTGCTAAATAATATTAGCACGCTGAATGCTAACACGAATGAGACAATAGCGTTGTCCACGCGTAACGTGCGGACTTGCTCTAGTAAATAATACGATTATTATTAACTTTCCATAGTAACCGGATCGACATGTATTTCAGAATTTTTGTACATACATATATTACTAGCGATCCGCCCCGGCTTCGCACGGATAGTAAAAACATTCCCCTGGAAATCCAATATAGCCTATGTTACTCAGGATGAATGTAGCTTGCCAATGGTGAAATAATTTTTGAAATCGGCACAGTAGTTTTTGAGATTATTAATTAAAAACATTCAAAAATACAAATCTTTTGTCTTTATAATAGTAGTGTAGATATACTGACGCCTGTAAATCCCCGAAGGGTTAGGCAGAGGTGTGTTTTTTCAACTATATTTTTCGGTGTCACGTAATAGGGGGCGAGCTTATTGCCGTCAACCGGGCTTAGTCCTAGGCTGTACGTTCATTGTCAGATGTATAACAGCCACGGGAGCAGATGAGGTAGATATATATATTCTCATTCCACCGGGAAATGTATAATATTTGTGTAAGCTTCCGACAGTATCAAGCTTTTATAGCAAGCCTACCCAGCAGGGCTAACATGCGCGCGTCGTCAAATATCTCGAATCGAGATGAGATATCATCTCGATTCTTCTCGACCGAAGTAACGCCGACATATTTTGTCGCGTCAAACTTTTTCAATTGTTGTCTATGGCATACACATTTTTTTAAACATTTATCCGATAAAATCGGCCCGATACGGCCATTTGCTCGAAAGCACAGACTAGTTAGGGATGCTAGGTATGAAAAAGAGAAAAAATAGTGCAAACAATTTTCGACCTTATTGACATGACATGCTATCGAATTTTTTTTCTTATATTCGTGATCAGCGTCATCAATTAATGCGAAAAGACACGTAACAAAGGAAATGTCATTAAGGTCGAAAATTGCTTGCAGTCGCACAAAGGTACTAAATTTTGATTCAAAATGAACCGAGCACAAGAAAAGTTTACACGAGATAACTTCTCGTCGACCAAATGAAGGACGAGAGACAAAATGTCAAAATTCGAGTAAATAAGGGCACGTATGTTACAATTTGCAGACACTAAGTAGAGATGATTTCTCGAAGTCGAGTTATGTCGACATCTGACAGATCGCCTTGAAATTTGCCAAGTTACCAACAGTCGATATCGACATAAAACGGCAAAATGCCTCGAGATAGCTATCTCGTGGCGCGCATGTTAGCCCTTCATGCTACCAACAGTCGACATATCAACATAAAACGGCAAAATGCCTCGAGATAGCTATCTCGTGGCGCGCATGTTAGCCCAGCAGGTGACGCAAGTCGGCAAGACGCCGCACGGTGGGCCGAAATCGCCAATTTGGGACTTAGGGATTTATTTCTATATATTTAAATTCTGTATATTTATACAATACTTTTATGTTTCGGAACATTTCTCAGCAACCAATAGTTTCAGAGATATCGTCGAATGAAAAATAAAAAATTATGCATACAGTTTATAATTACTTCATTGTAATTATTTTATGCAAGTGCATTCCACACTATCAAATCCTCTTTTTCTTATCAGTAGATGAGTACCATTAGTGACGTGCGCCAATCAGAGGGCATTAAACTAGCTGGTAAAACATTCGGGGTAGGTAGGTGTAGGTATATTTGAAATCTGTATACCGACATACATATGGTTATAAAACTTTTATATTTTTAGAAATTTTCTCGGTATACCTACCTAATGGGTCCAGTTTGTTGTTACCACTCATTACATATACATACGGACCACCTATTTTTAGTGAAAAAATTAATTTCGTGCATTTTATTTATTTGCTAACTGTAATTTCATTTAGTTTAGTTAATTAGTTATTTATATTTGTGAAAATGTTTAGTGATTTAATTACGAATCTTGATATGTTTGTGAAATTGAAAGTTAGTGGTGGAATGAAAGACCATAAACTTTTGTACAATGATCTTAAGTCAAAATTATGTGATTTAGACCTTGTTAATGACAAAAAACTAAAAGAGTTCTGCGTAAAGTATTGTTATAATACTTGTAAAAAATGGGCAATTGCTAATCGTAGCGAACATGTATTCAGAAGTAAATACAGTGAATGGTTGGCATCAGAGATAATATGGCCGCAGTTTATGAAAGATTATGTGAAACAAGATAATGATTCAGTTCCTAGCATATCAACTACATCACAAGAAACGGTATCTGTTGGCACCTCGACTCAATCGAGTCCGAGAAAACCTTTCACAGAATTAGGTTCCAAACAAAAAAAGAGACGTATAGAACATATTGTGCAAACTATAGCATCAGAGGAGTTGTCACATGCCCTTGTTAAGGATTTAAAAGAAGGGGGAAAGGAAGATATTGCCGAGATATTACAGCACCTGCTCAAGCATCCACAGGATGTGCAAAAAGTGAAAGATTGTCTTTTTGGAAATAAAAAGAAATCAGAATTCTCACCAGATGTAGCATTAGGTTTGTTTTTGTCTCTAAAATTATCAAAGTGGCAATATAATACGCTACGAAAAAGTAGCGCAGAAGTAACTAGTACCAACATATATCCCACTTACTACACGCTACAAAATGAGAAAATGAAATGTTATCCACCTAAAAGTGCTATTGCAGTAACAGATAAAACAGCAACTATAGAATTACAGGCACTATTGGATATTACTGCGAAGAGAATTATTATGTCAAACGAAATTGATGAGACTCGTAAAGATTATAAAGATTTGACACTGATTAGCAAATGGGGTTTTGACGGAGCTTCGAGTCAAGCCAATTATAAGCAGAAAGTTGTAAAAGAAAACGAGGAAGACGAGGACTTAGACGATTCTACCGTTTTTATGGGTAGTCTGATTCCTATCAAATTAGTGTCTGGCGACAGAGTTATATGGGAAAATGATTCTGCAAATTCCGCATTATGGTGTCGTCCACTGTTTTTTAAATTTATCAAGGAGAATAAATTTAGTATCTTACGAGAAAAGAATGCGATTGAGACAGAGATTGATAATTTAGTAAATACAGTGATTGGTGACATAAAAATTTCGCACAACCTAATATTAACCATGATAGATGGTAAAGTAACAGCAATTCTTAGCGACACATCAACTCAAAAATGTGACATATGTAAGGCTACTCCGAAGGAAATGAACGATTTGGCCTTGGTTTTGACAAAAAAAGTTGATGTTGATTCATATAAATATGGTTTATCATCGTTACACATTTGGATTAGATTTATGGAATGCATTCTTCATATAGCATATAGGTTAGATTTAAAGACATGGGTAGTGAAAAGGGATAGTAAAGCTATTATGGAGTGCAAGAAGAGAAATATTCAAGAAAAATTTAAATCAGAAACGGGTTTGCTAATTGATGTTGTGAAACAGGGTCACGGTACGACAAATGATGGAAATACTGCTAGAAGATTCTTCGAAAATCCTGATATTGCGGCTTCAATCACAGGAGTAAATGAAGATTTGATAAAAAGATTTAAAACTATATTAGAAGCAATTTCGTCGGGTCACCATATTAATACAGTAAAGTTTAAAGATTATGCCGAAACAACCATGAAATTATATGTCGAGTTGTATAATTGGTTTTATATGCCTGCGAGTGTACATAAAGTTTTAACTCACGGAGCAGATATTATTGAAAGTTTGGGTATAGTGCCCATTGGAAAATTATCTGAAGAAGCGGCTGAAGCCCGCAACAAAGATTTCCGGCGATATCGTGAACTTAACTCGAGGAAATTTTCTAGGAAAGCTACTAATGAAGACATATTGAACAATTTGTTAATCAGCTCTGATCCACATATTTCAAAGATACGACACAAACTGGTCCGAAAACATAAACCCATTTCTGAAGAAGCAAAAGCTTTGTTGATCGTTAGAGAGACATTTGTCAACGATGATGATCGAGAAAATTTAAATGTTTCAACCGAAGACTAATTCATTTTCTAATATTTTTTATAAATTGATAATATTAATGTAGTATGTTGCATAAATAATGTTTTTATATTATATTTAAAATTTAACAATATTGAAACCTACATTACTACGGTAAGTTTTTTAGTATTTGTTATATTAGTTTTTTAATATTGTTTATTATATTGTTAATGCGTCAAAAACGTTTTGAAAAAAAAAATGAGATTCCTGTTATTTTATAGAGATATATGTGATTTCCATAAAAAAAACTTCAAATCAAAATTTCTCCAAAATCGCACAAAATCGCAGCTACTGACTAGGTGTATAAGAAAGCCAATAAATTGTAGTATTTTAATTTGTAAGTCGCATTTGGAGCATATTGGAGTCTTTTGAGATTTACCCGTTTTTATGACTTTTCCCATACAAAAAAATCTTTAAAAAATTGCAGTACTCAAAATAATGCATAAAATGCAAAGTCGTGGAACAATAATTTATTATATTAGATAGCAGAACACACTCGCATCATTAATCAGTAAAAATAAGAGTATCATTTTTTTTATGTCCCTAAGTCCACTACGCATTGATTTCGTTCCAACGTCCGGTGACATACAGTTGTGCGCACAATACCCGTGCAATAACATAACGTAACGTTACGACTGCGGCTCACCGCACGCTCGGCGGACGATACCGTTTGCGCTGATAGCTCACAGTTCTGCCTTTGTTGTGGCGGAACCACACATTTATTGCGATTTTCCAGTTGCGGTCCGATATGCACTTAAGACTTCGCTGTCCGTCCCTCCTTCCGTCTGTCACCAGGCTGTATCTCAAGAACCGTAATAGCTAGATAGTTTGGAAATTTTCACAGATTGTGTATTTCTGTTGCCGGTATAACAACAAATACTAAAAACAAAATAATATCCTATGACTGAATAATGACATCACTTGTACTTTTCCACACTTTATTTTATTTAAAAAAAAAGAAAAATAAAATAAAATGTGGAAAAGTACAAGTGATGTCATTATTCAATATGTGTAGTAGATTCCACCAAGTGCCATCAATCTCCAGTATAAACAATAAATATCCTATGTTAATTATTCCCATTTTAGCCCTTTTTCATGCCCATTTTCAGTCGCCGAGCTAGATCTCGAGAACCGTAATAGCTAGAAAATTGAAATTTGCACAGATTATATATTTTAACTGTGGCTACAACAACAAATACTAAAAATAAAATAAAAATAATATTTAAGGGGGGCTTCCATACCACAAAAGTATTTTTTTTATTACCGTTTTTTGCTCGATATTAATAATGGCTACGCGTAGACGCTAGAAATAATTACAAATTATTCATGTTTATTGTTAAGGATTCCGTACTAGGTATATATTTATTTTTAGCCTTTTTTCTGGTACGGAACCCTTCGTGCACGAGTCCGACTCGCACTTGGCCGGTTTTTAAAAACTATCATCGTGATGATTCCCTTTGATTGGCGGCGATATATGTATACAAATATTTGCACTGTGTGGTTGTCGAACCCGCGCCCTCCGCGTAGCGGTTGCGTTCACTACCGCCACGCCACTGACGCTGTCCCTAATAAAATTGAATACAGCTTACATAAAACTGCGTTGAGTCAATGATCTAAGTTTCCTGCTGCTACGTGCTAAGGCTTGCTCGGAGCTAGTTCCTCCACTTTTCCGTACTTGTACTAGTCAGTAAATTATATAATAACTAGCGACGGCTTCGCACGGGTGCAATGGATGTTCCTCTATAATCACTCTATCTATTAAAAAAAATCGCATCAAAATCGGTTGCGTAGTTTTAAAGATTTAAGCATACAAAGGGATATAGGGACAGAGAAAGCGACTTTGTTTTATACTATGTAGTGATGCCGTATGATACTCTGTTTAATATCATTAACTAGAGTCGTGCGTCCCGGCTTTACAACAGTAATAAATTAGTATAAAGAAATTGTGGCACTCCGGCAGTACCGACAGAAGTGTAGACAGCCTGTGTAAAAACTGTACAAAGTATTTACTTTACTTAAAGTGCTCAACACGCCTATAACAGTTTCAATTGTCATGTGAACTGGCGTAATTTGACAAACAGGTATATAATTTTATAGTATGATTTCGATTCCGATTTGAAACCGGAATCATACCATAATCGGCTGAAAAAAGAAAGCAGTCGCATTTTCTGCGAATTATTACAATGTTCTACACACTATATATCAGTTGATCACAACTTAATTTCACTTGAAGGATAATGTAAAACGAATTCGATTTTGATAAGTTGGTGGTCCCACGAGTCTGTTTCCATTACACGCTATTTTTCAGTTCACGCAATCGCAGGGCTCAATCGTAATTCAAATGAGTTCGGTTCTATGGCGTGACGGATATGACATACTATTGTAAGGTTTTCCCCAATCACTATATATAATGTCTATGAGTTTGTATGACGTTGCATTCGGTAAGGTATCAATTCGCGGACGGTCATTACAACTGCGTTTCAGTCGCATATTAGACGAATCGACTATTTGAACTGTTTGATTGGACTATGGACGATTCATCGAATGTTTGTTTAACATATTATTTATTTCAACTGATTGAGGACTCACCTACGGTTCATGTATGCTAACAGGGGTCTCCGCTCCCGCCTTAGGCTTATAAACTAACTGTTACCCGCGGCTCCGCCCGCGTGGATGTCGGTTATCGCTTAGTGTTGAGTCAACATAGTAGCTACGCATGCAGAGTCTCAGCCCGATCGATTTAAAATTGACAAAGTTTCATCCCCTATTTTATCCTCTTGGGGGTAGAACCAATCAAAATACTTTCTTATCGGATGCCCGTGTCATAACATCTACCTGCATGCCAAATTTCAGCCCGATTTGTCCAGTGGTTTGGGCTGTGCGTTGACAGATCACTATGTCAGTCAGTCAGTCACCTTTGAGTCATTAGATTTATCCAAGTCAAACTACGCGGAGTGGACACTGCGGTCCTCGACATTGGATCCTTTCCCAAGCTCTAGTTTCGTCTGTGTACTAATTTCACCAGAATCGATTCAGTAATTCAGGCGCGATAGCAAAACAGACAGAGTTACTTTCGCATTTAGAATATTACGAGTAGTAAAGATTGAAAAAAAAAAAACTCATAGGTGTCTTAGAAGGTAGTAAACATACAGCACGTGACTAAGTGCCCGCTGACGGCAATAGGGCCGCCTCCTATTATGTGGACCGAAATATAAAGTCGGCTAAACGTAGCTGTTACTACACCTTTACCCACCCCTTTTGCGGATTCACAGGCGTGAGTAAATGTATGTATGTATTGTAAAGATAGATACATGACGTTCAAATAGGGCATGACAGCATGACTTTTACGCGGTTGACCGTCACGCTATCAGTTTAATAGCCCGCCGCTCCAACATGTTACACATCCGACACTATGAACATGCAACATGTACCCAATAGACCGGGCCAATTGATTTATATGCCGATTACCGTCATGAGGCATTCCTTCGTATTACGTGTTCGCTGCCACGCTTGGGCACGCGGGTATTCAGCGCTGTTTCATAAAGATATAATTTATATAATCGGGTTACCGATCGGTTGATCAATCTGTGTGAGCAAAAAGTGCGAAGAAATTAACTGTGTAAACATACATAATATATTCGAGGTTAGGCAGAGAAGGTAGTCTTTAATATACGGACTGCTGGATATAGGCCTCTCCCAATGGTGAGAAGCTCTGGTCTACTGTTTCCACGCTGGCCAAGCGAGTTGGTATAGGGTTTCATTTTTTTTTTATGCCACTTAGGTGGCAGACAAGCACACGGCCCACCTGATGGGAAGTGGTTACCGTGGCCTATGGACGTTTGCAACACCAGGGGCGTCACAATCGTGCTACCGACCCTGTAGATACCTTCTAATACCCTTCTTGAAGAACCCCATTTCGAGTGTTCCTTCTCTCGCAGTGATATCGTCTGCGTATGTTACCGTCAGTCGCCTCTAACGACACCCTTCGGATGAGATGGGGTGGTGATACTTGTATTCTTTCTCCGTCATCACACGGATAGACAGAGGGCCAATTCCCTAATTACTATTTTTTCAAAATGCGGCCTTGATCTAATGACAATCTTCCAAATTTCAAAAACGGCATCTAGTAACTGAATTTACTAGATCGAATTTTCGAAAAATTTTGTCATTTTGGGGATTGAAATTAGGTTGCGACAGTATTGAGAATGATTCTTGTGTCACACATATTGAGAACACGCTTGTATTTTTTCCACAATATTTATAACTAGCTTTTGCTCGGTGCTCCGCCCGCGTGGATGTCGGTTATTGCTATAATATCGGTTATCGTTATAAATTGTAGCCAATATGTTATTCTGATGTACAAGCTGTATTATTGTGAAGTTTCATTAAAATCCATTCAGTAGTTTTTACATGTAAGAGCAACAAACAAACATCCATCCATCCATCCATCCATCCATCCATCCATTCATCCATTCAACAATTCATCCATTCATCCATCTCCATCCATCCATCCATCCATTCATCCATCCCCATCCATCCATCCATTCATCCATCCCCATCCATCCATCCATCCATTCATCCATCCATTCATCCATTCATCCATCCATCCATCCATCCACCCATCCGTTCATCCATTCATCCATCCCCATCCATCCATCCATCCATCCATCCATCCATCCATCCATCCATCCAGCCATTCATCCAGCCATTCATCCATTCATCCATCCATTCATCCATCCATCCATCCATTAATCCATTCATCCATCCCCATCCATTCATCCATCCCCATCCATCCATCCATTCATCCATCCCCATCCATCCATCCATCCATTCATCCATCCATTCATCCATTCATCCATTCATCCATCCATCCATCCATCCACCCATCCGTTCATCCATTCATCCATCCCCATCCATCCATCCATCCATCCATCCATCCATCCAGCCATTCATCCAGCCATTCATCCATTCATCCATCCATTCATCCATCCATCCATCCATTAATCCATTCATCCATCCCCATCCATCCATCCATCCATCCATCCATCCATTCATTCATTCATACTTGCAAACTTTCGAGTTTATAATATTAATAGGATTTGAATGAAAGTTTGAAGCATTTACTATGTTAACTTTTCAAATCGATTAAGATAGGAAAAAGTGAATCGCTCAGGTGGGACTCGAACCCACGATCTTTCCCTTACAGGGTGATTGCTCTGACCACTGAGCCACCGAGCCACACCTGAAGCTATACAAATTCTCCTATACTACCGTCTTAATAGGATTTATTATTGAACCTGGCCGGTTTCACCTTCTTTTGAGAATTGACCTGCTGTTGTTGTTTTGTTTTCCAAAGTAACACAAAACCGATTTACAAATGAGGTCGTACGAAACACGTTGTCTGATAGTGGGTCGTACGCGGCCGTGGGTCGTAAGAGAACGTGGTCGAACTAACTAGTGCTAACCGTAATACCAACATACATACATATACTCACGCCTTTAAATCCCCGAAGGGGTAGGCAGAGGTGTATTAACACCCATGTTTTTTTTTTTTTATAAATAAATATTCCACAACATTTCACACAACGCTATCTAGACCCACGGTAAGCATAGCTTAACTAGCTTGTGTTATGGAATCTAGAATGCGGATAAACATACTTAGATAGGTTTTTTTTGTAAATACATACATATTATACATAGAAACACCCAGACCAATGCAAATACATGCATACAAATATTTGCACTGAGCGGGGATCGAACCCGCGCCTCCTGCGTATCGGCCGCGTTCACTACCGCCACGCCACGGATGCTGTCAACTATGTTTCTTTTTTTATAAGATTATTAGCAACCTAAATATTCGAAATTACTAATATTCCCTCTAACCCCTCCAACTAAGCTAAATTGCTTGTGCTAGGGGTGGGTTCACGTCGGTAGTGTAATGGCCAGGATTCGTACCCGGGACCTCTCGATCGTAAGGCCGACCACTTAACCACTAAGCTACCGACGATCGCACGTAAATGGGCGAGCCTATTGCCGTCTTGGGGGCACTTTGTCTGGGGTTGTTTGTTTACTGCCTGATGAGGAATAGCCTTAACCCTTAGTCAGGAAGAGTGGGCTGGTCCTATGCTACCCCTCCGGGAGCCAACAAAAAGTTCTGAAATAATCAGATTTTGTATAAAAGATTCTTATGATGTGAACATTAAAAAAAAAAATAGTTTTTATACTAGACGAGAATAGCTTAAATGGGTAATTTTTTAAACCACTTAGCTGGCAGACAAGCACACGACCCCCCTGATGGAAGCGACATCAAACCCGCGACCTCTGGTATTGTAGTCAAACGCTTCACCGCAACGACATAACGAAATATTTTCTAGCATTGGAAATTAAACATCACAACTTAAGTCTGATAAGATGTAATTACTAAGACTCGTATAGTTCGTACTCAGTTCTGAATCTAGATTTATTTGACGACAGAATCTATCAAATCTGTCAATCTGTCTATACATTCTGTCCTTAGATTAATCCAGATTTAGGGCTGTCTTTCTAAAATACCTTCCTTTTAAATAAATTTATTTGCGCTGGATGCGGTCTGCTTTAGATCGCTCGTTCTGGAAGTCCATAGGAGAGGCCTTTGTTCAGCAGTGGACTGTGTGTAGCTGATATGATGATGATGATAATTTTCGAAAACTCGCTTGCCACACTCGGTAATAGAAAGGAAATCCCAAATATAATATGCTTACTATGGGGTTTAGATTTATGTTAATTGACAGATTTGTTCCCTATTATGACATAAAAGTGAAGGAAATTCTTCTAAGTTTAGCCTTTTTATATACCTCTTAGGTGGCAGACCAGCACACGGCCCACCTGATGGAAAGTAGTTACAGTGGCCTAAGGGCGTGGGCAACACCAGCCTAATTGATTAAAGAAGGCCAAGCGAGGTTACGGAATACATTGATTCATTCTCTTTTCTCTTCTTTGGATGCAAATTGATTTCTTTTAGTGGAATGTTTCTTATGAGTAATATTTTCTATCTACTGGTGATTCAATACTTGCCAAAATTGTTAAAAGTTGCAATCTAATGGGTATTTTTTTTAATTAATAAAAAATAAAAATAAAAAATAAAAATTATTATATTTAGTGTACTTACGTAACACCGACAGAAAACACGCGAGAGGCACCGCGGGCAGCATTCTGACACTTAATATACGCACTTATTATATCTCAAAATTATAATTATAAGCAAAATGAACTAAATTAAACATTAAAAATAACTAAATATAACAAAATGAACTTAAACGAAAATAATCTTAATTCAAACGTCGCAAAATGATGCAAATTTTTAAAATGTTAGTTTAAATTGAGATAATTTTGAGTTGCACTTGTGTCTTGCATGCATACTAAGTGCAACAAGTGCGTGGATGAGGCGAAGTGCATATGCGTTACACTGCGCTCGCCGCCCGGGTTCGCTCGAGGAGGGGGTATCACACTAATACCTTACACTTTTCTGTCTCGATAGTGCCGTGGGTGCATTGTAGCATGCGTTTTGTCCTGAATTCGATTTCTAGGTCACCTAGTGTGAATAAGTTTTAGTTCGGAAGTGCAGGTGAAGTGTTATCCAATACCGTTGCAAGCAATTCCATTCCGTGAAGTGAATGGTGTCGCACATTTTGTTTTAACTTGTGTTCCCGGCGGTGAGTAGGGTAGTCAGAGCTCACTGGACAGTTATTGTGCTGTCAGTGGGAAGATCAAAGGCTTGCCCTGCTTTAACTTCTACAATGACGGCACAGAAAATCTTGTTCTAACAGTCTTCAGCGCGAGTGTAATGCCCCTTGTGTTTGCATACGTCCATAGGCCACGGTAACCACTTTCCATCAGGTCGGCCGTGTGATTGTCTGCCACATAAGTGGTATTAAAAAAAATCTTGACATTCTTTACGAATAGGTTTCCGTTTTCCTATAAATCCCGGGTCCGATGGATTTACATTAAAAAACCAAGACGAGACTTAAACCCGCAACCAGAAAGAGAGTTAATCCCAGTCGCAGTTCGGGGGTACGCTTTTACCAGTGTAATTGCGGACTTGGCTGAACTTTGATATTTTTCGTGAAGCGACTGCCACCTGAACTCCACAACCCAAAGGCGATATCGAAACATTGCAGCTAGACCAGTTGTTGTATTTTTGAGGGCTCCAACTACCCGTAACGACTGCCATAGATGTTCGCATGGCAACCAGACCAATGCAAATACCCATATTCATGCATACAAATATTTGCACTGTGCGGTATCGAACCCGCGCCTCCTGTGCGTAGCGGCCGCGTTCACTACCGCTACTCCACAGAGGCTGTTCAGCTTATTTGCCACTAAAGTTGTATAAAATATATCTTTTAAGCTTTATGAGAGCTTTAAATTTAACTGCTTATCATAACAGATCATAAAAGGTGTTATATAAGAGAGGTAGGCAGCGACGCACTTATGAGGTAATATGACCTGAAGCTCGCGTCCTGAGAGAAATGCGGACACGTGTATTTCTTGGCAAATCTAATTGTGATTTTTGTTCTTATCCGTGTGGTGACGGAGAAAGAATACAAGTATCACCACCCCATCTCATCCGAAGGGTGTCGTAAGAGGCGACTGACGGAAACATACGCAGACGATATCACTGCGAGAGAAGGAACACTTGCAATAAAACCCTGTACATTGTAATAGAAAAAAATTTATTGGTCTAGGCGGGATTTGAATCCGCGATCTTTGCCTTACAGGGGCAATGCTTTGACCACTAAGCTACCAGAACTCGCCCGAACCAATTCAAATTCTGTCTTTGAGACGACAGTGGACGCATGTACCGACGTTCTTACGACTATCGGAGCCAACGAATAATTTTTCAATCATTTATAAACAACCATACAATTTGAATAAAATTTTTAAGCATTTTTCATGCCAAATATTCAAATCCATTTAAATATGTAAAAAAAAATGAAGCAAGAAATATGCTTAAAAAAATAATTCAAAATAAATCCCTGTGCCAACCCGTGGGATTAATAGGTAGGTTAGAGCTTGCTAACATAGGTACTCCGTGGTACCCACACCCGAAGAAGATCCGCTAGAGAGTGATGGCCCTGGGTTGACCGGGATGCGAGACATATGTCTCTACCAATCTCACTCCTCGGCAACCTACGACCACACAGACAGCGTGCGTTGTAGTCAGTTCAATTCCGACATAACTACTCCGCCATTTTACTCACGTAAAAAATAAATTAATACAATATAATACAAACAAAAACCCGACTGATGCTATAAAGACCAGGCGGTACCTATTGGATTTCATCTGGTTTGTGATTTGCAAATGAGTACCGCCTGCTATAAAGCTTATTTCAATCTTTTTAGCATCAGTCGGGTTTTTGTTTTTAATAATTTATTTTATTTTATACGTTTCAGTCATGACATAATATTTTTGCAATCGTCTTCTTTGCCTTCATTTTGATAACATGCCTATCTTGATGAATTTGAGTGAATTTTTTTTGTACCGCATACATTTTGGTGTCAAAATCCCAACATATAGCTTTTGTTCATATTTTATGTATCTAAGAACACTTACGCAATAAATATCTTTCATTTGAGACATGAATAATTGAAATCCCGAAGATATGAGGTAATAAAGAATATTAAAAACATACAAGATACGCGCGAAAAACATAACCCCTCCTTGGCAGTCGGGTAAAAAAACGTGTCGCACAACAGCCAGGGCTCGAACCTGCGACCTCGACCACAGCGAACCCTTCACAAATTTGATTAAGAAATAAATTACACAATTCGTAACAAACCACTTTCAGTTTCAATAGCGCACTGCCAGATGAGGCGTCGTCGTTACGTGTGCAGCGACTGGTCTGACCACCGCTCCACATATCTTGTCCGCTATATGTAGGTGATTATTGACAAAGCCCTCCTTGAATCTGTGCTACTTAAGTATTACTGCTTTTATAATAACAACAAAAGTTGATTGTGGATGATTGGATCATCTGTACATGTATATATAGTTGAAGAACGATACTTTCTGAAGAAATCAAAACTATTTCTTAACGAATTTCTATTCGACTTCTTCTATTTTACTTAAATAAAAGTAGCCTAAGTTACTCCTTATTACATCGAATACCTGCCAATAAAAGTCCCGACAAAATCGGTCCAGCCATTTCAGAGATTAGCCGGAACAAACAGACAGAGAGACAAAAATTATAAAAAATGTTATTTTGGTGTATGAGACTGATATTCTTAGCAATCCATGGATTCTCCGTGCGGGTGCCGGGTCCATCGCGTTGCTGAGTTGGGAACTCGGGACAGTGCCTGGGACTTGCGACCCAAGTGTAGGTTTAGAAGGGGCCCCTTTTGTTGATGTACATCAACACTCACCTTCACTACCCAAGTTCCCCTCCCTGCCTAACCAAATTTGATACGAACCTGCTAGTGCCGCTTTAGACATTCGTCCTAGTAATGCGCTTATTGTAGCTCTCGATAACATAACATAAACTCACGCCTTTATCCCCGAAGGGGTAGGCAGAGGTGCCAGCACCCACATTTCGCCGGTTTATGTTTAGGTCCCAATGTAATAGGTGGCGAGCCTATTGCCATTAACTGGGCACTTATAAACCTGCGATAAATACACACATAACTTCGAAAAGCATCGAAAAGTCATTGGTGTGTGCCATGGAAAACCTGGGATCGAACCCGGGACCTCGTCTCAGCAGTCCATTACCCATACCACTAGGCTACCGCTGTCTCCCTCCCTGCCTAACCCAATTTGATGCGAACCTACTAGTGCCGCTTTAGACATTCGTCCTAGTAATGAATGAGCTTATTGTAGCTCTTGATTGGCATATATGCATGTAGTAAAAACGGTTATTTCAATTTTACAAACAGACATTCCAATTTTATTTATATGTATAGATTATTTAATTTTCACCCCGCGAACATGGCTGCTGAATACTAGCCGAAACGTTGGACTAAAAGTACTAAATCACGATAGACTCCGTTAAAAGTGGTTTAATTTGAACGAGTGGAAGAATGTTAAAATACTGGTTTTTTAATGAATTCATATAAGTATGACAATAAAAGCTACAACCTATCTCCCTTTTGTCAGTTAATTGTTTACAACTTTTGCAATATTTGCGGTGGCTTTGAATTGACTTTTCACAAAAATAAAATCTACATGCCATGCCCTACACCGGGGACGAGTCGACGACCGAGTGGTCCCCTCTCCCGAGGAGGGCCAGACCGAGAGGGATGGCCCTGGGTCAGCCGGGGTGCGAGGGATATGTCGCATGACAACCTCACCTTCGGCCTAGACCCAGAGACGGCGTGCGGTTTAGTCGATTCGAGTCCGACATAACCTCCCCCTCCGGCTCCGGAGTGGTGGGTATCCGTGGGGATTTCCCGCACGTAAAAAAATAATGCCATGCCCTTGTTATTACTAGTAGGTACAGTCATGTTTTCAATATTATCACTCATTAAATGAATGACTGGTCACCAAGAGCTGCCCAAGCAAAAGTTAATCTACTTTATTTTAAACATAAAAAGATTTTTAATATTGAAATGGTTACTATAAGATGATTAGGTTAGCTAATCGTACTATTCTACTTATATTGAGCTAGTTACATAATAAGTTAACACAGAGGGTCCCTTAAGTAGGCACTGAATATATTATCAGACTTGGCAGTACACGCTTCTCATAAAGGTATGATTCCGACATCGACATTCGCACACGACAAGTGCAGTCGCATGCAGCACAGCGCATACATTACTTGTTACACTTCGATACGGATAAATTGGACCATTGAGAAGCCGCAATGAATTACGTGTATCTGCTGCGTGCGTCTGCAGTTGTCGTATGTAGTCACCTTCGGAATCACACATGAGGGTAGTTTCAGAAATTTTGGTTTTTGATGGTATCATTTGTCCCCAGAGCGATCTGCGGCCGCATCGAAGCGTACCTGTCTTCGCTCCCCCCTCCGTTCCGGCTGCAGAGGCCGCTCCTGGCGCGGGCAGCCAGCGCTGAAGCACGCACTCCCGCTAGGGCTCCATCCTTCAGCGTCTGCTGGTGTTCCACTACGCCGGTGAGTAGAGTACCCTCGCAGCAGGGCCACATGATGTTCACACCTATTGTCTATCATCGTGACAGCCTCTGGAGCATAAAAATGGCGATGATAATGATCGCGATAGTTATAATAGTAATGATCATGGCGTTAATGGTGGTGACGGTGATGATGATGGCGATTTTGATGATGGTGATAATTATGGCGATGATCATGTCGTTAATGCTGGCGATAGTTATGATAGTAATGATCATGGCATTGATGGTGGTGACGGTGATGATGATGGCGATTGTGATGATGGTGATAATTATGGCGATGATAATGTCGTAAATGATGGCGATAGTAATGATCATGGCATTGATGGTGGTGATGGTGATAACGACGGTGATGATGATGATGATGGGGTGGGTTGCAGCTGCCGGAGGTGATCAACGCGACGACGGGCAAGCTGGAGAGCGGCCAGCCGTCGCTGCTGTGCAAGCAGAGCATGTTCGCGCGCTGGCAGTTCCTCGTGGCGCGCCTGCCGCTGCTGCCGCAGGTACCCACGGGCCGCCGGGACTTAGTACTACATTCCATTCGGTGTAAATGTAATCCAACGGAGCGGTACTGAGTTATACTGCGATAGCTAGCGATTATATTCTCTGTCCTTCCCCTCTAGACAAGTGGCAATCCGCTAGCAGGCGTTCGATGGAATAGAACGACAAATGTATAGGATTTGACGTATGTGACATGCGTTAACGACTGTCATTTACGTCAAATTTCATACATTCGCCATTCTATTCCACCAAACGCCGGCTAACGAATTGCCACTTGTCTAGAGGGGCTTGTCACTCTTACTCAGCATTGGCGTCAGTTGTTCGGCGATAGAATGATGTCGTTGCGTGTGTCGTAGTATAGGCAAGCAGTCAGTACCGCAGTTACCAGCTGCTGTGGATTGAATTTTGTGAACGAGTTCATTCCTGTACTATGTTCAATACTGTACTGTATTTGGTTTTTTGAAGTTTTACTTGTATTGGCGCGTTAAGGAAAAATGATGAGATTAAATTTTCATGACGCGCGCGCACACCGCCACGGAATACCGACTGGGTACTCAGGTACCTAGCTAAAAGCTAAAAGAAGTATAACTTCTAACGCGTGTACATAAGTTACTTTGTTTTCTTGTTGATTTCTGCCTCATACAGACGAACATTATCACTTAATTAATCACAAATCACCTTTGTCTAATACAGGCAACATTTAAAATACAGGGTGTATTCTTGAAACGAGGCAGTAAGGGTAGGTAGGGACCTTAACCTTTTTTTATTACGTGCGGGAAATCACCACAGATACCTCCCCCTACGGAGCCGGAGGGGGAGATTATGTCGGACTCGAACCGACTAAACCGCACGCCGTCTCTGGGTCGTTGTGCTAGGCCGAAGGTGAGGTTGTCATGCGACATATCCGTCGCACCCCGGCTGACCCAGGGCCATCCCTCTCGGTCTGGCCCTCCTCGGGGTTAGCGACCTTAACCGTTGTAGTTACAGCAAAATGTTCTAAGAAGACCTTCCTCAACTTTTTGAGATATTTTGAACTGCATTCACAGATTTTGGCAAAATCCTACAGTCAGCAAGAAATGTGCTAAAGGTTGGGCAACAGCTAGTCCAGAGCCCCGTAACCCTTGTTTACATTTATCATATCGTCTCGTTGGCCTTACTTTAAAAGTAAACGTTCTTGATGTGTCTTTTTCAATGTCTCATTGAAAAATTCAGTTTATTAATATATTTTTGCTTAGAAACTCTAACTCGTTTAAAAACTAGTTAGTCAGTTAGTCAGCCTAGTTTACTTGTTTAACATGCACCCCGCGCTGTCCCCTAAAGACAAACCAACCCGTACTGCGCGTGCAGAGTACATTTCATGCCGCGGTCAACGGCATCATTCTTCCGCAGCTTACATCTCGGAGTCTGGTGTCCGCTTTGTGACTGAACTTCCATATTTTGGTCAAGAACATCATTCTTTGAGATTTTTTTCCAATTCAATTGGTCGGCTTTCTAGTCCAAGATGCGGCTATGATCGACAAACTGAAGACTACCACCTGACTTCTATAACCAATTCGTGATATTGAAATACTGCAGTGAGACTAGTCGGACTTTTGCTGGCTCCAACTACCCGTTACGACGTTCGGTAACTACCGGGTGTTACGGAAACGCTCCCGAAGCCGAAGAAGGCACCTGGTATAGTACTCCGGGTACACTACATATAGATCTAAAAAACAGTATAAAATAAAAAAATAAAAATCCAGATCGTATTTTATTAGATCTATACTCAGGGTACTAGCAGGTAACCTCGTGTTCGGTTCGGTTTCCGTAACGCCGGTGTAAGAGCTCTCGTGTCCCGCCGCTCCCGCGGCACTGACGTCCCGCGGCGCGCTGTCCCGTTGCAGGAGCCGGAGCTGCCGCGCGCGCTGGACGGCCTGCTGTACAACGAGGCCAAGCAGCTGTGTCCCGCCTACCAGGTACGGACCTGCCCAGCCCATTTATTGTTATTGTATTCTTTGTGACTATAGAATTCCCTTGCATGTGTTGAATTATAGTAGTTTATGATACTGTTGCATAATAAGGATTCTTAAAACACGAGTGTGTTTTAAAAAAACGAGCCGTAGGCGAGTTTTTTATATTATCACACGAGTGTTATAAGACCAAGTTATGTACAGTGTCATACACTACTTTATCTACTCCATATATTTATCTACTCTATATTATACATAAACTAATTTATTTTACAAACAAAACCAAACTTTTTTTAATATAAATGTAAAAAAAGTTGACGCCAAGCCAAGGCGCAAACATCGATTGCGCATGCGCGTTTCTTTTTTTTTTCTTCCGAATCGGCCGTTTTTTTTTTAAAGTAGAGGTGCAGTCCAGATGGAGGTTGTATAGGTGTATCGTTATGATTAAAAAGTTATTTTATGATATAGGTGTCCATACAAGACCTGTATCGGAATAAAACTTTTTTTTTGGCCTGTGCGTAATGTTTGTCATAAGAGTTTTGATTTCAATTTTATAATCTTTGTATTATAGTATCAGAGTAGATAAAATGGTAAATGTGTTGCACAAACGATAGTAATAATTTAAGCAAATAAAATGCATTTAAAAAAAATAATAATAATGAGAATGTTCTCACCGATGAAAATGACATATGAAATCAACTGTCTAACTGGCACGATTTATAAGACCTGTGACTGACAGACATACGGACGGCTCAGCGATCCTGCTAATTGTCAACCACTGTCATACGATAAACACTGCAAAAAATACCAATGATGTATAAACTTAAAGTCCAAAATTAAATGAAAAAGAGCTCATTACAATTTTTCCTTCACTCTACAAGACGCCATATAATTTTAGACTATAACGGCAGAACAGTAAAGCCTAAATAGTGTGTAGTATGACCATGGGGGACCGATACTAAGAAAATATCTTTAGTAATACTAAAAAATGAATAGATGGCAGTAGTAGACTCATTTGAAGAAATAAAAAAGTTAAAACGCTTATTTGCTGACTTAGAATCACGTAAATTATATTTAAAGATTTCGTGATAATCGTGCTTTTTATTTATTTTTGTGCCATCTAGCGGCACGGCGCATTGTGTCTGTAACTTTTATAATTACTGCAGAATCTGGCAGAATCAGTAGATATAGATTAGAATATTCATAGTTTTATTCGGTCATACTCAATGACGTTAATTTTAATACCAAAAATTAGAAAAAATTGCCAAAAAAATGTCGCCATCTAGTTATAACTCCTGAACTAAAAAGCTGCCTGCCTGGTTTTTAGAAGTTACAAGTGCGACCAGTTTTTGTCCCTGATTGTGCATCTGTATATGAATTATATTATCTATGGATATGACACTGGTTGACAATTAGCAGAATCAGTATCCAGACGGACAGACAGTGTAGTCTCAATAACAGGGTGTCGTATTTACCCTTGGAGTATGAAACCCTGAAGATAACCATCCATATTCACATTTACTATAGTAATAAAATACAATTAATTTACGAATATTTTCATATACAGCTGGCGAAGGAGCGCCTCATAGACGCGTTCGAGAAGGCCAAGCTCGGGCGCTGGATCAAGAAGCCGATCGAACAGGACCAGTTCGTGTGCGAGATCACCTCGGCCGATCCTAACGCACTGTTCGCTTAGGCGGGTGTGTATCTCCACGCGTGGGACTCGGGGGCGCCGGCCGTGGGGAGGCCCGGGGGCGGAGGGGGCAGCGGGGGTCACAGGACGGTACACGATGTCGATAAGATGTTTGCTAGTACCATAGATAGTAACTATCAGGCTAATTTAAACGTAAACTTAGAAAAAAATAAATTATTTAATGATAACGAAGTGAATATAGATAAGTTGAACTCTAAAGATGAAAATAATAGAAATGTAATTACTAATTCGCCGTTAAGTGACAAAAGCAGCAAATTTAATAGTAAACAAAAAGTGAGCACATTCATTGCTTGTCATTCTGCACAAAATTTTAATAATAATAATAAAAGTGATGTAATTACACCTCGGAGTCGTGCTACACATAACGCTGATACCAGGCTAGTTGATAATACTAAAAGTGTAATTATAAAGTATAATATAGATAAGTTAGCCGCTAACGCAGCGGCTGATACAAGAAGTGGTGATGAGCTTAGTGTAACCAAGTCAAATATTTCTAGTAACAACCAAAGCTTAATTAACGTTAGTCATTTAGTTAGTAAGGAAAAAAATAATACTTTAAACTATAATATCGGAAGAGGTCGTGGACGACTACACATGTTACTGAAAGATAACGTTGTTAGTAATGTAGGTGTTAGTAAGTGTCATAGTATTAGTAAAGATGAGATTAGAGTAGGCAGTGCACGCCCCGGTATTAACACTAGTATTAGTACGATTAAAACAAAAGGTAACATAAATAGTGTAGGAGTAAGTGACGGTAATATTAAGAGTACAGATGATAGACTAGATGTTAAGGATAAGTCGGTGTCAGACATACAAGCAAGGTTGGAGAATATACAGCTAGGCGGAGATAAATACAAATATTGGAAAGATTTCTACAAAAATCGAGCGAAACGCAGATGTGCCCAGCAGAACACATCAGCTGATGATGATGTATTTGATCTTTATAACAAAAGTAATGATACCAATACTGATTTACATGTTAATGTAGATAGTGTTGCAAACGTAAGGTATTTGGATGCCAAAGATATACAAACACATGATCAGAAGGATGATCTCACAGAGACAACAGCTGAACTAGGTACTGAGAAAACTTTTGTACATTTGAACAAAAATAATCTAGTAGAGTATAGACATATAGGACTTGTGGATGCCACAGGAGAAGTAGAAAAGAAAGAAGATAGCAGTCGATTGAGACCAAAAATTAATAAGTTAGACTTATATCTGCGTAGGTTTAGAGACATAGATACGTACAATGAACATGATAGCGTAGTCGATTCTAAAGTTAAACATGTAGGTACTGATTATTATCAGAGAGCTTCTTTAAATGTAGATAAAAGTGAAGAAAATAATAATTCGTCCTTAGACACGTATAAAGCTTCTAATAAAGTAAATAATGTTCTTGAAAACGTAAATAAACCTTCCAAAAATGCTAGTGAGGCGACACAGGCACAAAATAGAATAACAAACCGAGTGTTGTTAAAGAAATTACGTATTTACGACCAAATAAAATAGTTGTAATAATTGGGACTAGCTTGTTTTTCCCACCTCTACATGATGCCACTAGTCTTTAATAGAGGCTACACGGCCAGGGGGCGCCACCCGTACCTTGGCTTACGTCATAAAACTTCTAACACCAAATTGCCTAGTGCCATCTAGCGGATCAGTTTCGTGCAATTAAATTTGTCAGACGATTCTGGTACTTCTGACAGTCAATTAAATGTCAATTTTATTTGTATTAATCTTTTTAAATTAAGTTCATTGGCTGTGGTTTATGCTGTAATCAATATTTAATAGATGTACGCACAGAACGAAAACTATGACTTAAATTTTTTACACTTCACTGAAGTTAATCGTGAGTTGAATATGTCGGACTCGAATCGATTCAAACCTGAGACTCGCGTCAGCCATATTTTCAGGATACCAGGTCCGCCTTATAAAGGCAAAGCGCATTCCGATGTTCAGACAGAGGCCCAATCTCGCGTCCCTGTGGGACCCTGGGCCTGCTTCTGCCAGGGATACCTTCGATATTAATACTCTCACTTTCGTTGGCTGTTATTTTAGTAGTAATTACTTAAATTGCGTTGCTACATTAATTTAGAGGCTGCAACTGCCTCTATGTCGGTAGGAGAGTGTAGGTGGCGCCACTAGTATATTCCAAATCCTGCGAGCTTCCTGTGCTGTATATATTTGTAACTGTTCTGAGCTCTTCCCTACGTCTTCCATATTCTATATCTAGTGCGATACGGAATCTTATGTTTACTACTGAGCTTTATCTTTCAGCGACCGAAATTACTTATCACTTGACGATTGGCCAACGACTTTACATTGAAATAAATCAATAAATAGTTGATTATTAATAATTATGCAATAAAGTTAAGATTATTTTGTTTTGTTTTTTATTTTGTTCAAGATTTTATTTGATTTCAATATGAAAGAAATGTGATTTAAAATGAAAGAATTGTATAATACTTGTTTGTACTTTATCGTGCCTTTTTTTAGTTAGGCATTGTTTACTTACATAGAAACAATGAGACAATCACTTAATTAAGTTATGTACCTAGACGTACATAACGCGCCATCTGTTGATCAATGAAAAGATTCCTACATCGCACAGCTAAAATTTTCTTATCAAATCATAGTATTATAAAAGGCTTATTGGAAATGGCGACAACAGCCCGCCATTCCTTGCTGTTCTTCACTCACTTCACTTTACGAGCTTCGTCTTGGTACTGTCATTAAATCTAGTGTAGACGGCTGATTTTCTGGTACTTCTGAATAACTTTACATCTTATTACTAAGGTTATATTTAATATCTGTATTATTGAATTGTATATATGCTCTGTTGAGTAGCGCCCCGGGTCTCCCCACCGCTGCCCCGTATGCGATGTACAATGAATGGTTTCTATCAAAGCACATATAACATTGTATTATATGTATAGTAAAAACAGTATTTTCTCAAACATGCTTGGAAATGTGAACATTATTTTGACAACCTTCTTCGAGATAAATCGAAATTGCTGTACATGCGAGCAGCGGCCAGATAAAGTTGTATGAAAATCCATATCTGTCGTGTTTTAGCGGCCAAATAAATTACTATGTAAACTCATATCTGTCGTGTAATTTAAAAATGGAACCATCTTTTACTCCGAACCATGGCAACCGCGGAGGTAACTTATCCAAGGCATTAGGTACAATCAGTTTCGTGAACAGGTACAATCAGGATATAAATAAGTACTAGGGTAGCAGAAGCTAGCAGGAGGTTGTTACAATTTTTTTTTAAGTGACTCATAGTTTTATTTTGTACCCTAGTAGGTACCTACTTTTAGATATTACTGTAGTAGGTTAAATAATGGTTAGTAGAGAACCTCCTGCTAGCTTCTGCTACCCTAGTACTTTGTACTAGAAATAATGAGTGGATATGTTGCACTATAATTTATAAAAATTACTATTGTTCGTTGTTCGTCATTAATTTTGAAAAGTAGGTAACTAAAAAGTTCTGCCTAGATACTAATTAGTTTTAATTTCCGCGCATTGTTTGAGAAAAGCACTATACAAGCCTTGGCCACAACTGAGCGTTGCCGGACTCCGTAATGCGTGCCTCGGCTGCGCCTCGGCCCGCATACTTCACGATCGTCCGGCAACACTACAGTTGGCGGCCGCGGCAGTAATGTACTATTTCTTTATATATTTTAGTTATATTAAAAGCCGACAGATGTCTCTCTCTGTTATATTTAAGATGTTTATATACGTAGTTTGAACCTTTATGTAGTTAGTAGTTCTATCTCTGTCACACTGTATGGGGTATATGAGATGGAACGCTTTGGTAGAAGATCATTTTTCCCCGTCGAGTACCACGCGGTTGGTACAAATCAACCTTGGTAGCAGAAAGGTCTGATGTTTTTGTATAGAATTGTACAAGTGTGAGCGATTTAATGTGAAATTGCGAAGATCTTAAGATAAAATGAAACTTCACATGTTACCAAACAACTTTAAGCGTATCGCGATTAATATTTAACCAACGCCATCTAGCGGTACATTAGTGAAACTCTTTTTTTTTTACGGTGACTTTTTAAAGCTATTTCAATGTGGGTTTTTTAATCGAAACCGCATAAGGCTTTTGTTACTTATATTG
The DNA here is from genome assembly GCA_949126895.1 of Eilema caniola. Taxonomy (NCBI): domain Eukaryota; kingdom Metazoa; phylum Arthropoda; class Insecta; order Lepidoptera; family Erebidae; genus Eilema; species Eilema caniola. Next base: position 229,993 of record OX421485.1, read on the forward strand.
TTTAAATAAAAGCATGTGTAGATATACTGTTTCGCCTTCCAATATTATGTCGTAGTTCAGTTACTGAATAACAGAGGGCGTGAGTAGTCACTCGAAACACGACAGTAACATTTTCCAGTTCTTAATAATATTTGAATTGACACGATCAAACAGTTACATATAGTTGCTCATTGCTACAGAGTTTTTTTATTTTTTGTATTGAATATTTGATTTAGCTGTAAGTACAATTGTATTGTCGAAGAATTAATATATTATAGCATTTGGTCAACGGTGTGATTTATGGAAGAGAGTGAGAGAGGAGACGTTATCAAAGACTTAGTGTTAAATATAGATGGAACGGACTAGGTTGACTGTTCTTACTTATGTGTGTCGTTCGTGATAGAACGAGACGGCAATAGGTTTAATGCTACTTATAAACGTCATATCACGCTTTTAATTTCAAGTACAAACATACATATAGTCACTCCTGTAAATCCCCGAAGGGATAGACAGAGGTGTATTGACATTCACGATTCACAACTCAAGCGGGCACTGTCGTGGGCTGTATGTTCACTGTCGAATGGAGAACAACCCTATCCCTTGGTAGCCCAGTAGACACCCAGGGAAATAGATGGGCTGGCCCTATTGTACCCAACTGGTAACCAACACCTTGTACGGGAAATTAACTTGTACCATTTTAGTCTAGTAGGAGAATTTTTGAGAAACTAGTAAGTACTAGACCATGAAATACTATTCGTTGACGGATTGAAATCTATTGTCTATGACCAAACAAGTGACGTTCAATGACGTTTAGCGTTCCCTCTACGTTTAATTGTAAGTTTTTGTTCCAAGGAAGGACGTCCGCAGACGTAATGAGAACATACGTTTAGTTTACCAAATTAGTATAAAAAGAAAATAGTTTTACCAAATGACACGTTTTATTCTGGGAAACTAAAGATTTTTATGTATATACTAGCAACTTAGATCAAAAATTGCGCACAAATTTTAGATTAATTCGATAAAAATAAAAAAAATGTTTTCGGTCATACAATTTATATACGAAGAGATCTAGTATATACATAAAGGTTTTTCGAAACGCCATAATTATTAAAAGGTGGTCTGCTTACCCCCTGTACCACCACCCACCTAATCTCCACGTGACTTATTGTCTGTCTATTGTGTCTGTATTTTGTAGCCATTTTATTAATTTATTCTTATTATATAAAGGTACTTAAGTATATTGTCGTCGGAGGCGAGCCGCCCCGCGGTGGCCCTTGACTGAATGTGATTAAGTTTAGGAGAAATATGTACCAGACGAACGAATTATTCCAAATGTTATTGTTATGTTCTTTTTTATGTAAGCTTGTGTGCGAGTTCGTATCTTGAGAAAAGCTGTAGAAATGTTAGCACAATATTCGGTCACTTGTATAACTGAAAATAATTGAATTTGATGTATAACTTCAATAAATATTTTATAAGCGATCGTTTGTGTATTTATTTACTAGCTGAAACGCACGGTTCTGACCGCGTAAATGTTTTTTATACAACTGAGGTGGCAGACAAGTATACGGTCCGCCTGATAGAAGTTGGTTACCGTGGCCAATGGTCGTTGCAATGGTGCTGCCGACCCTGTAAACACAGAGTTCCTGTGCCGTCAGCGTAGAAGACAAATCACTAATATCCTTTGGTTTTCCCACTGACAGCACAAAAACTTCAGTGAGCTCTGGCTACGCTACTCACCGCCGGGAACACAACATGAGGTTATATGGCCGCGGTATTCTGTGGGGCGGAGGTACTTCCCCAGTCGGACTGCTCATTTGGACGGAAATACTGTCGTGTTCTATTGTGATTATTGGTGATATCTATGGTCAAACAAATGTAAGACTTAAGGTCTGACCAACATCTTTCTAAAATAACCTAATCAATATTCGTTCAGTGGGTTTTGCATCCATCGCAGATCAACTGTCAAGAAACAAGTTAATTATTATTTGTATTTCTATACCAGGCATATCCATCTGTGATGATGACCCTCTGAGTGGAATGCTAGATCCATGCAACGCCGGGAGCATGTTTTGACCTTGTCAAAAAGTTACGCAAAATACACAGTCAACTTTCGTTGCTAACACTAATTGAGTAGACTCTTTTAAGTAATGCACTTTGGCCTACTCTGTTGACGTGCGGAAATCTTTCTCAATAACGCCTCCCCCGGCTGTTATGGGTCTTCAGATGCCGCGGGGTGTAGAGACATTTTAACCTCGCTACTTGTTTTTCACAATCTACTTTTTGATATCTCGTCTGTGTCGTAACTATATGTGAATAAGCCTACGCCAGAGCTCCATCTGTCAGTAAGCAGGTAAACTCTTGAATCCTGAACAAGGTGAGATAGTTTTTCACACCGGAGTAGAGGTGCTTTCTGTATAGGATACGGGTTCATTCCCGCGTGTAACACTATTCTTTCATATCTAGGATGATTGTGCAAAGTAGATACTTGTAGAACCCAGGTGTGGGTAATAAAACGAAATTATATTTTGGCACAAAACTTAAAAATATTATTTATTGATACAATAAATTTTAATATTCAATTTAGATAAAAACTAAATGTTTATTCGTAACAATTCCATCAGAGCTCACCTTAACACTTACTAGTTCGTATTATATTCACAAACACAATACTTAATATTGTAATACCTATTGGTACATCTACACTTAGAGGAAGCGTTGAAACTGTAATTATACCTACTTAATTTATATGTAATTCGGAAACATTCTCATGAGCGATTTAATACAGATAAAAGTGGCGACACCACGTACATACAGCACCATCTAGCGGACACGAGCCGAACTAAGAAATTCCTGCATCACGATATTAAAGTTCTCACACTGGTCCCGACATGAAACATTGTGCAGGTGGCGTGGACTGTAAGTGATATTCCTAAGACACATTAGTAAATTGTTTGCGAAATTTCACTTACAGTCCTTTCACAGTTTAATCTAAAATATCAGCAGGTCAAAATGGTCACTTTATGGGAATTGTTTTGGGATAATATTTCATTATGTAGTGATATATTTACATGAAATTAGAATATGTTTAGTAGATGAAATATTATGATTCTGCTCATATGAGGGACCATTTTACGAATTTAATAGGAATTAATTGAGATTTACTAGAAATTCATATTATAAAGTTACTCGTATTTGGAAGAAATGTTTAATGCGACCTTTTTAGACTCGCAGATCTTGTACAGAATGCACAGTAAGTATACGTATAATCCATTCTTTTGGAGGAGTGGAGTATCTTAATACAGGCATTATTTGCTTAAAAGAGACTTCAATCAGAAAATTGTAACACCAAACTGTAGGTGTGGTACAACAAAAACTATTTTATTATTTACTACTTTATAAATGTCTTTATATTCTGATGAGTCTATATACAACGCTGTTGATAATATATCATCTAGAGAAATACAAAAATATAACTATGTCTAAGTTTGCCACGCCATGCGCGAGTATCTAAATGTAGCTATACATTGATTGTCATGCTTAGCACGATTGTTTTGAACAGAAGGAGATGAAATATCGCCGACAAGTATGTACCTACACTACACTAGTTGAGCGAACCAAACCATACGTCTCGTTAGGTTCGAGAACTATCCAGAAGTCACATTCGCTTTGGAAGCTTAACATATAATATAAATTAAATGTAGAATACACTGCGTCCGGGCTGCTTAGCCGTGGTCCTTATGATCGCAGTGCAAACGACTAATCAGAGTCGAGTACTTCGGTTCTTCCTCCGGTTGCGTCTATAAATAAGTACGCCAGCGACTCAGGTTCAACGATAGTCGCAGCGAAGTCACCGACGAGGCAAGGTTTACGTACTCGTTGTGGCCCGGACTTGTGCTACTGAAGACGTCGACTGCAGTGATCGACGAAACATATAGTCCGGAAGCAATGTATTCTACATGCAACGCCGGCCGTGTAAGCCTAAAGACTTATATTAATCGCTGCGCTCATATAGGTCATTGTATCTTAAAACTGATAACTCACAAGACGTTTCTCAATGAGTAAGCTATGTACAAAAATGAGCCCTTGTCGTTAAATAAGTATCACATTTTAAAAAGACCATTCGTAAAACACGATATTTGCTAAACATCACAATTATTCGAATCGTATTAACATTGATTAGGTCTAAAATTCATTTTTATAGTTTTTTAAGGCTTTTAATTTTTCTTTCGTTTTCGTAAGAAAATGAAAGAAGCCTCATCATTTGTTTGAAGTCTTCTTCTCTTTTACGGAGTGTGTTAATAAGGTTAATGGTGGATTAGATTTGTTTACATTCCGTGGGGATGTAAAAAAATCTAATCTATCAATGTATAGATTGAATGTAAAATATATCTCAGTTAGACAAAGCGTCCTCACAGAATGGAACGGATGATGCGGGTTTGAGTCCTGCCCTGATTACTAGTTTTGTTCTACTTAAAATATAATGGTAACTAGGTATGTTGTTACATTAAATTCACTGTATTTTCAACGTTTGCACAGCAAGGAACCACAGTCACGTTCCAACGGCTGAAGATTCCCCTCCCCCCCAGCCGCGGGGCTGCGGGCGGCACGGGCAGCGCCTTAGCGCCCTTCGCACGAGCGCGGCCAGCTCGGTGTAGAGCGCGCAGCGGCGGCTGGCCGGCTTGCAGATCTCGCGGTGGTCCACCGCCACGCCCGCCAGCGAGCCCACGCCCGCGTCTGCGCCACGGACGACATAATATGTACATACTCGTGTTATAAATGTGTATATATGTGTATCTCAGGCCTAAACCACTGAACCGATTTGAATGAAATTTGGTATAGGAGTAGATTATACCATAAAAAAGGACGTAGACTATGTTTGGTCGCGATAACCGACATCCACGCGGGCGGAACCACGGGTAAAAATCACTACGATGTAAAACGACATTTCAATTTCATCCGCCAATGTGTGAACGCAACATTCCCGTTACACCTACTAGTGTGTGAAACTGACATACCCCTAGCATCCTCCAGTTTGTGTAAGCAAAAATTCCCCTTTTACCCAACAGTGTGTGATCCAGACACCCATCACTAGGTGAAATCGACATTCCCCTTTCATCCACCACTGTGTAATCCCGGGAACCCGACGTTATCCTTTCGTACGCCAATAAGTGAAATGGATTAATTCTAAGTTCCTCTTTCACCACCTAGTAGAGAAACGAGAAATAAGTTGCGTAGTTATAACAAACAGCAGAGGCAGAGCTCCGTGCAGTAGGTAGGTACGTACCGGCGGAGTCGACGCTGACGATGCGGAGCCACAGCAGCGCCATGAGCGTGCGGCCCGTCTCCACCAGGGAGCGCAGTTGTAACCAACAGCAGAGGTGCAGTAGGTAGGTACGTACCGGCGGAGTCGACGCTGACGATGCGGAGCCACAGCAGCGCCATGAGCGTGCGGCCCGTCTCCACCAGGGAGCGCAGTTGTAACAAACAGCAGAGGTGCAGTAGGTAGGTACGTACCGGCGGAGTCGACGCTGACGATGCGGAGCCACAGCAGCGCCATGAGCGTGCGGCCCGTCTCCACCAGGGAGCGCAGTTGTAACCAACAGCAGAGGTGCAGTAGGTAGGTACGTACCGGCGGAGTCGACGCTGACGATGCGGAGCCACAGCAGCGCCATGAGCGTGCGGCCCGTCTCCACCAGGGAGCGCAGTTGTAACAAACAGCAGAGGTGCAGTAGGTAGGTACGTACCGGCGGAGTCGACGCTGACGATGCGGAGCCACAGCAGCGCCATGAGCGTGCGGCCCGTCTCCACCAGGGAGCGCAGTTGTAACAAACAGCAGAGGTGCAGTAGGTAGGTACGTACCGGCGGAGTCGACGCTGACGATGCGGAGCCACAGCAGCGCCATGAGCGTGCGGCCCGTCTCCACCAGGGAGCGCAGTTGTAACAAACAGCAGAGGTGCAGTAGGTAGGTACGTACCGGCGGAGTCGACGCTGACGATGCGGAGCCACAGCAGCGCCATGAGCGTGCGGCCCGTCTCCACCAGGGAGCGCAGTTGTAACCAACAGCAGAGGTGCAGTAGGTAGGTACGTACCGGCGGAGTCGACGCTGACGATGCGGAGCCACAGCAGCGCCATGAGCGTGCGGCCCGTCTCCACCAGGGAGCGCAGTTGTAACAAACAGCAGAGGTGCAGTAGGTAGGTACGTACCGGCGGAGTCGACGCTGACGATGCGGAGCCACAGCAGCGCCATGAGCGTGCGGCCCGTCTCCACCAGGGAGCGCAGTTGTAACAAACAGCAGAGGTGCAGTAGGTAGGTACGTACCGGCGGAGTCGACGCTGACGATGCGGAGCCACAGCAGCGCCATGAGCGTGCGGCCCGTCTCCACCAGGGAGCGCAGTTGTAACAAACAGCAGAGGTGCAGTAGGTAGGTACGTACCGGCGGAGTCGACGCTGACGATGCGGAGCCACAGCAGCGCCATGAGCGTGCGGCCCGTCTCCACCAGGGAGCGCAGTTGTAACCAACAGCAGAGGTGCAGTAGGTAGGTACGTACCGGCGGAGTCGACGCTGACGATGCGGAGCCACAGCAGCGCCATGAGCGTGCGGCCCGTCTCCACCAGGGAGCGCAGTTGTAACAAACAGCAGAGGTGCAGTAGGTAGGTACGTACCGGCGGAGTCGACGCTGACGATGCGGAGCCACAGCAGCGCCATGAGCGTGCGGCCCGTCTCCACCAGGGAGCGCAGTTGTAACAAACAGCAGAGGTGCAGTAGGTAGGTACGTACCGGCGGAGTCGACGCTGACGATGCGGAGCCACAGCAGCGCCATGAGCGTGCGGCCCGTCTCCACCAGGGAGCGCAGTTGTAACCAACAGCAGAGGTGCAGTAGGTAGGTACGTACCGGCGGAGTCGACGCTGACGATGCGGAGCCACAGCAGCGCCATGAGCGTGCGGCCCGTCTCCACCAGGGAGCGCAGTTGTAACCAACAGCAGAGGTGCAGTAGGTAGGTACGTACCGGCGGAGTCGACGCTGACGATGCGGAGCCACAGCAGCGCCATGAGCGTGCGGCCCGTCTCCACCAGGGAGCGCAGTTGTAACCAACAGCAGAGGTGCAGTAGGTAGGTACGTACCGGCGGAGTCGACGCTGACGATGCGGAGCCACAGCAGCGCCATGAGCGTGCGGCCCGTCTCCACCAGGGAGCGCAGTTGTAACCAACAGCAGAGGTGCAGTAGGTAGGTACGTACCGGCGGAGTCGACGCTGACGATGCGGAGCCACAGCAGCGCCATGAGCGTGCGGCCCGTCTCCACCAGGGAGCGCAGTTGTAACCAACAGCAGAGGTGCAGTAGGTAGGTACGTACCGGCGGAGTCGACGCTGACGATGCGGAGCCACAGCAGCGCCATGAGCGTGCGGCCCGTCTCCACCAGGGAGCGCAGTTGTAACCAACAGCAGAGGTGCAGTAGGTAGGTACGTACCGGCGGAGTCGACGCTGACGATGCGGAGCCACAGCAGCGCCATGAGCGTGCGGCCCGTCTCCACCAGGGAGCGCAGTTGTAACAAACAGCAGAGGTGCAGTAGGTAGGTACGTACCGGCGGAGTCGACGCTGACGATGCGGAGCCACAGCAGCGCCATGAGCGTGCGGCCCGTCTCCACCAGGGAGCGCAGTTGTAACCAACAGCAGAGGTGCAGTAGGTAGGTACGTACCGGCGGAGTCGACGCTGACGATGCGGAGCCACAGCAGCGCCATGAGCGTGCGGCCCGTCTCCACCAGGGAGCGCAGTTGTAACCAACAGCAGAGGTGCAGTAGGTAGGTACGTACCGGCGGAGTCGACGCTGACGATGCGGAGCCACAGCAGCGCCATGAGCGTGCGGCCCGTCTCCACCAGGGAGCGCAGTTGTAACAAACAGCAGAGGTGCAGTAGGTAGGTACGTACCGGCGGAGTCGACGCTGACGATGCGGAGCCACAGCAGCGCCATGAGCGTGCGGCCCGTCTCCACCAGGGAGCGCAGTTGTAACCAACAGCAGAGGTGCAGTAGGTAGGTACGTACCGGCGGAGTCGACGCTGACGATGCGGAGCCACAGCAGCGCCATGAGCGTGCGGCCCGTCTCCACCAGGGAGCGCAGTTGTAACCAACAGCAGAGGTGCAGTAGGTAGGTACGTACCGGCGGAGTCGACGCTGACGATGCGGAGCCACAGCAGCGCCATGAGCGTGCGGCCCGTCTCCACCAGGGAGCGCAGTTGTAACCAACAGCAGAGGTGCAGTAGGTAGGTACGTACCGGCGGAGTCGACGCTGACGATGCGGAGCCACAGCAGCGCCATGAGCGTGCGGCCCGTCTCCACCAGGGAGCGCAGTTGTAACCAACAGCAGAGGTGCAGTAGGTAGGTACGTACCGGCGGAGTCGACGCTGACGATGCGGAGCCACAGCAGCGCCATGAGCGTGCGGCCCGTCTCCACCAGGGAGCGCAGTTGTAACAAACAGCAGAGGTGCAGTAGGTAGGTACGTACCGGCGGAGTCGACGCTGACGATGCGGAGCCACAGCAGCGCCATGAGCGTGCGGCCCGTCTCCACCAGGGAGCGCAGTTGTAACAAACAGCAGAGGTGCAGTAGGTAGGTACGTACCGGCGGAGTCGACGCTGACGATGCGGAGCCACAGCAGCGCCATGAGCGTGCGGCCCGTCTCCACCAGGGAGCGCAGTTGTAACAAACAGCAGAGGTGCAGTAGGTAGGTACGTACCGGCGGAGTCGACGCTGACGATGCGGAGCCACAGCAGCGCCATGAGCGTGCGGCCCGTCTCCACCAGGGAGCGCAGTTGTAACAAACAGCAGAGGTGCAGTAGGTAGGTACGTACCGGCGGAGTCGACGCTGACGATGCGGAGCCACAGCAGCGCCATGAGCGTGCGGCCCGTCTCCACCAGGGAGCGCAGTTGTAACAAACAGCAGAGGTGCAGTAGGTAGGTACGTACCGGCGGAGTCGACGCTGACGATGCGGAGCCACAGCAGCGCCATGAGCGTGCGGCCCGTCTCCACCAGGGAGCGCAGTTGTAACCAACAGCAGAGGTGCAGTAGGTAGGTACGTACCGGCGGAGTCGACGCTGACGATGCGGAGCCACAGCAGCGCCATGAGCGTGCGGCCCGTCTCCACCAGGGAGCGCAGTTGTAACCAACAGCAGAGGTGCAGTAGGTAGGTACGTACCGGCGGAGTCGACGCTGACGATGCGGAGCCACAGCAGCGCCATGAGCGTGCGGCCCGTCTCCACCAGGGAGCGCAGTTGTAACAAACAGCAGAGGTGCAGTAGGTAGGTACGTACCGGCGGAGTCGACGCTGACGATGCGGAGCCACAGCAGCGCCATGAGCGTGCGGCCCGTCTCCACCAGGGAGCGCAGTTGTAACAAACAGCAGAGGTGCAGTAGGTAGGTACGTACCGGCGGAGTCGACGCTGACGATGCGGAGCCACAGCAGCGCCATGAGCGTGCGGCCCGTCTCCACCAGGGAGCGCAGTTGTAACAAACAGCAGAGGTGCAGTAGGTAGGTACGTACCGGCGGAGTCGACGCTGACGATGCGGAGCCACAGCAGCGCCATGAGCGTGCGGCCCGTCTCCACCAGGGAGCGCAGTTGTAACCAACAGCAGAGGTGCAGTAGGTAGGTACGTACCGGCGGAGTCGACGCTGACGATGCGGAGCCACAGCAGCGCCATGAGCGTGCGGCCCGTCTCCACCAGGGAGCGCAGTTGTAACCAACAGCAGAGGTGCAGTAGGTAGGTACGTACCGGCGGAGTCGACGCTGACGATGCGGAGCCACAGCAGCGCCATGAGCGTGCGGCCCGTCTCCACCAGGGAGCGCAGTTGTAACCAACAGCAGAGGTGCAGTAGGTAGGTACGTACCGGCGGAGTCGACGCTGACGATGCGGAGCCACAGCAGCGCCATGAGCGTGCGGCCCGTCTCCACCAGGGAGCGCAGTTGTAACCAACAGCAGAGGTGCAGTAGGTAGGTACGTACCGGCGGAGTCGACGCTGACGATGCGGAGCCACAGCAGCGCCATGAGCGTGCGGCCCGTCTCCACCAGGGAGCGCAGTTGTAACAAACAGCAGAGGTGCAGTAGGTAGGTACGTACCGGCGGAGTCGACGCTGACGATGCGGAGCCACAGCAGCGCCATGAGCGTGCGGCCCGTCTCCACCAGGGAGCGCAGTTGTAACCAACAGCAGAGGTGCAGTAGGTAGGTACGTACCGGCGGAGTCGACGCTGACGATGCGGAGCCACAGCAGCGCCATGAGCGTGCGGCCCGTCTCCACCAGGGAGCGCAGTTGTAACAAACAGCAGAGGTGCAGTAGGTAGGTACGTACCGGCGGAGTCGACGCTGACGATGCGGAGCCACAGCAGCGCCATGAGCGTGCGGCCCGTCTCCACCAGGGAGCGCAGTTGTAACCAACAGCAGAGGTGCAGTAGGTAGGTACGTACCGGCGGAGTCGACGCTGACGATGCGGAGCCACAGCAGCGCCATGAGCGTGCGGCCCGTCTCCACCAGGGAGCGCAGTTGTAACAAACAGCAGAGGTGCAGTAGGTAGGTACGTACCGGCGGAGTCGACGCTGACGATGCGGAGCCACAGCAGCGCCATGAGCGTGCGGCCCGTCTCCACCAGGGAGCGCAGTTGTAACCAACAGCAGAGGTGCAGTAGGTAGGTACGTACCGGCGGAGTCGACGCTGACGATGCGGAGCCACAGCAGCGCCATGAGCGTGCGGCCCGTCTCCACCAGGGAGCGCAGTTGTAACCAACAGCAGAGGTGCAGTAGGTAGGTACGTACCGGCGGAGTCGACGCTGACGATGCGGAGCCACAGCAGCGCCATGAGCGTGCGGCCCGTCTCCACCAGGGAGCGCACGGCCGGCCGCGCCGCGCCCGCCGCGCGCAGCCAGCGCGCCTGCAGCTCCAGCACCAGCGGGCAGTCTGCGGGGGAGGGCACTGGTTAGTGGAACCATCACAGGCCTTGGCAGGCCACGATGTGCAAACATCCGATAGTGTTCCGTACTTTTGCAAAATCTCGCGGCCCGCAATCCAAAATGACCACATTTTTAACATTATTGTTGTATACAGGGTGTAATCGTTAAGTGTGTCCAGGCGATTATTCCGTAAGTATTACAGATATCAAAAAACTTTAAACTGATGTCGAAAGTAACTACGTTACCTAATGAGTAAAATGACATCAATAACTTTTTTTAAATCAAACGAGAGGTATCTAACATTTTGACAGTAAACACTCCCATACATTTACTATGAGGTTAGTAGAAAGGTTTTAGGTACGTACGTACACCAGAAGGGACTTCTCTATCTGGGTACTCTCTTTTGTAGGCGATAATGGCCGCTCTTTTGTTACGATCATATTTGTAGTAAATTTTTAGCATATCTCTCATTTCTCTTTTGGAATATGCCATTTTACAATCAATAAATGAAACAATCACGATTAATAACGCAAATAAAAAAAAAAACGATAAATTGGCGGGAACAACAACCCGAGATAAAGGTTTTGAATTTAGAACGAACACCAAATAGTATCTTTATTTTTTGTAGTGTGTTGCTTTTCAGTTAGCTCAAATTACTTAACCTTTCGTCCGTGGAGTGTCAAAATGTCATTATGCCCTATCTGTGGATCCCATTACAGGACTTTCAACAGATAGGGGTTTAAGCACATTTTTTGCAAACAGCTCAAATTACTTAACCTTTCGTCCGTGGAGTGTCAAAATGTCATTATGCCCTATCTGTGGATCCCATTACAGGACTTTCAACAGATAGGGGTTTAAGCACATTTTTTGCAAACATGGGAGTAGAAAACCATTATTTTCTCTAAATCTAATTGGAATTTAGAGTAATTCCTATTGGAATTATCATTTTAATAAATGTCTTTTTCTTATTCCTTACACTACACTTGACTTTGAATTGCCTTGTAACCGTTATAAGACAAATAATATGGGTTACCCAGAACTTAACTTTTATTTTCTAATTAATAAAAAATAAAACGCCGGCTGGATATAATATTATATATTTTATATACAATCTTACATACTTAATAAAATAAAACCAAATGGCATTATGTTCCAATACATTTTTTTTATACCACACCTATTTTTAAAGTTTGATGAAAAAAGTCCCTCTTCAAAATGTCACTAAGTGGGTCTCATTTAACTTTAGTTTACAGTGCATTATTGGCGTCAGGGACAAGAAGTGTTTTGTTTACAATAATTTAAGCTTATCGCCTAACTAGTTTAAGCAATGATATGTTGTTACATTCTATAGAACTTGAACAATAATGTATCAAATATGAGACTCATAACTGGTACAAAAAACAATGTCTTATTTATACTAAGATTTTGCAGAATATGTGCATAAAAGTGTTATAATAATTAATTATTCAAGATTTACATGAAACTAGGCGTTTACTCCATTGAAAAAAACTACATGTTTGGAAGAAAAATATGAAAAACCATGATCTTAAACATAGTGAAAAATTAGCATGTTTGCTCCATGACGGTTAAATAGTATGGATACGACTTAGTAAATGCAAAAATAAATCAGTATGTTTTTTTTAACTTATTTTTATTTATCTATTGATGAGCCAAATATTACAATTACTGTTGTGATTATATGCTTGAAGATAAAAAAAAGACGGGTTGCACTCTGGGAGTGCCAGCAGAAGTGAAAACATTTTCTTCTCTCTTTCTTCGTTATATACATAGAAAAAGATAAAAAGAATATACCATACCATACCATACCATACAATACAATACCTATAATATAGCGCCAATCATAGAACCTATCACTAATTTTCTACTAATTTTCTGTCAGAAGAAATTAATAAATTACAAAAAGAAAAAATAATCACAAAAAGTGTCAGGCCAGGTTGAACCCGGTACTATCTGAAACCATAGGGACTTACAGTCGAAGCGTTTACCGCTAAGCTACGATGCTATTTATCGTATCTTGCAAAATAGACAGTCTATAGCTAATGTTGTATGACGTCAGTCGTCGGTTACGGTTCAAAGGTCAAGCGATCCTGACGCGACAGTACGGATGAATGTAACAGCATTTTTATCTAGTACAACAATATGGATGACAATTTATATATAACTCATTGACGACAGTTTTATTCTACATAAAAATCAAATCAATAAAACTAAATCATTTCATTTTTTATATGAAGTTCAAAAGTCTTATCCATATTTTATGAACGGGCAGCCATTTTGTGAGTTAAAACCTATATCTGTGGCGAGTCCCAGAATAGGACTTTATGTTGTTATATTATTTTTGAGGTTGGATTTTTTGCATTTACCACGTAAATACACGCATTTTGTAATAATCACATTGCAGTTTATTATATTAGTGATCTGATTACACACATTCGCGTCGGTTATAATAATGTTTCAATCCTAATATGATCAAGCAAAATCCATCTACCAATTCGTAAAATGACTTGCCCATCGCTTCAAAGCTTGTTTTTGACTTAAAATGTAATTAATAGGCCCATGTTAGAAAATAAACTGAAATATTACTTATTGTTCCATCGTCTTTTCTGTAGAAACACACACAAAACTTAGGAAATATTGTTCGAACTAGCAAGAAATGCGCGGCAATCTATGACTGAGCAGGTCACAGATTAAACTAAAAAAAATCATTTTTTTCGTACTACAGACGTGTAACGTTGCATGTCAGAGGGAAAAGTCGTTCATTCTTATTCGATTTTTAACGTGTGCGAAAGGGTAAGAATCGTCTTTACTCGTTAAAATAAGGCGCGAAATGAACATCTGGTAGGTCAAGTGGCGAGTCCCACCACAGGACGCGCCACAGACAAGCATTTTTTAAAAAGTCCCATAATGGGATCCTCCACGGACGAGGGGTTAATGCGATATTGAAACATGGTTTATTACTAATTTGAAGTGGTAAGATAATTAATTCACACGTGTATCTACTTGAAAATCATCATTGTCATATTATACGTAATCATAAAATATGATTAAGGTAAAATGGGTACTAGATCACTTAAAATAAGGAAACTAAAACCTTTCTACTAATCTCATAGGTACTAAATGTATGGGAGTGTTTAATGTCAAAATGTTAGATACCTCTAGTTAGATTTTTAAAAAGTTATTGATGTCATTTTACTCATTAGGTAACGTCCTTTCGATATCAGTTTAAAGTTTTTTGATATCTGTAATAGTTACGAAATAATCGCCTGGACACACTTAACGATTACACCCTGTATAATGATGGTGACTATCATTCCTTCTCCATCAAGCTGATGGCAATTATATAGTTCATTACTGCCGCGGCCACCAATTGTAACAAACAGCAGAGGTGCAGTAGGTAGGTATGTTTACATTTCCAAGCATGTTTGAGAAAAATACATTACATGTGTCCATTACAAAATTCGGCAACACTGATAGCCTCCGCAGTTGTTTTGTTGAGGTTATCCATTGTGCAGGTATAGGGGTGGGCACAATACAACATGAACCATTCCTAAAAGTTACTTTTAGTTCATCATGAAGGAAAGAGATGTCATATTGACGTGACGACTATTTTAAAAAAAGTTCTCAACCTTTAACTTTTTTTACACAATTGAGGTGGCAAACGAGCACGTGGCTCACCTCATGGTAAGTGGTTACCATGGCCTATGGACGTGTGAAACACCAGGAGACTCGCACTGTAAACGCAGAGAGTTTCTGTGCCGTCAATGTAGAAGACAAAGCAAGACAAGCCTTAAATCTTCCCACTGACAGCTAAAAACTATCCAGTGAGCTCTGGCTACAACACGAGGCTGTTAAGGCAGCGGTATTCTGTAAGGCGGAGTTACCTCCCCAGTCGAACTGCTCAATTGGGCTATCCTACATCCTACAGGATAACTGAAAGATTAATCGTATGTCCAAAAGGTTTGTGCACTAAAGTGGACTCACCCTTGCTGATCTCCAGTAGCTCGATGCTCCGCGCGGTAATGGGAGTCTTGATGGCGGCAAGTGGGGAGCCCCTGTGCGGCACCGAGTAGAACATGAAGCCCACGCTCTGCACCCACAGGGACGATCTACTCGCCAGGGAGGATATGTCTTCTGGCAACAACACACTTGATGGTAGTACTCGTAGTATATTGGATAGCTTTTTATCGAAATGTGGATTCTGTGTCAACTAGGATGATGTTAAAATTGTGGAACTCTAAAAAATGCCCATACTGTGGGCATTTCTAGAGTTCCACAGTATATTAGTTTATGAAACTGTTACATAATAAGAATACTTAAAATACAAGGAGTTAAAAAAACGAGCTATAGGCGAGTTAATCACACAATTTTATCTGTCATGACATAATTAATAAAATTTGCTTAAAATGACAGAAAAGTTGAGCGACCAAATCCATTTTCTGATTGCATATGAGCGTTGTATCGCGTCCACAGATTACTAGAGAAAAACATGCATTGACACTTCCTTATGCAGAAGACTCTGTATCATAATGTAATTTTGTTTGTTGGACTCGAACCGACTGAAATCACACTCCGTCTCGAGGCTACAAATACCGGAGTATGATATATTCCTTCCACCCCGGTTGGCCCCCTCCGGTAGCCTCACCTTCCTCACGCACAATGGCCCAAAAAAAAGTCTAAATGCAGACAAAAGAGTCCCTATCCATTCCCTTACCTTCCTCATTTGAAGACACGAGCTCGTAGCTATCGCTCCGGTCCTCGCTGGCCTCCGAGTCGGCCCTCTCGCCGCCCATGCTCAAGTCCAGAAACTCATTGAAAGCCCTTATATCGCTCTCCCCACACCCAAACATATCCGTATTCCTCAACACTTTCAACAAATTCTCTGTTTCTTGGACACTATTTGTATTTTGGTCTGTGTATCCATCATTTTTGGATAGATAATATTCGGTATTCATTGAATTTACATCATTTGGCTCTAAATTGTCATTATTTTTAACCATTTTCACATTTGTATCATTTCGTGTAAGTCCATTTTCATTTTCAACGTGTATATTACTTGTATTTTCGTAACTATTATTATAATTATTTAAATAATCACTATTATTACTTTGGTCCTCTGTGTTATTGTTTATTTTATTGTCATTTATGTTTTTATCGTTTAGTTTTATGTAGGCTTCATAAGCTGAAAAGAAAAAATGAATAATAAATTCAAGTAAAAAAAATAAAAAATATAAAAATAAAAAAATTATAAAATACGCGGCCGCTATACAGGAGGCGCGGGTTCAATAACCGCTCGTGCAAATATTTGTACCCATAAGGTATTTGCATTGGTCTGCCCGTACGTTTAAGCGTCGGTCCCAATTGCCACATTATGAACATCTATGGCAGTCGTTACTGGTAGTTGGAGCCCTAAAAAATTCAACAACTAGTCTAACTGCAATACTTCGTTGATATTGCCGTGGGTTCTAGAGGTCAGATGGCAGTCACTTCACGGAAAATGTCGAAGTTCAGCCAAACATGCGGTTAGATGGATAAAGCGGACTCTAGACTACGGGGTGAATGCTTCGGATGTGACTGGGATTAACGCTAGGATGAGAAAGTTAGAGTAACTATGGGTACCACATTTTCCTTCAGGTACTCGTGGAACACCTTTTAGGTGAACTAAGGGTGTCAAAAAGTTTCTACCACGCCTAAGAAATCCACTAAGTGTTCCACGAGCAATACCTCACACATACGGGGTTGGTTTGCCGACCACTGCTTACCCTGGCAATAGATCTGCTTGATGAACAGCCCGCCCTTGGAGTGGCCCACCCACACGATCGGCCTCTGGCCCACTCCCAGCTCCAGTAGCTGGCTGATCATCTGTTCTGCTCTCTCGTGCAGACGGAGCCTGAAATAAACCACATTTTCTGTTATAAGAGACAGTAAACAAAGACAGCCTCCGTGGCGTGGCGGTAGTGAACGCGGCCGCTACGCAGGAGGCGCGGGTTCGATCCCCGCTCAGTGCAAATATTTGTATGCATGAATATGTATATTTGCATTGGTCTGGGTGTTTCTATGTATAGTATGTATGTATTTACAAAAAAAAAAAACGTATCTAAGTATGTTTATCCGCATTCTAGATTCCATAACACAAGCTAGTTAAGCTATGCTTACCATGGGT
Organism: Eilema caniola; assembly: GCA_949126895.1. NCBI lineage: Eukaryota > Metazoa > Arthropoda > Insecta > Lepidoptera > Erebidae > Eilema > Eilema caniola. The sequence continues at coordinate 247,094 of OX421485.1, forward strand.
CTAGATAGCGTTGTGTGAAATGTTGTGGAATATTTATTTATTTATTTATTTATTAAACATACAGTCAGCTTGGCATATATTAGGTATGTGGGATCGAAAATCATAGTTGGCGAATTGTGGGTGTTAATACCTCTGCCTCTGGTTTTACACGTTTTTTTTTACCACTGAGGTGGCAGACAAGCGCACTGCCCACCTAATGGAAAGTGGTTACCCTGGCCTATGGACGTGTGCAACACCAGGGGCGCCACACTCGCGATTCATTTAAAACTATGGACGTGTTCAACACCAGGGGAGTCACACTCGTGCTGCCGACCCTGTAAGCACGTTTCTGTGCCGTCAGTGTAGAAGACAAAGCAGGAATAGCCTTTGGTCTTCCCACTGACAGCACAATACCTTTCCAGTGAGCCAGTGAGCATGATTAATGTATGTATATTTACGATTATTTATTGTAAAGGTGATTTTTTTTATAAAATTAAAGATAATGCAGGATTATTTCTTTCAATTGTGGGCAGGTGTGCTCTGGTGTTTAGTTAACGATCATTGGGTTGCTACTTGGATGGGAAAATGCTTAGTGGTAGGTTTAAAAGTAAGTCTTGGCTCTCAACAGTCGTTAGGTCAAAACGGAGGCCTATATGAGCAACCTGAATAACTCTGTCACAGGTTGGCCACTAAGTACAACTCAGGTTGGGAGGTCAAACGACAGTCGCTCGTGGAAAAGCCTACATAGTAATAAAAAAAGCGCACGCATCTCTGACTCAAAAGTACAAACTTAATAGTTTTTGTAGTATGTAAACACCACTTCTTATTTCTTATAAAAATGCGCGCCTGTTGTGCTTTTAGAAATTCAAACTTAAGTGGGAACAAGTGAGGATTACCATGAACAAACAAAGCCACTTCGAGCATGTAAAGCGACGTAAGTGTTAGGATGTTATACTTTACGAAGTATGGTCTAGAGCTGTCTGTAGACTGCAAAGTGAACATAGACCGCATGCAACGTTTTTGAGCTTTAAAAACTACGCCATTGTTGGTTGAATTACCCCATAAAAAATACCATAACGAAACAAGGACCCAGCTAGATCACTCGATCCTGAGATGCGTACCGTCTCTACCGTGGTGAATGTTCTGATGAGCTATTCCAATTAGTCCCACCCTCTCCTTTCCTATACAGGACAACACGTGCAGGGCTTAGATGTCCCCCGCATTCGGTGCAGAATATTTCTTCAAGAACCAAGCGGTTTGGTGACTCCTTTCTTTGTTGCACCATTAGGAGCTGGAGCTCCTTGCCAGCTCACGTGTTTCCTTCTTCCTACAGTCCCGGGTCCTTTAAGCGGGGCGTGACAAAGCATCTGATGACGCCGTTAAATTGACGTGTATTATATAAAAAAATAATGCTAAACTAGACTAGCTAGTGGGAAATTCTTCTTTCATGAATGTTTTTTATAAATGTAGCCTTACCTTAGAATATTTTCAATTACATTGGAATGTTATACAACAATATTGAGTGTAGAATGTCAACTATACTTACTTATATTATTATTACAGTACAACTATAAGAATTATATTATATTATCTGTGGTACAAGTAGTGAAGCAATGAGTCGTTAGACTGTGCCTGCCTTATCAAATATCGGTACTATGGGTGCGAAGTTCAACGGCCTTGACTAGGGGACCGAACTAGGAACGTTGACTCCTAGCTCAATACCTACAGAGGCCGAGGATCCAATACATATTCACGCCTATGAATCCTTGAAGCAGTAGGAACAGCTGTTTCAACACCCACATTTCGCCAACTGATTTTCAGTCCCACATGATATCAAGCAGGCACTTTGTCGTGGGCTGTATGTTTACCGTCGGACGCCCGCAGAAGATGGGGGGGCGCTATTGTAGGTACTGCACCGGGAACCAATACAGTAACAATCGTTAAGATAACTTCATTGCAAAGAATCAATAATTTTTTTGGTTTTTTTTTTTTTTATTACAAGAAATAATAGTAGCAACCGAAATTATCGAAATTACTAATATTCCAACTAAGCTAAATTGCTTGTGCTAGGAGTGGGTTCACATAGGGCGTGTAATGGCCAGGATTCGAACCCGGGACCTCTCGATCGTAAGGCCGACTTCTTAACCACTAAGCTACCAACGCAATGAATTAGCGTACTGCTGGTCGTAGGCCTTTCCCAACACTGGGAGGCTCTGGTTTACTATTTCCACGCTGGCGAGACGCGTTTTATTTCGAGTGTTCCTTCTGTCGCAGTGATATCGTCTGCGTATTGTTCCGTCAGTCGCCTCTTACGACACCCTTCGGATGAGATGGGGTGGGGACAGTTGTATTCTTTCTCTGTCACCACACGGATCGGATCAGACCACACGGATTACAATAGATAACTTACCTTTTACAGCCTTTGATCCAGAGAGGTCTCCAGAGGTAGGGGTCACTTGTGTAGTTGACCGAGATGACCCTGGCTCCAGGGAAGTCTTCCTTGATCCAGTCCCGGGGCCAGCAGGTCGAGTAGCAGTCATCACACACGCACCCGCACCCCGCCTCACACTTCTTCACCTTCTCTTCACTTATCCCACAACTGCACTCATTTAACTTACCATTTTTAGATTTACATTTACACTTATTTATACCGTTACATTTATCACCATTTACATTACATTTAATTATATTTACATCACAGTTTTTGTTGCAGTCGTTTTTGAATAACTCCGTTACGAAATTAGCCTGAGTTTCATAATTATTTACATTTAAAAATGTATTGTTGTAGAATTTCTCTGTTATAAGAGAGTTTTCGTGTGGAAGGATTTTTTTGAAACAGCCGTTGATCTGTTGAAATGAAACCGTTTCATTTATTTCGGTTTCATTTAGGTTGGTTTCGTATGCGAAGCTGGTGTTGGTGTAGGGTTGTTCCTGCTGTTCCCCACAGGCGCAGGGCTGCGGGGGGTGGTTCCTGAGGGGGACTTTGGTGGGGTCTAACTTGTATTTAGACCGCCAATCGCCCTGACGCCACGTGTTGCCCAGAGACCCTAGAATGGAAGAGATTTGGTGGTTTCATTTTTCGTTTCTACTCAATTTTTGGGTGCGCATTAGTGTGGGTAGTGCATTTTTATTTTGTATACTTTAGTCTTTAAGAATTTACTGTAACGCATATCTGTGTTTTGTAATTAAAGTCGTAAAGCCTTCATTGTTAGATTTTTTAGTCTTCAACCAGATTAATTTAAGATGTGGTCTACACATAAAAAAGAGCTTCCGGAAAGCTGATTTGAAGGCTGCGACGAAACTAAACAGTAAGTATCGGTGGCGAACACAGATATTGTGCTAGGTCTAGTCTTTATTTCCATTAGAAAATCTGTGTCTATCTCTGTAATCTGTCATTCGGGTCTGCTACTGCACTTACTTATCCCGGGCACTATTGTTGACTCGAGCCATGCATCTGAGGCTGAGTCTAGGCTGTAAATCTGTCTGATGTTAATCAGCCCTATCCCTTAGTCGCCTTGTACAGTCAGCATCATTAAAATGTTGCTAACAAAAGTACTCAAAATAATCCAAATACCAAAATACCAATTTTATATTGGTTATAAGAGTACTCGAATAGTTGTAAGTGTCCAGGTCCACCTATCTTAACAATCGGTCTTCCAAAATTATGTCAGTTAGTAGAGTATTCTTATTCGTATACACAATCACGCCGGTCGATGGTATCCAGTCAAGTATAATTTCAAAAAATCTAGACATTGTCATTTAATCGCATTTTGTATCCTTTTCTTACTTGTAAAGCCATCCCTTTCACACAATGGCGGGATGATAAGGGATGGGTATATGAGTAAGAAAAAGATACAAATTTTTTCAATTGACAATGTCTATTGTATTTTTCTTAAGTTGACAGTTGAATAAGCCATGAACTATCAACTTGCATTATTGAGAAAAGTATGAAGGTCTAGATTTTTTGAAATTATACTTGTCTGGATACCATCGACCGGCGTGATTGTGTATATGAATATGAATACTCTACTAACTTACATAATTCTGGAAGACCGATTGATAAGATAGTTGGACCACTCAGGACACTTACAACTATTTGAGTACTCTAAGAACCAATATAAAATTGGAATTTTGGTATTTGGATTATTTTTACTACTTTTGTTAGCAACATTTTAATGATGCTGACTGTACGACACCGCATGGGAAGAGAAGGGGTGGCCCAAATTCTACTCTTTTTTTCACCACTTAGGTGGCAGACAGGCATTCGGCCCACCTGATGGGAAGTGGATACCGTGGCCTATGCACGTGTGCAACATCAGGAGAGTCACACTCGTGCTGCCGACCCTAAGAACAGAGAGTTTCTTTGCCGACAGTGCAAAAGCAATAGGTACAAGTCTTTGGTCTTCCCACTGACAGCATAAAAGATCTTCAGTGAACTCTGGCTACCCTATTCCGGCGCGCATCGTAGGACGATGCGCGCCTCCCCACACCGGGGTTGAGTCGGGGACCGCGTGGTCCCCCCCTCCCAGGGATGGCCCTGGGTCAGCCGGGGTGCGAGGGATATGTCGCATGACAACCTCACCTTCGGCCTAGCACTACGACCCAGAGACGGCGTGCGGTTTAGTCGGTTCGAGTCCAGAGTGGGTATCCGAGGGGATTTCCCGCACGTAAAAAAAAAGGGCTACCCTACTCACAGACGGGAACATAACACTTAGGTTATCATGGTAAGGGTCGAGGTACTTCTCCAGTCGGACTGCTGTCGTAGTGTCCTACCTCGGTACAAATGTGGAACCCCTACTGAAATGTGGTACATTATTACGAAAACATCTTTACCATATAGTCCGTGCATGAAGATGACGTCCAGCGTAGGGGCGGCAGGCGTGTGCAGCACCACGCACTCCACCTTAGGCTCAGGGTGCAGGTGGTCCGTGCCGGCCGCGCGCGGCTTCGACGCCTGCTTGGACGCTGGAACACCAGGGGAGCTATTAGAGCAGCGTGTTGGTATATATGGGTTTGAGGTACCGTTGGTCAATCCCTAGCAGCGGCTTTTTGAGATAAAATATTACAAAGCAATTTGAATTTAATCTACGGGAGAAAAAGATCAAGGTCATTTGAAGGCGGAGGGCGGCCACATAGCGTCACGCAAGTGTTCTCGCAGTCATTTCTTGTATAAAAGGCTGGCCGCCACCGGCCGCTGCTGATCGATGCTGCTTCATTGGGAATTGTCCGCTTGACAACTTGAAACCAAATGGTCAACTGTGAGTGTCTTCAGTATCCCAGGCACCCTCATCAACATTCTCGAAGCATTTTCCCATTTTTAGTTGGGTTGACTTTCCAGTTTAACTCTGATACGGTTGAACTTCGATATTTTCCGTGAAGCGACTGCCATCTGACCTCCACAACCAATTGGCGATATCGTAGCTACTAGTCGGAATTTTGTTCTAACTGAGCGTAACGATTGTCATTGATAGATAATATTTGCTTCGGCCGCAAATCCAACCCACGTTCCCTGTGTAGCAGTGGCAACGACACATGGGCTGTCAACACCATTATATCCTGCTAATTTTCGACAGCCTCCGTGGCGTAGCGGTAGTGAACGCGGCCGCTGCGCAGGAGGCGCGGGTTCGATCCCGCTCTGTGCAAATTTTTTAATGCATAAATATGGTATGTCGGTCCCGGTTGTCATACAAACATCTATGACAGTCGTTACGGGTGGTTGGAGCCCTCAAAAGTCCAACAACTGATCTAACTGCAATGCTTCGATATCGCCTTTGGGTTGTGGAGGTCAGATGGCAGTAGCTTCACGGAAAATATCCAAGTTTAGCCAAATCCACAGTTAGACTGGTAAAAAGCGGACCCCAGACTCCAAGTTGAAAAGCTTCGGATGCGATTGGGATTAACGCGGGGATGAAGAACAAAAAGGAAAATTCTATAATGTGAATGTTTGTGAAGATGTTCCGATGTTTGCTACTCGGGTAAGACCCAACAGTAGTGTAATATGGGGTGAGCGTATTGCCGACAAGTGGGCACTTAGTCATGTACTGCATGTTTACTGACGAATGCCCTATCCCTTAGACCCCTTCTACGACCCCCACGGGAAGAGATGGAGGAGCGCTTTTCTACTTCACCGCGAACCAACACGGTATGAATCTTTAAAAATCTTCCAAACTATATTGTGTCACGTGAATACCTAACATATTCAAATATTCAAACAAACACAGTTCGGAGCGTCCTTGACCGCGACTGAGAGTTACATTATCACGCGTGTCTTGTGTTGCTAATGTATGCCTGATAACTATGTGATGACGAGTTTTAGGGAGTACGTGTGGCTGGTGAGAGAGCTGGGCCTGCTATGTTGGAGGTCGGGGGTCTGATCCCCGCTCAACGTAACTATTTGTGTGCATTAATATGTGTATGTGCATTGCTATAGTTAGATGTTTGGGGCTTCAAGTTAGCTTATTGCGATGTTAAACAATGCTGGGACAGTTCTTAAGAATCCTGCATACCTAGGTACATACGGAGGCTTTCCTAAAAGCTAAAATAACTCAAGTTATAGGAATAGAAGAGTGAATTCTGGCACTAAAGTACTCTGGAGGTTTGCACGTTGTACTAACACAGTCAAAGTGAATATCTTTAAAGCCTTCTGTCAGTCCTTCTACACGTGCAGCCTGTGGTCGTGTTACACTCTGCGAGCATACAGCGACCTGCGCGTTCAGTATAATAACGCATTCAGGATGCTGTTGGGGCTGTCGCGGAGGTGCAGTGCGTCAGGAATGTTCGCTGAGGCCCGCACAGACGACTTCTATGCCATTATGAGAAATTGTTCGACCTCTGCCTTGATACGACTCCGCTGCAGCACCAACAGGCTCCTGAATGTGTTCAAGAAAAGGTGGGACTCCCCCTTGTTGCGGCACTGGGTGACACTCCACACGTGTCACAGGTAGTGGCATGTTGTTTAGTATAGAATTGAATTTATTACTAATATTAGATCTTATACCGAGGAGGGCCAGACCGAGAGAGATGGCCCTAGGTCAGCCGGGGTGCGAGGGATATGTTGCATGACAACCTCACCTTCGGCCTAGCACTACGACCCACAGACGGCCTGCGGTTTAGTCGGTTCGAGTCCGACATAACCTTCCCCTCCGGCTCCGGAGAGGGGGGTACTCGGGGGGATTTCCCGCACGTAAAAAAAAATTAGATCTTACGTTAAATAATTGTGACCAACACTGTCTAACATTAGTTCGGACAGCAATACTATTTAAATCAATAAAACAGTTTGATTTGCTTTTAATATCTTTGTTTTAAAATCATTTTGAAACTTTGAACTCAAGAAATTTCTGCCGAAGAATTGATTCGTCTAGTTCAGTTATCATTTTTTTTTTCTTAGTAGTTCCATGGAGCTGGCTATATCTCAGTAGTAGCTAAGTACCTACCATTATCCAGTTCCATTACGGAACTAGTATTCTCGCCTGTAAACCTCCGGAGGGTAGACAGAGGTGAATTTGATGTAAGATACTAACAAGGCTTAAATAAAATAAATATTGTAGGGACATTTCCTCACATTACTCCATATTTCTAACTCTCATAAACACTCCAGACCTTGTCCTAACGCGCAGTTCAAAGTCAAAGTCAAAGATTTTTATTCAATCTAGAACAATATGGTTGTTTATTGACGTCAATAATAGTTCTACTTAGCCTAAGTTTACCTCCGCCTCCAAGGCGCTGGTGGAGAAGGTACTTTTTAAGACGATAACTTACAATATTTATATCCTTAAGGCTAAATGTGAACGGTTCCTCACATCATCTCGCCTCGTCCGCTCTATTGGCACACCCACTATCAATAAGTTGGGATGACCGACTATAACGGTCGTATTGGCGACAGCGGACGAGTGTCAACTACTGGGGTTATGTCACCTGCCCCCACGGGATTCGGCGTATCGTAGGTAGTTACATGAAGTAGGTAAGATAGAATAACTGCTGGGTCAGTTCTTGAACATAATATGTAGGTATCTATTTTAACTAACATGGTCACTCAAAATTACTAACCAATTACAAAATATCGAGACTCTAAACAATACATACTTAGTATCTATTGCTCGTTCGATATATCTTATACCTAAATCGCGATATACATATCGCAGGGATATGATAAAAACAGGGATTTGGTCAATTCCCTAAGCGATTTGATCAAATCACGGAAGATGTTAAAATTACAACCCGGTTTTATCATTTCCCTGAACAAATCTAGTGATTTGAAATCGACTCAGAGCACCCCGACTCGGATAGGTTAGGTTAGAAGGCTAAGGCGGGAGCGAAGCGGAGCGGAGCTCCCGCTTTAGCCTTCGTGGTTATTTTTTTTTAAACCACCCAGTTTTAGGAGAATGATGATAATCTTTGAAATATAATAGAAAGTTTATTTTTGTCATTTCACGTAACGAGTCTGGTATTTGATCAAATCACTAGATTTGTTCAGGGAAATGATAAAACCGGGTTGTAATTTTAACATCTTCCGTGATTTGATCAAATCGCTTAGGGAATTGACCAAATTCCTGTTTTTATCATATCCCTGCGACATATACATAAGAAGTCCTATCGCGCGCGGATTGTTTTGTAATAATCTATGCATTGTGAATGTGAGCTCGTCCACGGCCGTAGCACTCCGTGAAATCCTCAAAATATACCTAAGAAACGTGTTCTGCGTGTATAGAGCTCATTTAAAGTCCAATATATATGAGCAATAAATGTCCCGTTAAATATATGATAAACTAGCTGTCGCCCGCGTCTCCGCCCGCGTGGATGTCGGTTATCGCGAATCGGACTATAATTTGAGATTTAAACTATCCTATCTCTCAAGTTGGATCGAACTGCACATGGTGTGCGAATTTTATTATAATCGGTTAAGTGGTTTAGGAGTCCATTGAGGACAAACATTGTGACACGAGATTTATATATATTAAGAATATCTCTAATAGCAGGTAATTCGTGACTAGAAGTCAGTAAGTGCGCGCAATTGCTCTATAAGTCTATACAGACCAAATAAAACACCAACAAAAGGACAGATCCACCAATGTCATGAGCTCTTAGACAGCCTTAGAGCCCGCTACTCGTTTTAGATTAATATCTATGATTGGTAGATGACTATAGAGCCCTAAACACCCGTACAGCCCCTATAGACAAGTGGTAATTCGATGACGTGCGTTAACATCTCCCATGTACCTCAAATGTATGGAATTTGACGTTTATAAGGCAGTTAGAGTACATTGTCACGAAGTTTGCCGGTCGCTATATCCACTATAGACCAGCTCCGTTGAAGTACTCACCAGTGATGGGAGGCAGCTGCGCCGTGACCAGCCGGTGTACGAAAACGGACGCGGTGCTCCACAGGCATGACATGCACCATCGCCTGCGGAGAAGCGGGAAAATTTTTAAAATCATAGAAATCGTAAACATTCTCGAAAACATTATCGAAAATCTTAAAAATCGTAATTAATGTCTTAATTTATGCTGAATTCAACTCCCGGCTTAAAGTTATTGCAATTTTTGTGTGACGAGCCCAGTGTGAACTTTAATCTTTTCGTAACTTCGCCGTACAATAACTAAATGTGATCTTTGACCTCACACGAACAGATAAAGAATTAGTCATTGGCGTATTATTATTTTATAACAATCAAGCAAAACGTATAACGTCGGTCCTTTAATGTCCCACCAGGTCTTCGAGGTTCAAATCAACCTTCAAGTCGGTAAACCTTCTGATTAACGGACGAGGAGGCTTTACTCTAGGGTTGGGGGATCAGACGACAGTCACTACTATACAAATAAAGATAAGCTGCCTTATTTGAGAAAGAGTAGTAAAGTAAAAGAGTTTTTTTTCTATTTGACCCGTCAATTAACTGCCCCCTAGCATTTAAAAGCCAAGGTGAGGTTCAGAATATACGTATCACCATTTTTTATACCACTCAGGTGGCAGATAAGGACACGGCCCACCTGATGGAAAATGGTTACCGTGGCCTATGGACGTGTGTAGCACCAGGTGCGTCACACTCGCACTACCGACCCTGTTATAGAACAGAGAGTTTCTGTGCCGTCAGTGTACAAGATAAAGCAGGACAAGCCTTAGGTCTTCCCACTGACAGCACAAAAGCTCTCCAGTGAGCTCTGGCTACCCTACTCACCGCCGGGAACACAACACGAGGTTATTATGGCCGCGGTATTCTGTAGGGCGGAGGTACTTCTCCAGTCGTACTGCTCAATTGAATTGAAATAACGTAGTCCCATCCTACCATTTCTGATGCTATTGGCCTTAAAGTGCTTGTCTCTAACTTGACGGCCTTGATAGATGCCTTTTCACGCCCCGCTTGAAGAACCCGGGACTGTAGGAAGAAGGAAACACTTGTGCTGACAGAGCATACCAGTTCTTTATCGTGCGGTACAGGAAGGAGGCCTCAAACCGTTTGGTGCGAGATGGTATGGTTTCCACCGTGTGTGGGTGGCACCGTAGGCGATGATGTTTATCGCTCACAGCCCACCTGGGTAGACCACGGATTACAGCTTAATCTTTTTCAATACACTTGCTCATAAAATGGCTCTAATCTCACCGCAATTAGACACATAATGATACCTACCTGTAATCAAACTGTGTTTTTTTTATTGTTATATTTCACAAATGGGATTAAGTTTGTTTTTTATTTGGTTGAGTTGCAATAAAACAAATAAATTAATACATCTACCTATTGCTTGTTCATTTCATGCAACTTCGTATTTCAATAAAAAATTTCATGTTATACGTATTTAATAAACAAAATTTTTCCTCAAATATAACTTTTGTTTTCTCTCTGTTAAAACTTCAAATTAACCATTTTGTACGCGCGTGTGATAAACAAAAAAAAACACCTCATTCATTTAGTCTATGACCAATGTGCCAATAGAAAAACTAATTAATTGTTCCCGTCAGTCCACCAGTACCAAAAAGTTTCGCAATTCGTTTTTACTGTTGAAATCATAGTTATTTATTAATTAAAATGTCTACAAGTACTAGTTATGAAGAAAATGATTTATGTTGTACAACGTTCGATATACATATGATGTGATTGATATGAAGTCCATCAGAATGAATGAACGAATGTCCAGTTGATATGAGAATTTCCATCTTGACTAACAATATCCCACGGTTACATGGTTACAATACAGTATTCTAGTTCCTATAGTTATTTGCACGCAAAGAGTCACGCGCCTCAACGAGATATCATTATGGTAATAGCCGTGTTGGCGACAATTGGTGACGTACGTAATGTACGTGAGCCGCTGCCCACTGTCCGGCCCACTGGGAATGGACGCATGGCGACAAGGGCACACATAATGTAATTTGTTATATCTTGACCCCTCTGTGCCTCTGTAGCGTAGCGCTAGTGAAAGCAGCCGTTACACACAATGCGCGGGGGTTCGATCCCCGCTCATCTCTATGGAAATATTTCTTCGCATTAATATAGGTATTTGCATTGGTCTGCTCGTGCCTCGGAGAGAACGTTAAGCCGTCAGATTCGGTTGCTATACGAACATCTATGGCAGTCGTTACGGGGAGTTGGACCTCTAAAAAGTTCAACAACTGCCCCTCTAGACAAGTGGCTAGCCGCCGTTTGATGGAATAGAATGAAGAATGTATAGGATTTGACGTATTTGACATGCTATTAATACTGGAGATTGATGGCACTTGGTGGAATCTGCTACACATATTGAATAATTATAACACTTGTACTTTTCCACACTTTATTTTATTTTTATTTTTAACCTGACCGGTTTCACCTTGCGGCACTATCAAAGGTTTTTTTTTTATTTTATAAAAAGGACACGTCAATTTGACTTTACCTCGCCTGATGGTAAGCTGAAGGTAAAGTCTCAAGAAAGAGGGTCACCATTATATACACGTGCTATGTTAACAATGGTGGCACTCAGCTTGACGGCCTCGTCAGATGCTTTTTCACGCCCAGCTTAAAGGACCCGGGACTGTAGGAAGAGGGAAACACGTGAGCTGGCAAGGAATTCCAGGTCTTAATGGTGCGACAAAGGAAAGAGTCACCGAACCGCTTGGTTCTTGAAAGAATGTTCTGCACCGAATAGGGGTGACATCTAAGTCCTGCACGTGTCGTCCTGTATAGGAAGGGGGAGGGTGGGACTAATTGGAATAGCTCTTCAGAACATTCACCATGGTAGAGACGGTAAAAACTGCCATGGAAGCAACATCTCTACGCATCTGCAGAGACTCGAGGGTACTCGTGACCTCAGGATTTCCGATAATGCGGACCGCACGTCGTTGCAACCTGTCGAGAGCATCTAATAAGTACTTTGCGGAACCATCCCAGAGATGTGAGCAGTACTCCACGCAGGAACGAATTTGTGTCTTGTAAAGAAGACACCGTTGTTTCGGCGTGAAAAACCGTCTCACTCTGTTCAGGACTCTGAGTTTACGCGAGGCTGCTTTGATGATGCTCTCGATGTAGTTTTTGTTGTTCAGTTTGCAGCGAACATCCATACCGAGGATATTGAGGTTGTCCTGCAGTGGCAGTGGCGTGCTCTGAAGAGTGGGAAGGGGAAGGAAAGAAGATACCTTTGCTGTAAACGCACATGCCTGCGTCTTCTTGGCATTGAACTGGACCAAGTTCTCAGAGCCCCATTGGGAAATGTGGTTCAGGATCCGGCCAAGCTCGGTGACAAGAAGCTGCCTTTTTTCCCGCCATATGCGTCTGCTTATCCGCAGGACGTCCATGATAACTCCCGTGCAAGGTGCTATCATCTTCATAGCAATGAATGCTGCCGGTCGATAGCATGTCATTGATATGCAGAAGAAAGAGAGTTTTACAACCATTATTATGTATTCAGTAAACCTTTGAACCTGTAAGGAGAAACCGGTCAGGTTAAAAATAAAAATAAGTGTGGAAAAGTACAAGTGTTATAATTATTCAATATGTATTTGACATGCGTTAACGACTGTCATTTTTTATTGCCAGACGGGTCGGCAAAGGGTTTTATTTCGACTTATTCTTCTCTCGCAGTGATATCGTCTGCGATTCAGCTATAGTCGCCTCATACGACATCTTCACCGGGGTGGTGATACTTGTCCAATCTCAATGCTTATTTTTATTAAATCTCGATATGAAGCAGTAATCATGCTTTTCAGTGCCGCCTACAAGAACTCAACCCATTCCCAATAGGCTAGTGGGACAGTTATCCACTTAAATGTCCAACGCTGTAGGGCTTCATTACCTTGGCCGTACACTTGCGGCTATTTTTACTATAAGTAGTTTTATCTGTATAGTGAAACGCGTAGAGAATGATAACGTATTTGAAATATAGTGTTCAGTACAAGGTTCAAATATGCTTTCATACGCGCAGTTGTACCTATATAATGTGTAGTTGTTTTATCAGAATAACCGGAAGATTTGATAGCAGTTTGACTGAATTGAATTGACTTCTGAATTCGTTTCCAACATCAATATAGGTACCTACATTATATTATTAAGCGTTTGGGACATGAAGTGCGTGTTTTCACTATTGAAAGCCAGGCGTGAATTGCCAACCACCTAATTCATCGGCGCAGAGCCTCCTGCCAAATCGGAGAATATGGGATATAATATCCTCTTACACATCCGAATACCGTTCGGAGGACTAGGGATAGCCCCTATACCATAGGGCATTCAAACAAATAAATATTTTTTTTTATATAAAGGACACTGACTTCACCTCGCCTGATGGTAAGCTGAAGGCAAAGTTTCAGGAAAGAGGGTCACCATTACAAACACTTACCATGTTAACAATGCTGGCACTCAGCTTGACGGCCTCATCAGATGTTTTGTCACGTCCCGCTTAAAGGACCGGTCTTAATGTCAGCCGCATACGGTGCAGAATATTCCTTCAAGAATCAAGCGGTTCGGTGACTCTTTCCTTTGTCGCACCATAAGACCTGGAACTCCTTGCCAGCTCACGTGTTTCCTTCTTCCTATAGTCCCGGGTCCTTTAGGAGGGGCGTGAAAAAGCACCTCTTGAGGAAGTCAAGCTGAGTTCCACCATTGTTCACATGGTTCGTGTACGTAATGGGGACCCTTCAGCTGACCATCGGGCGAGTTGAAGTCAAATTGACGTGTCCTATATAAAAAAAAAAACTATAAAAACTGTAAATCCTAAAAACTTTCTATGATAGATCTTCAAAAATTTTGGAGACCGAGCTATGTTGTAATAATTTCTTTATATCTATTAATATACTTACCTATTAGATATTTTTATTTACAGAGTCAAAATTACATAGTCCAATTATGTACATATTAAAAGTCAGTCTATTAATATATAAAATATTCTAACCTTGGCGTACTATTGTATTCTTTCAGACGCGGAACTGCCGGAGGTCAGTGGTATTTGGTAACCGCCCGCGAAACGGCGAAGGGCAACCGACATATGCCTGGTTCGAGTCCCGTACGGTTATCGGATTACTTTGAGACGATATAATCATCTTCCTAGCTGTTCCCCTAGCGTTAACATATTCGGGCAGGGCATTACACGCCTTGGCAGTACACATCATAAACGCTTCACCAAATAATAGGGGTTAAAGTATGAAATTGCCGTTTCATTGTAATAGGTACTTCGAATTGACATAGAACCTTCATGGTTTGAGATTTTTGAGTGAAACTTTTTCCACATGGTACCTATGTAGTTCTTCATTTAAAAATGTGCAACATTCGATTATCGACTTTCAGTTGTTCTTTTTATTCAGCTTAGACAAGAAAGATGGATACTTCGAAAATTCGAGTGATTTTTGAATACGAGTTCCGACGCGGAACTAACGCGGCAGAAACAGCTCGCAATATCAATGTTGCGTTTGGAGAGGGGACTGCTAATGAACGCACCGTGCGATTTTGGTTTAAACGCTTTCGTGATGGAAACTTTGATTTGAAGAACGAACCACGAGAAAGGCCGTCCACACAGGTGAATAACAATGAGCCAAACTACCCAGGAATTAGCTGCATGGTTTAACGTTACCTTACCAACAATATTGACTCATTTGCGTCAAATCAATAAAATAAAAAAATGTGAAAAATGGGTACCTCATGATTTGACTGATCTGCAGAAAGAAATGCGTGTTGAAACTTGTGTTGCCTTGTTGAATCGATACAGAAATGAAGGAATATTGGATCGAATTGTGACATGTGATGAAAAGTGGATTCTTTACGATAACCGTAAGCGAAAAATGAAATGGCTGACCCCAGGTGAAACGCCACAACAGTGTCCTAAAGCAAAGCTTACCAATAAAAAGGTAATGGTAACTGTTTGGTGGTCTCAGCATGGTGTTATTCACTATAGCTTTCTACGATCTGGTCAAGCAATAACGGCAGATGTCTACTGTGCCGAACTCCGAACAATGATAGCAAAACTAGCAGTGAAACAGCCCCGACTCATGAATCGATCTTCACCATTATTGCTCCATGATAACGCGAGACCTCATACAGCACGAGAAACCGTTTTAACTCTACAGGAACTGCAATTAGAAACTATCCGTCACCCTCCGTATTCGCCAGACCTTGCTCCAACAGACTACCATTTTTTTCGTGATTTGGACAATTTTCTATGTGATAAAAAGTTTTCTTCTCAGGAGGCAGTACAAAATGCTTTCACACAGTTTGTTGAATCTAGATCACCAGAGTTCTATCGCAAAGGCATAAATGACCTTCCTACTAGATGGCAGCAATGTATAGATAATAATGGTAATTATTTTGATTAAATAAAATCAAATCAAATCAAATTCAAATTCAAATGCTTTATTGTAGGTACCTATGTTTCACAATAAAGCATTTGAATTTGAATTTGAATAAATACGTTAAATTAAAAAAAAAAACGAATTTCAATTTGTCAGTACAAATCGGCAATTTCATACTTTAACCCCTAATAGTTTAGTACGTACGAGTGAAATATTTGCACTGAGCAGGAATCGGACCCGCACCACTTGCGTAGTCGAGTTCACTACCGCCACACCACAAAGGATGTCCATACAAACAGACAGACATAGTATTGTATGTAAATGACAGTTGAACATTATCAGCCAGTTGACCTACTTATCTATAACGATTAATGCTATTAATGAAACATATTTATTTATTAAAATGAAGGGCCCATATGGGTAAACAAATTATTAATAGGGTTATAGGTAGGTACCTCTTCGGTACGCCACACGCAGGGAGTCCATACACAGACGACGCGACTGGAAACAGTACGCACTATGCGGTATGAAAGGAACTTCATCCCACGCACGCTCAAGCTGTGGTATGAACTCTCTGCTGTGGTTGTCCCAAGCGAAAAAAATATGGGGTTCTTCAACAAGGTTCTTCTTGTCAGGAATCTGAATGTTCCTTCAGGATCAGCAGCGTGAGTATGACGCCCTTAGTGTTGCACACGTGCTAGACCAAGATAACTTTCCAACAGGTGAGCCGTGTGCTTATCTGCTACGGGTTGCACTCTGGGAGTGCCGGCAGAATTGAAAACATTTTCTTTCTTCGTCATATACAGAGAAAAAGATAAAAAAGAACATACCATACCATGAGGCATTCCTATAATATAACGCCAATCATAGAACCTATCACTAATTTTCTGCTAATTTTCTGTCAGAAGAAATTAATAAATTACAAAAAGAAAAAATAATCACAGAAGGCCAGGTTTGAACCCGGTACTATCTGAAACCATAAGGACTTACAGTCGAAGCGTTAACCGCTAGGCTACGATGCTATTTATCGTATATTGCAAAATAGACAGTGTATAGCTAATGTTGTATGACGTCAGTCGGTTACGGTTCAAAGGTCAAGCGATCCTGACGCTAGTTTAACACTTTTCACCCATCCAACGCCGCTAAAGAAGTTTTCACTTCGAAAAAACTTTGACCTTTGGGCCGGGGGTCTGGTTACTTCTTTAAGTGTGGCATTCATGGGCGTGACTGCCTCTCACCTCCCAACCTCGAGAAGAAAGAGAGGCGTGCGTATGTACCTAAGTATTTAATTCCTTAACTCGAAATATTGTATTCTTTTGTAAGAAATTTTGATGGATTAGCACCCATAGGCGCTGATAACCGCTTATCTTTCTACGTGACCGATATAGATTTACTAAAATTATACTATATCTTAACGCGGAACTAGTGTAGTCGCGTGCCAACTGTCATACCTCACTGAGCGACAAAAGTTGAGTTGAGAGCGACACGTGTCACTCACGCCTCAAGTCTGATCGGCTCGTAGCTAGCCAGGTCAGTCTCAGGATGGGTGACCGTTCTAACACAGTGAGATAAATTTATCGGACTCGTTATGGGTAGGTGGAGTCCTAAAAAGTCCGATGACTGGACTTCCCTCGTGTTAGGAGCGTGTTCACGTCAGTAGTGTAACGGCAAGGACTCGAATCTGGCACCTATCGATTTGAAGAACGACTACCGAGGTCTCAGACACCGATCCTTTTTTTCCGGTTGGCGGGAGCAGTTATATCGGACTCGAACCGACTACAACAGTAGGTGTAACATAAGGTGGTGTAGCATATGGCCTTTTCCTCGCACCCCAACTGACGTAGGGCCATCTCCATAGCCCCTCGGGTTCGAGATGACCCCGGATTCGGATTCAGGTTCACTCATTGCTCCTATTCATTGATTAGATAAAGATATACAGATATATTTTTAAAACAGAGACTATCTATATGACCTATTGCCACTTGGCGATAATTAAATGGTAATCCATTCATCTGTCCATACATCATTTGAGCACTAAGTACTCGTCATACGGCACAAATAGATAAGTTTTTTTTCGCCATACCTATGACTCCACCTCACTAGTAAGCTGAAGAAAATCTTAAGAGAGAAGTACACCATTATTGACACCGATAATGTACAATGAGGGATTACAGACGGCTTGGAGGGAATAAAGGTCCTCGCTGTGTGTATGCAATGGTATGTGTTCAGAAGAATTGTTCGACATGATGCCCACAGCAACATTCTACATTCTATACTATATGAATATAATACGGTACGGTACATACATCAAAATAAAATATATATTTTTTAGATTCTATGTTGGTACTAAAAATTTAAATGATGACGAGGGGTGGAGGGGCTGGTACACCAAGAGGGGTTAAAAAAAAAAAAATAGATCACGTGATTAATGGACGACCCCTAAGTGGGCTAGGGTTAGTTCCCATCCGTATGGTGTGTACCCTATACTGTATGAATCAGAATGAATGTCGTCATGACTAGTGTGAAAATTATCTTAAGTATCCGCTCCGAGTGTCAACAGTCTCATGAGTTTCACAAACAGCTTACACTAGTTCCGCTGTGATCGACGCTACACTTCCTTTGCGAGATCTTAAACACTACGCATGTGTTATAACTAGCTGTTGCCCGCGGCTCCACCTGCGTGGAGGTTATCGCTTAGTGTTGAGTCAACATAGTAGCTTTATGCATGCAAAGTCTCAGCCCGGTCGGTTTACAATTGACAAAGTTTCATACAAATTTTCATCCTCTATTTGGGTGAATTTCCCAAATGACTTTTTTTTTTGTCTTCGGTGAAATTAGTATTTGAAAAAAGGAATATTGTACTGAATTATTTTTTTTAGTATTCAATAGGTAGTTATTGGGTTGTGGCAAAAATATATTTTGGCTGGAACTATATATAAAGGTAGAAATAAATACATAAACCTCTATTTTTTTCACATCGGTGCTGTCCCTCTACTTTTTTTACAAACAAAAAAGCTTATACTCTAATAAAAATAAGTAAGTTAGGTATATAAATTATTACATTTCATAGAATATTAGTTCTCTTAGTAATATATGGCATATTTTATTACATAAATAACGATTATTATTACTGAGAGGCACAAACGTACTTGTCCTGCCAATTGTTCTCATATCGCTGGACAAAAGTAATTTACACCTAACTTTACATCGACGGGTCCGACAGTGTCCCCACCTCAATTTTATTTCTCTAGTTAGTGCGTGCCAGTGCGCAGTCAGGACGGATGGGTGTTAAATCGCTGCATATTCCAGCCAATAACGTATGTATGCCATTTAAGTTGCTCCCGGACAATTATTTTATACTATCGGTGGTTGCATCTTTCTAGAGTAATGAGCAGTTTTATTATTGTTATTTGGTTCTAATAGGGGTAGTAAGTGAATTAGCTTCATTGACTGTTATTGAATTTATCCTAGATATTATGCATTTTTTCTAATTTTCTAAAAAGAGTGTAATTTCTCACGTCGCTGTTCTCATATCGCTGTAATCGGTGGTCTTTATTACCACGGATATGATAATTTACACCGAAAATGATAAGAAAAAATCAATCGGTGTCTTACATCTAATATCGGTGTTTTGATTCATGATCAATGCACAGTTTTATCACATCGGTGGATTGCTTTATCATATCGGTAGATCATTTTATCATCTCGGTGAGTCGTTTTATCATATCGGTAGATTCCGTGTGATTTCGTTAAGTATACAAAGAAAAAATAGAACATACAAGAACATACATTTAAACACATACACAACACATTTTCATCCCTTATTCTCCCCCTCCCAACCCTCTTTTTAGCGACAAAAGGTTACCTATGTTAGACCCCAAGCTTTAATCTATCTCTGTACCAAATTTCGTCAGAATATCGTCAGAAATGACAATTTTTCATCCCAATGCCATATTCCTCCCCTTCTACCCCCTTTTATGCGATCATAGGTAGCCTATGTCCGTTCCCAAGCTTTAACCTATCTCTGTACCAAATTTCACAAATAATGGCATTCATGGCCCCACTCCCCCCTTTCCCCCCCTTTTCGTGATAAAAGGTAGCATATATCCGGGTTCAAGGTCTAATTCATCCCTGTTCATCAGGATATCTTCAAAACCGACAAACCTTCACCCCTTATCCTCCCCCTTAAACACCCGTTTTCGCAACGAAAGGTAGCCTTTGTTCGTTCCTAAGCTTGAAATTCATTCCTGTACCAAATTTCATTAGGATATCTTCAAAACTGACTAAGTTTCATCTCCTATTCAACCCCCTTAAACCCCCTTTTTCGCGACAAAAGGTAGCCTTTGTTCGATCCCAAGCTCTGCTTCATACCTGCACCAAATTTCATCAGGATATATTTAAAACAGATAAACTTTCATCCCCTATTCAACCCCCCCTCCCTCCCCTCTTAAACCCCCTATTTCATGACAAAAGGTAGCCTTTGTTCGTTTCCAAGCTTTAATCTATCTCTGTATCAAAAATCATCAGGACATCTTCAAAATTGAGTAACATCCCATGGCCCTACTTCTTCTACCCCTCTTTTCGCGATAAAGGTAGCCTATGTTCATTCCAAAGCTCAACTCCACCACTGTACCAAATTTCGTCAAGATCGGTTCAGTGGTTTAGGCTTGAAAGCGTTACATACAGACAGACAGACAGACAGAGTTACTTTCGCATTCATAATATTAGTATGGATTGGATTTCCAAGAACTCAGTTCTCGTTGGATATGATCTTCTTCAGATCAGGTCTTCAGTTTTAAGTCACGCTTGTAAAAATGAGGTACCTTCTAACTACTTCCTTTATGACGTTCAAAGGTGGATAGATTATCATTTCGCTGGATATATTATCACATCGTTGGATATGCATATCATTTCGGTGGATAAACTTATCATATCGGTGTACAGAAAAAATAATCGGTGCCGGTTTGTCATGTCGGTGGAAACCAAAATTCAAACTTAATTTTCTCCTTAATCTTAAATGATACGTTGATGATATTAAATTTGGGGATATATGATATCATAAAGATTACATAAAACCTGAAAAATATTCAAAAAGCATATAAATGAAAAAGTTCACCGATATGATAAAAAAAATAGCATTTGTTGAAATTCACCCATTTTATCCCCTTGTGGGTAGAATTAATCAAAATACATTCTTAGCGGATGCCTACGTCATAACATCTACCTGCATGCCACATTTCAGCCCAATTCGTCCTGTGGTTTGGGCTGTGCGTTGAAAGATCACCATGTTAGTCAGTCAGTCACCTTTGAGTTATATTTAGATGACGCTAGTTTATCGCCTGTAGGGTTGGCAGAGACATTTGTTTCTCGCTTCACCTTTGATGGGCAAGTCTCAAGCACCGGGCTCCACTCAGAGTGGACTTTTGTGAAACATATCGGCTGTTATAAACATAGTGGCACGGCACACCTTCAGCCCTTAGTTGACCTTTCCCAAATTTCTGGGCAGGCTTATTGGCTTATTGACTTGAGCATGGTGAAGGCACCTCCTAAAATGCTGAAGTTACGGCATCTTAAAGCTCTTAATAAATAAAATAAATAAATAAAATAAATACTGTACTTTTTGTCATATTTTAACTTATTACGTTAATTTTTTAATTATAAAGTTTTTTTTTCATTTACTTTTTGTTAATTCAGACATGAGACAAATGTAGATTCGTCCACATTTAGCCTTATAGATATAAATTTTGTAAGTTGACGTCTTATAAAATCGCGCAGTGGAGTTTGTAGCGCCGTTTCTTCTCCACGAGCGCCTTGGAATCAATGATAAACTTAGGTTAAGTAGAATTTATTATTGACATCAATAAGAAACAACTAGAATGTATAAATAAGAAAACGGGAATTAACGCGATCATGGTATAGGTACTTACACACCTTTGATTGCCTGACGTTTCGAGCAGGTTACACCGGCCGTGGTCACAGGCTGACTGGCTCAGCGGTGGACGCCCGCCGTCTTCGAATCCGTGAAAGTTCTTCATCTACCCGCACAATTTCAATATTTTCTTTTCGTCACATATATACCACACTCACAGTGTCCCTATTACGTAAGCAAACTGTCCGGTGTCTATCCGACTGCGTAGAAAAGCGAGGTTGTATGTTTTTTCAACACTGGAATCCATGTTGCAGATAATTTAAAACCATCTTTCCGATTGAAATTTTTATGTTTCTTGATTTGAATCGCTTCACGAACAGCTCTTGAGTAAAAGTGATGAAAATCTTTGACTTTGATTTTTCGGAGCTTATATTGAAAATGGATTGTTTTTGTCTAGCATATCGGCTTTTTCAGGAGTGACTACCATCTGACTTACTAAAGTTGAAAGGAAAGCATACACCAGAGGCTTGTTGTCAATCACCAGTTGTATTAGCTAGCAGGTAAGGCTGGCGACCTTCATTAGAATATAGTACATGTAACACTTAATACTAATCAATCAATTCAATTAATCAGTCAGCTGCTGGACATAGACATATCTCAATGTTGGGAGTCTTTCGCTTTTATTTATTCTGTGCTACTGTTTTCACGCCCACCAGACGGGTGTTACAGAGTTTTATTTCGAGTGTTCCTTCTGTCGCAGTGGTATCGTCTGCGTATTGCTCCGTCAGTCGCCTCTTACGACACCCTTAGGATGAGATGGGGTGGTGATACTTGTGTTCTTTCTCATTTACACGGACTTAATACTTAGTACTTAGTTTAGAATTAGCGGAAACATGACGTCATGTTGATAGTGACGTGCCAGTACAATGATAATTTCATGTGATACTTAAATAGATAGTATTGTTCACGGGTTCAACTCCTATCACAGGTCACGTGTTGTGACGCTGCCCTAGTTTGTATATACATACATATAATCCTCGAACAGGTAAGCAGAGGTATATTAACCCAGTACACAGCCTCCGTGGCGTAGCGGTAGTGAACGTGGCCGCTGCGCAGGAGGCGCGGGTTCGATTCCCGCTCAGTGCAAATATTTCTATGCATGAATATGGGTATTTGTATTGGTATGGTCGTGCCTCGGAGAGCAAGTTAAGCGGTCAGTCCCGATTGCCATAAAAACATCTATGGCAGTCGTTACGGGTAGTTATAGCCCTCAAAAGTCCAAAAACTGATCTAACTGCAATGCTTCGATATTGCCTTTGGGTTGTGGAGTTTAGATGGCAATCGCTTCACAGAAAATATTGAAGTTCAACCAAATCCGCAGTTGGACTGGTAAAAGCGGACCCCAGACTCCAAATTGATAGCTTCGGATGCGACTGGGAGTAACGCTAGGATGAAGAAGAAGAAGGTATATTAACACCCATTTGTCACCACTATGATTTCAGTCCCAGTCTTTTTTGAGTCAAGTTTCGCTCGGGGCAGGGTTTGGCCGGTTCTCCAGGGTTTAACCACTGTGATTTGCGTTTCCGATTATCGTATAGGATCCATTTTTCATCACAAGTAATGATAAGATTGAGAATCCCCTCGTTATTGTGACGGTTGAGTAACGTGACGCAGCAGTCGACGCGTGTTAGTTGGTTTACTTGACTTAGTTCAGGGTCCCGTACGTAGTATCGAATACCCATATTTAAAGATTTTTCTCTATTTCAATGTGTTTCAAATGATTCAAAATGGTTTTATCACTTACACCGAAGCCTGCAGCTAACTCTGACGTGGTTTGAGATGGAGCCGCTTCCACGATCATTTTCAAATCCTCATGGATAACTAGGGCCTTTGGCCGTCCACGAGGTTCATTCTGGAGGTCAAAATTTCCGGAACGAAAGCGTTGGAACCAAAAACGTACTGTGTTTTCTTTAACAGTGGCTGAAGCCACTGTTGTACACATCATAAATCCTTCGAGTTGTTTCTGCTATTGCCGCGATAAACTCGTATTCGAAAAGAATATATATATATATATATAGATGGCGCTGGCTGTCACATTAACATCGAGTCCGTGTTATTTTACCATTTAAAAATACAAAAACAGTTTTAAAAAGTGATTTGACTACATAAATATCTTTAAAACTATCTAAAGTTATAGTAACAGTGTTATCCAATTAATCCACTTAGTGTAAAAATAAAAATCAACAATGATCGTCTTCTGATGTGCAAATAAGTATCAATAAGCCCTATCCTCCATAATATTTAGTAAAATAATAATCATAAACAGTTGTTTCTCGTATAAGTCTTAATATAGTGCAAAACAGTTAATATAGTGCAAAACAGTGATATTTGTGTAAACAAATATAAAAAGTGTTCAAAGACTCGGGAATGCTGCAAAAAATTCCATATCTATGAGTCATTATAACAGAACTTATTGATTCGAAAAATATAAGATCTCTATAGAGAAGCAATAATTCGCTTATGACATCCCAATGTGTTCGTAGCACAGTGGTATAGCACAGGACTTGTGAATTGAGAGGTCGAGGTTTCAAATCACCACTGATCACGCAATACTTTTTGAAATTTAATTTGAGCATTTCTGACAAACTAAAATAACATGCAGTACGATAGTAATATAACGCTTCGCAAACCACGAAGAACTACTTCCTTAAATAATCTCTCTAATATTGACCATACCAATGAAGGATCATTATTTGACACTACAACGCTTAGTATACCAGACAGCTTACATGACAATAGTACTAATGAAATATTTAACTTGAATGAACGAATAAACACATTGACGATACAACTAACCAGCGCCCATCAAGAGATCGAAAACTTAAACATGGAAAACTGTACTCTTAAGTTGGAACTCAAGAAAATGGCATCTTCTAGAGATACATACAAGAAGATATGTTCTACTCCTGAACGTATAAGTATAACCCCACCATCTACCCGTAAGCTGTCTCACAAACGAAATAAGAAGTGTAGCAATACAACGAATACCGACATTCAACAAAATGTTCAATCTAAGAGTATAATTTGGCAAACTCAAGAACATAAGGAAACTCAAACCGAGTACATGCATTTCCAGCTGGATAATGATAATGCCAGGGCATCAAGCTGTACTACAAATCAAATCAACGATAGCCCACCTGAAGTCAAACCCATCAAACTTAAAATTAAACCCGAACGCAAGCGAAAACTATGTATTTTAAGTAATTTAAAAATCCCAGGATCATTGTCAGCGTTACAAGATATTTTTGGAGAATTCTTCGACTTTTGTCGGTACATAATTCCTCACGGTACTACCAGAGAATTACTACATAATATCGAAGACAAGTTGAGAGGGTTTTCAATGGACGATTATTGCCTAATTTTCATAGGACCTAATGACATAAATGCTAGTGCTAACTTAACAAGTGCCTTACAGAAATCACTTAGCAAAGTCACGAACACGAACAAAGTGCTCTGTGTGCCGACATATGTACGAGGAGCCCCAATATATAATTATAAGGTGGAAGTGTTTAACGACCTTTTACGCTCCGATCTCCAGACTAATGATTATGCTTGTTTTTTTGACAGTAATTATTCTCTAACTCTTGACATGTTCTCATACAACACTGGCAAAATTAATAATGCCGGTATTAGGAATATATATAATCAAATCATGTATAATATAATTATTGACTGGAACTACTTTTCTGATATCAATGTTCAGGAGGACATCAATGTACAAGCTATTTCTGATAAAATGTCCAATAACACCATACATTATGTTGATGACGAAAAGAGCAACCGGCAGTTATTTCTTGGAAACTCATCTAAATGTCCTACATTATAATATAGCTGGTCTGCAAAATAAAGCAGATGAGTTATTAACCAATCTGGAATCTCGTAAAAATAAGGTATTGGATGTACTATGTATAACAGAACATTTTATGTTGTCAGGCCATGAGTCTAGTTTATTTTTGCAAAACTATGTACTGGCTTCCTCTTACAGTAGGAGCACACAAAGGAGAGGGGGTGCATGCATATATGTAGGTAAGGGTCATGTGTTTAGAGACTGTTCGGAAGTAAAACAAATGTCTGTGGAGCGTAAGTTTGAATGTTGTTGTATTGAACTTCTTGACTCCAAAACTGGCATTGTTTGTATTTATAGGACACCTTACAGGGATAACCTTAACATGTTTTTACAATGGCTGGAAAAGGTTTTGATTCGCCTGACAAAAATGAGATTTAAAAATATAATTTTGGCAGGTGACTTCAATATAAATGTACTTAAAAAAAACCAAGACACTTTAGAATTTGAATGTTTGTTACTAAATTATAATTTAAAATTGGCGCTCTATGCACCAACCAGACCAGTCAGTGGTACATGTCTGGATAACTTCGCACATGACTTCAAAAGAGGCTGCAGCACTGAAATTTTGGATTTTGGCTTATCAGACCATTCTGCTCAAATAATAAAACTACCGGTTAAAAATGGCTTGCTAAAATACTGGCGCACCTCAAAAAGAGACTACAGCTTGAACAATATTAATAGGTTTAAAGAATGTATTAGAAACATATCCTTCTCTAATATATACCAGACTGCAGATCCTAACATAGCATTTAATCTTTTCTTGGAAGAATTTAAACTTTTCTATAACCTATGCTTTCCTGAAAAAATTATAACTATAAGAGCTCATACCAAACCGCGATGGATATCACGGGGAATCAAAGTGTGCTGCAAAAAGAAAAGAGATTTATTATGGACGTATAGGGCAAATCGGTCAAAGGAAAATAAAATAAAATATATTAATTATAGTAAAAAACTAAGAAAAATAATTGTATTAACTAAACGCGCCCAAAATAACTACAGAATTCAAACGTCTCTTAATAAGAATAAAACAGCATGGCGAATTATAAACACTCAAAGCTTCAACTTACCAAGAGAGTCCGTAAATAATATAAAAGTTAGTAATGACAGTATCTTAACGCAGCCCTCAGACATAGCTAATGCTTTCAACAATTACTTTATCGGAAAAGTGTCTCCCATTCAAGGTGCTGGAAAGAAAGTAACATCTCTCATACAATCTTCCCTAAAGTCAATGTTTCTTGCACCCAGTACACCGCTAACAATTTTCCTAATAATAAAAAACTTAAAAAACACTCACAGCGTGGGATACGATGGTATTTGTACTAAAATAATCAAAGCAGTAAATGAACATATATGTTATCACCTCAGCCACATTATCAATTTATGTATAAGTACGGGTATATTTCCAGCAGCACTCAAAATAAGTATCATAAAGCCTCTCTATAAAAAGGGAGACTCACAGTTAATGGATAGTTATAGACCTATTGCTTTGCTACCAATATTCTCAAAGATATTTGAAAAATTTTTATATAATGCAATAAATACTTTTTTTGAAAAAGAAAACTTATTATGTAATGAACAAAAGGCGTTTCGTCAGAATAAAACTATAAACATGGCAATCTATGACTTTTATAAAAATGTTATTACCAATGTCGATAAAAAAACACCTGTTTGTGCTATATACTGCGATATGTCCAGTGCTTTTGATTATGTAGACCACAAAATACTTTTAAAGAAACTGGATACTTACGGAATAAGAGGAAATGTTCAGAATTTGATTCAGTCTTATCTAGAGAACCGTCAACAAATGACGGCTATTACAAGAGTGAATAATAATACTCAGTTAGAAGAAATGCATACTTCCAAGGCCCAGTATGTATCATATGGTGTCCCTCAGGGTAGCGTCCTTGGGCCACTTTTGTTTATTATATATATCAATGACTTACCAAAATGCACTATACACAATATGACATTATTCGCTGACGATAGTACCATAACCATACCTTGTAAAGACATTGATAATTATAACTCTGACATTAACGAATCACTGACATCGATAGTTTCATGGTTGAATAATAACAATTTAAAAATTAATTTATTAAAGACAAATATAATGCATTTTGGACAAAGGCACCAGAACCGATTAAATGTGAACCTGATGCATGACCAGGTGCAAATAGAAGAGTCTATGACTGCGCGGTTTCTGGGGTTGACATTAGATAGTAAGTTAAAATTTAAGGAACACATTGACATACTTTGTAAAAAAATTAGTAGCTTATGTTACGCTCTCTATAAACTTGCACCTATTATTAACAAAGTAGCTTTACTGTCAGCATACCATGGTTTAGTGGAGTCAGTACTTCGATATGGTGTAATTTTTTGGGGTAATGCAACTAACAATGACATGGTCTTCAAAATGCAAAAGCGTTGCATCCGTGCCATGTTTGGTATTGAGAGCACTGACAGTTGTGTGCCATTTTTTAAAGAGCACAATATTCTGACACTCCCCGGCATATACATACTAGAGGTAGCACTGTTTACCAGGTATAACCCACACCTGTTTCCAAGATTAATGGACAAAGTCGTGCGTAATCGTCGCGATAATAACAGGCTATGTGTCCATCCTGCTAAGACAGCCCTATTACATAAAAGTGTAATATGCATGGCTCCATTAATCTATAACAAAGTTCCCAAAAATATAAAAAATTTGAACAACAATCGTTTTAAGTGGGCGCTCAAAAGATTGTTGACTGAGAAGTGCTACTATAGTATTAAGGATTTTCTCGAAGACATGACCCTGTAGAAAAAAAAAAAAAAAAAAAACTTTTTAAATTACTATGTACCAAAACATGTTATTCTGTGAATGAGTACCTAAACGATCAATTTTAATTTTATTTCTTACGGTGACTCAAATAATATTTAGGTATCTATTGACATGCTTAATATTTTGACATTTTCATTTTTTTTTTTTTTTTTTTTTACTTGACATCTGTATTCTGACATTATGTTTTTTATTTTTTTTGTTGTTTTATGCGATTATGATCTGACCTAATTATCTTATTGGATTCTACACATGATTGTCTATTTTATGATTTTATTTAATATTTTGTATGCCTTTGGCGGAACATAGCTGGGACTAATATTACTTATAACATCTACTCTGTAACCTATGCTTCACGAAATAAATATATTTGAATTTGAATTTGAATTTAAGTTTTCCATAGGAGGTATTGTGCACAGAACGATGTCAAATCAAAATTAAATAATGCGAAAACAAATTAATTATCCCATTCGAAACACAAATAGACAAGCTTAAAATTGAAACGAAATGAATGAATAGAATTTGAAATTCCTAACCATAACGCTGGCTTTTTGGGATCTAAATGGTCAGTACAATAAAACGCCAATATCATTATGTTAAGACCTAATTCTATATATGTATGTTTATTACATTGACGTACAACAATGAATCAATTCTCATACAATCATACAATCGACAATATTAGCACCAGTTGTGTATGACAGATTTAGCACGTGTGAGTGTCAGGTCAGTCCCCCCTGACATTGGAGGGTCATGGCTGGCGGCCAACTCGCGAGTCGCGGGCTATTTGGGTCATGTGTGACCGGACCAACAGGACAGGGGCCCTACGGGGAAACCACTCCGATTGTCGTCATTTAGTTATTCTAACTTTACTATACCTAAAATTGTGCTCAATACGCGTACCTAATATACATATATTTCTTGGATGTCTTTAGATGCTAGCACGCGGTGCCATGGCGACGGACGAGCTCACATTCATCAAGCACAGATTATTACAAGGTTGTCTCGCAAATTAGGTCTAAGATATGTGCTCCGAGGTACACACTAGTTGTTTCGCGCTGCTCCACTCGCGTCTCTTATTACGTGGGACTGAAAATCATAGCACCTAGGTGAAATGTGGGCGTATCTCTGCCTTTTTTTTACGTGCGGGAAATCCCCACGGATACCCACCCCTCCGGAGCCGGAGGGGGAGGTTATGTCGGACTCGAACCGACTAAACCGCACGCCGTCTCTGGGTCGTAGTGCTATGCCGAAGGTGAGGTTGTCATGCGACATATCCCTCGCACGCCGGCTGACCCAGGGCCATCCCTCTTGGTGGCCCTCCTCGGGGGGCGTATCTCTGCCGTCCATTTCGTTTATTAAAGGCGCCCACTCACTAACAGTCCGCCTGCAGTCCGCCTGCAGTTCCTGATCTGTCCGGCGACCTGCAGTCCTAAGCCGATAGCGCCCACACACTAAAGCGATTTTAGCCTGCCGGCAATTCCCTGTTGTCAGTTTTGCGACCACACACTAGCAGTTGTGAGTCGTCAGTTTTAGGTCGTACGATCGCCTGCCGGTAATGGTCTAATATCAGTTACATAGAGAGTACGAAACAGTGCAAGCGATTTTCGACCTTATTGACATTTTCTTAATTACATGTTTTTTCGCATAAATAAATGCTGCTGATCACGAATATAAGAAAAAAAACTAGATTTGTTGTGATGTCAATAAGGTTGAAAATGGCTTGCACTACGATATTCTTATATAAGTATGTGCTAATCATTGTGAGAAATAGGTGTTAGCTATTTTGAACCTTATGGACTATGTGCATAAGAAATATAGACGAGTATGTACAAAAAAGGAATAAAATCTTAGTAAAAACTGACACGAAACGTCGATCGACAGGCCCGTTGTGCTCGTTCGCCCTGACGGCCTAGGACTGTCCGGTTTAGAACTGTCCGGAATCGTTCGGCGGCCACACACTATCGGATCGTAGTAGTCGTCAGTCCAAAATCGTTAACGAAACTGTTAGTGTGTGGGTTATTGCGATTAACTGACAGATTTATATCGTCCGGCCGTCGTCCGGTAAACTGTTAGTGAGTGGGCGCCTTAACAGTCGTAAAAATATGTATGTAAATATGTGTTATTCCAGATTTATAATCTGTCTCATTCCACATAGATTCGTAACAAATATCGAGTCATGTAAATATCTTCACTAACCAAATATTAGTAGGAAATAAGATGATGCATTGAAACACCTAGACCTAACTTATACTTACCTAACAAATATTGCACTGTATGGCAATCGAATCCGCAACCTCCGAGTAAAACACAAATTTTAATTTTTTTTTTTTTAAAGAATATCAGCTACCGAAATTATCGTTATTATTAATATTCCCTCTAACCCCTCCAACTAAGCTAAATTTGTTTGTGCTAGGAGTGGGTTCACGTCGGTAGTGTAATAGCCAGGTTTCGAACCCGGGACCTCTCGATCGTAAGGCCGACTCCTTAACCACTAAGCTACCGAAGCTTTAATTTATACAGATTTTAGTTAAGTAGTGGGTTTGATTACGTTTTACGTAACTTTTTAATAATACCGCGACCACGGCGGCCTTGGGTGAGTTAATGCTCTCACAGTATACTTGGGTTACGTTACTCAGGAAAATTACTAACTACCTTGTGGAATTAACATACACTTATGTAACTAAAACACTTATATTTTGTCAACGTATTGGAGTGGAGGGCGAATATATGATGTCATCAATTGGGCATCATTCATAGCTACGTGCCCGTACCAACTTAAAAGAACCACAAAAATAAAAGAGGATTTTTATATAGGACAAGTCAATTTGACTTCACCATGCTTGATGGTAAGCCGAAGGCAAAGTCTCAACAAATATTTGCACTAAGCGGGAAAAAACCCGCGCTAACAGAGTTGCAGTGGGGCAGGTAGCCAGAGGCGTGGGGTATACTAAAGATGTTTTTATATTATAAACTAGCTGTTGCCCGCGGCACCGCCCGCGTTGTCCGCACAGTGTTGAATCAACGCTATTTAAAAAAAAGTAGCCTAAATTACTCCTTATTACATCAGCTACCTGCCAGTAAAAGTCCCGTCAAAATCGGTCCAGCGATTTTAGAGATTAACCGGAACAAACAGACAGACAGACAGACAAAAATTGTAAAAAATATTATTCTGGTGTATGTAACGTAATATATTCATATGCATGTAGTAAAAAACGGTTATTTAAATATTACAAACAGACACTCCAATTTTATTTATATGTATAGATGTATAGACTAGGTATATAATTATTTCGGTCACGCACGTGAGAAAAATACCCTTGAAAGTCTTGTGTCAGAATTCTGCGATAGGAATTGTTGTATTTCACAATACACGTGCTTCGTTTGTGAGTCAATGATAAAAAAAATAAGTGTAACTGCCGGCAAACATGTTGAACAAAAGCCGACATGTGTACTTAACTAACACGGACGAACCACAAAAGCAACAAAGGGACTTATTATCCAATGATGCGAGCGTAAAAAGTTTACTTTCAGATATGGAATCCTTATCCTTTGAAAGAAATTTAAAGCATTTGGTATTTTAACTATTTAAATCGATTAAGGTAGGAAAAATTAAATCGGTTCAGACGGGGTTCAAACCCGTGATCTTTTTTGGGGCAACTGTACAGAAAAAGAACAAATATTTATAGCATATAAAAAGTGCATAAGGGCAATTTGCAAGGTCAATCAAACAGACAGCTGTAGACCATGCTTCAGAAAGCTAAAAATATTGACAGTACCGTGTCTATACATGTATGAGTTGGTGTTATTTGTAAGATCTAACTTAACGATGTACGAACATTATAAAAGCAAGCGCCACTGTTTAAAAGTGCATTGATGACAAATAGTGTACTCTGCATGGCGCCTAGGGTTTATATTCATTTACCAAAGAAACTATTAGACAGCATAAACATCAATGTGTTTAAACGAAAAGTAAGACAATTTCTCGTGGAAAAAGCCTATTACAATGTAAACGAATTTATAAATGACATGCAAAGTAACCAGGAATAACATATTGCTTTACTTTATTTATTGACATATTTTAAATTTTAATTTTATTTGACATGTGTATACATTATTGACTTGTACCACGGATAGGAAAAAATTCTGACATATTCTATTTGATGGACTAATTATTGTATTTAATTCGTTAATTTTACATAATCATTACTAGTGCATAATCAATATTAATTTAAAAATACCTGTAAAATTGCATGCCTTCAGGTGGATTATGGAGGGACCATTTTATTTACTGAATGTTACCTATAAATTACCCATTTTCGCAATAAATGTTGTGTTTGAGTTTGAGTTTGAGTTGAGTTTGAATGCTGTGGCCACTGACTCACTGAAGGCGGATTCTTGTCCCGCCTGAACCAAATAATTTTTACCTATCTTAATTAATTTTTACCCTTATTACAATCATAGACTCCCAAATAACTGTCCACTCTGACTACTGAGCCATCGAATAACTGCTAGTGAATAATAGTTAATAATACCTAGAAAGAAAATGAAAATAGATTTTTATTGCGGATAAATCAATCTTATTTTTCTTTTATATATGTGCACATATATAAAAGAATTTTTTTTTCTTTTTTTTTTAATGAATATTAGCAACCGAAATTATCGAAATGACTAATATCCCCTCTAACCCCTCCAACTAAGCTTAATTGCTTGTGCTAGGAGTGGGTTCACGTCGGTAGTGTATTGGCCAGGATTCGAACCCGGGACCTCTCGATCGTAAGGCAATGTCAAAGATTTTGATTCAATCTAGAACAAATTCTACTTAACCTAAGTTTACCGCCGCCTCCAAGGCGCTGGAGGAGAAGAAACGGCGCAACAAACTTCATTGCGGCATTTTTTCAGACGTCAACTTACGATATTTATATCCTTTAGGTTAAATGTGAACGAATCTACATTTGTCACGCGTCTGAATGAACATGAACACAACAAAAGATAATGACAATAATCCCTGTGATGTATATATATGTACTGAGTACTGACGTAATCACGTGCGGTTACATTTGTGATAACACTTATAACGCACGTAGAGTAATTAGCCCCGTTGACGTCTCACGAGACTAGATTATAGTTGCAGATCAATTTTGCTGACAAACCTCAATCATTATGGGGACAGATCAATCACGCCTATGTTTGAAAAGCTGTTATTATTAACCAACTTCACCAACTTCCGAAAAGGATGAGGTTCGCAATACGTCCGGTATCTTTTTTTTTTAATGTATGTACACCGATCACTCTGAGAATTATTATCGGATTAACGTGATTTTTTTTTGTTCTATGCCATAGATTATTATGTTCTATGCGGAATTGTTGCCATTCGATCCCATAAATAAATTATACCTATACTTAGTTTGTTCTACTAGTTTTCGTTTTATGAACATTTTTATATTATTTTAATTCAAACTTTTAACCGACATATTATTATTATTTATGTTGTCCCATATTTTCGTCGTTTTTGTCGTTTTTTTAATATCATAATCAGAGACACTTTGATGTTAGTTATTTGTAAGTATCAAAGATAAACAAATGCCACCAACACTATAGAATTCATTTCGATAGCTCCGCTAAGTCGACGTTATCAGGGTCAGAGTTGGCTGGGTCAGGGCCAGTCGATCGCCGGGCCTGCCCACGGTGGCACTCACACGACAGTGTTCAAACAATATATACGGTCATGGCACGTATGGTACACTAGCTGTTTAACAAAATTAAATGAATAAGGCTCGGCATTAGTCGCAAGTCAGCCGCCGGCGTGGCAAGGTCTCCGAAGTTGTCGTCGCCCGGCCCTGCGCCACTGAAGATGTCGACCGCAGTGATCGACGAAACGTCTGGAACGCAAGTTTCACATCGACCACGGCCAAACAGCCCGGAAGCAGTATATTCTACATGCAACGCCGGCCGTGAAAGCCTGAAGACTTAAATGAATAATAATCTCATCATTTTCATTCTTACGTGAGTCCCGGTTGGGTCGGAGGCCTCGGTGTCCGCAATCCTCCTAAATATGATGCGGACTGATATTCCGGCTAATATTGGTAGCGACTGACATCTGACTGCAATCTAAATTGTGGTTACAGGGTGGCCTGTGACAGAGTTGTACTGTACAGGTCGCCCTTCGCCTCCGTCTTGACCTAACGACTGTTGACGACCGGGACCGACTTTTAACGTGCTCTAGGAAGCAATATCACTAAGCAAATCGATTTAGATAGGAAAAAGTGAAACGCTCTGGCGGGACTCGAACCCACGATCTTTCCCTTACAGGGGGAATGGTCTGACCACTGAGCCACCGAGCCACACCTGAAGCTATCCAAATTCTCCTATACTACCGTCTTAGGGCGACGGTGGGAGCCATCTACCGACATTCCTATCTTAATCGACTTTTTCCTATCTTAATCGATTTGAAAAGTTAGCATAGTCAATGCTTCAAAATTTCATTCAATATCACTAAGCGTTTGCAGTTGCTCTCATCGAAATACCTGAGAAATCATTCACCACTGGATTGGGCCGGCAGTCGCGAAAAGCCCTATATCTAGCCAAATAGCAAAAACAAAAGAAGTAGGTAAGCGAAGCGTACCACAGGCCATGAGATAAAACCCTTCAACGTAACCGGGTATAGCTCTAATAGTCTAAAGGCGGACTCACTAACAGTCAGCTTGCAGTTTCTGATCTGTCCGGCGGCCTGCAGTCCTAAGCCGATAGCGCCCACACACAAACGATTTTGGCCTGCCGGCAATCCCCTGTTGTCAGTTTTGCGACCACAATGTATAGCAGTTGTGAGTCGACAGTACGTGATCGCCCTCTGTACGATCGCCTGCCGGTATGTGCTCATTCGCCCTGACGGCCTAGGACTGTCCGGAATCGTTCGGCGGCCACAAACTATCGGATCGTAATCGTCAGTCCAAAATCGTTAACGAAACTGTGAGTGTGTGGGTTATTGCGATTAACTGACAGATTTATATCGTCCGGCCGTCGTCCGGTAAACTGATAGTGAGTGGGCGCCTTAAGATGGTCATCTCCCTTTGTTTTTTTCTTTGGGCTTGTATTGTACGGCTGTTCCGGTAGTGACTATCGTTTGACCTCCCTACACCGAGAGGGAAGTGCGCCAGAGCTTCATTATCAGTCAGCAAGTGTACCGGTAACCAGGCGTGGTGATTTGCGCCCCGAAAGTCTTTATAACCCACAGAGGACAGATTATGATTAAGTGATGTCGTTCTAAAAACCCCGTGCTTAGTTTATGTTAGTTTCATAGGAGATAGGAAACGACGGTATTTCCGCCCAATTGAGCAGTCCGTCTGGAGGAATACCTCCGTCCTACAGAATACCGCGGCCATAATAACCTCATGTGGTGTTCCCGGCGGTGAGTAGGGTAGCCAGAGCTCACTGGAGAGTTTTGTGCGGTCAGTGGGAAGGCCAAAGGCATGTCCTGCATTGTCTTCCGCACTGAGTGTACGCTCGTCAGCACGAAGGTGACTCGCCTGGTGTTGCATACTTCTATAGGCCACGGTAACCACTTTCCATCAGTTGGATCGTGTGCTTGTCTGCCACTTAAGAGGTATAAAAAATGCGTCAGCTTTCTTAAAATCTAAGTATATAAATAAATGGGTAGGTACTCACACTAGCGCGATCAGGTAGGGGTGCAACTTGGCGTGGCCGCCATCTTGCGCGAGTCTGACGTCACTGGCCGTCGCCATTTTGTCGAGGGCACTTATATGTGGTAGGCTACAACAAGAAAAAATGAGTTTGATTTATAAATACTACAGCTGGTACCGAATTGTCGCCTAAAAGATCTATTCTGAAACAGTGGCATTTCCGTTCAATTATTATAAGAAGTGGGTTCACGTCGGCCAGGATTTTACCCTGGGACCTTTCGGTCGGAAGGCCAGACCTCTTTACCACTGAACTGTCTATCTAAGCTAAATAATATGCCACAACCAGCTACACAACGTTATCTAGATCCAAAAGTAAACCTAGCTTAAATATATGTCGCCGCCAACTTGCTTAATCAGACGTCCAATTAACTGCCTAGGGAGTTAACTAAACGACGCCATTCAATTAACGGCCTTCTCGTTTATTACATCATTTTATAACCTGGCTGGCTACTGCTTAGGCCAATCGTAAGATAAGGCACTACCTAAACATGAGATAGAAAATTACACCTGTAAATCCCGGAGGGGGTAAGCAGAGATGTATTCACAGAAAATTAGCGATAAGTTCCTTGAGAAGATAAGTTAGGTTAGAAGTTGGTAAAATTTTTTTGTAACCATGCAGATTTATGTCATTTTTATAGCTGTTTAAATAAATGGCTAGGCAAGTAATTAAATGTCATCGATTTAAGCTATTTGCCTAGCCGTATAATGAAATGGCTGAATACCATTCAGGCCGCTAATTGAACGGCGCCGTTCAGCGCAGAGCCTAGGCAGTTAAATGAAGCAACACAGATTCATACAAATATTTCCATTAAGCGGGTATCGAACTTACGACTACCCACGTCACAATGCACCACACCACAGAGATCGTAAATACAAGTAGCTAAATTTCTAAAC
Organism: Eilema caniola; assembly: GCA_949126895.1. NCBI lineage: Eukaryota > Metazoa > Arthropoda > Insecta > Lepidoptera > Erebidae > Eilema > Eilema caniola. The sequence goes on from OX421485.1 coordinate 284,000, forward strand.
ATTTTTGTATTAACTAGTGTTGTAATTTAGATTAAAGTTGGTCAGAACCGACGTGTCATTACCTGAGTGTGTGCTACAAGTACAAAGAGCTAAATACAAACTATTAACCTCGTGACCTGCGCTTGCACATTACTACACATCACAGACATACAATTTGAAATGGCTTATCAATGACTGTCTTTTTCCTTACTGTCATTAAACCTATCATGCAAGCCTGCCGCGCAAGGCACCGGTTTCCCATTACAGACCGAAAAAATAAATCATTAAAAATAAAAAGAAAACCGACTGATACCGAAAAGATCGAAACAAGTTTTATGGCAGGCGGTACCATTTTCATCGGGTTTGAGATTTGCAAATGGGTACCGCCTGCTATAAAAGTTGTTTCAATTTCTTCAGGATCAGTCCAGCCCCTCTAGACAAGTAGCCATTCGCTAGCTGGCCGGCGTTTGGTGGAATATAATGACGAATGTATAGGATTTGACGTATATGACAGTCGTTAACGCATGTTAGAAGGACACTTGTCTAGAGGTGCAGTTTTTTATTTTTTATTTTATACTTTTTTTCTATGAAATATACATTTTTGTAATCGTCTTTTAATTTCCTCCATTTTGATACCCCACTTGATAAATTTGAGTGAAAAAATCCGCCATTATGTTTTTTTTTAATTTGTTATACCCTTTTATTTGTTATGCCCTAGAATAGCACCACCCCATCTCCTCCCGTGGGTGTCGTAAGAGGCGACTAAGGGATTCAAGTACCGGAGGATGGGCAGCAGCATCTTTCCGCGTACTAGCCACCAAACTGCGATCGCCAACCCGCCTGCCAAGCGTGGCGATTACGGCATAACCCCCCATGATGAACGAACCCAACAAACGGCCCCTAGTCCCCGGCGGCCCCGCTATTCCTGGCTATGGTAGCGGCCATGGTAACGGCGGGGCAAGGGGTGCGAAGAATCCCCGGCAGATGCCAGGCTACCAACCCCGACGACCTTTGGCCCTGGCAACGTACAACACGCTCACACTGCGAACCGACGAGAAGCTCGCTGAACTCGAGGAAGAATTGAGCAGGTTACGGTGGGATATCGTAGGATTGTGTGAAGTCCGGAGAGAGGGGCAGGACACCATGATCCTCAAATCCGGTAACCTGCTCTATTTCCGGGAGGGCGACATACTGTCCCAGGGTGGTGTCGGGTTTATCGTCCACAGGTTCCTTGTCAACAACGTGGTCCAGATCGAGAGTGTTTCGACGAGGGTAGCGTACCTTATACTCAGAATCACCAAACGGTATTCGCTGAAGGTCATACAGGTACACGCACCGACCTCGAAACACCCCGACGACGAGGTGGAGACTATGTATGAGGATATCTCTAAAGCCATGCATAGCTCTCGAACACACTATACCGTTGTGATGGGGGACTTTAACGCGAAACTGGGCAAACGAAGCGACAACGAGCTGAGAGTGGGGCAATTTGGATATGGAAAGAGGAATGCACGTGGCCATCTGCTGGCCGGCTTCATGGAGAAGGAGGGCCTTTTTATGATGAACTCCTTCTTCAGAAAGCCGGAACAGCGTAAGTGGACATGGCTACACCCTAACGGTGTCACAAAAAATGAGATTGATTTCATCTTGTCGACGAAGAGGCACATATTCAATGATGTCTCCGTGATCAATTCAGTAAAAACAGGAAGCGATCACCGGATGGTAAGAGGCACATTGAATCTTAGAACAAAGCTCGAAAGATGTCGACTGATGAAGTCTACGCTCCGACCAGCACCTATCCAGTTCCAGAACCCTGAGCACTTTCAGCTCGAGTTGCAGAATCGCTTCGAATGCCTGGGAGATTGCGAAAATGTGGATGATTACAATGACAGATTTGTAGAAATTGTCCAAGCGACTGGGTCTAAGATCTTCAAAGCCCGTCGTTCAAAAGGAACCAAAAAGATTTCGGACCTCACCAACAAACTCATGGAACAAAGACGAAATTTGGTTCTGCAGTCCTCTGAAGATGCTATTCAGTATCGGCGTTTGAACAGACAGATCTCCAAGTCCTTGACTCGCGACCTACGCCAATTTAATACGACTCGTATTAAGGAGGCGATTGAGAGCAACAAAGGCTCAAAGGTTTTCGCAAGGGATCTGTCTGTTGGTCGAAGCCAACTGAATAAGCTGAAGGCGGAGGATGGCAGAATTGTTTCGTCAAAGCCGGAGCTGTTGGAAGAGGTCGAGAAGTTCTACGGACAATTATACACGAGTGTACGGCAATCTGTTAATAATCTGGCCAAAGACCCAAGAGCCAGATTGACCCGACACTATACCGAGGATATCCCGGACGTCCGCCTGTACGAGATTAGAATGGCTCTCAAATAGCTAAAGAACAATAAGGCACCGGGTGATGATGGGATCACGGCTGAGCTTCTAAAAGCTGGTGGAACACCGATACTTAAAGCTCTTCAGAAGCTATTTGATTCCGTCATACTCGAGGGACGAACGCCTAAGGCATGGCACGGAAGTGTGGTGGTATCTTCTTCAAAAAAGGTGATAAAACCTTGTTGAAGAATTATAGACCCATATCGCTTCTGAGCCATGTCTACAAGTTGTTTTCGAGAGTCATTACGAATCGTCTCGCTCGCAGGTTCGACGACTTCCAGCCTCCCGAACAAGCCGGTTTCCGAAAAGGCTTTAGCACCATAGACCACATACATACGCTGCGACAGATTATACAGAAGACTGAGGAGTATAATCAGCCACTCTGCTTGGCGTTTGTGGACTATGAGAAAGCCTTCGATTCGATCGAGACCTGGGCTGTGCTACAGTCTCTCCAACGGTGCCAAATTGACTATCGATATATCGAAGCGCTGAAGTGTTTGTACGAAAACGCCACCATGTCAGTCCGCCTCCAGGATCAAAGCTCAAAACCTATCCAGTTGCAGCGAGGGGTGAGACAGGGAGACGTTATATCTCCGAAACTGTTCACCGCCGGCCTGGAAGATGTTTTCAAGCTCCTGGACTGGAGAAGACTCGGCATCAATATCAACGGCGAGTACATCACTCACCTTCGATTCGCTGACGATATCGTAGTCATGGCTGAGACCTTGGAAGACCTAGGCACAATGCTCGAAGACCTGAGTAGAGCCTCCCAACAAGTGGGCCTCAAAATGAACATGGACAAGACGAAAATTATGTCAAATGTCCATGTCGCACCCACTTCTTCTTTAAAGGTTGGAGACTCTACATTCGAAGTTGTCGACGAATATGTTTACCTGGGACAGACAGTCCAGTTAGGCAGGTCCAACTTTGAGAAAGAGGTCAATCGTCGAATCCAACTCGGCTGGGCAGCGTTCGGGAAGCTTCGTAATATCTTCTCGTCCAAAATACCGCAGTGTCTCAAGACTAAATAAAGTCTACGATCAGTGTGTGTTGCCAGCGATGACCTACGGAACTGAGACTTGGTCCCTTACTATGGGCCTCATAAGAAGGCTCAAGGTCACCCAAAGGGCGATGGAGCGTGCTATGCTCGGAGTTTCCCTGCGTGATCGAATCAGAAATGAGGAGATCCGCAGGAGAACTAAAGTAACCGACATAGCACACAGAATCGCCAAACTTAAGTGGCAGTGGGCGGGGCACATAGCTCGTAGAACAGATGGCCGTTGGGGCAAGAGAGTTCTCGAGTGGCGACCACGCGCCGGAAGACGCAGTGTAGGCAGGCCTCCCACACGGTGGACCGACGACCTGGTGAAGGTCGCGGGAAGGGCATGGATGCGGAAGGCGCAGGACCGGTCACTGTGGAAATCCTTGGGGGAGGCCTTTGTCCAGCAGTGGACGTCTTTCGGCTGAAATGATGACCCAGTGTCACTCTTACAGTAAATACGAATCTAACGACACCTCTCAAGCAAGCTACGGAGCGTGCCAAATAATTATACATACATACATACCTACAAACATACTCTCGAAAAACATAACCCTCCTTCTGGCGTAGTCGGGTAAAATACAGTTCAAGAACGATTCCCCAAAGAGTCTAATAGCTACCTAAACTATAAGGGTTACGTATTATAATAACTACAGTTATTTTAACTATTTTCAAGACAACTACGGTCAAAAAAACCACTGTTTAAAACACCTAACATGCATTTGAGCACATATTTTTGTAATAACTACTGGTCGAAACAAATAACGGACGATTCACCTACGGTTTATTCAACTACAATTAATTGTGCTAAGGTTGATTGAACTATGTATGAAATACCTAATAGTCGATTCGCCTACGGTTTATTGATACTACTACTTTGTCACAGAAATTTACGTTGTTGCAAAACCGACTTCATGTAGTCTTGTCTGTCAAGGTCGACGGAGCCCCGCTACGCGGGGCTCCTACTTCTGGGTGGTTTATAAAAAAATAACCACGAAGGCCTAATGCGGGAGCTTCGCTACGCTCCGCTCCCGCATTAGCCTTCTAACCTAACCTATCCGAGTCGGGGTAATCTGAGTCGGGGTGTTAACGATAATGACGTTTTATTAATAATTTAATATCAAAATGATTATTTCTGTCACAAAGTAGTAGTATCAATAAACCGTAGGCGAATCGACCGTTAGGTATTTCAAACATAGTCAACATGTCCAATATCTTAAATGAACATTATATTAATCGTCCGTTAGTTCAAATAATTTTAGTTTATTCGAAATTATGTGTATGAACCAGTAGTCGAGTCGTCCAATATGCGTTATGACCATATGTGAATCAACCGTAGTTATCTTGAATATAGTTGAAGTAACTTTAGATATTATGATACGGAACCACTATAAGATATAATGAATTGAAGGTTTTTGTTTTGAAAACACAACACTTAATGGTAATTTTTATGACAATCATAAAAACTTATTTGACTAAATGAGATATTTGTTTATCATATTTTAATTGTCTATCTAGGTAGGTATCTACGTAGTTTTATTAGCCTCAACACTATTGTGTTGTGTTTTTTTAAACTTGCAATTCTAAAGGAATATCTAAATTAAACAAGTTACTTACTTAATTTTAATTAAATAAACAATTTCATTGATTGAAATTTAAGTGTCTGCCGAACTCAAGGCATATGACTATATGTAGGTAATGCTAAAGTTGCATGCCAAATATCCTGATCAATTAGTCAGGAGGGGGCAAAATTCAAATTGATAGGTACTTACTATGACATTCATCAAAATACGAGACGTGATTTACTATTAAATAAGATACTACTATATAGGAATAAGAAATTAGAATGTATATGTCACCGCCAACTAACTTAATCAGCCGTCCAATTAACTGCATAGGCAGTTAACTAAACGGCGCCATTCAATTAACGTTTATTACAACATTTAATAACCTGGCTGGCTAATGCTTAAGCCATTCGTAAGATGGGGCACCACCCCGAAATAAGGCAGAAAATTACATACATTCATACAATGTGAATCCCCTAGGGGGTAGGCATAGAAAATTAGTGATAGAAATAAAATCACTTTTAACGGTAGACAATTTATTTGTTATTATTTACTTATAGACCGACGACGTTTCGGCTACTTTTCAGCAGCCATGTTCGCGTTTTCAGTAAGGATGGTAATTGTCAAAATTATAGTTTAGTAAGCAAACAGCTTGTGAAGAGTTCCAAGACATTCGCAGTCAAGAACTACAATTCCACGTTTGTTCCAAGATGGTACATGTTAGTACCACCGCATATCGCTAGATGGAGCTATCCATATCTGCTGAATGACGATGCTATGAACAGCACAAGGTACTTAAGATTCTGATCGCCTTTGTTCGTTGTGCCACTAAGTGTACGGTGTCAGAGATCACCTGCTAGCCCGTACGTTGAACTAATGCCTGCTACGAGTTTTTACGCCTAATTAGAAGACGTCTTAGCTATAGTCAAGCTTGTTTATTCTCTAATAGGTAGGTAGGTCACTGTGTTAGTCCCGATCGCTTAAACCCGGAGTCCGGGATCTGCTTTAAGTATGATGTGATTTGGTTTTTCGACTATACTGGGAGCGGCTGCCATTTGTCTGACCTCCAAGCCTAAGTAGTGCCAACCTCTAACACAGTTGTTCAGATTGCCTCAAAATATTGACTGGTATTTATAGTATTATACATAAAGCAGTACTAGTGGGTTCTCATCAAATTTGGTTAGGCAGGGAGGGGAACTTGGGTAGTGAAGGTGAGTGTTGATGTACATCAACAAAATAGGCCCCTTCTAAACCTACACCTAGGTCGCAAGTTCCGAGCACTGTCCCGAGTTCCCAACTCAGCAACGCGATAGACCCGGCACCCGCACGGAGAATCCATGGATTGCTAAGAATATCGGTCTCTAAACAGTAGATATTTTTTAGGAGGTAGGACACGACAGTATTTCCGTCCAATTGAAAAGTCCGATTGCAATGGGGAAGTGCCTACGCCCTACAGAATACCGCGGCCATAATAACCTCGTGTTGTGTTCCCGGCGGTGAGTAGGGTAGCCAGAGCTCACTGTCTGTGTCCTGCAGTGTCTTCTACACTGTCGGCACAGAAACTCTCTGTGTTTACAAGATCGGTACCACGAGTGTGACTCCCCTGGTGTTGCACACGTCCTTAGGCCACGGTAACTACTTTCCATAAGGAGCTCCTTGTGCTTGTTTGCCACCTCAGTAGTATAAAAAAAGAACATATTCATGCCTGTAAATCCCCGAACAAGAAGACAGAGTTATTTGAACACCCACATTTTGCCAACCATGATTTTCAGACGTAATAGGGTGCGACCCAAGCACTTTGTTATATGCTGTATGTGTACTGACGGATTGATAGCAGCCCTACCCCTTAGTTGCATTCTATTACACCCACTGGAAGATATGGGGTGGTGCTATTCGATTACATCAGGTACCAACACGACATAAAACACAAGTCGTTGAGGATAAGCTTGTTGAAGTGGCAGTGGGCAGGTCACTAGCGCGCAGAACAGATGGCCGATGGAGCAAAAGAGCTCTGGAATGGCGAACGCGTACGGGCAAACGTAGTGTAGGATGCCCAACGGGCTGGGTGGAAGGACGACCTCATCAAGGTCGCCGGGAAACGCTGGATGCGGGCTGCTTTAGATCGGCCGTTCTGGAAGTCTATAGGAGAGACCTTTGTTCAGCAGTGGACTATGTGCGGCTGATATGATGATGGTGGTGATGATGAGGTATAACTTGATAATAATCCCACAGATTATACAATAACTAATCAATTTCAAAGTAGGTCAGAAGAAACAAGTCATAATACCTATTTACTAAAGGTGTTAACTACTATCGATGGTTAAAATCACAGATTAAAAATGTATGTCATACAGATTAAAGACACACCCACAACAGTTAAGTACATTCGCGTGTTTTAACTGATTAATTTTAAGGGTGCCGTACTCGAAGAAGTTAGAAAGAAGAAGTTATCATCTACCTACCCTTGTCACAATAGGCTATTTTATAAAGTTTCTTTAACTATTGAAAAATAATCACTTTGTAATAATACAATGAACTGTCAAAGTGAAATATTCTTACGACAAATAGTTTTAAAGATATTTGAATTTGAAAATTTAAGTTTATAGTCCTGCCGTAAAATCCCATACATTCGTCATTCTATTCCATCAAACGTTGGCAAGCGAATTGCCACTTGTCTAGAGGGCCTGGATATTTAGGATCGGCGCAACATAATTATCATTCTCCTCGATACATTTCGATACGATTTCATCTCCCCAGTCACTCCTGCCATGTACTCCATCCTCATCCCTACCTTTTAATGAGCCTATCTTTGCTGCTAAGCCCCACTAAATTCATACTTTGAACCTTTTTCACAACATTAGCTACTTTAATTTATGTCTTCTCATAGTAAGTCCATTCCACGACTGTCGCTTGCTTCTCAATTTTTCATTCACTGGTGCCATTTTCAAATTTCTTCTAATACAACTCATAAGTCTTACATTATAAGTAGAAACACCCTATATTTGTATATAAAAAGACAGCTATATTATGACTAAATCGTAGTATTTTCACTGCGTAGTAAGTGTATCTGTGGTAGTGCTGAATGAGGAAAAACCAATTCAATATTTACATTTTACATTGTTATAAAAATTCCCAAATATCTTCTAGGTAGGTGTGTGGAACAATAACAGTTCGTGTACAATGTACATTGTCACACTAGCTGAGCACGCGACTTCTTTTTTTTTACTTTTTTGCACCGAACCTCAATACTCTTTAGGGTTCATGTTTTATAATGTTACTTAGGCGACAGACAAGTACACGGCCCACCTGATGGAAAGTGCGTTTTTGCCGATTTTGGCTCGATATAAATACGGGACAGGTGAAACTAAAAAAGGTTTAAATAATAAATCGTGTCTGATGACCAGCGTCCTACATGCGCGAGTCCGACTCGCACTTGACCAGTTTTCTTTGATTTAATATTCCATTGTTAATAGCATTGTTGCTTGATGGCTATTGGACTAAAGGCGCCCACTCACTATCAGTTTACCGGACGACGGCCGGACGATATAAATCTGTCAGTTAATCGCAATAACCCACACACTCACAGTTTCGTTAACGATTTTGGGCTGACCACTAATACGATCCGATAGTGTGTGGCCGCCGAACGATTCCGGACAGTCCTAGGCCGGACAGTCTTAGGCCGTCATGGCGAACGAGCGCATATTATCAGGCAGTCGGCCCGCGGCCTATCGATCAACGTCTCGTGTCAGCATTTTTACGTAATAACCTCAGAATAACACAGTGAATTAATTTTATTCTTTTTTCTGAAGTAACATTATGATGACGTGTACCTACATCACTAGTTTTTACTAAGATTTTATTCATTTTATGTACATAACCGTCTCTATTTCTTATGCACATAGTCCGTAAGGTTCAAAATAACATGTAATTAAGAAAATGTCAATAAGATCGAAAATCGCTTGCACTGTTTCGTAGTCTCTGTGTAACTGATATCAGACCATTACCGGCAGGCGATCGTACGACGTAAAGCTGACGTAGTATGTGGTCGCAAAACTGACAACAGGGAATTGCCGGCAGGCCACAATCGCCTTAGTGTGTGGGCGCTATCGGCTTAGGACTACAGGCCGCCGGACAGATCAGAAACTACAGGCGGACTGTTAGTGAGTGGGCGCCTTAAGAGCCCGTGAGCGGAAGACCTTCGTCATTTTATAAAAGCTTAAAGTTTGGCAGAGCATGCTCCCAACACAGGTAAGAACGATTTTACAGATAAACGGTACTAACGGTGTAAAAAAAGTAAGTAGAGAAATTTTCTTATTTTTTTTGTCATGTCCACTCTCTAGAGCTGCGCCTCATCCTTGAATTTTGGGGCACGTTGTCTGAAAAGCAGCTTTTTACTATAACATAATACTTTCGTGAATCAGTGTTGGGAGCATGCACTGACAAACTTTCAGCTTTTATAAAATGACGAAGGTCTGTCGTTCACGTGCTCCCAGTCGACACAGTCTCGCCCTCTACTACGTGGGACTGACTAAGTGGCGAAATGTGGGTGTTAACACCTCTACTTACCCCTTCAGGGATTTACAAGCGTTCGTATTATATATGTATGTTAATAACATCTTGAATAACACATACAGCTACTTTATTCGTACTTTAGACCCTGGTAAATGTTACCATGGATCTGGAGAATGGTATCAGTAAGGGGGGGCCAAACTGCGGGTAGCAACCACCGTCAGAAATATCTTACCTATAGTCTGTTTTTCAATTTCTGATAGTAAAATGGCATTACCTGTGTTGCCAGTTTATTGCAATTAAATAATAGTCATGTGCCACCAGTATCGAAAATTGTTGATAAAGTAAATATAGTACAGATTTTTGTACATTATTTTATAGTTAGCTTATATGGATAGTGTAAGAAACTAAAGAACTTTCTAATTTTAACTTTTTTCTTAAAATATAATAAAGCCAAACCACTTGTATCTAGGCCACAAACATTGTCGATAGTTTCGCGCACGACACTAAGAACTAAAAGCTGGTATCATTATGTATTTCACAATTTGAAATTTGCAGTTGTCAATTTATCATCTGAAATTAAAAAAACGGACTATAAAAAGCCTCAAATGATCTTAAAACTATGGTATTAATAACTTATTATCCCACTTCAAAAAATTACATAATTTAAAACTAGAAGCTATTATTAAAATAATCTAAAATAAATAAATATTTACATACATAACGCGTCGTGAAATTCCTCCGCATCATCATCATCGACCGGTAACGTTCCCAGAAGGCTGGCAGCATTGCCATGTTGGATGGCAATGCTTATCCTCTGTGTAAGATGTTATCCAACCTTCTGGTCACGCGTGGCGTCAATCAGCCGCTTGATAGCTCGTATTAATAAGTAATATTGCCTGAACTAATAATCAGTCAACTGGAGGGAGATAAAACCAAGGAATTAAGACCAATTGAGATATTAGGAAAAATATTGAATCGGTCTAGGCGGGATTTGAACCCGTGATCTTTGACTTGCAAGGGCAACACTGTGACCTCTAAGCTACCAGACCTCGCCCGAATCAATCCAAATTTCTTCTTCTATATCTGTCTTTGAGGCGACAGTGGAGGCGTCTACAGATTTTCTCACGAACTATTGGAACTAATGAATGATTTTTTAATCATTGTTAAACATGGATTTTTATCCGACTTCCAAGAAGGGTTATGTTTTTCACGCGTATCTCGTATGTTTGTATGTATGTATGTTTGTAATATTCTTTGTTACCTCATATCTTCTGATAGACCGTACGTATTTCAATGATTCATATGTTAAATTGAAGGTATTTATTGCCCAAATGTTCTTGGGTAAATAAAATATGAACAAAAGCTATATATTGCTTTTTAGTGCCAAAAAGTATGAGGTCAAAAAAAATATTTTTCACGGAATTTTATCAACTGGAGTATCAAAACGAAAGAAATTAGACGACGATTACAAAAATCATAACTAAAAAGCATAAAATAAATAAGTTATTTAAAAAAAACCCGACTGATGCTGAAAAGATCGAAACAAGCTTTATAGCAGGCGGTACTCATTTGCAAATCTCAAACCCGATGAAAATTAATGGGTACCGCCTGCTAAAGAGCTAGTTTCGATTCTTTCAGCATCAGTCTGGTTTTTTATTTTTAATCATTTATTTCATTGACTACTCCGCCCAAATAATTTGAATGAAATTTGATGAATTTCATTAAAAAAGAATGAAGATCATTTTGAGCACTTTGTTCATCAGGATCAATCTGATACTGACGTACCTATCCAGTATTCATTCATTTGACGTGATGTTCAGTGTCATTGTCATTACCGAGCGATCCATCTGATACTGACGTTACTATCGCCCCCTAAAATCCAACCACACGTCCTGATCGTCCACCTGAATCTCGTGGGGGGCGGACACACGGAAACAAATTGACTGGCATGGTTAACGTGGCTCTGCCCCTGTAGACAAGTGGCAATTCGCTAGCCGGTGTTAGGTGGAATAGAATGACGAATATATGGGATTTGACGTAAATGACAGTCGTTAACGCATGTCAAATACGTCAAATCCTTTACATTCGTCATTATATTCCATCAAACGCCTGCTAGGGAATTGCCAGTTGTCTAGAGGGGTTGGTACACTTCCCAAGTAACATTTCATTTGGGCCTAGGTTGTAAAAAGTGCCTTTAGGTTTTCTAAAGGTCGTAAAAAGGTTAACGCTTTGCCATCAGGTCATATTAAGTACTTGAAAATGGTTAATAGGTCCTGAAACTAGTTGTTTTTTATTACAACCTTGGAGCAGATGACAAGATTTTAAATTAACGTTATTTTGACTGTGTTTCAAGAGCATATAGTCCTAGGATCTTATAGTTGTCGTAGACTCCTGATTAAGTTCTGAAAAGGCTAGCATTATGCTGAAATGAGATCAAAAGGTTTAATTTTTAACTTTGTTATGACCACAAAGTTCTGGAATATCGAAATTGCTTATAAGTAATTTTTAAAACTTACCTCAAACCTTAAGGCTGTTTTAGAGTGTCTAGGCAAACAAATTAGGACTGCGTGGTGACAACCCAAACTAATTAGCTATTGTCTAAGAGCTTAAAGCATGATTAACGTCCTACAAGAATATTTTAAAGCTTTAGAGGCATCCTCAAAAAATATCAGTTGTCTCCGCGACTTCAAAGCGTTACGTTGTCCTCCTGCGGGCCTAGCATGGGCGCGGGACAAATATCTCTCTCCACCGCTTATGTCAAATAGACAGGGGACAAAAGTGTTTCTCCCCGGTAGCTAGCATAGCGTCAAAGGAGATAGCTTATGTCCCTCGCTGTGACGTAGACAAGAGACTATTTCTCCACTTGCTTAGCACGGCGGCCGTAAAGTGGAGATAATGTGTCTCTTTTTGACAGATGATAAAGAGATATTAGTCTCCGAACTATTGAGGTGGGGACAAGATTGCTTAATAGTCTTAATACACAATTAAAATTGTCTCGCGGCTTTTTCGTTCTAAGTGAACTACAAATACAACAAACGCAACAACGAAAAATGCAACGGCGTATGCTGCGGGATTAAATAAACGTGTTCGAATTACCAGAGAGTGAATTCATATGAATTTATAGGATTTCTAAAGATATGGCCCTATAGGCCCTATATGTATACAATGCATTGAACAACGCATTTTTTTATAATATTATCAATCGAAATTACTAATATTCGCTCTAACCCATCTAACTAAGCTAAATGGCTTGTGCTAGGAGTGGGTTCACATCGGTAGTGTAATGGCCAGGATTCGAACCCGGGACCTCTCGATCGTAAGGCAGACTCCTTAACCACGAAGCTACTGACGCGACGCTTAAATGGATCAGATGGCTTGCCAGTACATTATAAGGTAAATAATGTTGCGTTTCATAATCGACTAAAACTCTTATTTGAGCTGCTGTGCTCCTAATCCTAAAAAATATATTCTTTGTAACAAATTGTTTAGAGCGAATTCGCAGTATTCACACATTAATTCACAATAACATACTTACAACATTTTTTCACTCATTTTATTAATATTACAATAAATACTACAATAAAGATATTTTTTTTTTTTATGTAGGACACGTCAATTTGACTTCACCTCGCCTGATGGTAAGCTGAAGGCAAAGTCTCAGAAAAGAGGGTCACCATTACAAACACGTACCATGTTAACAATGGTGGCACTCAGCTTGACGGCCTCAACAGATGCTTTTTCACGCCCCGCTTAAAGGACCCGGGACTGTAGGAAGAAGGAAACACGTGAGCTGGCAAGGAGTTCCAGGTCTTAATGGTGCGACAAAGAAAGGAGTCACCAAACCGCTTGGTTCTTGAAGGAATATTCCGCACCGTATACGGGTGACATCTAAGCCCTGCTCGTGTTGTCCTATGTAGGAAAGGAGAGGGCGGGACCAGTTGGAAGAGCTCATCAGAACATTCACCATGGTAGAGACGGTAAAATACTGCCAAGGATGCAACATCTCTACGCATCTGCAAAGGCTCAAGGGTGCTTGTGACCTCGAGATTCCCAATAATGCGGACCGCACGTCGCTGCAACCTGTCGAGAGCATCTAATAAGTACTTTGCGGAGCCATCCCAGAGATGCGAGCAGTATTCCACGCAGGACCGAATTTGGGTCTTGTATAGAAGACACCGCTGCTCCGGCGTGAAAAACCGTCTCACTCTGTTCAAGACTCCGAGTTTACGCGAGGCTGTTTTAATGATACTCTCGATGTAGTTTTTATTATTAAGTTTGCAGCGAACATCCATACCGAGGATAGTCAGGTTGTCCTGCAGTGGCAGTGGAGTGCTCTGAAGAGTGGGAAGGGGAAGGAAAGAAGATACCTTTGCTGTGAACGCACATGCCTGTGTCTTCTTGGCATTGAACTCGACCAGGTTCTCAGAGCCCCATTGGGAAATGTTGTTCAGGATCCGGTCAAGCTCAGTGACAAGAAGCTGCCTTTTATCTGCGATATCCGACTGCTTATCCGCAGGACGTCCATGATAACTCCCGTGCAAGGTGCTATCATCCGCATAGCAATGAATGCTGCCGGTAGACAGCATGTCATTGATATGCAGAAGAAAGAGAGTAGGGGACAGGACGGACCCCTGTGGCACACCAGCATTTACCTGCAAGAACTCCGAGGCGCGTCCATCACAAAGGACGCGAATACGGCGATCCTGCAAGAAGCTAGCAACCCAGTTGCATAGTCTAGGGGGCAGACCGAAGGCTGGTAGCTTGGAAAGAAGCGATTTGTGCCAGACTCTATCGAAAGCTTTGGCGATGTCAAGACCAATTGCCAGTGACTCGCCGTGCTTGTCCATAGCCTCACCCCATACCGGGTAAAGGGGGTAAATAAATAAACAGAAAATAAACATGTAAAAAAAAACGTTACATGACAGATTGTCTTTCTTTTTTTTTTCAATATGGCGCACTCTTTAGTCAATAACACGGAGGACAGAATCATTTCCTTCTCCATGGTCAATAATAATGCAGTATAATACTGATAATTTTAAAAGTCACTATTACTTTTATATAATATGCACGTTGCTAGGTTTTGTTAATTTTGACGAATATTACGAGTCGAATATTTTTTCGTATATTGGTAGCATTGAGTGGAGAAACGTTGTCCACGGTGAGAAACTAGCCTTTCCTCGACGCCGTGCTAGCCAAATGGACAAAAACGGAGGGAAAGACAAATTTTTCTCCACTCCCCGGGGACTTTTTGTCTTCGTGCCATGCTAGCCCTGCTGGCAATAGCCTTAAAGCTGCGAAAACAGCCTATGCGTTTTATCTAGCTCCGCGCGATGACCTTTAGCTCTTATTTTGGCAAACATTAAGAGCTTTTAGCTGTAACAGTTCTAAAAATGTTAAATTTAATGCTTTCTAGTAGTTTCCTAACACCAGCCATTTTTTTACATTAAATTTAAAAATAATCGAAACCAATGGCAATATTTTAATTCAATCAGGCTAAATTAAGTAACTTGTGCTATACCATTTAAAATTTATGTTTTTACGATGAATAGTAGTTTTATTTCTAATGCAACTTACCACCAACCGTATAATTTTATAATTTTAATTTCATTAAAATATCGTCAAAATTATAAACTAGCGCAAGGCCCGTCTCGTATACAGCACTATTATCCTAAAGTATCACGATGAAGTGCCAGTCGCACAACTTTTTTATTATTCCTGACTTCAGCAAGATACTTATATTTTTTACTAATATCTACTACTTAGTTAGCCATTTTGAAACTTGGAATAATGTCAGGGAATGTGGCGCCATCATAGTAGCTATTTAAATTCACGATAGGTCTTTTTGTGTAAAAAAATCTTACACAGAAACATTTTAAAACCCGAGAGTCCTGGAAAGGTTTTAGTTTGTCATAGGGTTACATCCAAGACTAATTTAGAACTTTAAAAGCTGTCTGGCAAAGTTATATTAACGTTAAATTAAGGTTGTGAAGGTTATATTTGGGTACTGTGTAAGTAGTTCGAAAGGTTCTGGATTTGAGCTATAGGTTTTGCTGTAGCTCTCAGAAAGGTTTTAAAACGTGGGCCCTTTTTGCACTCAGGAGGTTAATATAAGGTTAATATAACGTTATTGAGCCTATTAGGACTTACGAGCAGATTTCCATATAAAGGTTATAGAACCTTTTCAAAACCTTTCTAAAACCTAAAATGTTACTTGGGTTGATACTGGCGTTTCGCCATCAATAATTTTATAATACATTTTACTTGATATTCACTCTATACCTTGTGATTGGCAGAATCATCCGTACATATGTAACTGATGCAAAGCGCCATTTCAATAAAATAAGAAGACGAAGAAGACATACCTATCCAGTATTCATTCATTCGACGTGATGTTCCCTGTCATTGTCATTGCGAGCGGTAATGATGCCGTTATCTAGTGCATTTTGTACACAAACTATACATTATCTCTGAGGTTATCATATCATATCATTACCGTAGTTGCCTCTCATTTGCATTCCACACTTGCAATTTTGAGTCTCAAGTCCGCTTTTGACTTCATCTTGCTTTGGTATTTACGGAAGCTGCTGTGCGACCCTCATTTTGCATTTGTATTGATAATTTTTTCCATATGACCCGTTAATTTACCTTCTCAGGTAAGTTGATAATAAAGTCTTAGGAAAGATGGCCCTCAGCTTGACGGCCTCATTAGATGCTTTTTCACGCCCCGCTTAAAGGACCCGGGACTGTAGGTATCAGATTGAAGGTATTTTAAGCGAGCATGTAAGAAATGTTTTTTACTGAACTTATTGAAATTATACGTGGTAAAAGTGTGATAACAGTTGCATCGGTTCTTATTTATTTATAATTATACACCTAACCTATAATAGTAAATGATTTGACTACTAAATATTATGACGTCTTAATAGTACATTACTGCCGCGGCCGGCAAGTATAGTGTTGCCGGACGATCGTGTGCGCCGAGGCACGCATTACGGAGTCCGGCAACGCTCAATGCGTGAAAATTAAAATTAGTTACCTACTTTTTAAAATCAGTGACGAACAACATTAATTTTTCACGCGGCAAAATGTTCATTTGTTTTTTATTTTTCTTAATAAACAGCTTTCTATTTGCAAGCCAGTTCTGTATTTAAATAATGCCTTGGATAAGTTACCTCCTTGGTTGCCATGGTTCAGAGTAAAAGATGGGTCCATTTTTAAATTACACGACAGATATGAGTTTACATAGTAATTTATTTGGCCGCTAAAACACGACAGATATGGATTTTCATACAACTTTTGTCGGCCGCTGCTTGCATGTACAGCAATTACGATTTATCTCGAAGAAGGTTGTCAAAATTGTGTTCAAATTTCTTAGCAAACATGCAATGAAATATTGA
This sequence comes from Eilema caniola, assembly GCA_949126895.1. Taxonomy (NCBI): domain Eukaryota; kingdom Metazoa; phylum Arthropoda; class Insecta; order Lepidoptera; family Erebidae; genus Eilema; species Eilema caniola. The sequence continues at coordinate 300,880 of OX421485.1, forward strand.
CATTAGTTTCAGGCGCGGCTAGGACCAGGTTTGTATGAGGTTTCATACAAACCTTGCAGGCCTAGGCCGGCAAAGTCTTCTTTTTAATTTCGATTCCACATAAAATTGTGGCAAAGGCATCGACACTCTGCCACTATGCGTCTTGAAAACAAAACAATAAACGACTTGATATGTACTTAGAGCAGTTTTATTTACATAAAAATCCACATTAACATAACTAATAACACATTATTATCAATTGTTTTCTTAACTATATATATAAAAATTGAAATATTAATATTTAATTTAGTTGCAAGAAATTGACATTTATAACAATGACAAGTGTCACTGTTCGTTCAGAAACGTGCCTTTTTACTTTTTTTTTTACATGATAATAAACATAAATCGCACCTTCGGTGCAACAAAGTCGTAACAGCTCATTTTGTGATTTTACAGGAAAGCACTTTTAAGTTGTTTTTTTCGGGTTGTCGTCTTATTACCGAATTACTAATTACAGTAGGTTATTTATTTTAATAAAATTATATTGTTTGTTTCTTTCGCTACATTTTCATGAAATAATTTTATTTTCAATTACTAATATTATTTTTAAACGATCTGGCGTACTTAAGTCGATTTTGCTATTTTGGGTATTTATGACTTTGTTGCACCGAAGGTGCGAAATGTAAATGTTTTCTGTTAAAATCAAGCTAAAATAGACGAAATAGTAATACACACGTGAGTTTTAGTTTTTATCTTGTTTACTTTTAATTTCTTTTCTTCCCGGCCTGTGTAGTAATGTACTATTATTACCTCATATCTTCGGGACCGGCGTACCGATTTTAATGATTCATGTCTCAAATGAAAGGTATTTAATGACCAAGTGTTCTTGGGTACATAAAACATATCAGCAAAAGCCATATGTTGGTTTTCTGGCGCCAAAATGTATGTGGTAAAAAAAATTTTCATTCAAATTTATTAAGTAGGGTATTGAAATGAAAGAAATTAGAAGACAATTACAAAAATATACGTGTCATAACATAACTAAAAAGTATAACATAAAATAAATAATTAAAAATAAAAAACGCGAATGATGCTGAAAAAATCGAAACATGCTTTATAGCACAATCTCAATCCAGATGAAAATTAATGGGTACCGCGTGCTGTAAGCTTGTTTCGATCTTTTCAGCATCAGTCGGATTTTTTATTTTTAGTAATTCTAATTTCATTCCTTTAATAAATGCTTGCCAGTTGCGAGTTACCACCGAACTCTTCTACCTATACCGTTGAAGATACATGTATAAGCACGAGGCTTTGTTTACAAAACAAAGGCTTGTGGAGTGACGTCATTACACACAAGGGTACGCTATGGGTAGTGACGTCACTATGCACGATATTATTGACACTAGGTCAAAACTTAGACAGCGTCGTTTTGACAAAAGATAAGGGTGTCCATGGAATTGGGATTTTCGAGACCTGTCCCGTTTCACACTTTAAATACTTGTGGCAGTTACTTGATAAAAAAAATTGTTATTAGTTTTTGTCATTTATTGTTTTTGTTTTTGAAGTTGCATAATTTAGAATGCACGTGATGATGGTTTGAGTTCCGAAAAGCTGCAAAGCAATAAGTAGTTATGCTAACTTTTTCTGTCCTATCTATTCCGCCACCCCGAGATGCATGTATAAAATAATTTCGAATACCCAAGAGGTGGCCAGGTAGCCCAATTGGTGAAGCATTGCGAACGCATTCAAGCATCAAGAACTGATCGCAGATTCGAGTCCCGGATTTTTACTTTTTTCGATATAAGTTCCGAAAATCTTGGGGAGTAATTTTGTAAATAAATATAATACTTAAAATCCCTTTCATCGAACGAAAGGTAATGAGGTACTACAGGTGGAAATAACTTACTTACCTGTAACAGCGCACTTCAAGTCGCAAGCGCAGTTAATGACTAAAACCCCGTAGTCGGTACATTACAAGCCCAACCTCAAACCTACAGTAGGACAGTTTGCGTAATCAGTTAATCCGATGTGTCTTAAGATAAAATGCATGTACTGCGATGGATGCGCTATAGATATAGATAGAAAACGGGTTTGATAACTAGTATGCGAGGCGATTAAGAATACTGCGCTTGCGACGGCAAGTCATATTTAGGTCAATTTTTGTGCTGTCAGCAGAAAAATATAACCTACTACTAGTGAAAATAGCCTTCTAATGGTGAAAGAATGATTAAAACCAGTTCGTTAGTAACAGACTTTATCGATTACAAATAACCAAATGTTTGAAATAAAATATTGTTAGAATAGAAACGAACTTGATGCTTGAAATAAAATTATTTTTAATGCATTCGGAATTTATTGTGTAAAATATACATATGATTTTATATTAATCATTATTATAAAACGGGATGTTTGCGTTTTTTCGAGCTTCCGATTTCGGCACGTTTACAAGAGCGCCTTAACCGTAATTTAGTGCATGATGCAATGATACATCTGTGACCAAAATAGTAAGAGCTCAAAAAATACAAAAATAGCAAATATCCCGTTTAAAATAATAGTAATATTGTATGTTTATTTCATTAATAGCTACTGCCCGCGTGGATGTCGGTTAACGCTATAATATCGGTTATCGTTATAAATTGTAGCCTATGTGTTATTCTGATGTATTAGCATATTTTATCCAACTATAGGTAGTTTCCTAGATTAGAGTAATGAAGAAATGTCATGAATCAGTGCGAGAACTTTGATTCACCAAGAATTTAGGCATATTAAAGGCATATTGCTGTCGACCGAACTACTTTTCCTGATTTCATTTTATTACTGAGAATTTCAGCCTCGCAATAATTTAGAACTATACTTTTTTATCTTACAGACCACGGACTAATGTTTCCCAATTTAAATATATTATAACAAAATATTTTCTACAAGGGCATCTATGTATGCATTTACGATAAACGGCATTGTTTTTCAATGTTCCATTCTAAGTTTTGTTTCCTTTTTAACATAAAAAGTTGTAACATAATTATTTAACTGGTTACCTTTATTACTTTTGTGAGCACATAAAAACATATTAGCATTATTATCACAACACCTATTGTCGTAAGTACGTAAATATTTACACAGCTTTTGTTATTTTGCGCCATACATATTATGTTAGGTGTTTCATTAGTTTCTAAACGTTACATACGATTTTGCATCTTTTTTTTATATAGGTCACGTCAATGTGACTTCACTTCACCTGATAGTAAGCTGAAGGTAAAGTCTCAGGAAAGAGGGTCACCATTAAATACACGTACCATGTTAACAATGGTGACACTCAGCTTGACGGCCCCATCAGATGCTTGTTCACTCCCCGCTTAAAGGACCCGGGACTGTAGGAAGAAGGAAACACGTGAGCTGGCAAGGAGTTTCAGCTATTATCACATCGTGTACAGGGTACTACCACACCCTTGAGGCCCAAACAACATCATCTTCAAGTTCGGGCCTTCTAAACAACGGGTGGGGCTCTGGTGCAGGCGTACCTCTCAGGGTTGGGACAACAGAGAGTAGTCGCAATGACAGAAAAGCCGACATACCAATCAAAAAAAACAAACGGACCTCTTTTTTTTTTACGTGCGGCAGATCCCCACGGATACCCACCCCTCCGGAGCCGGAGGGGGAGGTTATGTCGGACTCGAACCGACTAAACCGCACGCCGTCTCTGGGTCGTAGTGCTAGGCCGAAGGTGAGGTTGTCATGCGACATATCCCTCGCACCCCGGCTGACCCAGGGCCAACCCTCTCGGTCTGGCCCTCCTCGGGAAACAAACGGACCTCAGGCTCTAAACAGCAAACTTTGGACGCAACTAAGAAATCGCTATGATTATTATTTTATACATAGAAACATATAGACCAATGTGTAAATACATAATCAATCAATTATCCCACCACAGTCCACTGCTGGACATAGGTCTCTTCTCTCCCAATTTGCTACTTTCCGAATCCAGTTTGTCACCGCTACCTTTTTAGGCAGAGGCATTTTAGCAGATATACCTGTCTAGGACTAGGGTACGTTGTCAAACCTTCCGATACTTAGCTCATTGTCTATAAATGTTTGCATTGAGCATAGTTCAAACCCTCGACTTCTAATGTACGCTCTACGGCCACAGGTCTTGTAAAATCAGTATTCCTATTGTGTCAATTATTACATTATTATTCTTTCCAGTGCACTTGCATTTCGTAAATGTAGATGTGCCAAGTGCCTTTCGTTTTTAATCAAAACTTTATTTGCCTCAACGGGGTAACAGAAAGATTGGGTGCAAGGCCACTTGATCATAGTAATAAGTAATAGTCGGCATATTACTCACTCGGTTATTTGTATTACAATATATTAGCATAAGTATTTATAATAATTGTTATATAATTAATACTTATATAACCAGTTCGGTTGAAGGTTGAGCGGTCGATGGCTTAGTTGAGGTCGCGGACTAGATTCCCGGCTAGTGTGTATGCGTATTTGTATGCGGTTTTGTTAAAAATGAGCTCTTTCCTTAATTTTGTATTGTCACAATTAGTTTATTAGTGAACTATCAAATGGTGTTAGATTACTAAGGTTTGATTTAAAAATTCTAAATTGTTATCTGTATGTTCAAACTGGGAGCAAAAACTACTGAACAGATTATTAGAAGAGTCTTCGATTAGGATAGGAAAAAGAGAAACAATTTAGGCGGAATTCGAAACCTCGACCACTCCCTTACAGGGGGAAGGAATGCTCTGACCGCTGAGCCACTAAGTCACGCCTTGAGTGCTCCAAATTTGCCTATATATATCATTTTGGGGCGATAGTGGGAGAAAGAAATGTTAGCATGACCTTCTAATTGCCTAAAAATTTCATTTTTTAAAAAGCCTTGGTAACTTGAAAACTATCGCGTTCCATGATTTTTTTTCATCGTAATTGATTATGTAGGACCGGGGATATGACCAAAAGTAGTGATAACCGACATAAACACGAGCGAAGCCGCGGGCATCAGCTAATTTTTAATATAAGTAATCATTAGTCCAGTCATAGAAATCAAATGCTCATGTTATGAGTAGAATCGTAAGTACTGCATGGAGAGATACCAAACATAGGTAGTTGAGCAATCACATATTAATTGTACTTCACAGAGGCCACGGCCGGTAAGCGGATCACCTTGCGAAATGACACGGTCGGATCTAAGCGAGTGTGTTGGGTTTGATTCCCATGAAACATAGCTTTGTGTGATTCATAAAGAGATTTTCAATAAATGAAAAACACTTTATTGTACACCAGTAATTAATACATATAAAATGTTAACAAAATTCATATAGTTAAATGGAACGGGCTTATTGCGGACTGCGATCTCTACCAGACAAGAAAAGTATTTTATAATGAAAATCACCGCAAGGCAGAGATAATGTCTTAGTATACTGAGCTGTCCCATTCTGCACGGATGTGATTTTCAAACAATAATATTCTATAGCAGTTAACTACTCGACGACGTAATAGAAATTCAATGCTATCTAGCTAGACTGTTATAAATCTTGTAAATATATGACTTCAATTGTGGTTAGTATTGTACCTACACAGAGGTATTCAGACCAAGACAAATAGACGTTATCATTATAAATTGTAGCCTGATGTTTAAGCTATATTATTGTAAAGTTTCATTAAAATCCATTCGGAAGTTTTTACGTGAAAGAGTAACAAACATCTATCCATCCATCCATTCATCCATCCATCCATCCGAAATTTCGCGTTTATTATATTAGTAGGATGTAAAAAACTCAGTTCAATGCTGAACCACAAATTAGTCAGTTAGTCTAGTTTATTTGTTTAATATGCGTATTTATAAAAAGTCGCCACAAGATTGTTTACCTTTAGTTAACGAATGGAGTATAGGTAGGTACTTATTCGACCTAATAACGTGAGTAGGTACCTAAGTATCTACTTCAAACCTGTTATTGTACCTGTTTGTCAACGGCGTATGGATAAATAAACCTCTTTCTTTGTTTATTATTTGTATACGCAAGTATACAATGACTGATTTGTTTTATTGGTTGGGACTTACTTGGGACCTAAAATCATAGTTGGCGTAATATTGGCGGGTGTTTATATACATCTGTCTACCCCTATAGAGATTTACTGCAGTCAATATATAAATTTTGACTTAAGCAACTGCCAAAATAATTTCAAATAAACGTAATTTTGTCCTGTATCAATAGTACGCCGCGTGGTGACCCTAGTCACAATACTAGAGCTATTTCAAAAACATACACTAAGGTGAAGTAATTGTTTAAAAATTATGTCACAATGGCCTTTTAGTTAATAACAAAAGGAGTAAGTTACCGTCGCAGGAGGCGCAGAGTTCATATATCCACTCCATATTGTTGTTATTATTTAAATAACAAACATTAAAATCACATTTTCCCACCAAAAATCACCAATATGATTGTACACAATTTTTTTAAAAGCAAAAACTGTCAAATCACAACGTACACAGACTGTATTCAAACAATGTAGTTTTTTTTTTAAGTAAGGCACGCGCGTTCGCGCCGCTGCTTCCCGCGCTACTAGATCAATTTAGCGTAATATATCCATCTGTACCAATTTAAATAAACCTAAACAAACTCATTGCTAACTCTTACAATAATGCAATAAAGCCTATATTACCATAACACGGGTATCAATTTTAAATTGTAAGTGAACACTATCTGACGTTTCCTAAACAACTTTCCAAATGCGGTCGCCAAACTAAACAATGCGTTTGTAATGTATGACCGATATAGTTATCGAAATGCAAATATACGATTGTAAATATCGAGGTATGGATCTATTGTTGACAATTTTCGTTTAATATACTTGTTATAGACCGCGGTTTGGCTTGTTTTAACGTTTTTATTGTATTATCCGTGTTGTGAATTCTTGTTGATTTATAAATAACTTCTTAATGGCTCTAAAGATATCGTCGTTATAATGTATTTTGTGAATGTGAACCCTATGAATCCGATGACCTCTGTGACGTTGCGGTAGAGCGTTAGATTGCTAAGGAATTCAGAGGTCGCGGGTTCGATTCCCGCTCAGTGTAAATTTGTAAAACTGTACAACTAACAAATAAAAGTAAGTTATTTTGTATTATTAAGAATTTATATCTCTGGCTGACTTAATAAGCTGCGCACAAAGGAGAAGGGCAAGAGGAACGCAATTGAATAATAGGAAAGAGATTAATACATCCAATATACTCTCACAAAACCGAGCGCAATGTCACAAAATAGTTCACAATATAATAAAAACTGGTAAATACCTATTTCAAAATTCCATAATTTTGTTTCTATTAATTGTACGATATCTTTTTACGGATTTGAGTGAAGCGTTTGATTAAGTGGACAGTCCATTTATTTAGACATCACAAACTAGATAATAACATTATCTTCGATATAATAGTCCTTGATACGCATCGAGGATCCTATATAACAGATAGAAAACAATTAACATGCATTAGTCAAGTTTAACAGTACATTTTTATTAGACAGAAATACATTCCTAGATGATTTTTTTGCGGTGTTCCTCAAGGAAGCATATTGGGCCTTTATTATCTGTATGTAGGCATAATTACGTTCCTAATCAAAGGGCTCGCATTGGGGTGTTCTACAAGGAAGTATATTGATCCCTATTATTATTAATTTACTCAACACACAATAGTCTCTGTGATGGGGCGGTAGTGAACTTGATTGCTATGTAGGAGACGCGGGTTCATTTCCCGCTTAATGCAAATATTTGTACCTATACCTACATGGATATAACTATTTGCATTGGTCTGCTCGTGCCTCAGAGAGCACGTTAAGCCGTCGGTCCCGGTTGCCATATGAACATCTATGGCAGTCGTTACGGGTAGTTGGAGTCCTCAAAAGTCCAACAACTGATATAACTGCAACCCTTCGATAACGCCAATGGACTGTGGAGGTGAGATGGCAGTTGCTTCATAGAATATATCCAAGTGTTTATTCACCTCTGCCTATACCTTTAGGGATTTACTGCCTTGAATATATGACTGGGGAAGTAACCCCGCCCTACAGAATACCGCGGTCATAATAACTTCGTGTTGTGTTCCCGGTAGTGAGTAGGGTACCCAGAGCTCACTGGAAATTTTGTGCTTTCAGTGGATCTACATCTTGGGGAAGTGAATAGTGCTTTGCAACAATTGAAGGCGAAAAAATTACTAGGGCCGGATGGCATACCTCCCTATATTTTCAAGGATTGCAGGTCAGTATTAGCCAGGCCCCTTTTAGATTTATGTAACAAATGCTTGAAAGAGAGTGTATTTCCGGACGTATGGAAGTTAACCAGAGTAGTGCCAGTACCGAAAGGACGTTTGGCAAGGCAGGTCAGCGAGTACAGACCGGTAGCAGTGCTGTCGACCCCGGCAAAGGTTTTTAAAGCTGCTTTGCATAAAACAATATACCAACAGGTAAGTGCACAACTTTCGGACGCACAGCATGGATTCCGGCCGGCAAGACGCACCACAAGTAATCTACTGTGCTATATGGCTCAAGTGGTGAAAGTGGTAGACAGTGGGGGGCAGACTGACTCGGCTTACTTTGATTTCAAAAAAGCATTCGACTTAGTCGATAATGTCGTCTTGCTTAAAAAGTTGGCTGCAGTAGGTTTTACGCCGAAGTTATTGGAGTTTTTTGCGAGTTACATGAGTGATAGGCAGCAGCAGTATGTGGATTATACGAGTCATAGATCAGAACCGTATTTTACTAGATCTGGCGTGAGCCAGGGTAGTAACCTTGGACCTCTGCAGTTCATAATAATGATAAATGACCTTCCAAATATAGTGCAAGATGCCCAATGCTTATTGTTCGCGGATGATCTTAAGCTGGCGTTGCATATTAGAAGCGTCGAAGATTGTATGAGGATGCAGGGGGGCATAGTTAGGGTCCTGGCTTGGAGTCAACTTAATCGGCTTCCATTCAACACCTCGAAATGTGCGGTAATTTCATTCTCTCGAGCCCGCACTCCTGTCCTACATGAGTACAATATTGGCAGAGTACCTATACCTTGAGTCGCGGAGATTAGGGACCTGGGGGTAAATCTTAATTCAGAGTTGTCGTATCACAATCACATTACCAAAATCTGTAAAACAGCATATAGAAACCTAGGCTTTATTCTTCGTAGGGCTCATAGCTTTAAAAATGTGAACGCCATTATAGCATTATATAACGCTTTGGTTAGGAGTCACCTAGAATTTAGCGCAGTCGTCTAGTCACCACATGAAACTAAATATAGGATCATGTTGGAGAGAGTACAAAACAAATTTCTTAGGTTTCTGTACTTGCGGATGTATGGGGTGTACCCTTTTTATCCCTTAATGTATCCTACTTTATTTGTGATGGGAATGGTGGGATACAATGAGCTTGAGGTCAGGAGAAATGTAACCCCTACAACGTATGTTTTCGCAATACTTAGAGGGCAACTGTATAATAAAGATATATTAGGTTTGCTAGGTTTATGTGTGCCAAACGAGTACGTATGGCGACGCCGAAAACCATCCCTACTGGTGAAGCCCATAGGTCGAACCAACCTCCTGCAAGAGGCGCCCCTGACGCGTGCGATACGCACCTTGAATCTTATAGCTGCGGAGATTGATCTGTTCCATTGTACTAAGAGTGAGTTCACAAGGGTGGCTTTACATATAATCTGTTATGTGAAGTTCAATGTTACCAAAATTTAATGTACCTTAGCATTATATACAATATAGACTCATAGTTTAAGACTCATACTTAGATAGAAGATAGCTACACTATTGCATTGGGAAAACCTGTAATGATAGTTGTAACGAGAAATAAATAAATAAATAAATACAACAAAGGGAGGATCCTCCCACACATTCGTCCACAAAAGAAGTGGTGCTCAACGCCTTCAGAATTCCTTCTTCGGCGTTGGGCCTATGGGTTATGTTTTTTGCCAGTATTATGCAACAGTTTAACCTGTGCATGGAATTGGGAAGGAAGAACTTTCCTCACTCGAGGGCACGGTAGGAGCGACTATAGCGCCCCAGACCTTTAGGGTGCAGTTCATACCAAGATTGCCTCCTGTCCCGCTGGCAACGATTGTCGCTGGGATGTTGTATATGTATTGTACCAGCGCGGGAACTTCACTATCGCGATGCAGGATTTGTAGTGTCGTAGTAGTTCGGCTTGATGTCGCTAGATGGCGCTGGGTACATGTGGTGTCGCCACAGACCTATTTCCATAAATTTTGTGTGCATATCGGGTAGGCCTGAGAATCGGATACTATCTATTTTTCATACCCCGATCCGCGATAACCGACATCCACGCGGGCGGAGCCGCGGGCAACAGCTATATATATATGTATATATTTATACTGAGAATATAAAAAGACGTTCATTGCTATGTCGTTGTGGTTTCTTATTCTCTCCACTTGATATGATACATCGTTCGTACATGTCAGAGTGTCCGGTGTCGTATACAGGACACGCCGCCGCCGGCCGAGATTATTGTCTTGTATGTCGCAGACTAAAATTGCAATATTAATTGTTGCACCTCTTATTAATAGTTCTGTGCTAATTACATTCGTAAGGTATTGTCATTACGATTCTGTACTCATTTCGGTTAGGTAATTACCTAACTAAAGGTAAACAGACCTGTGGCGAATTTCTATAAGAACACGTATTAAAATTGATTAAATAGAAAAAAATTAATAGGTCAGGGCCGGGTTTGACCTCGTGATCTTTGCGTTACAGGGGCAATGCTTTGACCACTAAGACCAGGACCTCGGCCTAACCAATCCTATAATATAAAGAAGAGAAATAATATAAATAATTTCTCCTTTAGATATATATCTGTCTTAGTGGCGACGGTGGAGCATCTACCGACATTCTTACGAACTATCGAAACCAATGAATGATATTTCAATTATTTTTAAAAATTGATTTTTGACTACTCCGCCCATGATTGAAATATCATTCACTGGTTCCGATAGTTCGTAAGAATGTCGGTAGATGCTCCACTGTCGCCTCAAAGACGGATATAACAAGGACAAAGAATTGGTTAGGGCGAGGTCTGGTAGCTTAGTGGTCAAAGCATTGCCCCTGTAAGGCAAAGATTGCGGGTTCAAACCCCGCCTAGACCAAATATTTTTTTTATATTTATACCGATTTCAACACATATTAAACTAATAAACTGTAGCCTAGTTTATTAGTTTACCTAACTGACTGTTATTGAAATAAGTATCTTAACAAAAAAAATATTAATAAAATGAGTTTTAAATGAAAAAAAAAGCATATTAAAATATATAATAAATTATTAAGAATAAAAAAACCCGACTGATGCTGAAAAGATCGAAACAAGCTTTATAGCAGGCGACACCTATTAATTTTCATCGGGCTTAAGATTTGCAAATGGGTACCGCCTGCTATGTATAATAATTTATTTTATTTTATACTTTTTAGTTATGTAAAATACATTTTTGTAATCGTCTTTTAATTTCCTTCATTTTTATACCCCACTAGATAAATTTGAGTGATTTTTTTGACCAAAATCCACCATTTTGTTTTTTTTATTTTGATACCTATACTCAGTGTCACTCTCACAGTGAATACGAATCTATGGCAGTCGTTACGGGTAGTTGGAGCCCTCAAAAGTCCAACAACTGATATAACTGCAACCCTTCGATAACGCCAATGGACTGTGAAGGTGAGATGGCAGTTGCTTCATAGAATATATCTAAGTGTTTATTCACCTCTGCCTACCCCTTTAGGGATTTACTGCCTTGAATATATGACTGGGGAAGTACCCCCGCCCTACAGAATACCGCGGCCATAATAACCTCGTGTTGTGTTCCCGGCGGTGAGTAGGGTACCCAGAGCTCACTGGAGATTTTGTGCTGTCAGTGGGAAGACCAAAGGCTATTCCTGCTTTGTCTTCTACACTGACGGCACAGAAACTCTCTGTGTTTACAGGGTCGGCAGCACGAGTGTGACTCCCCTGGTGTTGAACACGTCCATAGTCCACGGTAACCACTTACCATCAGTTGTGCCGTGTGCTTGTCTGCCACCTCAGTGGTATGAAAAAGAAATCTGCCGTATAACAGTCAATCTGGAAAGCCCTTTCCCTACTCAGAGAATGTTGAATTATATAAATGTTCTAATATATTATATAAAATTCTCGTGTCACAATGTTCGTTCCCATATTCCTACGAAACTTCTGGACCTGTGGATGAACGGGGTGTGATGTTCCTCCAACACAAAGGGAAGATCCTCCAACCAGCCAAGGTCATCACGCCTGGCGGGCCGCGAGCCGCCAGTGAGGCGAGGCGAATTCTCGGTGAGTTGAGATGAGTCCTCGGCAGTGACGGGGCACATCCTCAATGAAGCGAGGTAGTTCTCCGTGTAGTGGGGCGAAAGGTGGCTGAGTGACTACGTAGACGGGAGAGATGTCCTCTTCTTACGTGACCGTATGCACGTATACTGTGTGCTTTAGATATAGACGTGGCCGAAGGGTAACCAGGCTGCAGCGGTCGCTGCATGCTGTGGTATCCTTGTAGGGGCCGAAGGTGCTGGATGGCGAAGACTTGATTACCGCTCATGCGAAAGAAGTGAATGAGATGTGACGATGAGAATGCTGATATATTTACTCAGCGAAGATTACGTGATCAGACCACGTCGGGGTCACCACTGTGGAGGAACGAGGTGTGATGTTCCTCCAACACAAAGGGAGGATCCTCCCACACATTCGCCCACAAAAGAAGTGGTGCTCAACGGCTTCAGAATTCCTTCCGGTGCTCAAGTAGTTCCCCTGATCAATGCTCTTCATATGGACCCCAAATTATGGGACGAACAAAAAAAATTTAACCCCAGCCGGTTCATGGATGACACAGGCTAGATCAGGAGACCTGAGTACTTCATACCTTTCGGCGTTGGGCCTATGGGTTATGTTTTTTGCCAGTATTATGCAACAGTTTAACTTGTGCATGGAAGTGGGGGAAGAACTTCCCTCACTCGAGGGCACGGTAGGAGCGACTATAGCGCCTTGCCTCCTGCCCGCTGGCAACGATAGTCGCTGGAATGTTGTATATGTATTGTGCCAGCGCGGGAACTTCACTATCGCGATGCAGGATTTGTAGTGTCGTAGTAGTTCGGCTTGATGTCGCTAGATGGCGCTGGGTACATGTGGTGTCGCCATAGACCTATTTTCATAAATTTTGTGTGCATATCGGGTAGGTCTGAAAATCGGATACTATCTATTTTTCATACCCCGATCCGCGATAACCGATGTATGTACTTATACTGAGAATATAAAAAGACGTTCATTGCTATGTCGTTGTGGTTTCTTATTCTCTCCACTTGATATGATACATCGTTCGTACATGTCAAGAGTGTCCGGTGTCGTATACAGGACACGCCGCCGGCCGAGATTATTGTCTTGTATGTCGCAGACTAAAATTGCAATATTAATCGTTGCACCTCTTATTAATAGTTCTGTGCTAATTCCATTCGTAAGGTACTGTCATTACGATTCTGTACTCATTTCGGTTAGGTTAGACCTGTGGCGACTTTCTATAAGAACACGTATTAATTTCATTAGAAACAATTTAATAGGTCTAGGCGGGGTTTGAACTCGTGATCTTTGCCTTACAGAGGCAATGCTTTGACCACAAAGCTACCAGGACCTCAGCCTAACCAATCCAAATTTCTCCTTTATTTGGAGCATCTACCGACATTCTTACGAACTATCGGAACCAATGAATGATATTTCAATTATTTTTACATATTAATTTTTGACTACATACACTACCCATGATTGAAATATCATTCATTGGTTCCGATAGTTCGTAAGAATGTCGGTAGATGCTCCACTGTCGCCTCAAAGACAGATATAACAAGGACAAAGAATTGATTCGGGCGAGGTCTGGTAGCTTAGTGGTCAAAGCATTGCCCTTGTAAGGCAAAGATTGCGGGTTCAAACCCCGCCTAGACCAAATATTTTTTTTATATTTATACCGATTTCAACACATATTAAACTAATAAACTGTAGCCTAGTTTATTAGTTTACCTAACTGACTGTTATTGAAATAAGTATCTAAACAAGAAAAATATTAATAAAATGAGTTTTAAAAGGAAAAAAAAAATATTAAAATATAATAAGTTATTAAGAATAAAAACACCCGACTGATGCTGAAAAGATCGGAACAAGCTTTATAGCAGGCGGTACCTATTAATTTTCATCGGGTTTAAGATTTGCAAATGGGTACCGCCTGCTATGTATAATAATTAATTTTATTTTATACTTTTTAGTTATGTAATATATATTTTTGTAATCGTCTTTTAATTTCCTTCATTTTTATACCCCACTAGATAAATTTGAGTGATTTTTTTGACCAAAATCCACCATTTTGTTTTTTTTATTTTGATACCTATACTCAGTGTCACTCTCACAGTGAATACGAATCTATGGCAGTCGTTACGGGTAGTTGGAGCCCTCAAAAGTCCAACAACTGGTCTAACTGCAACCCTTCGATAACGCCAATGGACTGTGAAGGTGAGATGGTAGTTGCTTCATAGAATATATCCAAGTGTTTATTCACCTCTGCCTACCCCTTTAGGGATTTACTGCCTTGAATATATGACTGGGGAAGTACCCCCGCCCTACAGAATACCGCGGCCATAATAACCTCGTGTTATGTTCCCGGCGGTGAGTAGGGTAGCCAGAGCTCACTGGAGACTTTGTGCTGTCAGTGGGAAAAGAAGACTATTCCTGTTTTGTCTTCTACACTGATGGCACAGAATCTCTCTGTGCTTACAGGGTCGGCAGCACGAATGTGACTCCCCTGGTGTTGAACACGTCCATAGTCCACGGTAACCACTTACCATCAGTTGTGCCGTGTGCTTGTCTGCCACCTCAGTGGTATAAAAAAGAAATCTGCCTTATGCAGTCAATCTGGAAAGGCCTTTCCCTACTCTGAGAATGATGAATTATATAAATGTTCTAATATATTATATAAAATTCTCGTGTCACAATGTTCGTTCCCATATTCCTACGAAACTACTGGACCTGTGGATGAACGGGGTGTGATGTTCCTCCAACACAAAGGGAGGATCCTCCAACCAGCCAAGGTGATCACGCCTGGCGGGCCGCGAGCCGCCAGTGAGGCGAGGCGAATTCTCGGTGAGTTGAGATGAGTCCTCGGCAATGACGGGGCACATCCTCAATGAAGCGAGGTAGTCCTCCGTGTAGTGGGGCGAAAGGTGCGTAATGGCTGAGTGACTACGTAGACGGGAGAGATGTCCTCTTCTTACGTGACCGTATGTACGTGTACTGTGTGCCTTAGATGTAGACGTGGCCGAAGGGTAACCAGGCTGTGGTATCCTTGTAGGGGCCGAAGGTGCTGGATGGCGAAGACTTGATTACCGCTCATGCGGTAGAAGTGAATGGGATGTGACGATGAGAATGCTGATATATTTACTCAGCGAAGGTTACGTGATCAGATCACGTCGGGGTCACCACTGTGGAGGAACGATGTGTGATGTTCCTCCAACACAAAGGGAGGATCCTCCCACACATTCGCCCACAAAAGAAGTGGTGCTCGACGGCTTCAGAATTCCTTCCGGTGCTCAAGTATTTCCCCTGATCAATGCTTTTCATATGGACCCCAAATTATGGGACGAACCAAAAAAAAATAACCCCAGCCGGTTCTGGATGACACAGGCAAGATCAGGAGACCTGAGTACTTCATGCCTTTAGGCGTTGGGCCTATGGGTTATGTTTTTTGCCAGTATTATGCAACAGTTTAACTTGTGCATGGAAGTGGGGGAAGAACTTCCCTCACTCGAGGGCACGGTAGGAGCGACTATAGCGCCTTGCCTCCTGCCCGCTGGCAACGATTGTCGCTGGGATGTTACATATGTATTGTACCAGCGCGGGAACTTCACTATCGCGATGCAGGATTTGTAGTGTCGTAGTAGTTTGGCTTGATGTCGCTAGATGGCGCTGGGTATCTAGTTTTTTGCGAGTTACATGAGTGATAGGCAGCAGTATGTAGATTATACGGGTCAGATAAGAACCGTATTTTACGAGATCTGGCGTGAGCCAGGGTAGTAACCTTGGACCTCTGCAGTTCATAATAATAATAAATGACCTTCCAAATATAGTGCAAGATGCCCAATGCTTATTGTTCGCGGATGATCTTAAGCTGGCGTTGCCGATTAGAAGCGTCGAAGATTGTATGAGGTTGCAGGGGGACATAGATAGGGTCCTGGCTTGGAGTCAACTTAATCGGCTTCCATTCAACACCTCGAAATGTGCGGTTATTTCATCCTCTCGAGCCCGCACTCCTATCCTGCATGAGTACATTATTGGCAGAGTACCTTTACCTTGAGTCGCGGAGATTAGGGACCTGGGGGTGAATCTTAATTCAGAGTTGACGTATCACAACCACATTACCAAAATCTGTAAAACAGCATATAGAAACCTAGGCTTTATTCTTCGTAGGGCTCATAGCTTTAAAAATGTGAACGCCATTATAGCATTATATAATGCTTTGGTTAGGAGTCACCTAGAATTTAACGCAGTCGTCTGGTCACCACATGAAACTAAATATAGGATCATGTTGGAGAGAGTACAAAACAAATTTCTTAGGTTTCTGTACTTACGTATGTATATGGGGTGTACCGTTTTTATCCCTTAATGTATCCTACTTTATTTGTGATGGGAATGGTGGGATACAATGAGCTTGAGGTCAGGAGAAATGTAACCCTTACAACGTATGTTTTCGCAATACTTAGAGGGCAACTGTACAATAAAGATATATTAGGTTTGCTAGGTTTATGTGTGCCAGACGAGTACGTATGGCGACGCCGAAAACCATCCCTACTGGTGAAGCCCATAGGTCGAACCAACCTCCTGCAAGAGGCGCCCCTGACGCGTGCGATACGCACCTTGAATCTTATAGCTGCGGAGATTGATCTGTTCCATTGTACTAAGAGTGAGTTCACAAGGGTGGCTTTACATATAATCTGTTATGTGAAGTTCAATGTTACAAAAATTTAATGTACCTTAGTATTATATACAATATAGACTCATAGTTATACGACTCATACTTAGATAGAAGATAGCTACACTATTGCATTGGGAAAACCTGTAATGATAGTTGTAACGAGAAATAAATAAATAATAAATAAATAAATAAAACAAACGAAATTAAATTTAATTTAATAAATTAAATTATTTTTTTATTAAATTTTTATTAAATTTTATTATAAAATTTATTAAATTTTATTACAAAATTCAATTATTTAATTTAATAATTAAATTAAATAAATAAATAAATAAATAAAACAAAGGGAGGATCCTCCCACACCTTCGCCCACAAAAGAAGTGGTGCTCAACGCCTTCAGAATTCCTTCTTCGGCGTTGGGCCTATGGGTTATGTTTTTTGCCAGTATTATGCAACAGTTTAACTTGTGCATGGAATTGGGAAGGAAGAACTTCCCTCACTCGAGGGCACGGTAGGAGCGACTATAGCGCCCCAGACCTTTAGGGTGCAGTTCATACCAAGATTGCCTCCTGTCCCGCTGGCAACGATTGTCGCTGGGATGTTGTATATGTATTGTACCAGCGCGGGAACTTCACTATCGCGATGCAGGATTTGTAGTGTCGTAGTAGTTCGGCTTGATGTCGCTAGATGGCGCTGGGTACATGTGGTGTCGCCACAGACCTATTTTCATAAATTTTGTGTGCATATCGGTAGGTCTGAGAATCGGATACTATCTATTTTTCATACCCCGATCCGCGATAACCGACATCCACGCGGGCGGAGCCGCGGGCAACTGCTATATATATTTGTATATACTAATACTGAGAATATAAAAAGACGTTCATTGCTATGTCGTTGTGGTTTCTTATTCTCTACACTTGATATGATACATCGTTCGTACATGTCAAGAGTGTCCGGTGTCGTATACAGGACACGCCGCCGGCCGAGATTATTGTCTTAATGTCGCAGACTAAAATTGCAATATTAATTGTTGCACCTCTTATTAATAGTTCTGTACTAATTACATTCGTAAGGTATTATCATTACGATTCTGTACTCATTTCGGTTAGGTAATTACCTAACAGTCCTGTGGCGACTTTCTATAAGAACACGTATTAAAATTGATTTCAATAGAAAAAATTTAATAGGTATAGGCGGGGTTTGAACTCGTGATCTTTGCGTTACAGGGGTAAATGCTTTGACCACTAAGCTACCAGGGACCTCGGCCTAAGCAATCCAAATTTCAGTTTGAATTGAATTTTGAATTTGAATTTGAATTTGAATTTGAATTTATTTATTTCAGTATTCATTGTACAATAATAATATCTACACAGTTTCTTAGTCTATGGTGCGTAATAATATGTAGTAAGTGCATAAGAATCTCAGGTATGTATACTGGTTATACACTTATTTACATTATTATGTGTCTCTAGGTCTTATAAATAAGTATTTAAGTATATTACATAGTGTGCGCCTGAACTAGGTAATCCTGTGTTTCAGGCGTCCAAGGCAATTTATTAATAATTCTAAAATGCTCAACATGATATTACTGTTAAATACAACAAACAATACTATGCCAAATTGGGTCACTACTGCTAACTAAAATAACTACTATAATAATAATATATATTATCTTATATCTAGCACTATTCACTTTAGAACAGACATTAACTCCTCTGTATCATCGTAGGACATGCTTTGGAGGGTATTCTTTACGACTCGCTTACAACGAGCCCTACTCAGAGGATAAATGCTTGTTATAGCGTTTATCCTATTGTATAGTAGAGGTCCCAAAAACAAATAAAATTTACCTGTGTACTCATGTTTTATTGCAATTCTTTCAGTGCATACAATATCTTTCCGTCTTTTGTTAGTAACTTCAGTGCTATAGGGAAGCGCAGCATGCTGTTTTAGTACTGTGCTCAATATAAATAACTGGCGGACTGTTAGTACTTCACAGGATTTGTATAAGAGGTCAGTGGGAAACAGGAAAGAGCGGAATGTGGCTACTTTGAGGATCGCTCTCTGAGCTCGCTCGACGGGCAACAGCAACGTCTTACCCACTCCTCCCCATGATGTTATACATTACGTCACTATTGACTGACAAAGTGCATAGTAAACTTGTTTAATCAACATTGGATCTCCGATATATTTTATTTTTCTGAAAACAAATATCAACTTGCGTAGCCGCTTAATTAGTGCTTCGCTATGCGCTTTAAACGAAAGAGTTTCGTCTATTATAATACCCAGGTACTTTATGTTGTCTGTTTTAGTTATAACCGGGCAAGTGCACGTGCTATCCTTAGAGTTAGGATCTTTACAATAATGTGCGTACAGTGATGGGTCAGGTTGGGTTGTAGATGGGCTCTTGCGCATCGAGAATGTAACGTACTTTGATTTGTCTGCATTTAGGGTTAGTAAGTTATGTTGAAGCCATTTATTTACAATGTTAAAACCTTGTTGTGCTCGCGTGTGCACTTCTCTTTCTGAGTGAGCAGAAAAAAGGAGCGCAGTGTCGTCCGCGTAGGATATGATCGTGCCGTGTTCCAGATTTATATTACATAGTTCATTTATGTAAATTAAGAACAATGTGCTACCTAATACGCTTCCTTGCGGAATGCCAAATGAGGTGTTCTCCAGGTCTTCACTGAGAACACTCCCGATCTTTACACATTGGATCCGTTCATTTAAGTAGCTCTTGAGGAGTTCTAGCTGTACGCCTCTTACTCCAATATTGTCAAGCTTGCTCAACAATTTAGGAATAGAGACTGTATCATACGCTTTTGCAAGGTCCAGAAATATTCCCACTGTACGGTTACCCTTATCAAGCTCTTGTGCTATGTAATCCGTCAGATGATGCACAGCATCGGCCGTGGACCTATTAGCTCGAAATCCAAACTGTGTGTTTGCTAAAAGCGAGTTATCCTCTAAATATTTCATTAGCCTGCTATTTATAATTTTCTCCAATATTTTTGATATTGCAGGGAGTAAGGAAATAGGCCTGTAATTCGTTACATGTTCTTTTCCTCCCGACTTATACACAGGGACAACCACAGCTTTTTTAAGGCACTTAGGGAAAACACCTGTCGCTAAACATTTTTGAAAGATGTTAGTTAACGGTTGAACCAGTAATATGTTTGCATTTTTTCAGGATTTTATTTGATATTAGGTCCCAGCCAACAGCACAGTCATCTTTTAAAGTCATAATTATCCTTTCAACCTCCTCTTCATCGGTATCCAATAGCACAAGCGATGACAGGGCAGTCCTACTCGGATAGTGTGGGCTTGTGTGATATTGCGTGTGTGCTTGCGTTTGCTGTGCTAGTCGCTTACCAACATCCACAAAGAACCTATTTACTATGTTAGCGGATGTTACCTGTGATGGATGGATTGTTGGATTTTTTGCGATTCACGCTGCTTCGTAGTGCATGTTATGTTCTTAATATGTTGCCAGATCTTTTTACTATTCGACCCTGCCTTTGCCAGCTCTAATTTGTCGTGATTTATTTTGACATTCCTTAACAGATCATTGCAAAAATTCCTGTATCTTTTGTATGATAACTGTAATGTTAAATTATCAGGGTTACGTTTACATTTCAAGTGCAGCCGATCCCTATGCCTCATACAGCGAATTAGCCCTGGTGTGATCCAAGGCTTTAAGTTATGTTTTTTATTATGCAATCGCACTACCTTTGTATTTTCATGGATTGCATTTTTTACACTTTCGATCATGTATTGCATACAGAATTGCGGATCATCAGAATAGTAAACTGGGGCAAAGTCGATGTTGCGTAAATCGTCTTCAAGTTTGTTTATGTTTAATTTCGTGACTAAGCGCGTTTTTTCTAGTTTAGGTAACTTGCAACTCAGGGTTAATAGTGCAGCGCTATGATCGGTTATATTGGAATTGATGACGAGTACTTTTGCGGAATATTGTGTTTTTAGCATGATATGGTCAAGGCAAGACCCACTTGCTTGACGCGTGATAAAAGAATGTGTGGTGAATAAACCATGAAATGAACAGAGGTTGAGATAATGTAGGGCATCCGCCTTTACGTCTTGCTGTCCTTGTAGGATATTTATGTTTATGTCTCCCGTTAGTCTTATGTTTTTATAGGACGATAGGCTTTGTAATGTGTCATTTAGTGAGTCAATAAACTTATGCTTATCGCTAAAGGCGGGAGGCCTGTATATTGCTAGTATTGCCAGGTCTGCCCCGATTTTTATTAATAATCTATTACACTCCTGCATATTTGGTTCCTCTACAGTTGCATTAATATCATTTTTTATGTAAACTACTACCCCGTCATTCTGATTGTATATTATATTACTTCTATACATATTATATCCCGGTATTAGTGGTATGTTAAATGGTAAAGAAAGCCTACATTCCGTCAAGACAATGACGTCAAGATTAGCAGGGCCGTCTTAACCGGGGGTTCAAGGGTGCGGCCGCACCCGGGCGCGTAGCCCGAGGGGGCGCAGGCCGAGCTCTAAACATTTCGATATTTCCTAATTTAACCTTTAACTCATAAGTACAATATTAACGCCATTCCCATGTTTCGTACACTTACGTCAATTAAACCCCTACATGCATAAAAATATAGGCATCAACCAATATTAAAATTTACCATTGTACCTATTATTGTCACTTTTGCCTTTCGGCAAGTGTCATCCCGCTCACGATATGCAAGGTAAAATAGCTCTTATTCTTATTAAATTAATTTATATTATTCTTATATTATTCTTATATTATTCTTAATAAATTAATTTATTTATTAAATTAATTTAACAGGCACGCGGCAATATCTCCATTCAAAGAGGCCCTTTGACCTAGCCGCCTGGCGTCCGCACTTTAAGCAAAATGGCCTCTATAATTAGGAACTTAGGGTGTATATTGTAATGTAAGTTCGCGATGCGGCTCTGAGTGTCGGTTACTGATTGATGTCATTAGACGACCTATGACAATTGAATCTTATTGCATGAAAATTAAAGTTTGATTTTGTTTAATGCTGTGAAACGTTAAAGAAATATTAAATCCATTTCTTTTCCTTAATTTTTGAATTATTTTTTTTTCATCATACCTATTTGCGATAGCCGCCGAGTGAGCACTAAAAATTCTAGCAGTTTAGACTGTGATTGATTCTAGCAAGTGGAAATTCAGTTAGGCCCACCAATATCGATTTAATTGACTGTGTTGTATTTCTTAAAAAAATAATGTGCAAATGGGTGGAGTTTTTTCAGTGCGTACCTACTTAAATCATAAACAACGGAAATTAAAATACTGTAAAGGTAAGTACCTAAATTTTATTTTTAGAGTTACCTATTATTGTTACGGTTACAATTACTTACAATCATTGAGATATAACTACTGTTACATTAGAACATAGTTACAGTACTGATATACCTACCTACTAATTAATTAATAAAAAATAAACTTACATATGTACCTAATTGATGCCATATCGTGGTACCTATTTGTAATCATTAATCATAATCACACACAATAAGTACGAGTGAGTTTATAATTTATGATAAGTAACTACTTTACTTGGGCTTGATATTGGTCATTTAAATTTTATTACATAAATATATTTATAAATAATAATTTATAAGTACCTATAACATATAACATTTTATTTAAGTAAGTTTACTTTCATATAATTTCATTGAAGTGAGTGAAATATTTATATGCTAAATGATCTATTTGATTGCAGATGGCCGATTTAGGGGATGGTAAAAAGAAACCATCGGGTGCCCAAAACAGAAAAAAGAAACGCACTTAAAATAAAACATTGTATTAGAGATCTTTTTACAGATAGATTACAGATCTTAGAGAAAAATAAATGAAACATCAAAAATTTATTGCGTTTTTTTTTTGTTGACCGGGGGGGGGGGCGCAGTCTGAGTTTCGCACCCTGGCGCTATATAGCCTTAAGACGGCCCTGAAGATTAGAATTTATTCTATGTTGTAATGCTAGAAAGCTATCAATGTTCTTAAATACACTACGTATGTTTTGTGTTATTATGGTTAATGGGTTACTGCTCGAGGTCAGATATTGTTTGCACTCTTCTGCCTCACACGTTCTAGACTCTGATACAGAGAAGTTATCTATGTCGTTTATTAAATCATAAGCCATTACTATGCAACTAATGTAAATTAAAAGTTTATAAAAATAAAGTAAAATAGGTCAATACAAAACTTGGTTGAGGGCGCTCTTAGGCGCCTTCATAATCTATGGAATTGATGTACCTTCTTTCGGCCATTTTTTTAGCCGGACAGTCTGACGCGCCGGTGGCATGATTGCTTGGCTTCTTAAACCTTGAGCAAGTAGCGCATTTTGCTCCCTCTGTCGTCTTCGTGCACTCCTTCATCGAGTGCCCTTGCTCTCCGCACTGTCCACAGGTGTGTGTCGTCTCCCTGCATGTTTTTGCTGCATGGCCATACTGCTGGCACTTGAAGCATCTGGTAACCAGTGTAAAATCTCTGACCGGACAAGATGACCAGTTCACGAATACCCTTTCCTTGGTTATCAGGACCTTACGTATGTTTGCAGGCACTTCAATCACGTAGTTACAGGTCTCTGCGTCCCTCTTACCTGATTTATGGCTTAGCCTAATTGAGGTCAGAAATGTTTCAAGACTGTAGTGCTCTAGATTGTCCATCAGGTTCTGGTGATACAAGCACGTAAAAACTTCCTTTTCCTGCATAGTCGCTGGTACTCCGATAACTATAACCCTTGGTTTTCTCTTGAACTGGTCGTCTAGGGTAAGTCCTGAGTTGTTTAGCTGGGCCGATTGTTTTAGTTTTTCAATGTCCCCCTTTGAGTCAGTGCTTATAATGACGCCACCGTTCTTGGTCTTGCGTAACCCTCTCACTTTCAGTTGCATTTGTTCAGGGCAGATAATTTTTTGAACTAATGACTTGGTCTGTTCACTTGATTTACCCTTGTCGTTGGGATAAATCGCTACTGAGCTGAGACTTGTCCTAGGTATAAACTCATTGTTACCCTTTTTTAGCATATCAGCGAATGATATGTTTGTACTGGGCTTAGATGCTTCATCGATGGTCCGTTTTAGGTCCTTCAGTTGCTTCGATAGGTCAAGCTGGTCTTGAAGTGCTTGGCCAGCTGTGCTAGCTTGCATGGCCTTCACCTTAAGCGCCTGGTATTGCACTGCCATTTGTGAGGTACCGTTGCCTACTTTTCTGCACAACGTACTTATGCGCAGCTTCTGCTCAGAGTTCAGCTTGCCCTCTGTAGCTATGCTGCACACCTCATTTGGCGACTGCTCGATGGTCGTTATCCAGTTCTGGATCTCCTGCGTCGATACCCATTCTGTCCGGAATGAGGCTTGGCTCTGCTCATTTGGGCGTGGTGGAAGAGCAGGCGTCGGCGTCGCGGGTGGCGTACGAGGGGTCCTACTACCCCTAGTAAAGGGACTATCATCCATGATATCAAGTCACTTTAATTATAGCACATAATTACAAAATCACAGAACAGTATCACTTTGTATTCGTTTTTATTACTACTTATTGTTGTTAAAATCTAGGTCACGATTCAGCTAATTACTTAATGATTATTTATTATTGTAATATCTGCATACACGTCCGTTCGCAACGAAGTGCAAGAAATTCTCAAATGCAGTTAGATGGCAGTTACTTCATAGAATATATCCAAGTGTTTATTCACCTCTGCCTACCCCTTTAGGGATTTACTGCCTTGAATATATGACTGGGGAAGTAACCCCGCCCTACAGAATACCGCAGCCATAATAACCTCGTGTTGTGTACCCGGCGGTGAGTAGGGTAGCCAGAGCTCACTGGAGATTTTGTGCTGTCAGTGGGAAGACCAAAGGCTATTCCTGCTTTGTCTTCTACACTGACGGCACACAAACTCTCTGTGCTTACAGAGTCGGCAGCACGAGTGTGACTGTGCGACGTCAACACCAGGGTTGAACACGTCCATAGGCCCCGGTAACCACATGTTCAAGCGCCTGATCAATCTGCCACAGCAACATCACACGTCCTATTAACGGAGCTATCCGTCTCATTAAGATGATTAGGTTTAACAAATACCTACTTATTGTATGCATCAAAGTTTTATAAAAAGTTTTATTCAACGATCAAAATTTGCACCGAGAACATCAAAAACACACCCAGTTGGTTTTATTCAAAGTTCCTGATTCCCGCACACCACATACCATCAGTTATGCCGTGTGCTTGTCTGCCACCTCAGTGGTATAAAAAAGAAATCTGCCGTATGCAGTCAATCTGGAAAGCCCTTTCCCTACTCAGAGAATGATGAAACATAAATGTTCTAATCCTTACTAATATTATAAATGCGAAAGTAACTCTGTCTGTCTGTCTGTCTGTCTGTATGTTACGCTTTCACGCCTAAACCACTGAACCGATTTTGATGAAATTTGGTATAGGGGTAGATTAGACCTTGAGAAAGGACATAGGCTATGTTTGGTCGCGATAACCGACATTCACGCGGGCGGAGCCGCGAGCAAAAGCTAGTATATTATATGAAATTCTCGTGTCACAATGTTCGTTCCCATATTCCTACGAAACTACTGGACCGGTGGATGAACGGGGTGTGATGTTCCTCCAACACAAAGGGAGGATCCTCCAACCAGCAAAGGTGATCACGCCATGATTCACGGTGAGTTGAGATGAGTCCTAGGCAGTGACGGGGCACATCCTCAATGAAGCGAGGTAGTCCTCCGTGTAGTGGGGCGAAAGGTGCGTAATGGCTGAGTGACTACGTAGACGGGAGAGATGTCCTCTTCTTACGTGACCGTATGCACGTGTACTGTGTGCCTTAGATGTAGACGTGGCCGAAGGGTAACCAGGCTGTGGTATCCTTGTAGGGGCCGAAGGTGCTGGATGGCGAAGACTTGATTACCGCTCATGCGGGAGAAGTGAATGGGATGTGACGATGAGAATGCTGATATATTTACTCAGCGAAGGTTACGTGATCAGATCACGTCGGGGTCACCACTGTGGAGGAACGAGGTGTGATGATCCTCCAACACAAAGGGAGGATCATCCCACACATTCGCCCACAAAAGAAGTGGTGCTCAACGCCTTCAGAATTCCTTCTGGTGCTCAAGTAGTTCCCCTGATCAATGTTTTTCATATGGACCCCAATGGGACGAACCAAAAAAATTTAACCCAGCCGGTTCATTGATGACACAGGCAAGATCAGGAGACCTGAGTACTTCATGCCTTTAGGCGTTGGGCCTATGGGTTATGTTTTTTGCCAGTATTATGCAACAGTTTAACTTGTGCATGGAAGTGGGGGAAGAACTTCCCTCACTCGAGGGCACGGTAGAAGCGACTATAGCGCCCCAGACCTTCAGGGTGCAGTTCATACCAAGATTGCCTATGCCTCCTGTCCCGCTGGCAACGATTGTCGCTGGGATGTTGTATATGTATTGTACCAGCGCGGGAACTTCACTATCGCGATGCAGGATTTGTAGTGTCGTAGTAGTTTGGCTTGATGTCGCTAGATGGCGCTGGGTATCTAGTTTTTTGCGAGTTACATGAGTGATAGGCAGTAGTATGTAGATTATACGGGTCAGATAAGAACCGTATTTTACGAGATCTGGCGTTAGCCAGAGTAGTAACCTTGGAACCCTTACAACGTATGTTTTCGCAATACTTAGAGGGCAACTGTATAATAAAGATATATTAGGTTTGCTAGGTTTATGTGTGCCAGACGAGTACGTATGGCGACGCCGAAAACCATCCCTACTGGTGAAGCCCATAGGTCGAACCAACCTCCTGCAAGAGGCGCCCCTGACGCGTGCGATACGCACCTTGAATCTTATAGCTGCGGAGATTGATCTGTTCCATTGTACTAAGAGTGAGTTCACAAGGGTGGCTTTACATATCATCTGTTATGTGAAGTTCAATGTTACCAAAATTTAATGTACCTTAGTCACCTTAGTATAATATATTTAATAGCAGTATATTTTGCATGGCTCCACGAATATATAATCATTTGCCTAAATCAATCCTAGAAATTCATAGCATGGAGACCTTCAAAAGTAAAGTTAAGCAACTACTGATTGAAAAAGGGTATTACTCCATGAATGATTTTTTAACTGACAAATTGTAATTAATCATAATTTCTGAAATCTATATTTTTGAATATGACATTGATTTATGAATTTGATGAAATTTGAAATTTATTTTTTTGTTTGACATGCCCAGATTTATTTACTGTTTGACATTTGTATTATGTACCTATGAGACATACTGTATAATCTTAAATATTGATGCCTGACATAATTGTTATACGTAACCTGTTAATGAAAATATCAACAATCATTTGCATGCCGTACCTATGGGTGAATATGGTGATACTTCCACAACAACAATCAACATCAATGTACAATTTATACCCATATTTCGCAAATTATGAATGAATAAATAAATAAATGAATATATACAATATAGACTCATAGTTATAAGACTCATACTTAGATAGAAGAAAGCTCTACACTATTTTATTTATTTATTTATTAAACTTTATGCACAAGTACATAGGCGGACTTAATGCCGTAGGCATTCTCTACCAGTCAACCAAAGGTGGTGCAGAGATAAATTAGTAGGTGCATTACTGAGAGTGACTATTAGTAACTGAACACTAACTAGGTATGGTGTCGTGAAGTCATAATATATTATTAAACTCATACCCATACCGCAGTATGTAGGTACGAATATACGTAATTATAATTAGATATACATACATCAGTTCGGCTTGATGTCGCTAGATGGCGCTGGGTACATGTGGTGTCGCCACAGACCTATTTCCATAAATTTTGTGTGCATATCGGGTAGGTCTGAGAATCGGATACTATCTATTTTTCATACCCCGATCCGCGATAACCGACATCCACGCGGGCGGAGCCGCGGGCAACAGCTATATATATATATATATGTATATATTTATACTGAGAATATAAAAAGACGTTCATTGCTATGTCGTTGTGGTTTCTTATTCTCTCCACTTGATATGATACATCGTTCGTACATGTCAAGAGTGTCCGGTGTCGTGTACAGAACACGCCGCCGGCCGAGATTATTGTCTTGTATGTCGCAGACTAAAATTGCAATATTAATTGTTGCACCTCTTATTAATAGTTCTGTGCTAATTACATTCGTAAGGTATTGTCATTACAATTCTGTACTCATTTCGGTTAGGTAATTACCTAACTAAAGGTACACAGTCCTGTGGCGACTTTCTATAAGAACACGTATTAATTTCATTAGAAACAATTTAATAGGTCTAGGCGGGGTTTGAACTCGCGATCTTTGCTTTACAGGGGCAATGCTTTGACCACAAAGCTACCAGGACCTCGGCCTAACCAATCCAAATTTCTCCTTTAGATATATCTATCTCAGTGGCGACGGTGGAGCATCTACCGACATACTTACGAACTATCGGAACCAATACTCAATACTCAATACATTTATTGCGTTCCATAATGTGATGTCATGTTAATATTATTAAGTTACAATTATGGACCCTGTCGGGCACAGCACAATGTTTGGAGAGAGGGACAATTTACTGTTGTTCACAGTTTAGAATCTATAATTTAATTTTGGATATAATTATTATTTATCTATTTGTTTCCATTAATTTATTGTAATAGTCTCACAATTTTATTTCATTTTGTTTGATGAGTGATGATTTGAGTAGATGATTTATTAACTGTTTGAAAGTATTTGATACAATATTAATATACCAATGAATGATATTTCAATTATTTTTTTAAATTGATTTTTGACTACTCCACCCATGATTGAAATATCATTCATTGATTCCGATAGTTCGTAAGAATATCGGTAGATGCTCCACCGTCGCCTCAAAAACAGAAATAGAAGGAGGAATTTGGATTGGTTCTGGCGAGGTCTGGTAGCTTAGTGGTCAAAGCATTGCCCCTGTAATGCAAAGATGGCGGGTTCAAACCCCGCCTAGGCCAAATATATTTTAAATATTTAAACCGATTTCAACACATATTCAACTAATAACTAATAAACCATGGCCTAGTTTATTAGTTTACCTAACTGACTGTTATTAAAATAAGTATCTAAACAAGAAAAGTATTAATAAAATGAGTTTTAAATGAAAAAAAAAAAACATATTAAAATATAATAAATTATTAAGAATAAAAAAACCCGACTGATGCTGAAAAGATCAGAACAAGCTTTATAGCAGGCGGTACCTATTAATTTTCATCGGGCTTAAGATTTGCAAATGGGTACCGCCTGCTATGTATAATAATTTATTTTATTTTATACTTTTTAGTTATGTAAAATATATTTTTGTAATCGTCTTTTTATTTCCTTCATTTTTATACCCCACTAGATACATTTGAGTGACTTTTATGACCAAAATCCGCCATTTTGTTTTTTTTATTTTGATACCTAGTGATACCTATACTCAGTGTCACTCTCACAGTGAATACGAATCTATGGCAGTCGTTACGGGTAGTTGGAGCCCTCAAAAGTCCAACTACTGATATAACTGCAACCCTTCGATAACGCCAATGGACTGTGAAGGTGAGATGGCAGTTGCTTCATAGAATATATCCAAGTGTTTATTCACCTCTGCCTACCCCTTTAGGGATTTACTGCCTTGAATATATGACTGGGGAAGTACCCCCGCCCTACAGAATACCGCGGCCATAATAACCTGGTGTTGTGTTCCCGGCGGTGAGTAGGGTAGCCAGAGCTCACTGGAGATTTTGTGCTTTCAGTGAGAAGACCAAAGGCTATTCCTGCTTTGTCTTCTCACTGACGGCACAGTAAGTCTGTGCTTACAGAGTCGGCAGCACGAGTGTGACTCCCCTGGTGTTGAACACGTCCATTGTCCACGGTAACCACATACCATCAGTTATGCCGTGTGCTTGTCTGCCACCTCAGTGGTATAAAAAAGAAATCTGCCGTATGCAGTCAATCTGGAAAGCCCTTTCCCTCCCCTCGGGGTCACCACTGTGGAGGAACGAGGTGTGATGTTCCTCCAACACCAAGAGAGGATCCTCCCACACATTCGCCCACAAAAGAAGTGGTGCTCAACGCCTTCAGAATTCCTTCCAGTGCTCAAGTAGTTCCCCTGATCAATGTTTTTCATATGGACCCCAAATTATGGGACGAACCAAAAAAATTTAACCCCAGCCGGTTTATGGATGACACAGGGAAGATCAGGAGACCTGAGTACTTCATGCCTTTCGGCGTTGGGCCTATGGGTTATGTTTTTTGCCAGTATCATGCAACAGTTTAACTTGTGCATGGAAGTGGGGGAAGAACTTCCCTCACTCGAAGGCACGGTAGGAGCGACTATAGCGCCTTGCCTCCTGCCTGCTGGCAACGATTGTCGCTGGGATGTTGTATATGTATTGTACCAGCGCGGGAACTTCACTATCGCGATGCAGGATTTGTAGTGTCGTAGTAGTTCGGCTTGATGTTGCTAGATGGCGCTGGGTACATGTTGTGTCGCCACAGACCTATTTTCATAAATGTTGTGTGCATATCGGGTAGGTCTGAGAATCGGATACTATCTATTTTTCATACCCCGATCCGCGATAAACGACATCCACGCGGGCGGAGCCGCGGGCAACAGCTATATATATGTGTATATACTAATACTGAGAATATAAAAAGACGTTCATTGCTATGTCGTTGTGGTTTCTTATTCTCTCCACTTGATATGATACATCGTTCGTACATGTCAAGAGTGTCCGGTGTCGTATACAGGACACGCCGCCGGCCGAGATTATTGTCTTGTATGTCGCAGGCTAAAATTGCAATATTAATTGTTGCACCTCTTATTAATAGTTCTGTGCTAATTACATTCGTAAGGTATTGTCATTACGATTCTGTACTCATTTCGGTTAGGTAATTACCTAACCAAAGGTAAACAGTCCTGTGGCGACTTACTATAAGAACACGTATAAAAATTGATTTCAATAGAAAAAAATATATAGGTCTAGGCGGGGTTTGACCTCGTGATCTTTGCCTTACAGAGGCAATGCTTTGACTACTAAGCTACCAGACTTCGCCCGAACCAATTCAAATTCCTACTTCTATATCTGTTTTTGAGGCGACGGTGGAGCATCTACCGACATTCTTACGAACTATCGGAATTAATGAATGATATTTCAATCATGGGTGATGTAGTCAAAAATCAATTTTTTTTAATAATTCACACACCACATGTACCCAGCGCCATCTAGCGACATCAAGCCGAACTACTACGACACTACAAATCCTGCATCGCGATAGTGAAGTTCCCGCGCTGGTACAATACATATCCAATATCCCAGCGACAATCGTTGCCAGCGGGACAGGAGGCAAGGCGCTATGGTCGCTCCTACCGTGCCCTCGAGTGAGGGAAGTTCTTGCCCCACTTCCATGCACAAGTTAAACTGTTGCATGATACTGGCAAAAAACATAACCCATAGGCCCAACGCCTAAAGGCATGAAGTACTCAGGTCTCCTGATCTTGCCTGTGTCGTCCATGAACTGGCTGGGGTTAATTTTTTTTGGTTCGTCCCATAATTTGGGGTCCATATGAAAAGCATTGATCAGGGGAACTACTTGAGCACCGGAAGGATTTCTGAAGCCGTTGAGCACCACTTCTTTTGTGGGCGAATGTGTGGGAGGATCCTCCCTTTGTGTTGGAGGAACATCACACCTCGTTCCTCTACAGTATATATAAATTTATATTATAATTATAATTACGCTATTTTAATCTAAAGTTTTTTTTTACACATTAGTGCGCTATGTCCTGCCATGGAATATCGTGTACAAATTAAATTAAACTTACAAACGTTATCAAATTAATAAGAAATACTTTAACAATGTCTAACAATCATAATCAAGCAAATAATAAACAAATACCTTATCAATGTTGATGTGCCTTCTTAACATTATTTCTTTTTTCTTATGCCACTGAGGTGGCAAACAAGCACACGGTCCACGTGTTGGAAAGTGGTTACCGTGGTCTATAGACGTGTGCAACACCAGGGGCGCCACACTCGCGATTCATTTAAAACTCACTTTATTAATATTTGTCTGTTTAGAAATGTATTTTAATAGCAGTCAGTTAGAAGTGTATTAGTTTAATATGTGTTCTTTTTAATGAAAAAATTAAACATTTTTCATGCTTAAAAATTGAGTCGGTCTAGGCGGGGTTTGAACTCGTGATCTTTGCCTTACAGGGGCAATGCTTTGACCACTAAGCTACCAGACTTCGCCCGAACCAATTCAAATTCCTACTTCTATATCTGTTTTTGAGGCGACGGTGCTGCATCTACCGACATTCTTACGAACTATCGGAATTAATGAATGATATTTCAATCATGGGTGGTGTAGTCAAAAATCATTTTTTTTTAATAATTCACACACCACATGTACCCAGCGCCATCTAGCGACATCAAGCCGAACTACTACGACACTACAAATCCTGCATCGCGATAGTGAAGTTCCCGCGCTGGTACAATACATATCCAACATCCCAGCGACAATCGTTGCCAGCGGGCAGGAGGCAAGGCGCTATAGTCGCTCCTACCGTGCCCTCGAGTGAGGGAAGTTCTTCCCCCACTTCCATGCACAAGTTAAACTGTTGCATAATACTGGCAAAAAACATAACCCATAGGCCCACCCCCAGATATGCATGAAGTACTCAGGTCTCCTGATCTTGCCTGAGTGTCATCCATGAACCGGCTGGGGTAGAATTTTTTTGGTTCGTCCCATAATTTGGGGTCCATATGAAAAGCATTGATCAATGGAACTACTTGAGCACCGGAAGGAATTCTGAAGCCGTTGAGCACCACTTCTTTTGTGGGCGAAGGTGTGGGAGGATCCTCCCTTTGTGTTGGAGGAACATCACACCTCGTTCCTCCACAGTGGTGACCCCGACGTGGTCTGATCACGTAATCTTCGCTGAGTAAATATATCAGCATTCTCATCGTCACATCCCATTCACTTCTTCCGCATGATCGGTAATCAAGTCTTCGCCATCCGGCACCTTCGGCCCCTACAAGGATACCACAGCATGCAGCGACCGCTGCAGCCTGGTTACCCTTCGGCCACGTCTATATCTAAAGCACACAGTATACATGCATACGGTCACGTAAGAAGAGGACATCTCTCCCGTCTACGTAGTCACTCAGCCATTACGCACCTTTCGCCCCACTACACGGAGGACTACCTCGCTTCATTGAGGATGTGGGTGGGTGTGCCCCGTCACTGCCGAGGACTCATCTCAACTCACCGAGAATTCGCCTCGGCTCACTGGCGGCTCGCGGCCCGCCAGGCGTGATCACCTTGGCTGGTTGGAGGATCCTCCCTTTGTGTAGGAGGAACATCACACCCCGTTCATCCACCGGTCCAGTAGTTTCGTAGGAATATGGGAACGAACACTGTGACACGAGAACTTTATATAATATATTAGAACATTTATAATTCATCATTCTCTGAGGGGTAATTTCACTGCCTGCATTTTTAGAGTTTCTTCGCATGAAATCACTATGTAAAACGTTTATCTATGACCACTCTATTTTTTAATGTAATAAGAACACTAGCTTATATGAAGCCACTACCGAAAATACATTTCTCTTAAATACAACATTAAAAAAATTAAAATATGGTAGATTTCAATAACGGTGGCAAGTCCGTGATGCGCTTTTAAGCGCATCACGGACACTCCTTAAATCCCGTATGATTGCAAATTTAGTACTTAAATTAAGATGATTATGTTAATTAATATACGAAGCATCCATATTTATTGCTTTCATTACTTCTATTATAATGCAGACATCAAGACTATTTCGATAAGGAACGTCCGCGCCTAAAGTGCACTTTCGGTGTAATTAGTTTAAACCCTTATACAACGTATACACGTTAATTTACACGATCTATCTTCTTACGCACGCGGAGTTCCTGTCGTGCTCTTGCGTTCGCGCAGTAGTGAGTGTTCGATCCTGCCCAGTTTTCAGGCCAATACGTAAGTACCTTTTTAATTCTAAGAGAGAGTACGAAATTATACAATCTCGGTGGGCATAAGAAAAAAGAAATAATGTTAAGAAGGCACATCAAGATTGTCTATGTTTAGTTAGGCAGTAATCCGAATCAACATTTATTTATAGTCAATCCACCTGGTACTCGGCGTGAGGGTAACTTAAAAGTCGTACCAAGCAAAACACAGTTGTTACGCAGTAGTGTGTTTTGTATGGCAACCTCCATTTATAATAAAACTAGCTGTTGCCCGCGGCTCCGCCCGCGTGGATGTCGGTTATCGTTGATCTGACGCTATTGAGCATTAAATTCGCCTCTCTACTCAACTTTGTCCTCGACTATGTACTCACCTCTGTTCTCGACTTTCTACTTGCCTCTATATTCGACTCTCTACTCGACTTTCTACTCGCCTCTGTATTTGAATTTATACTTGACTCTCTACTGACTTCTCTGTTGTACTCGACTTTGTACTTTTCTCTATACTCGCCTTTCCATTGGCCTCTCTACTTGCCCATCCATTCGATTTTCTTTTCGCCTGTCTACTTGACTCTCCACACTTGCCTATCTACTCGCACCTCTACTCAACTCTCTATTCGATCTCTACTCGCCACTACATTCATCTTTCCACTCCCCTCCCTATTTGCCTTTACAGCATTCTATTTGATTCTATACTCGCCTCTCCACTGGCTCTCTAGTCGCATATCTACTCGCCCCTGTAGTCGACTCTACTCGACTTCCAATCTTTACACGCCTATCCACTCGTCCCTATAACAATCTCTACTCGCCTCTCCACTCGCTTCTATATTTGGTTCGCTACTCGACTATATCCGTTCCGAAGATCTAATCCACCTTTGTACCATATTTCATGAGGACATCTTAAAAGAAATTCTTACTATTTGTGCCATATTCACCCCCTTTTTCGTGCCATTGAAAAATTAGAAACTTTAATCCCAATGCCCTATTCCCCTCTCCCCTTCCCCTTCTATCCCTTTTTTCGCGATAAGGGGTAGCCTATGTCCATTTCCAACCTCTAATCCATCTCTATACCAATTTCATTAAGATATGTTCAAAATTGTCAAACTTACATACCCTTGCCCTATTCCACCCCTTTAACTCCCTTTTTCGCGTCAATAGGTAGCCTATGTTCGTTTCCAAGCTTCAATCCATCTCTGTACCAAATATATCATTACGATATCATCAAAAATGACAAACTTTCATATTAACTATCTAGTCCTTATCCCCCCTCCCCCTTTTACCACATTACTGTACCAAAATTTCATCATATTCAAAACTGTCAAACTTTAATCCCTCATTACCCCCCCCCCCCCCCCTATGCCTCCATTTTCGCGTCAATAGGTAGCCTATGTTCGTTACCAAGCTTCAATGCCTATGTTAGTTCCCAAGCTCTAAACTATCGTTGTACCAAATTTCATCAGGAAATCTTCAAAAATGACAAACTTTCATCCTAAGGCCTTAGCCTCCCCCTACTACCCACTTTTTTGTGATAAAAGGTAGTCTATGTCCGTTCCCAAGCTCTTAACTATCTCTGTATTAAATTTCATCAGGAAATCTTCTAAAACGATAAACTTTTATCCCAAGGCCCTGGTCCCCCCCTTCTTCCCCCTTTTCGCGATAAAAGGTAGCTTATATTCATTCCCAAGCTCTAAACTATCTCTGTACCAAATTTCATCAAGAAATCTTCAAAAATGACAAACTTTCATACCAAGGCCCTAGTCCGCCCCCTTCTACCCCCCTTTTCGCGATAAAAGGTAGCCTATATCTCTATCCAAGCTCTAAACTATCTCTGTACCAAATTTCATCAAGAAATCTTCAAAAATGACAAATTTTCATACCAAGGCCCTAGTCCGTCCCCCTTCTACCCCCCTTTTCGCGATAAAAGGTAGCCTATATCTGTTTCCAAGCTCTAAACTAACTCTGTACCAAATTTCATCAAGAAATCTTCAAAAATGACAAACTTTCATACCAAGGCCCTAGTCCGCCCCCTTCTACCCCCCTTTTCGCGATAAAAGGTAGCCTATATCTGTTTCCAAGCTCTAAACTATCTCTGTACCAAATTTCATCAGGAAATCTTCTAAAACGATAAACTTTTATCCCAAGGCCCTGGTCCCCCCCTTCTTCCCCCTTTTCGCGATAAAAGGTAGCTTATATTCATTCCCAAGCTCTAAACTATCTCTGTACCAAATTTCATCAAGAAATCTTCAAAAATGACAAACTTTCATACCAAGGCCCTAGTCCGCCCCCTTCTACCCCCCTTTTCGCGATAAAAGGTAGCCTATATCTCTATCCAAGCTCTAAACTATCTCTGTACCAAATTTCATCAAGAAATCTTCAAAAATGACAAATTTTCATACCAAGGCCCTAGTCCGTCCCCCTTCTACCCCCCTTTTCGCGATAAAAGGTAGCCTATATCTGTTTCCAAGCTCTAAACTAACTCTGTACCAAATTTCATCAAGAAATCTTCAAAAATGACAAACTTTCATACCAAGGCCCTAGTCCGCCCCCTTCTACCCCCCTTTTCGCGATAAAAGGTAGCCTATATCTGTTTCCAAGCTCTAAACTATCTCTGTACCAAATTTCATCAAGAAATCTTCAAAAATGACAAACTTTCCTCCCAAGGCCGTAGTCCCCCCCCTTCTACCCCCCTTTTCTCGATAAAAGGTACCCTATGTCCGTTCCTAAGCTCTAATCTACCTCTGTACCAAATTTCATTAAGATATCTTCAGAAATGACAAACTTTCATAAAAACTTTCATCCCTATGTCCGTTCTCAAGCTCTAATATACCTCTGTTCCAAATTTCATCAAGATCGGTTCAGCGGTTTAGGCGTGAAAGCGTAACATACAGACAGACAGACAGACAGACAGACAGACAGACAGACAGACAGACAGACAGACAGAGTTACTTTCGCATTTATAATATTAGTATGGATACCTGTGAGGATCCGAACACAAAATATTAAAATATTCAAGGGTACACTTAATAATTAGCAAATAAGGCTTACTATACCATTGACGAATTCTTAAACGATGATTCTCTCACGTGACATTGATAAGGTATTTGTTTATTATTTGCTTGATTATGATTGTTAGACATTGTTAAAGTATTTCTTATTAATTCGATAACGTTTGTAAGTTTAATTTAATTTGTACACGATATTCCATGGCAGGACATAGCGCACTAATGTGTAACTTAGATTAAGAACTGTACACAAACCTATGATCCACAAATAAATAAAAAAAAAACTTTAGATTAAAATAGCTAATACTGAAAGGGGTTTATCGATAAACAAACAAATCTTTTCTCTTTATAACATTACTAGCTGTTGCCCGCAGCTTCGCTCGCGTGGATGTCGATATAGCGACCAAACATAGCCTATGTCCTTTCTCAAGGTCCAATCTACCCCTATACCTATCCTACCCTGGTCATTTAAGCGGGGCGTGAAAAAGCAACTGATGAGGCCGTTACGCTAAGTGCCAAGATTGTTAACATGGTACGTGTATGTAATGGTGACCCTCTTTCCTGGGACTTTGCCTTCAGCTTACCATCAGGCGAGGTGAAGTCAAATTGACGTGTCCTACATGAAAAAAAAACCAAATTTCATCAAAATTGGTTCAGTGGTTTAGGCGTGATAGCATAAGAGATAAACAGAGTTACTTTCGCATTTAACAGATAAGTATGGATAGTATAAATATACAATTTATCTATTTAGTAAAATGGCAGAGGAATATATCCTAGTGCTATTTTGTGCTACGGGAATACAACCGTACAGCTACGAGTAGGCTACGAGAAGGCTACGAGAATTCTACTTCAGTGCTACGAGAGTACTACCACGGAGACGTGGTGTTCTTGAGGGTGCTACCGCTAAGCTACGAGAATGCTTCTGTGCTGCGAGTGTTCTACCCCAGTGCTACGGGATTTAGGTGCTACAAGCGTGCTACGCCAGTGCTACGGGGATACTATTCCGGTGCTACGAGAGTGCAACCCCAGTGCTGCGAGTGCTACCGCAGTACTTCAGCCATTGGTGTAGTTATCTGCAAAGAGATTGAATATCAAATTGTGGTAACGCAACATAAGGTGTGATTCCGAAGGTGAACACATACGACAACTGCAGACGCACGCAGCAGATACGCGTAATACATTGCGGCTTCTCAATGGTTCCCGTTACACGCATCGAAGTTTAACAAGTAATGTATGTGCTGCATGCGTCTGCAGTTATCGTATGCGATCGGCTTCGGAATCAAGCGCAGTCCTATTGTTGCAGCTTTGTTGAAGTAAACGTAATATTACAAACCTCTACGCCGTCCACCAATACCTGGAGACAGCGTCAATCGTCAGGATACGATTGACGTGAGTATAGCCGTAATTTTATCGAAATAAGCATAGCCTGTAATATTAATTTCAAAAAGTGGATTCTTTTTTTTATAAACCGCCCATTGAACACAGAAACACCCTAACCAATTCCAAAAGGCATAATTCTTACGTACTTTTATATTTTATTGCTACGAGAGTACTACCACCGTGCTAGGAGTCTTCTCGAGGGTACTACCGCTAAGCAACAAGTGAGCTACGAGAATGCTTCTGTGCTGCGTGTGTTCTACCCTAGTGTTACGGGATTGCTACCCAGGTGCTACACGCGGGCTACGCCTTTTATTGTTTAAAGTACAAATTCCTAATCGAACAATGTAATTATTATTCTATTCTGCTTGTGGTAAGGTGATAAACGATTTCTTTTTTTTATATACTCATTAATGGTAAATAGGTAGAGGTGAATTAACACCAACGTTTCGCCACTATGATTTTCAGTCCCACGTAATAGTGGTCGAACCTTTTACCGTCAAGTGGACACTTAATCATGGGCTTATTCATCATTCATTGGTTCCGATAGTTCGTGAGAATGACGATAGACGCCTCCACTGTCGCCTCAAAGACGGATATAGAAGGAGAAATTTGGATTGGTTCTTGCGAGGTCTAGTAGGCTAGGGTTCAAAGCATTGCCCCTGTAAGGCGAAGATCACGAGTGCAAACCTCGCCTAGACCAATTCAATATTTTTCATATTTTAATCGACATGGCCTGTATGTTTACTGATGGCTGGAGAACAGCGCTATCCCTTAGTCGCCTTGTACGACACTCACGGGGAGAGATGGGGCGGCCCTATTGTACTGCACCGGGAACCAACAAGGTATTATACAAGGGAAACAAACCCGTGCCTTCTGACGAGGCCCTGGGGCACGCAGATCGGTTTGATATAACTATAATTGGTGGATTTTGTAATGTTCTAGACGGTAATGCTAGGAATATTCGGAAATCTCACAGAAACACAGCTTACTTGAGGAGACGTATATTTCAAGTGCCTATCTATAACCTACCCACAACTATTATAATATTATATTTATACAAGTACCGTCAATACACTACAGATTTGAGCTCCTCCGCCCCCATAGCACCCTGCGCTATCCTAAAAAGACTTGCAATAAACTCCTTTCTTTGCTTCCGCATAAGGTCTTGGATTAGAACTGTTCATCAGCTCACGTGTTTATGCCTATACATGTCATGTACTATATATTACTGCAAGCCGGCGCGGCACAACTTGCCAATAAAACAAGCCAGTGGAGATTACTGATATATGATTGATATAAAAACTCTAAGAAGGAGGATCCTCCCACGCCTTCGCCCACAAAAGAAGTGGTGCTCGACGGCTTCAGAATTCCTCTCGGTGCTCAAGTAGTTCCCCTGATCAATGCTTTTCATATGGACCCCAAATTATTATGGGACGAACCAAAAAAAATTAACCCAGCTGGTTCATGGATGACACAGGTAAGATCAAGAGACCTGAGTACTTCATGCCTTTCGGCGTTGGGTTATGTTTTTTGCCAGTATTATGCAACAGTTTAACATGTGCATGGAAGTGGAGGAAGAACTTGCCTCATTCGAGGGCACGGTAGGAGCGACTATAGCGCCCCAGACCAAAGATTGCCTCCTGTCCCGCTGGCAACGATTGTCGCTGGGATGTTGTATATGTATTGTACCAGCGCGGGAACTTCACTATCGCGATGCAGGATTTGTGGTGTCATGGTAGTTCGGCTTGATGTCGCTAGATGGCGATGGGTACATGTGGTGTCGCCACTGACCTATTTTCATAAATTTAGTGTGCATATCGGGTAGGTCTGAGAATTGGATACTATCTATTTTTCATACCCCGATCCGCGTTAACCGACATCCACGCGGGCGGAGCTGCGTGCATCAGCCTATGCCAATATAAATATATGTATATACTTATACTTTAATACTTAAGCCAAATCTTGAGAGAAGAAAGATTGCCTTACGCTACGAATACGTTGTCTATCTAAATAAAATTTATCACAAACATATGCAGCCCTTTATTGATATGTTATATTCGAATATTAGAAATATGAACTACTTACTTGATATTATTATTAACTTTTTATTTTCATCAAAGAGGAGTAAAATAATAATCTTCACATTATGTCCATGAGTAGAACGAAACGTAAATCAAGATGACCTTGGCTTCTTCTGACAGCTGTTGTACAATGTTGCCAGTTCGATTGTTTCTCTAAAAACAGGGTACTCTTCCGGGGTTCCATGTAAAAATCGAAGAACGCTGTGCTGAAATATGATTTTATATTGATAGTGTAAATTATTCAAACAGTTCATTTCTGTAATGGAAATCATGATGTATCTAAGACGCCTTTACACACAAAATGGAACTTAATGAAGTAAGTACTCATACTTCACACTGTAAGGTAAAAGCACCATGGTAGAAGCCTTTATTGTAAGAAAGGTAACTATTTGATTTACATACCAATTTTCTTAAAAGACGCCTTAATGTTACTGTAACAGTAAAAAAGGATGTAATGATCATTCTTTAAAAAAAAAAGAGTAATTTTGCAGAGTGAAGTTTGACCATTGGTGCTTTTACCTTATATAGAAAGAAAGTTACAGTTTTATACTTATAAACACAAAATAAAAAAGAAATTGCCGTGCAGAAATAAAGTTATCGATATTTGAACGGAACCCATTAATTGAATCATACGCCGAATAGGGTGAACCAAGTTTTATTTTGGCAACACTGTTATGACGGCCATAGCAGTTTACTCAGTCACGCGAAGAAAAAAATGTGAATTTAGCGATTGAATATTCTTTGTTTTAATTGTTTAAATGAACTTTCTTATACACTTTTCTGTAGTAATATGGCCTACGTACTATATTAGACAAAACTAAAGCATAATTTAGTGTAACCCAGTGCGTAATAATGAAGAATTCAGTGTTTAAAAAGTAATTTATGATTGGTTGAAAAAAAGCATTTTTTTGTTGAAAACGAATCCAGCAGGTAAGTTTTTTTACTGTGTGATTATCGATTAGTACATTCAACGTCGCTTTGTGCCGTTCTAAACCGCATTTTGTCT
Source organism: Eilema caniola (assembly GCA_949126895.1). Lineage (NCBI taxonomy): Eukaryota > Metazoa > Arthropoda > Insecta > Lepidoptera > Erebidae > Eilema > Eilema caniola. Next base: position 342,391 of record OX421485.1, read on the forward strand.
TCGGAACCGTGCGAAATACATGTTGGAGTTATTTGTTTACATCTTAACAATCTTACCATCAATGTTAGACAATTGTAAGTTGAGAAAATTGTAAATGTTTCTTGTGTGCGGAATTTTAAAAGTTCTTGTAAATAATGAGTTTTGATATAAGTTTGCGTGGTTACTGTCTCTTTATGTACGTTTTCATTGTGCTTATAGAATATTTAATATTTGTTTAAAGTCATATAGTGATTGTCCATTGCAAATCATTTTTATATCTATTTAATGTTATCAAACATAACATTATGAATCATGGTGATACATAATAATGTATGTTTAGATAGAATTATTATGTCATATCTTTCTCAAAGGTTTGAAAATGATCAATTCACTAAAATATATTAACTTAGAATAATTTATAATGGGTGATAACAGCAATATAGACTATAAGCTATAGTAGTGCTAGTGCTAATAGTGCACTGAAGAGAAAAACATACTTTATGACAATTTATTTACTTTGCATGAGTGGGGCCTACCATCTACTTACCAATACTTGGTTCTTCTACTAAAAACTTCTGACAGAATTGCTCATCAGGCGCATTAAGCAGAAAGCTATAGTTTAAAAATGTTAGGTGAAATGGTAGTGGCTTGTATAGCACAGGTAGTATCCGCTGTAAATTTTTCAAGCAGGCTAGGTCTGTAAATATGAGAATACCGTAATGTATTCAAAAGAGTGTCAGGCCTGACTTTGATAAAAACTACCACTGCATCATTTGATCTTTGAAAAACTAGTATACCTGGCCAAAAATGGAACTCAACGATTTAAAAAAAAAATAACTGAGACTTGTTGATTGTGTTGATAAAAAAAGGTTAAATTCTGAGAAGTAATCATATTTTGCAAACCTAATGAAAAAAAAAAACAAATTCATAATGAATCACTTTTTTTTTTCTTTTACTGTTAAAGTATAAAAATGCCTTTACCGATTAATTATATTATTATAATTCATTTCTTTGTCCTCAATACATAGCTATTTCCAACATCTCAAGGTTGCTGCTGCATTTAGCATTATGCAAAAACTATATCATAATTTTTCTTTTTTTTTTCTTTATGTGAATCAGAAAATTAATGAGAATACACCTTTTTATGCCATAGTTTCTTCCCTTGAAATAAGGGCAGATTGAAAGGGTAGAGTCTAATGGCGGACTGTTGTCTCTGCATACTCAGGAAGGAAAAAGGCATAAGCAGATTTTCTCCTCTTATTACATGGAACTACCAAAAGCATCTGAAAGAAAAGACCGTATCTTGTACAAGTCTACCCTTTGGGAGTCAGAAGTAATTAAATTAGGTTTTTTATTTCCGTCAATAAGCTATCATAAGCTACCAAGACCAACACTAAGATGATGATATGTAGTAGCTAATCACGATAAATTAGTATTGATTCTTGATAAACTCTGTAATCAATCCCTAAGGCCCCATAGAGCCAAACGCCATTAATCCTTATCACTGTGATTGATTGAGATAAAACCTAGGTAGTAATTTTTATGGCAATAGTTTTGCAATGCTGTTCACATGATCATAAACCGATAGTGGTGGGCTTTTTGGCACTTATAATAGAAAGATTTACTGGCAGCCTCTGTAGTCTGGTGGTAGTGCATTCCACTGCCACACAGGAAGCACCGGTTCCTGCTCAGTGCAAACAATTGGTTTGCAGAAAGAGGTTCTGGTCACCCATTTCATCAACAATGTCCCCTCTGCAGTAGTAGTAAAAGTAATTCTTGCTGTTCCAAACGTCTTCATACATAATTTATGAAAGCCATGTTTCTTAAATTGGACACAAAGTAAGATGCAAGTTTGGCACTTAGTCGGCTGTACCGCATTGCTAGCAGTGTCAAAACTGGAACGACGACGCACAAAAGACACTTCGGATAAATATCCCGATCCAATATCGACAATTTCACTTCATTCAATTATTAAAATATCACAAAAACTATTTCTCCTCTTCACAGAGTTCGAAAATGAATCACAGCATGGACTTGGACCCTCTGAGCACCTACGAGTACCCTGCATTTGACAGCTACCACACTCTGAACACGCTCCAACAATACCCTTACCAGAATGTCAAGCAAGAAACGTCTTACTACCACACACCTAATCTGAATAACACGGACTATATCAACAGTACACCGCAAACTGTACCCGAGACTCAACCAACACAAGTAGCAAAATTAGAAACCGCACCTGAAGAAAACGAAGTCAAATCTAGCATTAAAAAGAAGAAAGACAAGAAGAATGGAAAGAATTTTTGTTCGGAGAAGATTAACGATCAATCATACCCATTCTACGGTTGTTCTGTCTGCAATATTAGTTATACGGCATTACACGAGCTTGACCAACATGTGACTGTTCATAAAAATAGAATGACGAGTTATAGGTTAAGGTTAAGGAATCAATATAAGAAGAAACAAATTAAAAAAGAAAAGAAAAAATTAAAAAAGATGAAAAAAATCAAGCAGGAACCTGATCTTGATGTAGAAATCAAACCGGAAGATGGTTACATAGGGAACGAGAAAGCTACTGACTATGTCAATGATGATAACGGAACTAGTACTGAAACCGTTGTGAACAGAGATAATGAAACGGGTTTAGTTGTCAACAGTAATAACGAAACGGGTATAGGTACAACTAAGAACAATGATAACGGAACAAGTACAGGAACAGTTGTCAATAGTGATAAGGGGGAAAGCAATAATTCTAATAATAACATAAACGATAGCAAATGTATGGACAGCAATGAAGACAATTGTATGAATGATAAAGACGCAGATGAAGCTGAATTAAATAACCTAGAGAAGATTTACAAATGCTTCGCTTGTCAGAAACAGTTCACGTTGAGTTACTACTTGAAGTTGCACGTTAGATCTCATACAGGTAAGCAAATATACCTTTTTCTCGTGTTGAATATCCCATGGGTACCCCGGCCGGTAGGGCGGTTATATTGGGCTCGGGGGGAATAAAACTTCACACTATCTCGGACATGAGGCATTTCCTTCATATCCAGCTGAGATCGATAGACGATCTGGGGTTTGGTGGAGTCTTGAGCCCCACAGGAAAGGTGTCCCCTTCTTGTCCCGAAAAAAATGCCCACGCCACTGCTCTAAATTGATTCTGCTTGGGTCTAACTTCGTTTTTATACCACTTAGGTGGCAGAAAAGCACACGGCACACCTGCTGGAAAGTGGTTACCGTGGCTTATGGACGTATGCAACACTAGGGGCGTTACGACTGCCGACCCCGATGAAACCTTCTAATGCCCTTCTTGAACCACAGCAGGGAATTTATTCCTCAGCTTAAGCGTGCGTTGGGATGAAGTTCCTTTCACACCGCACAATTTCAAGGATGATGAGTGACTTGTTATTTTCAGATGAAAAGCCATACACATGCAACGTGTGCGGCCAGTCGTTCATCACGGCGAGCAAACTGGGGCGGCACAACAAGCGGATACACCTCGCCGCGAGGTTCCAGTGTCGGATATGCTTCAAGATATTCTCTAAGTATGTGGCCATTCGTATTGATTGGAACTTTATAGCTTGTCTAAACTGGAATGACTACCCCCTCCCATATGTTCACATCATCTGTGTCGGATAGCCGAGGATTTTAACTTGAACACGTCATAAATATTCGAAATCCAGCAATCTTATTGATTTAGTCCTCTGCAGTCAACTGCTGGACATGGGCCTTTCAAAATGTGCGCCATTTTGTCCAATCCTTCGCTTTCCGTATCCTGTCTGTCTCAGCCACCGTTTTCATCTGGCTAGGGGGTGTCCTACCTTCCGCCTACCTTCTCACGGTCTCCACTAAAGGACTCGTCGGCTCCAACGGCCTTCAGTCCTTCGATAGTTATGGCCAGTCCACTGCCCCTTCAGCTTGTATATTTTGCGCGGTATGGCGGATGACCTCGTTTGGAATTCTATCCTTCAGAGAAACTCCAAGCATAGCTCGCTCCATAGCCCGCTGCGCGACTTTTAGTTTAGGGACTAGCCCTACCTTCAGTGCCCTAACGTCTGTGTAAAAACGTCGATTGTTTCGTAAACTTGATCGGAACCATCCTCCATGAGCATAGACCCGGAGGCGAAAAGTGGAGCGGGCTGGGGCAATATGGGGACATCGTAGTTTGCTTTGGGTCAGGTGGCGTGTCAGGATAATGCCTTCTGGGTTTCCTTCACGCCAGCATTTGGGATAACCGAGGATTTTTACTTGAACACGTCATGAATATTCGAAATCCAGCGATCTTATTGACGTTCATTCTGCTTAGCACAAGGTTACCAGGTTACACAATGAACCAGGAGAGCAGAAGAGAGAGGAAAAGGAGAGGACAATTTTTTCATACAGTCATATCCATGGTATGTTGCAGGTTCGAATTACTAACAGCTCACTTCGACAAGAGTCATCCAGAGGACAAGTTAGAAGGGGAACCGTATGGTGAGTTAGCTTTGTACTATAGCTAGTTCCATTGGGTGTATGTCCTGGGCCCAGCCGTGTGGCGTGGCGGGTTCGATTCCCGCTCAGTGCCCAAAATCTATGGGACTTAAGCCAAGCTCGAGGCATAGGCGCAAAAGTCGAAGAAACGACGTTGACGGCCTCTGTGGCGCAGCAGAAAAATGTTCGACATTAAACTTTTAACAGCCCAGTTCGTCTATTGCTAAGGGACTAAGTGAATCCTAAAAAAGAAGTCTTTGGAATTATGTGTGGAGCCCCACTAAGTCCTTCGGAGACAAGCATGTTTTGAATTCGATTATACGGCTGATTTTGCCATCCAATCCGCGTGGTGACGGAGAAAGAATACAACTGTCCCCACCCCATCTCATCCGAAGGGTGTCGTAAGAGGCGACTGACGGAAACATACGCAGACGATATCACTACGAGAGAAGGAACACTCGAAATAAAACTATGTACCAACCAAAATTTGAATTTACCAAAAATTGAGCCTAATCCATTGTTGAACAGGTGGGCTAGCCCTTGTATCCTACGCTAAGAACCACACGGTACTCTAGTTCAATACATTCTAAGTCCTAGTTTTATAACTACTTTGTAATTAAAAATATATAGTACGCAGTAATTGGATATTAAGCGCGTACATTCATTTACAAGTCATATAGTGTTGAAATACTTTGAATAGCTTAGTGTCGTAACAGTCTTGTGGGGTCATTAGGTCACGGGAATGTTTGTATCTATAGATTTAGTACATTTGATCGGGAAAAGCCAATATTTGCCGCTGGTTCAGCCTACTGGGGAGGATGTGATCACCAGGTTCTGGAACCGTTTCACCGGGTCTACCTAACCGCCGCCCGCACAAGTCAGCGGTGGCATCTTAAGCCTTTGGTCTTCCCACTGACAGTACAGAGTCCCTCCAGAGCTTTGACTACCGTACTCACAGTCAGGAACACAACACAAGGTTATTATGAATACCGCGGTATCCTGTAGGGCGGAGGTGCTTCTCCAGTCGGACTGCTCAATTAGAACGGGAGATACTGTCGTGTACTACCTCCTCCAAAGTCCTGCCTCTTCACTGGAAAAGAGGCTTGACGAGATATAATATATTTGTTTCAGATTACAACGCCATCCTGCCGTACCTCAAAGAACTAGAAGAACAGCTCAAAGAGCAGACGGAGCAGAAAGACCAAAAGAAAGAAGACCTTTGGTTCGATAGCGCCGCGCCCGCGCCCTCTACCGCCAACGGCGTCAAGGAAGAGGTAGGGTTCTTTCAGCCTTTCACCAGGAAACTGTATGCGTTTCCAGGACTTGACCAGGAACCTGATAATTTAGATTCACTGTCATGCCTGACGCTGGAAAAATTGCCATTTAATTTTAGACTCCTTATACCGCTTAGGTGGCAGACTAGCACACGGCCTACCTGATTGAAAGTGGTTGGCCTATGAACGTGTGCAGGGGGGTCACAGTCTACGGTAAAAGGCTCGCCCCCCTATTACATGGGGTCGAAAATCATAATTATCGAAATGTTCGGCGGCGGCGCGCATCGCTGCACAAGGCGCGCCCCTCCCATACCGGGGGCGAGTCGGGGACCGCGTGGTCCCCCCTCTCGAGGAGGGCCAGACCGAGAGGGGTGCGAGGGATATGTCGCACGACAACCTCACCTTCGGCCTAGCACAACGACCCACAGACGGCGTGCGGTTTAGTCGGTTCGAGTCCGACATAACCGCCCCCTCCGGCTCCGGAGGAGGGGGGGTGTCCGTGGGGATTTCACGCAAGTGTTAATACTTTTCTACCTAACTTTACTGGTATAAAGGCGTGGTTATATGTACGTATGTATGACATACCAGACATTGCAAAAAATGGTGGTGGTATAAATTTGATGGCACAAATTTGTCACAAATTTCAGCCGGGTGGGTACCACCGTGCACAATAGCGAAATACCCTCCATAGTAATCCAATCTTGGTTGGATCGCGTTCAGGGGTCAGCAAGTGCATAGCCAGGCAGGGGACTTGTGGGCGCGGCACTAGTGGAACCGGTGGGTAACACGCGGTGCTGGGTGCCACCATTGTTAACATGGTACGTGTATGTGATGGTGACCGTCTTAGCCTTCAGCCTACCGTCAGGCGAGGTGAAGTCAAATTGACGTGTCCTGTATATAAAAAAGCCATTAATTATTAAACTTTACTGTTATGCTGTTTAAGTAAAAAATGGCATCTTGTAAAGTGAATGAAATAATATGTAACACACTCTTTTTCATTTAATTTTGAACTTTAAGCGTAAATCAAAAGTCTTAACTTCAATGGCATATTTCGTATAATTGGTGGTATGGTACAATGGTGGAATGGACGAGGCTCTCCCAATATTCTTAAACTCAACGATTTCTTCTAGACCCAAGACGAAGACCAGAAACTCGTACCGAAGATAGACATAGTTGTGGAAGAGATCAAGGTGGACTTTCGAGAAGAGGACGTGAAAGTGAAGCAGGAGAATGAGGAGGCAGGCAGCAAGCCGGAGGTGGAGCCGCCGGGGGACGAGTACAGGGATGATGATGATGATGTTAAGGACTTCAAGGATGACAGGTCAGAGGGGACTTACATAGCTAATTTAGTTAAAAAAAATGATAATTTTATGTCTTAGGGTAGAAAAATCGTTTTATTACAATTTCGGTATATTTTGAATCAAAGTCTCTAAAACCATACCCATAAAAATTTCAATAAAAACTCGAGTCTACAGAGTTTCATAGAGGAATAAATGATATTTGGAATCACCGACCCCGGAAGCGTCAAGAATTGAAGAACGAAACTAATATTGGTTTTGTTTTGAAAATTCTAGTACTTATGCCATCTTTCATTAATCATCGAGCCCAAAAACCGCTAAATCAATACACTGATACTGATAAAATTGAAAGGGTCGAATTCGCCATCTTTTTATAAAAATCACATTCGTCAGATCTCGAACAAACCTCGGGAAAGATGGTGCTGGCCCCAATATACTGCCTTGGGGTACACTATATGTCACTGATCGCTCGTCAGTAAAGTGCTTATCAGTCTCGACTTTTTGTTTACGGTTTTTTCAAGTAATCCACAAAAAATGTCGAGTACTTTACCACGTAATCCAATTTGTTTTAGTATTCGTATAAATATAGAAACTGCGACTGTGTCAAATGCCTTACACAGGTCAAAAAACGTTCCTTAGTCATTTATTTATTCAGATGAGATTTCTGGCGATAATAGTGAGTCAGATCTACATGGTACTTTCTGTAGTTAATGCGAATATAACTCATTGAAATAAAACCATTTTTTAACGGTTCTATCGCTATTTATTCAGTATTATTTACTACCATCTCTAATCACCCCGCGACCATAGCTACTAAAACGTAGCCGAAACTTCTTGCTCAAAGTAAACAATAATAAATTGCAATAGAATCTGTTAAAAAGTTGTTATATTTTCAATGAGTTAGAGCTTGTACTATGCCCTCTGTAGAAGCTTCTCCTAGGTATTGCTCCTTCCATATATCTTGTAACTAAATCACGATTTATAAAAGACCCTAGCGCGCGCGGATTGTTTTGTAATAATCTACGCTGGTGTATGTGAGCTCGTCCACCGCTATAGCACTCCGCGCTATCCTCAATATACACCCAAGTAACGTGCACTACACGTATAGAGCACATTTTAGATCCAAGATTTATGGAACGAGCAATAGCCCTGACGCATCACCTCTGTCTCTTACAGCTTCTCAGATGAGGATTACTTCCCATCCAACACGTGGGCAGCCACGCCCAAGTGCGAGCCCTCCCCGCCCCCCTCACCGCGCCGGAAGAAAGTAAAATCGTTCTCCCGCCAGTGCGGGGTGTGCCACAAGGCTATTAGCTCGGCCTCGTACTTACGAGTACATATGAGGACGCATACGGGCGAGCGGCCCTTCAAGTGCTATACGTGCGGCCGCGGGTTCATCACTAGCAGCAAGATGAACAGACACGTGCTCACGCATGGACCCGACGGTGAGTGCCACCCCTCCCTTCCTCCCTACCGGGGTTGGAGATCTGACAGCAGTCGCACTAGAAGTAAGAGCAGGAATGTAGACTCCAGGTCCCAAAATGCAGCTGCAACCGGAACTAACACAGTGATGACAGGTGTGGACGCGGCCTGAAATGTGGATGTGGATATTTTATTAAGCGCGAAAATTCCTAAACATAATACCTTTTTAGAACACTTTTCAATTTGATGTGCATGCACAATTCTGAGGGGAATCAAGTCTTTTATGACTCCATCTCCTCTCAGGTCGCGCCTGAGTTAATGATGGTCCTTTGGGAGAAGGCAGAGCTTAATCTACAACAAAATTTCGTTAACTGCATGTCTGTCAGGAGAGAGAGCACTATCTAAGAATTGAAGTAGTATACCATGGTGCATTTGAATTTGAATCTTCTTATATCTTGTAGCTAAACAAGAAGAGGACATCAAGCAAGAGAACGCAGAAGTGAAAGAAGAAGACGAGGTCCCTACAGAAGAGGAGAGCACGAAGTAAGTGACGCTGATAAACTTTTTTTCGGGTGGATATCCACCGACACTCACTCTCTGTACTACCCTAAACAATATTATTGTGTATTATAGTTCCACAAAGAAGAAGAAAGTGAAACGCAAGCTGAACAAACAAACGAAGGGAGAAGATAAGAAGGTTAGGAAGAAGCACCAGAAGAGACCGCACTCGTGCGAGTATTGTAACCAAAAGTGAGTATATATAAATATCGAACTTTATCCAATCCCATGACCGGACTCGTGGGTTCGGACATGTAATGCGTAGGGATGAAAGTAAGATCAAGGCATTAACTATGGAAGTGGAGGGCTACAAGGGGAGAGGAAGACCTAGGAGGTGGATGGAATGTGTGAAAGATGATATGGTTAAGAAGGGAGTAAATGTTTAGTGGAAGAAACACACATGTTGCGCCGACCACAGATAAACTTGTGATAAGGGCAGTGTTGTGTGCCAAATCGAATTCGAGCTTCTTCTGAATGAGGTCCATCTGGATCTTTGCCTTGGCCTCGGCAGCTGCCAGCTCGAGCTGTTTGCGTCGTACGTAGCTCGATGATGACGATTTAGCCGACATGGCCGCGGATTCGTTTTTAACGGATTTGTACACCAAAGCGCTACTCATACCGTCCGCACAAACACTTTGCACCGTTATTTTGTCCTCGCGTATGAATTTTTCGCTTGCGCGCGCGAGTACATGCTCGGATGCACTTTCTAACTTATCGTTGATTTTTTCACGATTCTTTTTCGAGATTATTCTACCGGGTGGTGGAGTACTAAACATAGTTCTACGGTTAGATTTGGCTCGAAGGATCAGAAAAACTATTGTAGATGATAGAATAAAAATAAAAGAATCGTCTTCTATAAATTCCAAGAGAGCGGTCGCGGGTAGTAGGCAACGTATTTACTGGTCGGTGTCACAGATGCTACTGACGCCCCGACTGCCCTCTCGCGTTTATTAAGTAAAACATACAATAAACTAAGACGTACAGACGCCGTTAATAATACGAGTAGGCACATTTCTTACGTTCTACATCAATATTCTAGTAATTAAAATTACTGGTAGTGCGTCGCTTACAGGCAGGATGATGAGTCAAACCCGCAGTAGACTGGTAAAGCGGATACCAGATTCTGAGTCCCTTCTAAGATCTTTACCGAGTCTGAGGTCCACTTAAATGGTATAAGGTATGGTTTTTTCTTCTATATTGGGAGCGACTATCGTTTGACCTTCCAGCCTGAGTTGTGTTTAGTGGCCAAAAACGGATGGAGTTGTACAGGTCGCCCATATAGGCCTCCGTCTTGGCCTAACGACTGTTGACGGTCGGGACCGACTGTTAAAGTGCCCGCAAGCCAGATTTAATATCACTTAGCGGTCACCCATCCAAATGGCAACTGCGCCTAGGTACAGTCAACATCGAAGCTATCTTGGCCAACACAGTACTCAAAATGATCTTAACTACCTTTTTACCCCCTTGTGTTGGTACACACCTCTAGTTCGGACGATAATACAATTTTCTCAAACATGCTTGGAAATGTGAACATTATTTTGACAACCTTCTTCGAGATAAATCGAAATTGCTGTACATGCGAGCAGCGGCCAGCAAAAGTTGTATGAAAATCCATATCTGTCGTGTTTTAGCGGCCAAATAAATTACTATACAGGGTGTATTTTTGAAACGGGGCAGTAAGGGCAAGTACCTTAACCGTTGCAGTTACAGCAAAACGTTCTTAAAAGACCTTCCCTAACTTTTTGGGACATTTTGAACTGCATTCACAGATTTTGTAAAAAACTTACAGTTAGCAAAAAAAATGCAAAAAGTTCAAATTTTTTTTTTATACCAATCGATTCTATTTCATGTGGGGATCAAAAAACTCTATGGGACCATTTTAGCTTTCAGTACTAGAAAAGACAGAAATCGCCAAAGACCTTTCCCATACATTTCGTACGGAAATATGATAAATCAACTCGAAACTCATAGGTCAGGTAAAATTTTGAACTTTTTTAAATAAAAAAAATCATTTTAACATTTAAGAAATTGGTTTATGAAATAAATTGCTCTAAATGATTTCCATTTTCACGAATACACAAGTCTATCCTTTTTTGCACTGAACGAATGGCGGCTAATAATGTTCTGGGATGAATATTACGTAAAATGGTCATTAATGCATCCTTGAGCTCTTGAACACTGGCGTACGTCGTCTTATACACCTCGTTTTTCACGAAGCCCCATAAAAAAAAATCAAATGGTGTTAGATCGGGGCTACGAGGTGGCCACTGTGTTGGACCATGTGTACCTATGCACTGTGTACCGAATAGGCGGCTCAAATTGGAACGTGAAAGGTGACTGTTATGTGGCGGAGCACCATCTTGTTGAAAATGAACTTTTCGCAATTCCGACAGGGGCCATTCGTCCATCTCGTTTTCAAGATGGTGTAAAATGACTTCATTATACATGGCAGAATTCAGTTTCCCTTCATAAAATTCCACCATTATGACTCGATTGGACATTATACCACACCAACAGTTGAATGAGAAGCGAACCTGATTATGACTTGCCGTAACTCTTAGTGGATTTTCTTTGGACCAATAGTGATGATTTTTTCTGTTGTACATACCGTTATTGGAAAAATTCGTTTCGTCTGACCACAGTATGTAATTTAAAAATTCATGATCTCTGCTTATTTTTCCTCTTAGCCATCTGCAAAAAGTAAGCCTTCGAACATCATCACCCGGATGTAACTCTTGAACTATGCGCCCATATCGATAGCACTTGTAGCCGTATTTCTTCCATATCTTTATCACAAGGGAGTGGGATACACCTACTTCAAGGGCGACTTGCCTGGACGATACCTCTGGATATGCTTCGACATAAGTTAGAACCGCAATCTACGTGTCCATGTCCACACGAGGCTGCCGCTTTCTTTTGAAAGAACCCTGCAATTCCAGGTTTTTCAAAATATTTGTACTTACTAACCTTTCTTGTTGGCACATGCCGCAACGGATACTTATTGCGGTACCACACTAATGCAGCTCCCGCATTTCGATTATTGACAAAATACGCTTCTAATAAGTCTATTTTTTCACGATTAGAAGACATTTTAGCGAAAATCCTTAATTAATAACTCATACGAAGTTTCTCAGCTAAAACTAAGAATAACACACAGATTTTCGAATCAAATTCGAAATTTGAGGGTAAAAATTCTTTTTATTTACTTTACAGTCAATTCTACCCACTTCCTGGCCATAACAAAAAGTTAGACCATCGTAGAAATTTGTTTCTGTTGCCGAAATGTATGGGAAACGTTTTTGGCGATTTCTGTCTTTCCTAGTACTGAAAGCTAAAATGGTCTCGTAGAGTTTTTTGATCCCCACATGAAATAGAATCGATTGGCATTAAAAAAAAAATTTGGACTTTTTGCATTTTTTTTGCCAACTGTAAGTTTTTTACAAAATCTGTGAATGCAGTTCAAAATATGTCAAAAAGTTAGGGAAGGTCTTCTAAGAACGTTTTGCTGTAACTGCAACGGTTAAGGTACTTGCCCTTACTGTCCCGTTTCAAAAATACACCCTGTATAAACTCATATCTGTCGTGTAATTTGAAAATGGAACCAACTTTTACTCCGAACCATGGCAACCAAGGAGGTAACTTATCCAACGCGTTATTTAAATATAGAACTGGCTTGCAAATAGAATGCTGTTTATTAAGAAAAATAAAAAACCAATGAACATTTCGCCGCGTGAAAAATTACTGTTGTTCGTCGTTCGTCATTGATTTTCCAAAGTAGGTAACTAAAAAATTCTGCCTAGATACTACTTAGTTTTAATTTCCGCGCATTGTTTGAGAAAAGCACTATACAAGCCTGGGCCACAACTGAGCGTTGCCGGACTTCACGATCGTCCGGCAACACTACAATTGGTGGCCGCGGCAGTAATGTACTATTAAATCAATAAAACAGTTTGACTAGCTCTTTACATCTTAGTATTAAGATACATACATATCTCACGCCTGTTCATTTCCAAAGAGATAGGCAGAGGTGTATTAACACCCACATTTTGCCAACTATAATTTTCGGTCCCTCAGAATAAGGGGCGAGCTTATTGCACTCAAGAGGGCACTTAGTTATGGGCTGTATTTTACTATCGGGGAGACAACAGTCCCAGGAAGAGATAGGGTGGCGCTATTGTACTCCTTGTTTAGGTATTAAGATAATTATATTTTTTTGTCAAGATAGGTCTGCTGCTGACAACTGGGCATCCATTACAAACGCTAATATACATATTCTCACAGGTTCCTCCACCTAAACATGCTGGAAGTCCACAAGAAGTGCCACGAGGGCGAGGCGCTAGTGTTCCGCTGCCACTTCTGCCTCGACGAGGCGGTGGACGAGGCGGCTCTCAGGGAGCACGAGGCGACGCATAGCGGACCCAAGCCTTATATCTGCACTATATGCGGGAAGGGGTACAAGAAACGGGAGACCATGGTGAGGATAATGAGGGGTTTAGGTCACCAGATAATTATTACGTCCGACAATAAGCTCACCGAAGACAATACCCCCCCAGGTGTACCACCGCAAGCACCACGCGCCGGCGCAGGAGTACATCTGCGACATCTGCTCCAAGCGCTTCTCGGCGGCCTGCAAGCTGGCCAAGCACCTGGCCACGCACCGGCGCGAGCAGTTCGTGCTGCGCTACGAGTGCCCCGTGTGCGCCCACATGTTCAACACGCGCTACCACGTGCAGATGCACCTCGCCACGCACCAGAAGGAGGGCCTGTGAGTACCCCGCCTCACCTCTAGAGCCACCTCCACCTGCCAGAGGACAGGGACCAGAAGTGTTGTCAAGTTCCCATCGTCTGATCAGTCGGCACAGGTACACTTCGCTGACCAGCAAGGGTCGTTATGACAGAATCGATCCGACTAAAAACGCACGTGATCATGTGGTCTTTTTCTATACACCTGTCTCAGGTCGACGATGGAGTCAGCTACCATCGCCCCTAAGATGATTTCGACTAATTTCGAATGTTCTAGACGTGTTCTTGTAACTCAGTTGATCAGAGCATCCTTCTGTAATGCTGACGCCACAGTAGTGATATGCTAAAAATTATTGCCTTAACTTAAGCAATGCCTGGGAGTAACCACGATTTGTAGCCATAATTTTACAATGACAATCAAATTAGAAGGTTTCTTTAGGGTCGGCAGCACGAGTGTGACGCCCCTGGTGTTGCACACGTCCATAGGCCACAGTAACCACTATCCATTAGGTGGACCATGTGCTTGACTGCCACCTAAATGGTATGAAAAATGATATATTATTTGATATAACGTTATGACTTCACAATGCTATCATTACTGCGGTAACAGTCCGGCAGCCGGTAAGCCAGTGTGGCCCCAGAATTAGAAATCAGTCATGGGTTCACGTCTCGTCCTTTTCTGACCTAAAGTAACAGGAATAATTTGCCTACTAATTAAAATTTCATTGAGTACTCTTTCCTCTACAAATGTAACGTACGACGTTCCCCCCCTCAGGATCCTGGAGTCGAACCGCGCGGCGGTGCTGGCGATGGTGCTCCAGAACGCGCTGAAGATCCCGCGCCAGCCCGACGCCGCCTCCCTCGCCGACATCGCGCCGTCGGACGAGAGGTACGCACCCTGCTGCACCTTCCCCTCCCCAACGCATGTTACCCCGCTATTACTCTTCTGCTCTACACCTAAACAGCGGGGATACTTGCCGAACTTTACAATATATATTTTTTTCGTACAATCCATACTAATATTATAAATGTGAAAGTAACTCTGTCTGTCTGTACGCTTTACTGTTACGCTTTCACGTCTAAATCACTGAACCAATTTCAATGAAATTTGGTATAGGGGTAGATTAGACCTTGAGAAAGGACATAGGTTATGTTTGGTCGCGATAACCAACATCCACGCAGGCGAAGCCGCGGGCAAATGCTAGTATCTTATATTTTTTATCTTCTCCATATTCGTTCATCCGTATAGGAGGTAGGCCACGACGGCAGTCCAATTGAGCAGTCCGACTGGGGAAGTACCTCCGCCAGAATACCGCGGCCGTAACAACCTCATGTTGTGTTTTGTGTTGTCAGTGGGAAGACAAAAGGCTATTCCTGCATTGTCTTCTACACTGACGGCACAGAAACTCTGTGTGCTTGTCAGGGTCAACAGCACGAGTGTGACTCCTCTGTTGTTGCACACGTTCATAGGTCACGGTAACCATTTTCCATCAGGTGGACCGAGTGCTTGTCTGCCACCTGTGGTATAAAAAAATATCCACCATCTGAAGGGCACCATACAACTCCATATTTATTGTTCTTCCAGGTACAGAATGTGCAAGATCTGTGGCGAGACATTCCATCACTTCTACTACTTAGAGGAGCACCTCAAGAGCCACGGCTCCAAGATAGCGCTCGACAACACCGCACAAGCCGAGGACAAGAAATACATCTGTCCTATCTGCCACAAGGGCTTCAAACTCCACTACTACCTCAAACTACACAGCTTCACACACTCTAAAGAAAAACCCTTCATGTGCCAGCAATGCGGCAAGGGCTTCATTACGAAAGGGAAGCTCAAAAGACATCTAGAGACTCATTCCGGCTTGAAAAAGTACCAATGTCATATTTGTTATAAGTTTTTCACTAGACCGAGCTATTTAAGAATACATATTAGAACTATCCATGGCACTCAGGATTATAATTATAGGTTTGATAAGTCTTGTATGTCGTTGTCAGCTATTTCTGCGTTAACGCAAATGTCTGATAGTCAGACCAGCGTGTAATGGAGTGTCCGACACTGTTACCGATGTCCAATCTATCAGACTATGGTGCTTCGGTCGTGGGTGACAGAAGGTGCGGTTATATAAGTCTTTAGGCTTTCACGGCCGGCGTTGCATGTAGAATATACTGCTTAGGTCCATATGAAACTTACGTTCCAGACGTTTCGTCGATCACTGCGGTCGAGATCTTCAGTGGCGCAGGTCCGGGCGGCGACGAGTGCGTAGACCTTGCCTCGTCGGCGACTTCTGTGCGACTGATGATCAGTTTCAGACAAGTCACCACTGAAGATGTCGACCGCAGTGATCGACGAATCGTCTAGAACGCAAGTTTCATATGGACCACGACCAAACAGCCCGGAAGCAGTATTTTCTACAGAAGGTGCTGTGTTTATACTAAATTAGGTATCAAGGGTTTAAATAATTGTACATAATTTTGATTAAAAGTTTCCATAGGAAATGTTTACGGGAATAATGTTTTGTTGAGGAATGGGGGGTGAGGTCCCTCTTTAGAGGAGCCCTCCGTTAACCGGAGGCTGCTTAAGCTGCCTTTTCACTAGAGATGTGCTATGTAACTATGGTACGAAGATGTAAAAGCTATATGAAAGTATGTGACCGTTTTCATTGTGCTATATTATCCCTGCTTTGTCTTCTACACTGACGGCACAGAAACTCTCTGTATTTACAGGGTCGGTAGCGCGAGTGTGACTCCCCTGGTGTTGCACACGTCCATAGGCCCCAGTAACCACTTAACAAACATAGTCTGTCAAAATCATAACCCTCCTTTGCCTTCTACGTAGTCGGGTAAAAGTTACGGGCATATATGGGTTAAACAAGTGATATAAGGTTTCAAAGTATGCAACGGGCGAAGCCGGGCGGCTCGGCTAGTATATTGTATGGATTGGCTTAAAAAACTTAATAGAAAAACTACTTATCATTATAGCTATAGTGTGAAAACTTTGATAGCGCGATGCAGAGTTATTTCGAGACAGTTCGCTAGATGGCGGTAGTGGTAATGATCGGAGGGACGACACATCCCATTCCTTTAATTTTAATTAATTTTGTGGTTATCAATTGGACTGTTTTTATACATATGATATGTTTAAATATATTTTAAATGAGTTATGTATTATTGATGGGTTGATTGAAGTAATAATAAATATATTAATTGAATGAATATATTGAAAATACATTTAATAGTTCCCTTTGTTATATACAATGTTCGCATATCTCACAAGGAACTTATAAACGGTAGCTTAGTGAATAAGGAGTCACGGGTTCGAATGCTGACTATTACACTATCGACGTGAACCCACTCCTAAAGGCGCACACTCACTATCAGTTTACCGGACGACGGCCGGACGATATAAATCTGTCAGTTAATCGTAAACACACTCACAGTTTCGTTAACGATTTTGGACTGACGACTAATTCGATCCCAGTGTGGCCACCGAACGATTCCGGACAGTCCTAGGCCGTCAGGGCGAACGAGCACACATTAGCAGCAGTGGGCTGGCGGCCTGTCGACCGACGTCTCGTGTCAGCATAACACAGTATAATATTAGGTCCTTACATATGAAATTAGCGTTTTGTACGGGAGGAATAAAAAGTCGTTTTTTTTTATAAAATATATTTAATTAATCAAAGTATGCACCGTTGTTATCTATGCACTTTTGCCATCTTATGGGTAGTTCATTGATCCCTTTACTATAAAAACCATGGCGGCGAGAATCAATAAACTCTTTGAAGGCGGTTTGGACTGCTGCATCGGAGTGGAATTTTTTTCCTTGTAAGAAGTTGTCCAAATTCCGGAAGAAATGGTAATCTGTTGGAGCAAGGTCCGGGGAGTACGGTGGATGTCGCAGACATTCCAATTGTAGCTCAGCTAACAAGTGGTTGTTTGTTGTACAGTGTGTGGTCTTGCGTTGTCGTGAAGCAGCATTCGATTTAAAATCCCTTCATTATTGTGTCGGTTGAGCAAAGTAACACAGCAGGCGACCCGTGTTTGCAAGTTCGATTCACTCAATTCATGAGGTACCCATCGTTCGAGTTTTTTTACTTTCCCGATTTGCTTCAAGTGGATTAATACAGTTTTGTCACTTACCCCGAAGCCTGCTGCTATCTCTGAAATGCTTTGTGATGGATCCGCTTCCACAATAGCCTTTAATTCTTCGTTTTTTCACTTTGATCTCCGGCCGTCCACGGGGTTGATTCTTAAGGTCGAAATTTCCAGAACGAAAACGTTGAAACCAAAAACGTACCGTGATGTCTTTAGCGACACTGCGCCGTACACATCATTAATTCTTCGAGCTGTTTCTACAGCACTGGTGCCACGGTAGAACTCGTACTCGTAAATATACCGATATTTCATGTTTTCCATTGCGCGGCAATAAGCGACGCCAAAGAAAAAATAATGAGGAAAATAACAAATGAATGACTGAATTCCAAAGAAAAAAAACCAGCTAATTGAATTTATTAATTTGAATTTGGAATTCTTGACCAAAGAGGAGATATTTCAGATCAAATTGATCAGTACAACAAAACGCTAATTTCATACGTAAGGACCTAATAATATTATTATTTTGCCTGAGGTAATAACATCATGATGGCATGTACCCACGTCACTAGTTTATAGTAAGATTTTATTCATTTTATGTACATAATCGTCTATATTTCTTATGCATATTGTCATAAAGTCCTAAATAGCTAACACCTATTTCTCACAATAACTTTTACGTACTTAAATACGAATAACGTAGTTCAAGCTATTTTCAACCTTATTGACATCACAACCCATCTAGATTTTTCTTATATTCTTGATCAGCGGCATTTATTTTAAGAAAATGTTATTAAGAAAATGTCAATAAGGTCGAAAATCGCTTGCACTGTTTCGTAGTCTCTGTGCAACTGATATCAGACCATTACCGGCAGGCGATCGTACAACGGAAAACTGACGACACAACTGCTAGTGTGTGGTCGCAAAACTGGCAACAGGGAATTGCCGGCAGGCCAAAATCGGTTTAGTTTATGGGCGCTATCGGCTTAGGACTGCAGGCCGCCGGACAGATCAGAAACTGCAAGCGGACTGTTAGTGAGTTGGTGCCTTAACACAAGCAATTTAGTTTAGTTGAAGGGGTTAGAGAGAATATTTAGTTTCGGTTCCTAATATTGTGTTTAAAAAAACTGGCCTAGCTATATTTTGGTGATGTTGGAACATCAGTCCCTCTAGACAAGTGGAAAGTATGGGATTTGACGCAACTGACAGTCGTTAACGCATGTCGTAAACGTCAAATCCCATACATTTGGCATTCTATTCCGTCAAACATCGGCCAATGAATTGCCACTTGTCTAGAGGGGTAAAGCTATCGAATGAAGTTCCGATAGTTCGTACGAGTATCGGCAGATGGCTCCCACCATCGCCCCAAGTCGGATATATAGGAAAAATTGGATAGCTTCAGGCGTGGCTTGGTGGTTTAATGGTCAGAGCATTCCGTTGAAACGGAAAGATTGCGGGTTCGAGTCCCGCCTGAGGTGATACGCTTTTTCTTATCTTAATCGATCAGAATAGCCATGAGAAGTGTTTTGCTCGTGGAGTAGACCCACTACGAGAATCTTCGTTGCCACTGTAAGCTACAAATAGCCTGTATAGTCTGTTTTTTGAATTCAGATAGTAAACTGACAACTGCAAATGTCAAATTTTGAAATAATGATTGAGCTTTTAGTGCTTAGTGACATGCGCGAAATGACTATTTTTTATTTGCATTAAACCGGCAACACTGGTAATGTCATTTAACTATCTGAAATTAAAAACAGACGATAGATACAGTGATGGGCTGCTATTTGGCCCTCAGGATGGTTTTTAAATATTTTTTTATCTGTTCGATGCTGGTCAGGATACTTATCCTCAATAAATAAATATAATATATATGTCACCGGAAAATAACAAGATCCGCAAATTTATAAATATGCTGTTCTTGTTATTGTCCGGTAAAATATACAATTGTTTTTAACTAAGGCAGGTCAGTATACCTCTTTTTAATGAAATCTTATAGCAATTAATTAATTCTAATTATTCAAATCAATTAAGATTGGAAAAAGTGAAACGATTCAGACAGGACCTGAACCCGTGAACAGACCCTTACAGGGAGAATGGCCTGACAACTGGATACCGACCCGTCCTAAGTCTTTAAAATTGTATGCAACCATCTTAGGCCGACGGTGAGAGCCATTCATCTTTAGGGGACTGGCCTGTCGGAGTCATTTCACTTTTTACAAGCCCAACCCACTTTACCTCTCAGTTAAGTTACATTATTATACAGGGTGATTATGTGTATCGTTTACGGGGTTGTGTTGGTAGCTGTTGTACTTTAAATTTGGTTACGGTAGATACGGTTAGTACGGTAGGTCGTAAGTTGTAATTACAAGGTTGTTGAGTTTGTATGTAAGAATGGAATAAATTAAGTTTTTTATATTTGATCGAATTTTTATTTCTTGTTTTACCCTGTCATCGGCGACATTTTATTAAATCAAGTAGTTATATATATTTTTTTTATTATAGAGCATAATGCCTATAACATCAAATGCCATCGGAAATGACTGTGTTAGCCGTAACTTGATTGTGCCAATTCTGGACCAGATCCTTCCCATTATAACTCATCTTCTCAACTTCTCTGTCTCTAGCGGCCTCTTCCCAACTGCGTGGAAAGAAGCACAAATTATACCTTTTCCAAAAAAACGCAATCCTTCTTCTTTTTCCCAGTACCGACCTATATCTATATTACCTTTCCTGTCTAAAGTACTCGAGCGCCTTGTCCACACACAGCTTAGTAATTTTCTTGTAAGAAACTCGCTACTGAATCCATATCAATCTGGTTTCCGCCCTGGTCATAGTACGGTTACAGCCCTGGTGAATGTGACGGATGACATAAGACTAGGCATGGAGAAGGGAAATCTAACAGTACCTACTTACACTGCTGGATTTCAGTAATGCTTTTAACACAGTGGATTTCGAAATCCTACTAGGTATACTACGCTCTATTAACATATCTCCAACGGTGATTGATTGGTTTCACAGTTACCTGTCTGGCCGCCGGCAACGTACGCGCATAGAGGACTCCTTTTCCTCATGGTGTGATAAAACAGTCGGTGTGCCGCAGGGTGGCGTTCTATCCCCATTACTTTTCGCGGTTTTTATAAACTCAATCTCAAAACAATTATTATTATTTCATCCTACCACCTTTATGCAGATGATCTTCAAATTTACACTCAAGCGCCTCTGAGTCAACTGGCCGAAGCATTGAACACTAAACAAGGACTTGGAACGTGTATGTGAATGGAGCCATAACTATGGACTTCAGGTAAATCCAGCTAAGACGCAAGTCATTGTTGGGGGAAGCCCTTGGATCATGTCACGCATTAATTTTACACACTATCCTCAAGTTGTATTAATGGTACTGCTCTCGAAATAAGTAGTCACGTAAGGAACTTGGGTATTTACATAGATAGCACTTTGTCCTCGGATTATCAAATACAGGAAGTCAACCGCAAGCTGTTCGCAGCAGCGGGGTCCTTGCGTAAATTGCGAAGCTTACTTCCGACTGCTACCAAAGTTGCACTTGCGCAAACTCTTTTACTCCAACTTCTTGACTACGCCGCCGTCAGCTATCTAGATCTCACTGAGGAGCAACTCGACAAGCTTGAGCGTCTTCAGAATTTTTGTATTGGATTTATATTTGGCTTACGCAAATATGATCAGGTGTCCGAATTCAGTAACACTCAAGTGGCTCCCAATTCGTCTTCGTCGGAATACTCATATACTTTCTTTATTGTACAGCGTACTTTTTAATCCTTGTAGTCCCCAGTATCTCAAAGAACGATTTAGGTTCCTTGGTG
This sequence comes from Eilema caniola, assembly GCA_949126895.1. Lineage (NCBI taxonomy): Eukaryota > Metazoa > Arthropoda > Insecta > Lepidoptera > Erebidae > Eilema > Eilema caniola. The sequence continues at coordinate 364,072 of OX421485.1, forward strand.
ACACACATACAAGATTTCTGTGATCATCGGAGAATTTGAGACTAACAATGCCACTGCACTGTACGAGTTTCTATGACAAATCGTTCACTATACAGGCGGTTCGTCTGTGGAATGTTCTGCCACTACAAATAAAAAGAGCGCAGTCACTGGAGTCTTTTAAAAAATGTTAAAAGAGCATTATTTATCTTCCCTGGCTTGAGTTACTATACTTACTTTGTTATTTTGTGTTTTATAATGTTGTGTAGTATAATATGGATACTGAGTAATATATGTATTGTAAGTACAAACTCTATAACTATAAACTCCTCCGAAACGGCTTGACCGATTATCATGAAATTTTGTGGGCATATCGGGTAGGTCTGAGAATCGGCCAACATCTATTTTTCATACCCCGATTCGCAATAACCGACATCCACGCGAGCGGAGCCGCGGGCGACAGCTAGTTATGTATATATTTCAAATATGACTGATATTTATTTCGTTTATACATCTAATCTATCATCTTGTCATTTTCACTTCTTCTTTTATAATAATTGTACGCTACCCTGTCATCTCTTCTGCTTCTATCCATCCAAAGGTTGCCTGGAAGAAATCGCTGTTAGCGATAAGGCCGCCCATTGTACATTATATATAAACTTTAAATTCTTATCGTATTATACTATTATAGTGAACAATAAAGAATATCTTATCTTATCTTAAGTTGGGCCTGCGATCGAGAAGTGTCAGATTCGAACACTGGCCTAACTCTCCTAACACAAATTTAACTTAGCTGGCGGGATAAGGGGGAATATAGAAGTCATTGATTAAAAACGAGGTCTGCTAGTCAAAGCCCAAAGGCCCACGGAGCTTGGCAGCTCCGAGACCGTAAATGAGATAAATGTTTTCAAGGTGACTACTGACAACACTGCCCTAACGACAGAAATGATAGTGATTTCTTTCTAATACAACTGAGTTGACAGACAAGCACACGGCCCATCTGATGGAAAGTGGTTACCGCGACCTATATATAGACGTGTACAACACCAGGAGAGTCACACTCGTGCTGCCGACTTTGTTAACACGAGAGTTTCTGTGCCGTCAGTGTAGAAGACAAAGCAGCCTTTGGTCTTCCCACTGACAGCACAAAAACTCTCCAATGAGTGAAAGGACGAAGTTCTTCCAAATAAGCTGCCATGATTAGAGTTGTACTGAAATCCAATTTTATATCACTTTCGAAAGCGGTTACCGTGGTCTATGTACGTGTGCAACACCAGGAGTGTCACTCGCGCTGCCGACCAGAACCTTCTAATACCTGAAAATAATTCTTGAAAACACAAGGTACTACGAGTCGTGTTCCGATAGTAAGAGAATTTTTAATCGGGGCTTAATTAATTACCCGTAGTATACCTGATATAACCACCAGTGGTGCCACGGTTATTTTCCTACCCCTGGTACTACCGCCTGACTGTCAAGTGGTACCAAGGTTAAAAAGGGACTTTTACCTATCCCTAGAACCACCAGTGGTACCTACCACGGTTATACTCACCTAAGCCTACCCCTGGTACTACCACCTAGATTAGCTACGCCGGTAGTAATAATAATATTGTTATGCGCTACACGTGTTTACCCGAAAACGGCAGAATATGTTGTCGCCACGGGTACTGCAGGTATCTCGTTGGTGTTGGTCGTCACTATACAGGGTGTATTTTTGAAACGGGGCAGTAAGGGCAAGTACCTTAACCGTTGCAGTTACAGCAAAACGTTCTTAAAAGACCTTCCCTAACTTTTTGGGACATTTTGAACTGCATTCACAGATTTTTTAAAAAACTTACAGTTAGCAAAAAAAATGCAAAAAGTTCAAAAAAAATTTTTTTATGCCAATCGATTCTATTTCATGTGGGGATCAAAAAACTCTATGGGACCATTTTAGCTTTCAGTACTAGAAAAGACAGAAATCGCCAAAGACCTTTCCCATACATTTCGTACGGAAATATGATAAATCAACTCGAAACTCATAGGTCAGGTAAAATTTTGAACTTTTTTAAATAAAACAAATCATTTAAACATTTAAGAAATTGGTTTATGAAATAAATTGCTCAAAATGATTTCCATTTTCACGAATACATAAGTCTATCCTTTTTTGCACTGAACAAATGGCGGCTAATAATGTTCTGGGATGAATATTACGTAAAATGGTCATTAATGCATCCTTGAGCTCTTGAACACTGGCGTACATCGTCTTATACACCTCGTTTTTCACGAAGCCCCATAAAAAAAATCAAGTGGTGTTAGATCGGGGCTACGAGGTGGCCACTGTGTTGGACCATGTGTACCTATCCACTGTGTACCGAATAGGCGGCTCAAATTGGTACGTGAAAGGTGACTGTTATGTGGCGGAGCACCATCTTGTTGAAAATGAACTTTTCGCAATTCCGACAGGGGCCATTCGTCCATCTTGTTTTCAAGATGGTGTAAAATGACTTCATTATACATGGCAGAATTCAGTTTCCCTTCATAAAATTCCACCATTATGACTCGATTGGACATTATACCACACCAACAGTTGAATGAGAAGCGAACCTGATTATGACTTGCCGTAACTCTTAGTGGATTTTCTTTGGACCAATAGTGGTGATTTTTTCTGTTGTACATACCGTTATTGGAAAAAATCGTTTCGTCTGACCACAGTATGTAATTTAAAAATTCATGATCTCTGCTTATTTTTCCTCATAGCCATCTGCAAAAAGTAAGCCTTCGAACATCATCACCCGGATGTAACACTTGAACTATGCGCCCATATCGATAGCACTTGTAGCCGTATTTCTTCCATATCTTTATCACAAGGGAGTGGGATACACCTACTTCAAGGGCGACTTGCCTGGACGATACCTCTGGATATGCTTCGACATAAGTTAGAACCGCAATCTCCGTGTCCATGTCCACACGAGGCTGCCGCTTTCTTTTGAAAGAACCCTGCAATTCCAGGTTTTTCAAAAGATTTGCAATAACCTTTCTTGTTGGCACATGCCGCAACGGATACTTATTGCGGTACCACACTAATGCAGCTCCCGCATTTCGATTATTGACAAAATACGCTTCTAATAAGTCAATTTTTTCACGATTAGAAGACATTTTAGCGAAAATCCTTAATTAATAACTCATACGAAGTTTCTCAGCTGAAACTAAGAATAACACACAGATTTTCGAATCAAATTCGAAATTTGAGGGTAAAAATTCTTTGTATTTACTTTACAGTCAATTCTACCCACTTCCTGGCCATAACAAAAAGTTAGACCATCGTAGAAATTTGTTTCTGTTGCCGAAATGTATGGGAAACGTTTTTGGCGATTTCTGTCTTTCCTATTACTGAAAGCTAAAATGGTCCCATAGAGTTTTTTGATCCCCACATGAAATAGAATCGATTAGCATAAAAAAAAATTTTTGGACTTTTTGCATTTTTTTTGCTAACTAAGTTTTTTACATAATCTGTGAATGCAGTTCAAAATGTCCCAAAAAGTTAGGGAAGGTCTTTTAAGAACGTTTTGCTGTAACTGCAACGGTTAAGGTACTTGCCCTTACTGCCCCGTTTCAAAAATACACCCTGTATAGGTTAAATTGTTCAAAAAGGTAATACACTTGCGTGCAATAAAAAACATCCCTGAACTCACAAGACGATACAATTTATCCCATACCAAGTATACAGTCAATCACGGACCGCAGCATGTCGCAGGTGTTCTTCCACACGGTGGCGCTGGTGCGCATCAGGTTGCACAGGCGACAGCAAAACTTCGTGCGCGGCGTCTGCAGACAGACTAACGCACAGATACACCTGAAATACTCCGCTATATACTCGTAGAGAGCCACCAGGCATTTGCAGCAGTCATCGCTGATAATCTTGAAGCGGCTGCAGACGGCGCTGTTGTCGTCTCCTGGCCGCTTGTCGCGGCACTTGCACCTCACCGACTCTTTCTTCTTATCCTTCTTCTTGAGCATGCGACAGCAGAACTTGCTCTCGCCGGTCTTGTTGTCGATGAAGCAAGCTGTCGTGGTGGAGTATTTTAGCGGGTGTTGTACGTGTACCTGTGATAGGCAAATACAAAAAATCTTCTTTATGGATCTTTAAAATGGAACTTACAAAAGAAGAAAAAGACTGGTTCAGCAAATGTAATTTTTAAAAAGAGGGAGTTCTTAACCCTTCAATTAACTTAAAGTTTGTTGGTAGGAGAGCCGAACAGAGAAATTTGGAGAAAAATCCCATCCATCTAGAACGGTATAATCGTGGCGACAGAGCCTCAAGTGTATTTTAAAAGACCTGTTCCTTCTTAAGGCCTAACTGAAAATATTTTAGTGATTTTACAGCAATCAATACTAAAAAAAAGAATACAAAGATATTTTGAGATTCGCGGTCTCCGCTCTAGGACTCCTTTGCTCCAATGGTCATTCGTTTTTCAGCAGATGTGGTCAGCCCACTGCCACTTCAGCTTCTTCTATTCTAGATGCACGAGGCCGAGGATCAGGTGCTATAGCGCACATTGGAAAAGCTTATGTTCAGCAGTGGATTGGCATAGGCTAATAATAATTGATAGCTTGATATTTTAGACCCCGTATAATTATACAGTTGTGGTATCTATCTAAAAGGGAATGTTTTATAAAGAAAACTAAATAATGGTAATAACGCACCTTAGTTCTCCAAGACTCGTAAGCGACCGCCATAGCGCTGTGACGGTCCACAGCTGACTTCACAACAAGCTATGTCTCCATCTCCGGTGATAGATCGTAAATTATATAAAAATCCTAATAATTCTTCTAATACTGAAATTTTAATTTATTCTTGACATATGCTCGGTACAACGTCGGTTTGACAGAACATTTCTTCTTCTGGAGGTTTTTGGCTCAAATACTTTAGAAATAAGGATTATATCTTTTCTCGTTTTAAGAATCTTTATTTGTATCTCTAGGCCACAGAACAGAAAATATCTTCTCTGTTCCGTGCTCTGGGCAATTTGACAACATGATTTCTTCTTCTTCATTATCCCAGCGTTAATCCCAGTCGCAGCCGAAGCTATTCAACTTGGAGTGTGGGGTCCGCTTTACCAGTCTCACTGCGGATTTGGCTGCACTTCTGTTTTATTTATTCATTTGTCGAAATATTACAACGTAAACACAGTTACAATCAGGTTGCATTGGAAAATTTCATTTTTTCTCACAATAACTTTATCATCTGACTAACTTGGCTCAATTCCACGCACTCTCAGGTCGTAGATTGAACTTCCTGCTGTGGTTTTCCCAAGTGACTACAATATGGGGTTCTTCAAGAAGGGCATTAATTAGATGTCTTCGGGGTCGGCAGCGCGTGTGACGCCCCTGGTGTTGTATACTTCCAAAGGCCACGGTAACCTATTTCTATCAGGTGGGTTATGTGCTTGTCTGCCTCTTAAGTGGTTTAAAAAAATTAAGCTTCCCCCACGGTCGCGTTTTATAGGCCGTTACTTAATACCGCACGCGTTTTACGATGATTTCTAAAACATTATCCCCTTATCCCTTCATCAACCGTCCACTTAATGGGTACAAAATGTCTGGCCATGCAGCCATAGGGCCCCAGTAGGCACGGTAGACCCAAGAATTGCTGACTTAAAGATGACGTCGTAGATCATATGTGTCAATGGTCCCAATCAGGAATATCGAAGAATTGAATTAACTTAAACTAACACAAGCTAAAACTTTAATTAACACAAGCTCAAAAGGTCAAGTCAGAAACACCCAATTTCGGTGAGCTTGTTTAAAACAATTAAGCAGCAAGCACAGTAAATGCACCAAGGGACCTCTACTAACCTACATTTACGACGCAAATACTTCCAGAGCTTAAACTTGAGAAGTATTTGTGGCGTAAATTAAGAGCAATACGGGTGCATTTGATGTGTTTGCTGCTTTTGTATGGTTCCTTTACTATGCCCTCAATCAATCAATTAGCCCAGTGCAGTCCATTGCTGGACATAGGCCTTTCACAATGTGTGTATCGTACGATCGTCCACCTTCCGCATCCAGTCCGTCCCAGCCACCTTTTCAGGTCAAGGTTCTTCGTTTGATTCTTAAATAGGTCAAGAAGTGGTATCAAGGTTCTCATCACCTTGCCTTCCCCTTCCCCACGCATTGTCACGTGTTCTCTCATAGGCATCAAGTATATGCGAATGTCCATATAATTTAAGAGGTGAATCTCAAAATAAAACAACAAATATAATAATAAACCTTTTTTTTTTCAAATAGCATATATTTTTACGAAATAAAAAATACACAGTACGTTAAAATAACTTGTATAAGCTATCGTTAGGCTAGCGCCCCGCGGTTTGTGACGGGAGTGACCGATACTTGCTACCACTACAAAAATAAACATTTCTTGAAAAATAATATAATTATGAGTCCCGAGTGTGTATAGGGCGTTCTTTTTGGAATTTAACGTGTCTTTCTGTTAACACCCTGTATATAAAGTTGGTTATTGTTGGTTGAGTGAACCTATTACATCTTGCAGTTATTTAAAAAAATATTTTTTCACTTCTCCCAACAAATAGTTGGGTTATTTCATTTACATACAATATTTTAAAATTTGATAAATTGAATAATAAACATTTTAAATAATACCTACCAACAAATATTAATTCATTAAAAGTATCAACAAGACTGCAAGCGCGATGGTCCAGTAATAGTTTCCTTTACAACCACACAACTTTATAAACCTAGGCCTAAGATACACCTGCTAAAGCATCCCATAGACGGGCATGCAAGCACGCCAGCATGTGTACTCAAGCCTAAAAATATCAATTCAACTTGTCATTTTAGCAACGCTAGAACACTCTAGGTAATGTCAAATCGAAGGGTAACGACGGACAAAATGATAATAAAAATATACGTATTTTTATTAAAAAATAAAGACACTTTAACAACATGATAATGTACTGGTTTCACGTGCACGAAAGATTCGCTTGGCACTTTTTAGTGACAAGTAAAAAAATAATAAAAAATGTTACGTAAAAAAATATTTTTTTGTACAAAAAATTGTTTGAAATTAATTAGATTTTTGAAAAAAAATGCATTGATTTTTAAAATTAAGTGTGAATAATTAAAACTATCCAAGCGAACCTCGTGCGATACGTCCAAATAGTAAAAAAAAAAGAAAATAAATTACAACTACAGAAAAGTAGGCTAGCCTGCTTAATCTTAACTTTACATAAAATGCTAACATATATTATATTTTTGTTTTTATATTTAATAAAAAATATCATTTTTTTAGAATGTTCTGTCAAAAAATGAAGAAAATTACGTACTACCCACATTTTTTTTTCGAATTTACAAACTAAGTAATAAAAATTTGATCAAAAAAAATATCATCATACAATTTCGAGTCAATCATACTTTTAATATATCTTTGTATAATATCAAGTGTACTTGTGTCGCTTCACACCTACAACTAAGGGAGGGGTTGACAGAGCATTCTAGTCAAATGATATATCTATTCAGTTATTTTATTTTAAAAGCACAAATGGCAGGGGCCTTCCCTTTACGACGGGTACCTGGATAGCTTTTATTACCTGAACATAAAAAAATTATGTATGTACACCAATTTTGGGAAGCCAATCATTTAGCCTACCACCGTACAATGTTGGACATAGGCCTCTACCACTGGAAGTCAAACGTAACGAACTCTCGTATTTTTGCTCTGATCTGATGATGGAACCAAGTCGTGGAAGATGGAACTCCTCAATGGATGTTAGGAATCCCATAGAATTTGAGCTCATTTGATTTGTTATTTTAATAAAAAGCATGTGTTTTAAGAGCATTTCCACTTACTCATAGAATATTTATGAGAAACATTTAATATGTTTTTCACATAGTCAAAAATACAGTGAATTTTTAATAAGATTTCGTTATTTTCCGATTTTATTCAGATGTTAACAGCTATCAAGGCAAACAACGACATAAAGCTTTTCCCCAAATCATGAAAGCATCATATGCCATCTTTAAAATGAAGTTACAATGTAAAAAACAACGCACCAGGTTCCTTGCGATTTCAACTGAAAATTTCTTTAGAGAAAGACTCCTATTACCTTCTACATTAAGGCTAAACAGTCCATGTTTGATTTAATACAGTAATATATATTTAAAGTGACAAAACATATATTCAGCTGCCGAAAATATGTCATATTAGCTGAAATTGCCAGTCAAAACCGCAGATACAGTCAGATAAACTAAAAATTAAACATAAAAAACAGCTGTAAAACTCATAATTTCCAATCATAAGAACTCGTCTGGCATGCCATAAGAATTGCCGAATTTCGTCAAATTATTGTCAAAGAATAAATTAAAGAAATACGCCGTTTTTTTTTACTATTTTATAGCGTCTAACCACTAAAACGCTCGTGTGTTGCTTAAATTTGAGCAACGTCGCCCAATACGCTCGCTTCTGCTGAGTAAAGTGTTAGTTACTCAAACTTGAGCATTTCTCATCATGATAGGCTCAATAAAGTGCAATCTGCTTACCATTACATAACACAAATAATTGCTCAAGTGCCGAAATCCTTGCTCAAGTTACTTAAAGTTGAGCAATCACGAGCGCGATCTAACGAGAAAAGATAGCAGCACGCTCGACGTTTTCGCCTCGGGGAGAGGCTAAACGCCTCCGCTCCAATTGCCGGTGGGTGGGTTTAAAAAAATTGTACATATGACTTCAACAGCCGCTCAAAACCAAGTAAAAATTACTCAGTTTTGTATCTCAACTTTGCTCAAAACTGAGCAAATATAGTCAACTTTGTCTCTCAAGTGAGAAAGAGAAGTGATTTTCTGACTCATTGTCGAGTACTTTTTTTTAGTTAAGCATTTAAGGCGAATACGAATCCATTGGTACTTTAAAAGCCGCTTGCATTGATCCACTCTGAGTCAGAACGCCCTGCTCCTTCTTGGTAAAAACGAATTAACTGCCAAGTTATAAGAGATAGACCATCTACTGTTTACCAAGAATTGGTTGTAAGCGGCTTAGTCAAGCACATTTAGTTTTTATAATAATTTTTGTGATTTGATCGCTATTCTAAGAATACTATATGATAGAAAAACTGTTTGTTTGTCCCACTCTACTCCATTTATCATACTGTATAGGCAAAGAGAGTGAGTAACTACTACTATTTATAAAAAGATCGTCCAGTCAGTTTTAACGTTTAAAGATATAAAGGCGAGTACCACAGACAGGAGTTTTCGCATTCTCAGATTATTGGGAATTTCTCCTAGCAATGGGAAATCTTACCGATAGGAATGTCATTATAAAATTGGAAGATAGATGCTATAATTTTAATATTTATAAAAATTAAAAGACTTAAATAGATATTTACGAAAAATTCTTAAATGGGAAATAATTCCCATGCGCAGGAGAAATGTCCAACGATGTTATAGCTTTTTTTTGAGTCATTCAAATAGCGACCAAGCCACGTATACAGCATGTTTCGTTTTATCTTTCAGATAATTATGTACACCCCACCGTTAACACACTGTATAAGCTGACAACTTATAACGATTACGCAACGTTTGGATAATTCCCTTATAATTATTAAAAAAATTACAAGTAGGTATTTTGAAAGCGAGATGGCAGTGTGGACTTGTGGGTTTACCTGAAAGAGAGCACAACATTTACAATTTAGTTATAAAACATTATCTATACATATAAAATATAATTGGAGTGTATGTTTGTAATGTATACACCAAATTATCATTTTTTACAATTTTTGTCTGACTGTCTGTCTATTTGTTATGGCTAATCTCTGAAATGGCAGGTAAAATTTAATACCGACAGCGAAAATTTAACACAGACAGCTAGTCAGCTCCGTCAGTGCTTGGCTACCGGAAGCTACTGCCATCTGACCTACCTACCCTGACAGAGACTCGGTCACTGTTTAGCAGGTGAACCTACTCGCAAGTGAGGGTGGCTTGGCCACAAGTATGTTGATAAAAATTAAGGTCGTGTACACTTAATAATATAGCTACGTATATTTATCCACATTCTAGAACCCATATAATAAGTTCTTCATGTAATATACACAGTTGTAAGAGGTAGGACAATTGAGCAGTCCAACTGGGGAAGTACCTCCGCCCTACTGAATATCGCGGCCATAATAACCTCGTGTTGTGTTCCCGGCACTGAGAAGGGTAGCCAGAGCTCACTGGAGAGTTTTTGTGCTGGCAGTGGGAAGATCAAAGGCTTGTCCTGCTTTGTCTTCTACACTGACGGCACAGAAACTGTGTTCGTACGCAGCGCGAGTGTGACTCCCTGGTGTTGCACACGTCCATAGGCCACGGTAACCACGCTAACCACTTTCCATCAGGTGGGCTGCGTGCTCGTCTGCCACCTTAGTGATATAAAAAAAACATGCATACGTTCACGTCGATTTAGGGTAGGCAGAGAAAATATCTTCCCATTTAACTCTACCCTTGAATATGAGTTTCCTCTACTACAATTATAATAACGAGCGCTCCCGAAGCCAAGGGCCCCTGGTAGTACTCCAGGTACACTACATATATTGGCATATTTTTTTCGATTTGGTAAAATAAAAATTTCCTATATTTTTTTTTTTTTGCATTATTTATTCTCCATCGTATTAGGAAAGCTCCATGAAACGACAATTTCATTAAAAAATTACTTCAGGAAAAAAAATGCGCCAAGGGCGTGCTTTTTTTGTAGCGATGTTTTTTTTATGAAATTGTCGTTTCATTGAGCGTTTCTAATAGGATAGAGAATAAATAATGTTAAATTACAATATTACAATAAACATTTTTTTTTTTCACCAAATCGAAAACAAAATTATGCCCGGGGTACTACCAGAGGCCTTCGGCTTCGGGAGCGTTCCCCTTAAGTCCACTGCTGGACAAAGGCCTCTCCAATGGCTCTGGTCTACTGTCTTCACGCTGGCCAGACGGGTTTATACAGGGTTTTACTTCGAGTGTTCCTTCTCTCGCAGTGATATCGTCTGCGTATTTTTTCCATTGTCCTAGAACATGTAACGGTTACCTCTAGGCGGGCTGTGGCGTGCTGGACTTCTTCTTCTCTTTCTTCTTCTTCAAGAACGAGGGCGTTCTGAGGCCCTTCTTCTTCTTCTTGTCCTTCTTGGGGGAGTCCTCGGTCGATACCTCCTTTGAGGGAGAACCCTGGGGACAGTACAGCATATATTAAACATATGTTTGTCTAAATCTTATAGAATCTGCACTTTTCGCTAGAATTCTGATTCCCGCAACCTATGGAAAACTATTACCGGAATAAAAGACTGTTTGTTTTTCCAGACTATAATCAATACCTGCACCAAATTTCAGTTAGATTCGTTTAGTCATAAGAGCATGATTGACTAACACACCACGTAGGTATATAAACTGTGCTGTATAATCACCCTGCTATGATTTTCGTGATAGAGTTCTTTAAGAAGGGTATCACAAGGTATCTACCACCAAGTGGGTAGTGTTCTTGTCTGCTATCTAAGTGGTATAAAAAGTGTCTACTTACCTCTTTACTGCTGTGTGAGAAAGTGCTCTGGTGTGCGTCAGAATGGTCACCATTCAATGTGTGCTCGCCTGCAAAGTATAACACATTTCGTTAAAACTAAATTAAATCGTTCGTACATAGGCATGTATTTATAGGAAAATTCTATACAACTAGCCCGCTAGCGTATCCTGGGCCACGCTATAGTAATTCCAGTTACTGGTTTCTTTTTCTTATGTAAATAATAAATCAATAACAACTTGCTAGGTAGACAATGCTCGCCTCATTTCTTGGCGGAACAAAAAAATATCCTTACCAAAATGTGCGAGTTAACACTTCGGGCATATAAGTTAAATTTATACATTTAACATTGCTGATAATTAAAATATATATCACAACAATAATGAAATAGATGGGACTCGAACCCTTTAGCGCTCACTGACATTAATTGCTATATAAACGAATAATTTTGTTAAACAAAATATTTTGAAATTATTTTAAGAGACATAAACCTAACCCAATAACTTTATTATCATTATTTTAAATTATTAAAAGTGTTAAATAAAAATTATATTATACCCTTATTATAGCCCTTAAAATAACCATGCCAAAACCCATGCGATAAGAAATCAAAGAACACTTAATAAAGCAAGTGTCCCGCACACATAAGTGCAAAGTGTAACGCAGTGTAACAAAGTGTAGAAAGCACTTACCTCCGCTGTGAGTTATAACGACGAACCTCCGGTCTCGGAACCACGTGATAGCTAGGCCATGCAAAGCGTGCCACAGGAACGTTAAGCTCAATTAGGCAAAAGACGATTATAGGCAGATAAATGAAACTTTGAAGCAATTATTATGCTTATTTTTTTAATAAATTCAAATCTGAAAGGTCAACATCTAAAAAAGGAAATTGATACCGTTTGGACATCGCCCTAAGACGTTTTACATGTCCCGGATGTATCCGGGTAGCACAGCAGGGGCCCGTTTCATAAAACTACAATTTACAAATTACAAGTACAATTCGATGTACATTGCGTAGGTAATTGGTCATTTAAATAGGTTTTATAATATATGGCCAATTAACTACGCAGTGTACATCGAATTGTACTTGTAATTTTTAAAATAAAGTTTTATGAAACGGGCCCCAGGTCTGAGTATTCAAATTATGCCTGACCTGGATGTTGACTTATAGCGATTTAAATTCATATAGTTATTGTGCTATGTCTAGATAAATGTGATTTTATAAAGTGTCCAATATTTTTGTCCAGTAATAAAAAAATATTGTGCACTTTCCATAGTTGAAATTGAAAGCTCATTGTGACGTGGAAAACCCATACCTCAAAAGTTACCTGTACCTTTTAGCATTACCATAGAAAACCAAGTACCATAGAAAAAGATTTTAACTGTGATGATTGAGATCAATATTTATGCCTATTTACACTTCAGAAAATACATCAATCCAAAAATATCGTGACAATTTATTTCACTTTCACTTAAGTGTTAGTGTAACTAACACTTAAGTGTTATGATGACGTAGTTTCTGCCGAGTAGATTATTGTGGAGACAAACACTACGCAATGAAACACTTACGAATATGCACACTTTATTACATTATAATATTAATAGCAGAGACAAGGTGAAAATAATTACATACATGCCAATGTTTTGTGCTCGAGGCGTATTTAAAACCAATTTTGCATTATTTTAACGCTTAGTAACTAGTGCATTCCCACATAAAAATATTAGTGTTGTTTAATTAAAATATGTTAACCTTATTCGATCTTACTCGACAAGCATCAATAAGATAAACATATTATAGCTAAAATAATTTTTATGAAAAAATGGCTTAAAGTGTTTATTGAAAACGTAAATAATCTTTTTAACTAATTTTATAACATTTATATGTTCAACAATAGGCAACTACTATTATTAAATCTTTACATATTTTTATTATATTTTAGGATTCTAATACTTATTAAACCATTTATTAACATAAATAAGTTATTATGAAACACAATAAAAAAGATTATTTACATTTTTATGAATTAGATTAATGAAAATTGGTTTTAAAATATTAAATTAAAAAAAATCAATCGAAATTAGTTATTTTTCAAAATTAAAATGCGTAGCGCAGTACATGTGTGAGAATGTAACAAAATCAAATTAATGTTATTATATGTCTAAAACTAACTCAATAAAAAATATCAAAAAATAGAAATTGTAAATAAAAAAATAACAAAAATATCTTACGCAATTAAAATTATTTTTCAACTCATAGGTCCGGAGCTGGCGGCAGAAATTCCACATCATAATTCACATAACTTTCGCCTGACACTCGCACGTTTTTATAACAACGATATACAATCTATCTCTCGCTAATTATTAGGACAAAGGAAGGAAAACCTTTTAATTCAGAGTTGAAAAAACTTTCAAAGCAACTTCTCTTTACTCTCACATGTCAAATAATAATTAACTTTCTGACTGTTTTTAGAAGAAATCGCTTAAAAAGATAGTTTTAAAACAATCGAGTATGAATAACATTCACAGATTGGGTTAGAAATTTACTCTGCAATGAAATCAGGCTTTTTTCAACCCCGTCTCCTTTAATTCGTAACTACAGAGACTTATATTCGTAGTATAAAGTATAGGCAGCGAGTTGCTCTTATTGTACAAAAAGATGCGAAATTAAAGCAGCCAGCTCTCGGACTATAGTCATTGTGTACGCTTTTTTATAATAAATAATATGTAAAATACCACCTACCTTTTAAAAAGAGAAGTTACTCTTACAAGAAATGTTTTTTTTAATGTTATTTATATTATGTTTTTTCGTTTATATGCGTTATAGCGTGTTATATCAAAGCGTCACCACCTCTAAAAGTATAGTAGACATATTTTCTATATTTGCTGTTCCTATACTATTTTTTTTACTTTAAGTTACAAATTTTACCCATTTTTAATGGATTTACAGAAGGAATAACGCTTTAATATGGTCTTAGAACGTAGTTTCTCCATACCTTCCGAATGGTATGTATCGCTCTAGCACACGGAAATGTCCCTATCACTATATTTCACTCGAGAATTTGAACCAAGACAAGTCACACCCTAAATATTGCCGTCAAACGTCGTATTTTCCAAGTCGCTAGGATCAAAACTTTCCGACATCCTGAACTGAGATATTATTTTATAGAATAGCGTGTCTTCGTAAGGTGGCCAGCTAGAGTACTGTCGTTTAGTAGGCTTGGTGTGAACCTCGTATAGTAATCGTTTTTGGGGAACAGTGGACTCGGTTTCTTTGTTTTCAATTTCATTATCTCCACAAATGTTTGAGTCCATTACGGATTCGCAGGGTGGGTAGTCGATAGCCTTTCTAGGGGACTCAAAGTAGTCTTCCGTATAATTGTTTAGAAGGACAGAAGACCGCTTTGTTAGGTTCCTTCCTACGAGTTCATTCTGTTTCGATTCATCTTTATTAATAGAAATAAAACTAGGAAATGTTTCATCGATACTTTTGACCACCCTAGACGTTTTCTTTTCATCCTGAATTTGTAATTTATCATCGAAGGATACCCAGAATTTAACTCCACCCGTGTTCTCTGTATGTTTGATAGATATAACGTTAGCTTTTTTAACGAAAGGGGATACCGAAGTATCCAAAGAATGTCTCATTTTTAAAGATCTTTTGATAGGTGAATCTGTTAGTTCGAAAATCGGCGATATATTTGGAGATGAAGAACGACTAAGGACTTTTGTTGACGAGTATTTTTGGGGTGTCTCAGGGCAACTTGGGGGAGTGTAGTACGTGTCTGAGGACATTTGATACGACAATTCTAGTGCTGATAAATCGTGAGTGTCATCTCCGTATATAGGTTCCTCATCTAGCGATAAAGCAGGGTTTTCATAGCAGTAGTATTCTTTTTCTTGAACCACAAGATGAGTTGTCGAATCTTGGCCATTGTTAGATAGTTCTGTGAATTCTGTATAGCATATATGCTGTGATTCATCATTTAAATGCTTAGCGTTGTCAACTGGTATATTGTGCGACTCATCAACTTTGTGATATACGTGAACATCATTAGTTTCGGGGCTTAATTTTAGCTCAGTATCCTGAACATGTACTTCTGACGTAGTAAGGTCCTCATTACGACTAGCCTCTTCTAGAAAAGCATTATTCATTTCGCTGCTATCCATGAATGTCTCATTAAGATTTTTGTCTATATCCACACTTAGGTCAGAATTGACTTGTGATTTTTCAATTGTATTACGTTCGATAGAAGTGCCGTCAGTATTACTGTCTGTTACATGCAAGTTGTTGTTATTTTGATCATCTGTTAAATAAGCTATTTCCATAACTTCTTCGAACTGATTTGTACCACAATCTTTTAAGCTCTCGAAGTGATTTGTAAATATTTCAGTACCATTATTGAGATCCTTTTCTACATCATTGTCAATATTGGCTAAATTACTATGGTCCTTGGTATGGAAATACGATTTAATTTCACAATTTTCAATTTTATTTGCTTGCGACACATCATTTTCTGGTTCAAAAGCATCAGCACGGAAATGATTCTCTTCAAAATTTAATTCTAAATCCTCTACATCTTCATACATTGAATCTTTCTGTTCTATTTCTTGAGTCTCTTGTGAAGGTGAATTACTTTCAAAGAATTTATCACTCTGTTCAATATTTAACCATTCATCTTCCTTATTAAACCTCAACCAATTAGCGGTGTACAGAATATCTTCCGAATCTACAACAGTAACAACTTTTTTCTCGCTCTTTTTACTATCTTTTCTCTTTTCGTGACTAACGAACATAACTCTATCAAATATATAATATACAATACTTTCAACTACTTTGTTTGTCTGCCCAATATCGGTTTCACTAGATTCAGTTAAAATTGTGTCGTTTAAACAAACATTTTGTTCGATATCTTCAATTATTTTCGCAATAGAGAATGTTTCAACTACTTCTTCAGTTTGAGCATTACATACTTGTGGCATTACTTTTTCATCTGGTAAGAGAAATTCAATTCTGTTTATCATAACAGCTAAAATTTCGGCTACGATTTCATATTTTTCAAATTCGACTGTAGAATCAAAGCTCGATGCCCTATCGTTTGAACTTAAAGTGCTTGCATCGGACACATACCGTCTTACCTCGACGAACCCTTCGTATTCTACGGTGACTGTTACTTCTTCTTTATTATTATTACTTGTGTTTTGCTGTGAAATACCCTGACATTTATTTAATTCACAATCTATTGGAACATTATCAATATCTTTTTCAGTGGCGTTTACTTGTTGGTTTGACTGCTCGATCGGCGTCGCTTCACCTCCTGAAGCTGATACCTCTACCCTCTCAATGATAACGTTAACTTCATTATCAGTATCGACTAAATCTACCGCTAAGGACGTTTCCATTAGATCTTTTTTCTCATTTTGAGATATATTACACTCGTCCCCATAAGAACTTTTTGATTCCTCCAAAATTGGTTCTAGAATATTTTTAGCCTTCATTGGAGATCTCTTATCGTCGTTAGACTTGTAGTCATCGCAGTAAAAGTTTATAGGTACAGAGTAATCTCTTATATCTTTCTCTACTAATTCTTTTACTGGACTTTCATATGACTCTTCTAAATCGGTAAAACTATGGTAATCTCCTTCAGTCGATTCTATAGTTCTGTTAAAATCTTCTGCTGGTTCAATACGTGCCAAATCTTGTATATAAGCGTTTTTATCTTCTACAGTGATAGTTTGATCAACGTTCTGAACAACAGAATCTGTTTCGATAACAGTCCTATTTTCAGACGAAAAACTATTACATATATCTCCTATATAATTATCTTCATTGAACTCTTGGCTTTCAACGAATTCCCCATCTTTCTTCTCAACTTTGAATATTGGGACAACTTTTTCTTGTACTTTAACATGTGCAAATACAGCTTTATCTATTTCTTCTGCACATTTCTGATGTATATTGTCTATAGAACAGTATATTGATGCGTTTTTAGGTCTTTCTAGTTTCTCTGCTTTAGTTAACTCCCACGTGTACGACAGATTGGCCACTCCGCAAGAGTGACACCTTGGCAGATGATAATGGACTGGTTCAGGGTCTTTGATGTACGAATTTATGAAACCTCCATGCGATTGGGTTCTAAAGAGCCTACCATTGCCATTACGTAGTTTAGCTACAGACTTAGTTTTGAAACCGCTTTCAGATTTACACCTAGCATCCCATTCTAAGGAAGGTATGGAGTATAGACTAGATCTACTGCTCGCGTGGCCTAGTTCCTGGTGACCTAGCCTGGTGTTGAGGCTAACTTTGCATTTGGGCACTTTGGGGGACATATCAAAGTTTTTGACGACGTTGTCGAAGGAGGCTACTCGGGAGTAATCGTGTTTGGATCTTTTGTTAGTGGTAAGGGCTTCTTTATCTTCTGTCTTATCTAGAATGTTAAGGGGTTGATGTTAATTTTGAATAGGGACATTTACTTCTACTGGACTGAAGAGATACTTCAAATCTACTAGATTACTACGTATATATATAATAATTTAGAAATATAATATTATGGCATGAATGCTGCACCGCACCCTAGGTACGCGCAGCGTGGCGGAGGAAGAATTAAAGAAGAAGAAAGAGCACGAGTCGAGAGCGAGCGAGTTACCGCCGTGAGCGTTGGCGGCGGACTGACCAAATCTGGCGATCGTGCGGTCGATCCTCCCCCAAAGCGCGGTACAGTGGTCTCGGTCTATTGTAAACAATTGTAGTATATTATCCGCACTTTTCGTGTTCCTCATTCGATTTGTAACTAACGCTAAGATATTACTGAGACTTCGCTGTCAGTCCGTATATCAGCCGCCTATCCATACTAATAATATAAACGGGCAAGTGTATATGTGTGTGTCTGTTTGTTTGTCCATCTATCACGTCTAAACCACTGAACCGATTTGATAAATTTTGGTACATATAGAGGTCGATTAGACCTTGAGGAAGGACATAGGCTATGTTTCGGGCAAAAGCTAGTAATCATAAACTGTACTAATAAATAAATATTCCACAACATTTCACACAACGCTATCTAGACCCATGGTAAGCATAGCTTAACTAGCTTGTGTTATGGAATCTAGAATGCGGATAAACATACTTAGATAGGTTTTTTTTGTAAATACATACATATTATAAATAGAAACACCCAGACCAATGCAAATATACATATTCATGCATACAAATATTTGCACTGAGCGGGGATCGAACCCGCGCCTCCTGCGTAGCGGCCGCGTTCACTACCGCTACGCCACGGAGGCTGTCATAGTTAGTACTGTTGAAATTTTGTTGAGTGTAGTTATAAAAACAAATAATTAAATACACATTGTTTAAATGCTGTCGTAAAGCGATGTATAGTGAATGATAGTAAACGATAAAGTGTTATATCTTAGACGGTGGTACGGATTCGATCTCTTCGTGTGAGAATCCGACTCACACTTGAATGATTTTTAACGACGGGGACGACACAAATGACTGACAACAATGCCTGGCTGTAAACAGAACGTATCAAGCAAGACTGATGATGGAATGATAACATCAAATGAGACAACACATACCTAAACGACTTACTGACTAAGCAGACTAGTTATATGATTTGGGTCCATTTATAACTATGACGACGTAGGACAACACAATATAGCCTCGATTCGATTCTACCATCTTATGTTCTACCGATCCCTCTCAGGCCTCACCTCTAGTGACGGTGTGCTGAACAGCCCTCTGGTGAGCCCTGACCACCACAGGCCCCTGTACCGGCCGAGGGTCGTTGGAGAAGAACATTCTCTCATCGCCCGACCTCGCTTGAGTGTCTTGAGGCATCGCTTGAGGATAAAACGGAAATCAGAGACTGACTACGACTGATACAGTCAAGATCCAATCATCTATCTCAAACTTACTTCCAGCAAACATTCACTCTTACTCTCTATACCATTCTCTGTCTTAACCAAAGAATCTAAAGGAAATGACAATATGATTTTCAGAGTTTTGATTATACATGAAGAATATGTGGACCGATTTGATTCACGGATATGTTACGAATGACATTGAAACTATTAAAAGACATTTTAAGGAATTTTATTCAGGTAGACCTTAAACATTGACTTGTGAACAACCCAATGTGTGGACTACTATGACTGGATTAAGTATATAGTATTACAAAAGTCGATTAAGAAACCGCAATTACAGGGGCAATGCTTTGACCACTAAGCTACCAGAACTCGCCCTATATCTGTCTTAAGGCGCCCACTCACTAACAGTTTACCGGACGATATAAATCTGTCAGTTAATCGCAATAACACACACACTAACAGTTTCGTTAACGATTTTGGACTGACGACTAATACGATCCGATAGTGTGTGGCCGCCGAACGATTCCGGACAGTTCTAAGCCGGACAGTCCTAGGCCGTCAGGGCGAACGAGCACAACGGGCCTGTCGATCGACGTTTCGTGTCAGTTTTTACTAAGATTTTATTCCTTTTTTGTACATACTCGTCTATATTTCTTATGCACATAGTCCATAAGGTTCAAAATAGCTAACACCTATTTCTCACAATGATTAGCACATACTTATATAAGAATAACGTAGTGCAAGCCATTTTCAACCTTTTAGGCATCACAACAAATCTAGTTTTTTTTCTTATATTCGTGATCAGCAGCATTTATTTATGCGAAAAAACATGTAATTAAGAAAATGTCAATAAGGTCGAAAATCGCTTGCACTGTTTCGTACTCTCTATGTAACTGATATTAGACCATTACCGGCAGGCGATCGTACGACCTAAAACTGACGACTCACAACTGCTAGTGTGTGGTCGCAAAACTGACAACAGGGAATTGCCGGCAGGCTAAAATCGCTTTAGTGTGTGGGCGCTATCGGCTTAGGACTGCAGGTCGCCGGACAGATCAGGAACTGCAGGCGGACTGCAGGCGGACTGTTAGTGAGTGGGCGCCTTTAAAGGCGACAGGTTAGGGTGTTTTAGATATTTTTATGAACTATCAGAAACAGTGAATGAATAATTATCATGAAAAATGCTTTAAAAAAATGTAATTCAAATTATAAACTTTTGTTATTGTATGATATTTGTTCTTATTAAGTATTTTGGAACTCCATGGTATAGCAAGTTCTTACATAATGAAAACACAGCTGATTAAAAAGCCAGAAAATGACAAAAACTAACACAGCCATACAATTTATATACAATACAACAATTGCGTCAATCAATTAAATCTTACAACTTATCACACAATATATTCAAATTCATCTACAAGCCATCTAAGATCAATCAATCAATCAAACCATGTTATACTCAATGTATCAATCGGACCACGCAGATTTCGCGCCAAACTTGATGACCGTTCTGAACGCGGTATAAATTTCTCATCATTAGCAAGTTATATTTTAAATATAATGTATGTAAGTTTTTTTTTAAACTTACAAAGAAATCAACCTAGTTCCAGTCCCAGGCACTGATCCGAGTTCACAACTCAGCGATGCGATGGATCCGGCACCCGCACGGAGAATCCATGGATTGCTAAGTATAGCGGTCTATAATAATAATATTGTACTTCTCTATTATGCACAAGTGTCGAATCGCCGAGTGCTCAGAGCGGTTATCAAGTTTGGGGAGAAGTATATCAATTAATCCATGTATCAAACAAACAATGTATCAATCAACCCAACATCATCACCCATCGAACAACCACCTCACCTCTAACAACGACGTGTTGCAACGGTGACGTCATCCCCGAAGACGTCAGTGGTGACGCGGGAGAGTCTAAGAACACCTCGTCGTCGGACAACAAGTTTGGATCGCGGGCCGGTTCATCCATCGCTAAAATGTTATGTAGATTTCGCAACAAAATTGTTTTTATTTTATATTTTTGACATAAAATTATATAAAATGTTGGACTTGCTGTTGTATTTGATTCATACTAATATTATGAATGCGAAAGTAACTCTGTCTGTCTGTTACGCTTTCACGACTAAACCATTGAACCGATTTTGATAAAACTTGGTATAGGAGTAGATTAGACCTTGAGAAAGGACATAGGCTATGTTTGGTCGTAACTGGGTGGAGCCGCGGGGCACAGCTAGTTTTAGTTATACGATTAAACTAACGACTTAGGTCACCGATAATGAATATATTTGTTCATGATAAGAAAATATACGTAAATAAATATTAAGAAGATACTATATTAACAGAATAGTGACAAAGCGATAGTGTTAAATACAGCAAGATTGTACTACAGTCGGCTAGTTAATTGAAATGCCACTTGTTAGTAAGAAAGAGTGAGAAATTACATGCAACTTTAGTATTAAAACAGTTCTTAGCTTAAATATTTGTGTGTCTCAAAGCAACCTTTATTTAAAATAGAAATATTCAGCCTTTAAGCCTAAATTACTTAAGAGTATTTTATTTAAAGACCACAAATATCTTTACTAAACATCGATCACAAAAATCAGTTATTAATATTTTAATAATGTCTTGTGTTAAAATGGGCTGGCCACGTCTGCCGAAGGACTGGAGGCCGTAGAGTGGAGACCGCGAGAAGGTAAACGAAGGGTAGGACGCCCTTAGCCAGATGGACCGATGACCTGAAAATGGTGCCTGGGACAGACTGGATGTGAAAGGCGGAGGATCGGACGAAATGGTGCGCATTCTGAGAGGCCAATGTGCAGCAGTGGACTGCAGTGGGCTAAGTGATTGATTGATTGGTAATAAAATAGTGTTTGATATAATATCTGGTACTATAATACGCCTATTGGATGAAATTAAAAGTGTCTACCGTATTGGTTCCCGGTGGACCACCCCGTCTATTCGCGTGGGTGTCGTAGAAAGTGCCTAAGGTATAGGGCTATTCTCCATTCAACATTAAACATACAGACCAAGTGCCTGGTATATAGCAATAGGTTCGTCCCCACGTGAGACCGGCTGCTGCATCGGCGGAGACGACGTTTCGGCTACTTTTTAGCAGACATGGTCGCGAGGTGTGTTGAGATGGGAGTTGTCATATACTTTGAAGTGTAAATCATCTCAAAGTACCCGAGTTGTCCATGGTATTTATGTAGGTAAACAATTCAAATCGATTAAGATAGGAAAAAGTGAATCGCTCAGACGGGACTCAAACCCGCGACCAGTTCGTTACAGGGGGAATGCTCTGACCACTGAGCCACAGAACCACGCCTGAAGCGTCCAAATTTTCCTATACAACCGTCTCGGGGCGACAGTGGAGCCATCTACCGATATTCGTACGAATTTATCAGTTTATATTATGTTGAAAGGAATTGAATTAAATATTATTAACTGACTCTTGTGACTGTAATGTATTAGTGTATGTGTAAAAAATAATATATTATAGTATATACACAAACCTTTCGTCCTGTCGGCGTGTGCGCGCTCCGAGTTCAAGAAATCGGTGGTGTCCACTAAAATACGTAGAATCATTTACAAGACACATTCACATGCATTTTGTATAAAAGGGAAACTGGTATTGGTACTCTTTCTTATATAGAAATTTTGGAAAAAAAGTAAATGAATTTCGTTATTGAGTGAATTTTGAGTCTTGCAATTCGTAAAAACCTGTTTTTACAATAATTGTATTTATCATCTTGACTAGCAAAGTACTCAATCAAAGCCCACTGCAGTCCACAGCTGGGCAGAGGCCTCCCCCAATGTACGGCATTTCGTCCGATCCCCCGCCTTCCGCATTCAGTCTGGCTAGAGGGCGTTCTACATCCGCCTGCCTTCTAAGTACTCAAAATGGTCTAATTCCTTGGCTCCCCCCCCCCCCCCCCCTCATTTAAATCTATAAAATGGGTTTACTTGGCTCAAAATGATTGGTATCAAGTACGTTGTACTTTGCAAGTCAAGCTCGATCTAATACAGACTGTACAAGCAAACAAATATTTAAAAAAGGTAACTAAAACTCACTCAAACTGTTGTCAAATATTTATACAGCAGGCAATACTAAAACAAAACCATCTCAAATCTAAAATCAAATCATGCCTCCCAAGAGCACGCAGGGTAAAATAATGTAAAATTCCAAAAAAAAATGAATCAAGATGTCCCTTGAACTAGCAGGGTCGATTTCACACCTTAAGGCGATGTGAAAATCTCATACAAAACGTATGTGAGCACTTACCGTCACTTAGAACGACTTCGGGTTGACTGCGAACGGGCGCTTGTTTTGTTTCTATTCTAAGCACGCGGTGTTCTGGAAAATATTATATATTTATCTACTCTGATACTATATTACAAAGATTATAAAATTGAAATCAGAACTCTTATGACAAACATTACGCACAGGCCAAAAAAAAATTTTTATTACGATACAGGTCTTGTATGGACACCTATATCATAAAATAACTTTTTAATCATAACGATACACCTATACAATCCCCATCTGGACTGAACCTCTACTTTAAAAAAAGAATCCGCCATTTCGGAAGAAAAAAAAAAGAAACACGCATGCGCAATCGAAGTTTGTGCCTTGGCGCGAATTTTTTTTTTTTGTTCTATACCTTTAAATTAAACAAAGTTTGGTTTGGTTTGTAAAATAAATTAGTTTATGTATTATAGTATGAGTAGATAAAGTAGTGTATGACACTGTACATAACTTGGTCTTATAACACTCGTGTGATAATATACAAAAACTCGCCTACGTCTCGTTTTTTTAAAACACACTCGTGTTATAAGAACCCTTATTATGCAACAGTATCATAAACTACTATTTTAATCATAACGATACACCTATACAATCCCCATCTGGACTGAACCTCTACTTTAAAAAAAAAACGGCCAATTCGGAAGAAAAAAAAAAAGAAACGCGCATGCGCAATCGATGTTTGCGGCCTTGGCTTGGCGTCAACTTTTTTTTTTACATTTATATTAAATAAAGTTTGGTTTTGTTTATAAAATAAATTAGTTTATGTATTATAGTATGAGAGTAGATAAAGTAGTGTATGACACTGTACATAACTTGGTCTTATAACACTCGTGTGATAATATAAAAAAACTCGCCTACGGCTCGTTTTTTTAAAACACACTCGTGTTATAAGAACCCTTATTATGCAACAGTATCATAAACTACTATTATTAAGTTTTATAAAAAGAAGTCGATATACATTACACCTAATGTAAGGAATCGTGGTATACATTAGAACTTCTAAGGTGTACCAAGGTTCCTAGGAGGTGCCTAGCTAAAGATTTCCCTCTCTCAAGTCCCATTTACATGATGCAAGCTTCTTGCCTGTTGTATACAATTAAATTGAAGCAATAAATGGCTTGCGTGGTCTAAATAACAGGTTACATTTATTTTTCATCCGTGTAACTATTACAGTTCTATAAGTGTTGTATTATTTTAGTAAATAAATATATATTATATATTATTATTATTTGATATATTGGACTAGTTTTGCTAAAAAAAAATTCTTGGTGTTAAAACATCAACACTTTAATGAAAAATTCACCATCGCAAATACGCAGTGCGATACTTACAAGTAACCCGATAAAAAATTGTACACGCACATGCAACCTCAAAAAAAATTGTATTGGTGTAAACAAAAGGCATTTGCAATTATTTCTTGTCAAAACTTGCATTCAATAATTTCGTTCTATTTTTTACGTGTTAATAGTTGCTATCAATTCTTGACGGACAGATATGTTGAGCATTATTAGGTAAAAAATAAATCAGCACATTGAGTAAATTCTGTGTCTATATGGATTGTATTATTTTATGCATGGGAGTCATTTCATTTGTGGAGCCATTTTTGTTCACCAAGTGGCTCCACTTCCAAACGCAGTGGTAAACTCCACTGCGTTACAGTAACAAATGGACAGAGACAGTGTACATACCGTCGCGTGACTCCTCCTCGGTCTCGGAGGGCGCGCTGGCGGGGGACGTGATCTGCGCTGCGCTGATGGCTTCCGACTCCGACAGGTCGGTATCGTCTGCAACAGGGGACAGGCACACTTAGTATTGCTCATTCCATATTTCTTGTACCTAAAATTCTTGGATGTGTTTTGAGGGTAGCACGGAGTCTACGGCTTAGGACGAGCTCAAATTCTCCAGGGTCTTTTATTTATCGCGATTTAGGTTCAATATTTATGGAACGAGCAACACAGGCATATTATACATATATATTTAAATAAGAGTGTTTATACTGTTGATTGATGGCACGTGGAATTTATTACAAATACATATTGAGAACACACTTTTTCTACAGTATTTATTATTGAACCGGACCGGTTTCGCCATGCGTTTGTATATAAATATTGTATGTAAATTGTATGTTAATAAGTGCTCACCAGATCTTACCACTATAGGACATGACCAGTTTCTCTTTATGGCATCCCCAAAAGTTTACAATGATAGTTTTGGAGGACCTCTGAGGACGCCGTAAGGCGAAACCGGTCCGGTTGAATAATAAATACTGTCGAAAAAATACTTACTTATTTCAATTCCGTTGTGTTACCATGTTCCATTGTATTACCAGCTTCTATTTATTATGTTACCAAATTCCATT
This sequence comes from Eilema caniola, assembly GCA_949126895.1. Taxonomy (NCBI): domain Eukaryota; kingdom Metazoa; phylum Arthropoda; class Insecta; order Lepidoptera; family Erebidae; genus Eilema; species Eilema caniola. The sequence goes on from OX421485.1 coordinate 390,128, forward strand.
GTTATGTCGAAAATTGGTGCATATATCATGTTCCATTTTGTGATGGTAACAAATTCGTGAGTTCCATTTTGTTAGGTTATAAATTGGAACATGTCATAAATTGACTATCCTTTTCGATAAAATAATGATGTAGACTCATTTAGATATTTCTTTTTCACCAACAGACATTGTCACCAAGTGGAATATTTAAATTGCCACCCTCTACAACGTCAAGCCAGCACTTCCTGCGTCTACCCGTCTTCCTACCGGGACCTGGCAGACCTACCTGGCTTCCTGCCGTTTGACTTCGATGTCATTAAGGCTGTAGCGGATGAGGGTGTTCCTGAGGGTCTTTCTAAGAAAGTTCCTGTGGGTGTGAAGTGTGTGAAAGTTCCTGAGGAGATAGATACTCACACTCTCCAGGGCGCTGCTTGCGCTCGACGATGCGGCGGTACTCGTCGATCTCCGTGTCGGTGACGGCGTCGAAAGGGTTGCGCGCGTAGGGCGCCGCGTACACCGTGGCGTTGTGCTGGTAGCCGCGCTGGATGATGCCCTTGGACGCCGCGCCCATCAGCACCTGTGGGCCAGGGGCTGGCTCAGCACTTTGCGCAAGGGACCCGGGAGACACTTAGGACCGTCCCAGCCCGACAAACCATGAGGCGATTCATACGGCGCTCAACAATCTATTTCCTCCATGAGCGTAGACCTGGGAGTGAAAGGCGAGGCCGCCTGTCACCCTAGCAGAAACTGCTCGGATGGCAGCGCGTTGTACACTCCTGGCTAAATAGGAACGTCCCGGTTCCTACACCCGAGGGTGCCATCTCGAAACCAGAGGGCATAGCATACGGCACAGGGGCAGATTGGGCCACCTTGCACATTCGAAATCCAAGATTGTGTGCTGTTTTAGTCAAGTCATTCATAGCCGCCTCGCTGCTTAGCGAGCATTGCCACTGAATTTACCGATCACTAAACCTACATGGTTTGATACTACATCTTTGGTTCGTGTCTCGTGCGAGTCTGAACTTACGAATGTTTCATGGTAGCTGCTTGATTGACGGACCAGGCAATAGTCAGACGGAGAACAGCCCTTCAACCTGCAATGCGAAGAGCGCGACGATACTCACGACGTGGTCGCCGGTGTGCGTGTTGGCGGCGTCCTCGCCGATGAGCTTGGAGGCCTCGTCCCACGTCACGCCCTCCAGGATGTGCGACTGCGGGCCCGCGCTGATCTTGTCCGCGCGACGGTTCTCCTTGATCTGTTACACGTACACGCACAGGGGGTAAGCAGTGTTATTTACCTTCTACCAATAATATAAATAAAAAGAAATTCTGTTGAACTATTTTTTTTGTACAGAGAATAAATAAGCAACCGTAATTACTAATATTCTCACCAACCCTGCCAGCTATGCTTTATTGCTTGTATTGTGGGTTCACGTCCGCCAGGATTCGAACCCAGTACCTATCGGTCGTAATGTCTAAATACAGTAACGGCCGTTCCCAATAACCTATCCTTAGTAAGCGATATCTTGTTATCAACGATAAATAGTAGACTTCTATCTATCCTTATTTTACGTCCCACAAGTGACGATAACGTCTATCGAGGTATTGGCATCAGTAGATAAGCTCAGCTATCCAGCCCTCCCATACGTTTTGTTACTACAAAAGCTACAAAAAATAACAACGTTTAAACAAATATTATTTCATAAACTTTTTCGTAAAACAAAACAAATTCATTGAATAAAAACATTGGTGATATTTTTATGCTAAAATAAAATTTGTAATCATAGTTATCTGTTTCATTGTCATTATTTTAGCGAACAAATTTTGGGCGCGTAAAAAGGAAGAACGAAACGTAGTCAAGCGTCAATTCAAGTTTCATTTCAACTTGTATTGTAGAGACGCTACCGCTCTATTATTGTATTGTTGTGTTATCAAGTTTGTTTAGTGAATTCAGCTTTTTTTTTCATATAATGAGCACTGTAAGTATTACCATACATTATTATATACGATCCTATTCAAGTGACAGAGGCTTTTTAGATGACATTTAAAACTACAGTGCAAACTATACCTCGGAACAATTGGATCTTTTTTTCGGCTTTCTCTACATGTAATTAGGATCAATCCTGTATTTAATATTTGTTTTGTTTTCAGACGAAAGGTGTACCTTTAGCCAAGGACGAGGTGGCCTTGCTTATTGATCTTGTTGAAGCTAATAAGGTGATAACAAGCAAGGCTACAAATGCTACAAATAATCAGCTTAAAGAGGCTGCCTGGTCTAAACTCACAGATGCATTCAATGCATCGATTTCAAGTTGCCCACGAAGAACCGATCAATTAAAATTGAAATGGGAGAATTTAAAAAAAACTGCTCGAAAAAGATCCACCAAAATTAGGATGAACCAAATTAAGGTAATCATTTCGCTCTTACTCTTGTGTGGTGTTTATGAACCGCAGGATGTGATAAATATTATCTTTATTTAAATATATGTTATAGTGTATTAATGTAACTATACTTACAGACAGGTGGTGGCAAGCCGGATTACATCCCACCAGATGATGCACTGGACAGAGTGGCATCCATTTTAGGTGCAACATGTGAGGGTTACAGTGTTTCATTAGGAGGAGATGCTGAGGTGACGGTGGAATCAGAGGTTTTAAGTGATGGTGGTGGCATTATGGTGATTGACAGTGGCGTGGGTGATGGTGATTCTGAATTGATGAGAGTTGAAAATGAGAGTGCATCATCGGGGAATAACCAACTGTTGGTTGTGACAACACCTAAACCGAAGAAATTCTTTTTTAACACTCCCAGTGGCAACAATATTAGTATGTATCTGCTGTCAGCAAAATGTACAATTTAACATTTTACCAACATTGTCTATTTACAATTATACATTTTACTATTCAAATATTACCAAAGTAACAAGCATTTGTAAAATGAGGGATTTCACAATTTGCATATGACTAACTATACTCAATTTGTTATTGCATCCCTATTGTTCATTTGGGTGATTTACATTTTTATGTATGTGTTATGTATGTAATCTAAAAAGTTTTAAGTAAATTTGGGATGGTCTGCAAAAAATAATTTACATAATTACAATAAAACCAGTTTTTTTAAATAATACTTATATTTATTTTCAGATAAACAAAAACGTAGGCTACTGGATGAAGAAATAAGGACTCGAACTGCACGGAATCAAGCTATTGCTGATTATTATATTATTAAAAGGAAGAAATTAGAATTAGAGTTAAAAAACATGGAAAACAAGTTAAAATTAGACTTAGATCAAAATAAATAAGTATTAAAATAAAGCTTTCTTTTTCTTTATTGAATGCCCAGTTACACTTAATTCAAAGTTATTCACTCAAATCTGAAACAATTAAAATATAACATTAATAATTTATGTATTAAGATTCAATAAAATATTGAATAGCTGCATGACAGACATGGGATCACAAATAACTTACCCTCCAAAGTAATTGTTGATCAAGTCTTGTCGCTCATCAATATTACTGTCACTAGGTTCATGTAACATCGTTGGGACAGCATCATAATTAGGTATTTCCACTTCTGGCATTACATCTTCAATTCTCATCTGTCTACAAATGTTATGTAGTATAGCTGTTGCTATTATTATTGACTGTGTAGTTGATAATGATAGCCGTATTTTTAATGATATAACTGGAAATCTCCGTTTCCATACTCCAAAACACCTGCAAGAAGGGTAGATTATAGATAAGTCTAACAATGTGATGTCTCATTAGAATGGAATCAAGTGACTTAAAGAAAGTGCACAATAAAATTTTAAAAAGTACCTTTCAATAGTATTTCGTGTTCTTATATGGGCTTCATTGTACATTTGCTGACTGCGGGAAGTTGGGTTTAATAAAGGAGTTAATAAATAAGGTTTGCATGGATAAGCACTATCTCCAATCAACCAACGATTTCCATATAAACCAGTTTCACATTCAGCTGAAAAATCAATAAAAAATATGTTTGTAAAAGCACTTCCACATGTAGAGGTTTTAAAAAATTATTGTTTTATTGCTCAAAATAGGTAGTATGAAGCAATCTAACACTTTCTTAGGTACCTCTCAGTGTTGAATTGTTAAAGATTGTTGCATCATGAGTTGATCCAGGCCAACGGGCAACAACATTCATAAATCTTAAATGTGCATCACACACGGCTTGTACATTCATAGAGAAAAATCCTTTCCTATTTCTAAATTCTTCTCCAATATTAGAATCTATAAATTAAAACAATCACACAATGTAGAGAATGAATATTAAAAGTTAATTTTCTTAAAAATACAATGTACTTACTTGGTGATTGTATTAGAATATGTGTGCCATCAATTGCACCCAAAACTCTTGGAAATTGGCTAATATTGTAAAAATCTTCCTGGGTATTGCTATGTATATGTATATAATTACTATATAACCTTGCTATTGCAGATGAGACATTGGCTATAATACGCCCCGCTGATGATTTTGAGACTCCTACAAAGTCTGCAACAGACACTAACATTGTGCCTAATGCATAAAATCTTAGAGTTAAAAGTAGCTGATGCAAAGGAGATATCCCATGATTTCTGAAAAAATGGGAAAAAAAGGTTTAAAAAATGGTACTTATAGGTACATTACAATGAGTAATTAACATTAAATGAATGTATATTTCTCATTCAAGTTGGTTCTTACCTTTCTGAGGTTACTTTCAACAAAGGATATATTTCTGTTAATAAATTACTAACAGCAGTTTTGTTTAAGCGAAATCTATACGTGAATTCGCTACTATTTAGTTCGTTCATATGATTAACGCGAGTCTTGTAGTTTTTATGGGATTCATCTTCAAAATCACTGTCCCAATCAGATAATTCCATTAACATTGCTAAATCACTGTCACTAGACTCAGACATTATGAAAAATTATGAAAACACTGCACTGCTACAAATTTATTTGAACAATAAACAATGCTTATCCCTGCAATTCGACGGATTGACAAATTTGGTTATCTTTAGTATTGACATAACTGACAGATAGCTGTCAAAAGGATATTGGGACGCATAATGTTGCAGTCTCATACAAATATCTATCTGCAATAAGCTATAGCCCCTCCCATCGATAGATAGCGCATGGCGGTTAGTTGTCATAACCATCAGTATTATATTGGGACATCAAAACCGATGATAGATAGAATTTTCTATCTTTAGTACGTCAAAACTGGTGATAGATAGGTTATTGGGAACGGCCGTAACTCTCTTACCTGCTGCTGTAACGCCTTGAATTCCTTAGGGTTGGTGTTCTTCGGGACGAACTGTAGGGTATCAATCTTCACTGGAGTGCTCGAGTGCGCCGGTGACCCGTCCTGTACCCACTGTTTTTCATCGTCCATTGTGTTACCAGGGTCCATAGCGTTACCAAGTTCCATTGCGTAACCAATTCCATTGTGTTATGTCGAAAATTGGTGCAGTTTCCATATTCCGTTTTGTGATGTTAATAAATTCGAGAGTTCCATTTTGTTAGGTTATAAATTGGAACATGTAACAAATTGACGGTCCATTTCGTTACGTCAATATAAAGTGATGATGTGGACACATTTGGATATTTCATGTTGTCGTTGGTGATTTGCGAAATTGTCACCAAATGGAATAATCCAATATCATATTTATAGTGGTTTTCATTTTATAATGGATCATATTAGGTTGTTTAAATCATTGAACCACATATGTTTAAGATACCATTGCGTTACGGTATCATATACCATTGTCAGGATTCATTTTATTCGCACATGATTCCGTGTCCGTAGTGTAGTCACCATACGTGATAGAAAAAAAAAGAGAAAAAGTTAAATTAGTAACAATGTTGCCAACATGTTAACAAAAATCGACAAATATTTCTCAACAGAAATATTTATCAATTTTCGTTCGGAAAAGGTTAGTTAAAGGAATAATGGTAGGTGGCATTTATACTTTCATAATAAAAATAGAAAAGACTTGTGCGAAGAAAGACAACAACATAAAAGAAAGATAGAAATAAAATTGCATTTTTTACTCCTGGTAATACATCGAGCGTGTACAGTACAGATTTTTCTCATTTCGGGCATAAGCAGACATTCAAATTCATTCCCCATGCAAAGCAAACTTTTATTAAGCGTACTTTAAGATACATTCCCATTGAAATAACTCATAAAAAGGCGAATATCTTTTTCATATAAATAAAAAAAAATCACTAGCGACATTCTTGCACAGCCTTACGTTTAAAAAAAATGTTTTTCCATTAACAACATTCAATAATGATATACTATTCCTACTGCACTTGTAAACCTATCACCCTAAATCTTTTTTAATAAATTTGTGCAAATATCAGGCACAAGTCGAAGGATAAATGGGAAGAAATAAAAAAAAAGGTCGTGCAAGGAAACGGGATTGAGTTTTCACATGTGGCAACACAACTACCAATTGTTTAACAAACTACACTGTACAGACTCGATGTTCGAATAAAATATTGTAACCAGGGTTGCTATAATGAAATGCTGTTGAAACTAGAAATTTTTCAAAGTTATTGCAATTTTTTTATGTCACTTAGTGGTAATTTGGACTTGACGACAATGCCTGAGACCCAGAGTGTTAAAAGAAGCTTGGAAAGTAAAGAAAAGAGAAGAAAAGAAAGGATAATTGACATAATTCTTGACTCGGTCACGTTTTAGAAGCAAAATAATCCGGTGTATATCTCTCTTTACCTATAATCTAAGTCTATGCTTTAAATTTTAACAAACCTCCACTGTGTTACTTTTTTTATTGTACAGGGCTTCATCTCACCATTCATTTTCTATCAAATGTTGTATGTATATAAAAAACGCATTTTTTTACGAGAAATATGTCTATTGAGTTATTGAAATACGGAAAAAAAATATTTTTACATGTAATTGAAAAGCATAAAAAGCCCGTCAGAGACACAAAAGTATTGTGTACTGTCGTAAAGACAAGACGTTTACAATATTTAATAATAAAAAAAAACACGAAAACCCCGTTTTTATCATTCTTAATATTTTTTATAGCCTCGGAAAGCAAATCAGTTGTCTATTTGGGATTTATGAGAGTCAACCCGCCGACTGACGAACATAAAACCAAGGCAAAGGCAAATTTGACAGGTTGTCTGGCAGATTGTCTATACAATTTTTCCTCAGATGAATCCCGACTCAGTGACATTCTATAATGTGATCCTAAATAGGCTTCTATTGATCACCCACCAAGTACAGAATCCTAGCACACAGGATGTGTAAGAAATACATACACCTACAACATGAAAACAATATTTATTTTGAATTAAACTATGATGAATAACAGAAAATTATAATGAAAAAATTTATCTACACTTTATAAAAATTAAAAAATTATTGGTTAGGAATAAATTCAAAAACTACTGCACCGATTTTAAACTTACAGAACATAGGCTATTTATTACTCCGATATTCTTACTAATATCACCTCTAGTATCAAGTGTTTCGCGAATGGCGTCCCTTAGTCGAAGAATTATGTCAACATGTGATGATTTATTATAATATTTATATAAAACATGGTCGAAATTACCTCTTCGTTGTTAGCGTCCACCCACTGCAAAACATTATCGTATTAGTAACACACATGACACACGGGCACAGCACACGGGCCTTTGGCACGGGGGGAAAGACCGAGGTCCATATTCTAGAATTGTATTCAATTCTGAATATCGATTTATCTGAGGACAGATCTGTCTAAACCGTTCATCCTCAGATAAATCGACATTCAGGACTGAGTGTCGTTCTACAATACGAGCCTGAGAGTTCGTCTTGTAGAGCGCTCTCTCACTCTCGCATGTCCGACAGTCTGATACCTTGTGCTTGATACTTTATAAGGCGGTCCGCTGCCTCACGCGTATTACGCAAACGGGCGCCCACATTTCGTGCCGAACATATATATTTTGGAAAACTCCATATGCTCGAAACAGACGCCTGTAGGCCATCCAAACAAGACAGCAGAAGACCTAAAAGTACCAATTTGTCAGACCAATATACGATAGAGAGAATGCTATACAAATCAAAGTAATACGATCTTAACCACTATCACTCTCTTTCCCAACGTGCCCAACCCGGGTACTGAACACAACACAACGGTCAAAAGCATTTCATTATGTAAGAGAAGCGTTAAAGTAGAGAGTTGTTATTGCTTTTTGACATTTTTAATTTTTATTATTATATAGATTTATATTCTTTCTCAACATATCTATAAGCACAATAATATAATAAGCTTATACAGTCTCGTTGTTAGGGAAACTTTTTGATATATTTAAAAAGATATATATATTTTTGGAATTTTAGCTCACGTAAAGAAATATATTAATTTAAAATATGGCTTTATACCAAAAAGTTTTTCTAATTTTTATTCAAATTATACACACTTAGCTTCAAGCAATTAATTAATATTAAAATATAAATATAAAACACCTTTTTAATATATTAATAATAGTATCTGAATAAAATATATTCTTATATTATGATTTCGATGATTTCGCAGAAAGAAAAACGTTTAAAAGAAATGTTTTTGAGCTATTTTGAGCTTAACATAATAATATGTAGACAAAACGGCCAAGTATATAATATTCCATTGCGGAATTTCCGACGAGGGATCTCCGCTGCGGAACTTCCAGTGCGAAATTTCCGCATAGTATCCTTATCGCTATGATCTATCTATAAACTATTAGAAATATGGTTAACATCTCGTGTATTATAAGAAACAGTTATATGTAATGAAAATTCTAAGAACTCTTATACATAAAAATGTTAAAAATATAAAAAAAGTAAAAAATATAAATGCCACTACCCTTATGACCCCTGTTAAAATATAGAAAGTAATATAATCATGTTAAAATTAAGATATCAGTACAAAGTGGAATGTTCAAATATAAACATTATTATTTTCTCTCACTATAAATATGAAGATATAACGCCACGGCGATTAGGCCACCCGCTGTTTCGTGCGTGACCCACAGGTGGGTTCACATCGTATAATTCTTGTTTTTTTTTTTACACAACTTGTGTGCTGATTTGCATGAAATTTATTCAGTATTTCCTGAACAACTTTTATCTGAATTAACAGGTAATTCACTCAGTATTTTTTTACACAATTTAATGCTATAATTTGCATGGAATTTACTCAGGACCATTAGCACGAAATATACGCCCTCACACGTTAACACGCACGTCTCAGCGGAGGCCCTTAGACGTCGTACATGGCGCCCTCTAGAGACACACATCACGTGTGTTGTTCACACGATACTGTGATGTTATTGTGATGATAGATTTACATAAATATAAATAAATAATCTTAAGTTCTTAAGTTAGTTGGATGACGTCACTGGGTGAGTGTCATATTGTGTAATTCTTGAATACGGTGAGTTATGTCTTCTACCATTATAAATGTGACAGTTTTGTAAAGACAAATACAACTGAGGTGGACGTGTTAACACCAGGAGGGTCACACTTGCGCTGCCGACCCTGTAGAAACCTTCGATTGCTCTTCTTGAAGAATCCCATATTATAGACGATTGGGACAACCACAGCAGGGAGTTCATACCACAGCTTGAGCGTGCGTGGGATGAAGTTCCTTTCATACCGCACAGTGCGCATCGTTTCCGTTCAATCGTTCGTGATAAGTCATTACGCTCAAGCGGCACAATAAATCTAGCTGAAATTTGGTACAGGGACAGAAACACCCTCAAAGGTTTGGATGGGCCCCATAACCTCCAAAGGTCTTGGTAGGGTTTCAAGTTGGTAAGTGGTTTTCATAAGCACTTAAAACCAGCAAGCTTGCTTGAAAGTTAATGTCTGTACATGGAGCACGTGAAATGTTCAAGAGTAGAAGCAGATGGCAAACTTTTGTCTGTCTACCCCGGTATAAATGTGTTCTACAAGAATTACACAACTGACAACCATCCTAGATATAATCTAAATACAAAATACTTGTGATAAATAGCGTTAGTTGTATGGCTATGTCCCTACGAAGTGTTTGGATGGACTTCATATGTAACACAACATAATGGAATTCTTAATCTTCAGAAAGATATTTAAAAAAAAATTTTACAGTGATGTGTAATAAAAAATTGACCTCTACCTTTCCCTTCGGGGATACACAGGCGTGAATATATATGTGTCTATAATAATAAAAAATGGACATGTGCGAATCTGACTAAAAAAACAATTCTTTTTTTTATTTTATCTGCCTGTTTAGTCCCGACTCGTATCCGAAATGGCTGAGCTAGTTATGGCGAACTTTTCACTGGTAGATAGTTGATATTACAAGGCTAAAGTTACTTTCGTTTTTGAAAAATAATTAAGTTTTCTCGCAAAATAACATAAAAATTTTACAAAAAAAATGTAATTTTTCAATGTAAATCGCAAAAATTCTATATTTATGACAATTCAATATTTCTTCACTTCAACTGATGGTAAAATAAAAATAAAGTATCAACAAAGAGGGTCTCCATTACAAAGTAAATACAACAGTAACAAGATTAATATTCAAAATATCTACCGTTTCCTTTTAACCGACTTCCAAAAAGCAGGAGGTTCTCAATTCGATCGGTATCTTTTTCTACTACACATCAATGTCATAGCGGTAATGTTGACACATGAGCCGTTCTAAATCATCACCCACTAACAATGACATTATCTGCGCCTACGCATACAATGATCATCGGCCTACCTAACGACTCTCTAACTGGTCTTATACACACATTTATATCTATGTGTACTACTAGATAGAGCATTTGGTATAGATTTATTATTTGGTTCACTGTAATATGACCTCACCTGGAATAGGATATACTGCTATCGAAACGGTACTTAAGATTTAGATAGCGAATGGATTCTAGAAGTTCTATGAACGTCAAGTAATATTAATTTCCTTCAGTTTTATACATTTGATAACATATATAATCTGCACCAAATAGTCCATCTAGTAGAATAACACAGAAAAAACTCTAAAGCTCCGTTAATTCGAAGAGACAACCCATAGTTACCAAGTCAAAATCTTCTACCAAAAAAATTGTATATTTCATGTACCAATTTCATATTTATATTTTACAACTGAACATCCCAATAGGTTCCACCGTCTCCTCAAACTACCGGACCGTAAGAGCTGTCCTAACGTCCCAGGGACCCTACTCGGCTTCGACCCTCAGATATTCTACCTTGGTGATCTTCTTGGGGTCTGCGGTGCCCGTCTCCAGCACCTCCACCTTCTGGTACACGTTGGGCGAGTTCAGCCAGCGAGTGCGCTCGCCTGTCTTGCCCTGGCCTTTCTTCCAGATTCTGGGGAGAAGTGGGTACATAAATATTCTAGCATGTTCTATACAATATGTAAAGATGGAGTCAAATGGCTGGCTGTCGTCTCTGCGAGCGTACTACACCCAAAGTAAGCTTAATAAGAATGTGGATTTACATATATTTACATTTTCTTTTGTAAATACATACATTTTATACATAGAAACGCACAGACCAATGCAAAAATTGGGCCTGAGCAAGAATCGAACCCGCGACCTCGTAAGTAGCAGTCGAATGTGTGTTTGTTGTATTATGTACATAGATCATCGCCGTGTTGGTTCCCGGGGCAATAAAAAAGGAGCACTTAAGCGCTTCCCGTGGATGTGGGAGGGGGCGCCTGAGGGATTCTTATCCCTTTTGCGTTTTCCCACTCATCGGACGCCGATAGCCGATACCTTGTGCTGTTTTCGCATTTATCCGATAAAATCGGCCCGATACGGCCATTTGCTCGAAAAAAGAAAAAGTGCAGGCAATTTTCGACCTTATTTACATGACATGATATCGAGTTTTTTTTCTTATATTCGTGATCAACGTCATTAATTAAAGCGAAAAGACATGTTACGTAGAAAATGTCCTTAATTGCTTGCAGTCGCTGTTTTAGTCTCTTTGTGTTCCGACATCGGCCCAAAACAGTGATGTTGGCTCCGATAACCGATATCGGGCCGGACAATGTGGAAGAGAGATACATATCTCATACATTTGACTTCCTCCGATATCGGATGTCAGATATCGGATATCGGATTAGTGTGAAAACGCTCTAAGGCATAGAGCTATTGCAAATTCCAAAGCAGAAGATAGTTCTGATCGACAAAAAAAGGACAAAAGAAGTCAGATGGCATTCGCTTAATAAAAGCCAAAATAAGCCACAAGGAAAGGAGTTGTAGTATAGCGAACCTACAACTCGGACACCAAGAATCCAAGATAGCTTATTTTAGAGTGTGTATCTTTGTAACCGAAATTGTCTGATTGGATGATGATCATTTCTTCAACAGCCGCTTTTTTATACCCGCTTCAAGGTCCCAGGATTACTTATCAATACATTCATCTTTCGCGACTGTCATCTACATAATAACTCTTCACGTTTCGAGTAAATAATAAAAAAAAAAACAGCTGACGAAGCTCTTTGAAGTCAATCTACACTGAAAGAGCAACAGCCGATTTTTGAGGCAAAATATTACAAACCATTTTCAATCTTAAATACGGGAGACAAAGTTCAGTCTTTTATAGACAGTAGGGCATGGGAAAAGGTTGCGCGGCTGCACGAAACTCCTCGCAACTATTTCTTGTAACAAATTCCGACCGCTGTTCTCTCAATGGGAATCGACCCTTTGTTTTCTCTATGTGAGTGTATGTATGTATGTTTTCCACTCACCCTTGCTTATACAGCTCCTCCTCCTCTAGTAGATATCCCAGAGAGGACACCGCCGGAGGAACCTCTACGTCGTTCTTGGGCCGAGGCACGTCGTTCTGTGGGGTGGATATGTTTTGTATTAGACAAGAGGTGTTGGTTGATGCTACTTAGGAGTACATGAAAACTAGTATCGGATATGATAGATAGGTTTCTTCAGGGTCGACAGTACGTGTTGCACACGTCCATACCTTGTCTGCCACCACAGAAGTATAATAAATATATGCGCGTGGGTTGTGAGTTACTTGTACCTTACATTCACGTAGAAATCTGCACGGATATCACTCCCGCCGTTTACCGGGGGTATCGCACTCCATATCTGGTCTCAATCACCATAATGATAAGATTATCCAACACTATCCAATTACTTTAGCACTTCAGCAGACTACGGACCGAAACTACGGTTGTTACGTCTCCCCCTCGGATGTAAAAGCATGGTGTTCACATCTCACCCTGGAAATAGGGTCTGCTGAATCAACTCGCCCCATGCCTGCTCCACTGTACCTTCTGGTAGTCAGACTGACACGGAGTCTTTCCGCCTATGAGCAGCGTCTTTTAGGATAAAGCCGACCTGATAGTGTGTAGTTACCCCGTCCTATAGACGTGTGCAACACCAAGGGCGTTTCACTCGCGCTGCCGACCCATTAGAAACCTACTAATGTCCTTGAATAATCTCATACTGAACCACTACCACGAACAACGCAATCGTATCGAGAGAACGGAGCATTCCGATTGGCCGGCTTCACACACACACAGGTTCACAGTTGGCAGGCGGCCAATCACAATGCTCCGTTCTGTCAATAAGTTTACCATACGATTATTATAGTTTATAGAATATACTGCTTCCGGGCTGTTTCGTCGTGGTTCATGTGAAACTTGCGTTCTACTCCCCCCCCCCCCCCTCCGACTGCGCCTATAAATATGCCAGCGACTCAAGATTCTACATCAGTCGCAGCGAAGCCGCCGACGAGGCAAGGTCTCCGAACTCATCGTCGCCCGGACCTGCGCCACTGAAGATGTCGACCGCAGTGATCGACAAAACGTCTGGAACGCAAATTTCACATGGACGACGGCCAAACAGCCCGGAAGCAGTATATTCTACATACAACGCCGGCCGTGAAAGCCTGAAGACGATTATTATAGTTATTCGTGCTAACGGTACTGTAGTCGCTCGGGTCGTCTAGTCGCTAGTGTGGGCTTACCTTGACGAGCGGGTGCCGGTAGATGTACCCGGTGCGGAAGCCGGCGTTGTCCAGCATGCGCATGAGCGCCTCGAACTCCTCGCCCCCCACGCGCCACTTGGCGGAGTCGCCGGGCGGCTTGCGGGACGCCTCGAACATCTGCGGACGACAGACAGGACAAGTATTAATTCAACATACATATACACACGCCTTTAAATCCTCGAGGGGGTAGCAATTAATTCAAATTGTCACCATTTGTTAAATAGGTACTATTAGCTGTATAGTATTTTAAAAAAGTAACTCATAAATCACATTGTTGTGACTTCAGTGTAATTATGAATTCAGTTGACCGCTCAAAATGCTTAAAAATGATTTCACTTCAAAGATTTTGGATAACTGGGACCAACACTAATACGATGATGTTGCTAGCGAGCCACTAGAATTATCTCTGCAGTATCCTCAACTCACCTGTCTCCTGGTCTCATCATCAATCAGAATCAGTTCATCCAAGGGTAGCGAAGCGACTCTCAACTGCACATCGCAGGCGGCAGTGAGGTTCCTGGCCTGGTAGAACGCTTCTTCAAGAGTGGCCCCACAGCACAAGGCGCCTGCTGACGTCAGCATCAGGACCTTGGCGGAGGGCCCTAGGGCGCGGAACAGTTTGTCGCGTTCCTCGTTGTCTAGGATACCTGCAAACGGAGTAATAACATTTTATAAGAATGTTACTATCGGAAGTGGTCTAATTGCAATCACAGATAGCCTACTGATATTATTAATGCGAAAGTTTGAATAGATGGCACTCTTTCACGTAAAAACTACTGAATGGATTTTAATGAAACTTTACAATAATATAGCTTATAGATCAGAATAACACATAATATCTTCACACTACTACTTAAGGGAGCGGAGCAATAATCATAAATGTAAAAATAGTCGAGGATAAAGTTGAGCAGAGACGCTCAACATTAAGCGATAACCGATATCCACGCGGGCGGAGCCGCGGGCAACTGCTAATTATAATATAATTTATTTGCAATGCTTCGATATCGCCATAGGGTTGTGAAGGTCAGATGGCAGTCGTTACACGGAAAATATCGAAGTTCTGCCTAATTAAACTCGACGGGTAAAGCGGACCCAAGACTTTCGAGGTGAAAGCTGATTACAACCAGTAATGCGCCGAATCGTTGAGAATACTTATGAACATCCGTGATCCGCATGTTAACTACGGTAGGATCTTCTTCTCTTCGAGCTTTCGGAGGCAAGAAGGATGTGAGATGGGGTCTAGTTCATAATATCGACAGTCACTACATCGATGGTCGCTTTATCGAAAACGTTCCATCGACGGGCTAATGTATCGACAGTACCCCAAATCGATGGTATGCTACATCGTTAGTACTATCGATTTGGTTTACTGTCGATGTAGCATACCGTTGTTTTAGTGTACTAACCATATAGCATATAGTATTAACGATGTAGCGTACCATCGATTTGGGGTACTGTTACTGTACTGTTTGTGTACTGTAACGTTTTCAATACAGCGACCATCGATGTAGTGACTGTCGATATTATGAATGAGTACGTGTGAGTTGATGGTGCGTGGTTACCGAGGCTTACAGGGGTGTGAACACCAGAGGAGTCACTCTCGTGCTGCCGAATCTGCAGAAACCTACTAATGTCTTTCTCGAAGAACCACATATTGTAGTCACTTGTGACAACCACAGCAGGGAGATCATTCCACAGCTTCAGCGTGCTTGGGATGAAGTTCCTTTCATAAAGCTAGTGGAATCTTCTAGAATGGTATTTTTTTTTTCAATATTCATACGTTAATTTTGACTTCACCTTGTCTGATGGTAAGGTAAAAACAAAGTCTCAGGAAATAGAGTCACCATTACAGACACGTATCATGTTGACAATGGTGGCACTCAGCTTGACGGCCTCACCACGCGCCGCTTAAAGGACCCGATACTGTAGGAAGAACTTAGGGGGTGTACTCACCATGCGGCACGCGATGGTAGGCGATGTCGCCCAACAGCGCCGCCTCGTTGCACAGCGGCAGCAGCCCCCGGCGCGTGGCCGACACGGCCAGGGCCGCGGGCGCGCGCACGTGCAGCACGCAGCGGATGTCGGGCCGCGCCGCGTGCACCGACGCGTGCAGGGAGAAGCCTGGGGGAACACAAATATGTCAACTGTGTGTGATGGGGGACGTGGAGGGAGAAACCTGCGGGAACACAAATATACCAACAGTGTGCAATGAGGAACATGGAGGGAGAAAACTGTGGGAACACAAATATACCAACAGTGTGGAATGAGGAACGTGGAGGGAGAAACCTGCGGGAACACAAATATATCAACAGTGTGGAATGAGGAACATGGAGGGAGAAAACTGCGGGAACACAAATATATCAACAGTGTGCAATGAGGAACGTGGAGGGAGAAACCTGCGGGAACACAAATATATCAACAGTGTGGAATGAGGAACATGGAGGGAGAAAACTGCGGGAACACAAATATATCAACAGTGTGCAATGAGGAACGTGGAGGGAGAAACCTGCGGGAACACAAATATATCAACAGTGTGGAATGAGGAACATGGAGGGAGAAAACTGCGGGAACACAAATATATCAACAGTGTGCAATGAGGAACGTGGAGGGAGAAACCTGCGGGAACACAAATATATCAACAGTGTGGAATGAGGAACATGGAGGGAGAAAACTGCGGGAACACAAATATATCAACAGTGTGCAATGAGGAACGTGGAGGGAGAAACCTGCGGGAACACAAATATATCAACAGTGTGCAATGAGGAACGTGGAGGGAGAAACCTGCGGGAACACAAATATATCAACAGTGTGCAATGAGGAACGTGGAGGGAGAAACCTGCGGGAACACAAATATATCAACAGTGTGCAATGAGGAACGTGGAGGGAGAAACCTGCGGGAACATAAATATATCAACAGTGTGGAATGAGGAACATGGAGGGAGAAAACTGCGGGAACACAAATATACCAACAGTGTGGAATGAGGAACATGGAGGGAGAAAACTGCGGGAACACAAATATACCAACAGTGTGGAATGAGGAACATGGAGGGAGAAAACTGCGGGAACACAAATATACCAACAGTGTGGAATGAGGAACATGGACGGAGAAAACTGCGGGAACACAAATATACCAACAGTGTGGAATGAGGAACATGGAGGGAGAAAACTGCGGGAACACAAATATACCAACAGTGTGGAATGAGGAACATGGAGGGAGAAAACTGCGGGAACACAAATATACCAACAGTGTGGAATGAGGAACATGGAGGGAGAAAACTGCGGGAACACAAATATATCAACAGTGTAGAATGTGGAAAATGGAGGGAGAAACCTGCGGGAACATAAATATATCAACAGTGTGGAAAGAGGAACGTGGAAGGAGAAACCTACGGGAACACAAATATATCAACAGTGTGGAATGAGGAACGTGGAAGGAGAAACCTGCTTTTTATCTTACTGTAAATCTATTGGTGTACAATAAAATATTATATTATCTATCTATATCCATATTATTAGTTATCATTAATCGAATTCTGTAAAATATTTAGCATTTACTTTGTACAATTTGCCTCCTATTAGAACTTGACATTGTTATAATTTAAACTATTGACATAATATTTTGACTGCACAGAAACCTGTCATGACACATTGTTGATATTTGTACTATTTTTATTTTATGTATGACAAGACTGTATTAAGAATTAAGAATAGAAAGTTAGATGGTAAACTTACTGTAGTATAAAATTTAACGATTAATGATTACCCTTATGAATAAATGAGATATTGAGTTATCCATACCACCCAATTTTTTATTCACCGATGCCACTTTCCAACTGCCTCTAACATGCTCCTCCCTTGCCCGTACTCATCACCACGCCATACGTACCGTCTACGTTGACAGGGAAGTTGGTGGTCCCCTGGTCCTGCACGGCGCCCTGCATGTCGACGCGCACGAGCGAGGAGGCGGTGACCTCGTGCGGCAGCAGCCCGCGCGGAGTTGTGAGCACGGACTCCGCCGCCGTGTTCAGGCGCGCCGTCACCTGGCCCGTGATACCGGCTGGAAGGACAATACACACGATTAAGTTTCATTCTATCAGCTCACCGCTCGCTATAGACAAGGAATTTATCTTCACACGTGAAGACCGACAATCTTGCGCACAGTACAGTATGAAAGGAACTTCATCCCACGCACGCTTAAGCTGTGAAAGGAACTCCCTGCCGTGTTGTCCCAAACAATTACAATACGGGGTTCTTCAAGAAGGTTCCTACAGGACCGGCAGCACGCGACTGTGATGCACCTGGCGTTGCACACATCAATAGGCCACGGTATACTTTTCATCAAGCGCTAAGTGGTATGTAATAATACATTATTAATTAATGAAGTCTCGATCTAATGTTTAAAAACGCTCACAACGTCGATGTTTAACAAGAAAAATATGACGGTCTGCGAAACCTCCGCCAAACCCTTGTAACCTAGAACGTTCCGGACTTAGATGCATACAACGTACATATTAGGTGTAAATGGGATATTAATTAGCTCTTTTGATCTCTGAAATTCGATGATCGTCCTACTAATATTATAAATGTGAAACTTTGAGAAGATATTTAGATGTTTATAAGCCATTTACGCTCAAATGACTGGATGGATCTAGCTTAATCTATATATATACATATGAATTCCTATTTCCCTTGGTCACGCCATCACGCATGAACAGCTGTACCGATTTCGCTTATTGTTTTTTTAAATATTCCTTGCTGTACGGGGATGGTTCTTACGCAAAGAAAAATTTAAAAAAAGGGTTATGCCGTCACGCAGCTGTCGATTAAGAAGGCATCGGCAATTTTTGTATAGAAACTAACGTGAGTCATTTTACAATTCGATAACTTTACTACGGCTAAACTCACGTCACTCGTTAGGATGCGCCCAACTAGTTTCGGACCCGACCGGAGTCCTTATTCATGAATACATGAATGAATACATATGATAGGATCGAATACTGTTTTAATCACTGGCCCCGGAATAGAATTTCAGTTGCGAAAACGGAATCAAAACTCCCGCGGGCATCAGTTAGATGCGAACTTTAGCTACATCTCTATATTTACCATTTCGCCTGTTATTGAGCATTTGACTGACTATTCAAATTAGTTACTTTTTACTTAACGTCAAAACGGTAAGTTGTAAGAAGAATTGTACAAAAAAATTATTTATGACGTCATAATATTAAATAGTCAAATCATTTACTTTTATAGGTTGGGTCGATGATTAAAAATAAATAAAAACGATAAAATAAGAACCGACGCAACTGTTATCATTCTCAATTAAATAAGTTCAGCTAAATATTTCTTTTAAACATACATACATACATACATACAATCACGCCTTTATCCCCAGAGGGTTAGGCAGAGGTGAATTAACACCCACAATTCACTAATCTGTATTCGGTCCCACGTAATAGGGGTGAGCCTATTGCCGTATTCCGGGCACTATTGTTGACTCGAGCCACGCATCTGAGGCTGAGTCTGGGCTGTACATATCTGTCTGATGTTAAAGTTAATCAGCCCTATCCCTTAGTCGCCTTGTACGACACCACATGGGAAGAGAAGGGGTGGCCCGAATTCTACTCTGCCGGGAACAACGCGGCTTTTTTCTTTTAAAACAGGAAAATAACCAATTCATTCAAACTGTATGAATTATATTTCCTCTTACTTATATGCCACAGACTAAATTTGCATAAATAAATATTCTACACATTTTTTGGTCTCACCTCGTTATCAACAAATTAAATAATGAAGAAGTTCCGCTTTCGTTTGCACAAGTGACATTGACTGTTATATAAGTACCTTAGTTAATCATTTTCTAGTCAATACAGTATTTGTCGTAATTTCTCTAAGCTATTCGTCTCACGTATTTATATATATTTTTTTTTAATATAAGACTGTATTTTCTTTATTCTTATACAGTAATACCTATACTTAGAATGGTACTCAGTTTTAAAACTCAATTTATTTGAGGACACTTAAATCATTCACAGATTAACATCTGTCTATAAAATCAGATAAATCGAGACTCAGAACTGACTGTCGTTCTAGATTACAGGCCTTAGAATGTAAGTCAAGGAGGGTTTAGTGTATCTAAAGAACTATAACTATTTGACAAAAAAATTTACACTGTCCAAAATTAAATTATTCTTTGGAAATAGTACAGATTCGATCTCATTCAAAATTGTTTTGTCAAACCAGCAGTCTCAGCTTGGCGGACATCGATAAAATCAAGATAATATCTCTTCGGCCAAAGAAATCCCTGAACAAAGGTGTCACGTGATTAAAATGTCATGCACACATATCTTGGGGAGTTCATTGGTCGAAGAAAAGCGAAGTGATATTACATATGTCTATAGTCTATGTCTGCTAGCTACGGCTGCAGCTAGTATTATTATAATAAAAGAAGAACATGGGGTGGTAACTCACTCTGAGTCCATCCAAACAGATCGACGAGACGGTACACGGCGGCAAGCTTGCAGCGCAGGATCTTCTCGCCCTTCTCGTAGCCCACGCCCTCGATGCCGCGGATATCGTTGATGGGCAGCACGCACGCCGGGCCCTGTGAGCAGACAGTGTGTTACATGAGTAGACCAGTAGACCAAGTAGAGCAGTAGACTAGTAGACCGTAAGCAGCCAGTAGGCGGACGCCCAACATCTAGTAGATCCTCTGCACCGTGGCGCTCGTTGTAACTAAATATACACCAGTAGGTATGTGGACTGACCCTCAGACTGCCGGTGTGCAGGCGGCCGCCCACCATCTCGCGGATCCTCTGCAGCAGCGGCGCGTCGTTGCCCTCGTGCGCCTGCGCGTCCAGCACTCGCTCCAGCTCTTCGCGAAACAGCTTCGAAGACATGAGCGCCTCCACGCGCTTGCGCCGCTCCATCTCACGGACATCCTGCAACGTACACAACAAATAGATATTAAAGGTTTTGTTTAGCTGTCAGCTACAGATATCTAAAGTTTATTGTACACTGTTGCAAAACATTTATAACCAGCTTCTTTTAGCGAAAAGCGACACGGTGTCCTGTTCAGGGACCCAAGGCATACCTAAAGGAAGGAACACCCCAGGAACCCCTGATAACGCAAGTAGATTCGCCGTGAGAGAGGTGTACCCTGATGTTACCTACACCTGTTGCACAAAGGTCTGCAGTCCAGGTGCGACAGAGCTCTCTTCATGGCAGGAGCCCGGAAGGAAGGGAAACTGCTCTCCATTTCTGCGGCCGTTTCAGCTGTTTTTGGGCAATATACTCCTACAAAGAAGCATAGCACATGGGAACCATCATCTCGGAACAGTATTTAATAGCGTAACACTTTTCCCCCCGGATACACGTCCACTCCTGGACCGGTCTGGCCTACAGTTTAAACGCTGATGACCAGACGGGTTGGTACAGTGTAATATTTCGAGTTCCTCTCTTGCAGTGGTATAATCTGGATATTTTTCCGTCAGTCGCCTCTTACGACACCTTTCGGATCAGATGGGGTGGTGATAATAAAGAACTTGCCAGTCAGGTTGAAGGGGTAGGTTTATAAAACGATCATTGGGCCCTTCCTTTTATGCGGCAGTGAGGCGTGGCCGCCGTTGGAGCGACACAAGGAGGAGTTGTGTCACGGAGATGAAAATGCTGCGGTGGATGATGGACACTGACTGTTGTGTGACGTGTATGGAAGGGTACTCACGGCGTCAATGTCGGCCGGGCGCTGCTTGAGCCTCTCGTCCTCCTCCTCGGTGGAGAGCGCGCCGGTGCCGTTCGGCAGCGTCTCGGTGTCGGTCTCGGCCATTATGGGCGGCAGGTTGCTTGCTCTGGAAACAATGAGATGGAAACACCGTTACTAAACGTACACTTGAGCACGATCTATTTAGCATTTGTGTAGAAACGTGTATTGTTTCATGAACTATAACAATTTACAATACATGTATGCGAACCAAGGGAGATTGACTAGGCGCATGATGAAATTCTAGTACGCTCTGTGTGCGGACTACGCTGACATATTGTATAGAACAAGACGTCCGCTCGCTCGTGCGTTCCACCACATTGTGATTAGTTGCTCAACAAATCCGTTGTATGCGTAAGGTACGTGGAGGGGCGCGTCATGTGGGCTTAGACAAACTTTACATACTTTCGAAGCTTCTTTTGTCACTGTTATTTGTGTTGACTATTGTAACTGTCAGTATCTGAAAATGTAATTGTGTATAGTCAGCAAAGGAGATACGGTTGCAATTTTTTACATAAAGTTGAATGGAGAGTTGCAACCGATTTCTTTTGTCCGACTGTACCTATGAAATGAGTAAGAGGTTGTACACTATCAACAGCTAAATCCACACTTATGTTAAGATATACATTCTGACTGTTTTGTTACTCAATTATGTTAGGACAAAAAATGCTATACTATCATTACTTTTTTATTACAAGTCTTCGGTTTGTTTTTATTTTTTAGTCTATATTTTAAAAACATCTTAGATTTAAGAGATTTCACTCCGTCATACGCCACATAATTATATTTCGACACATACTTAAGAAGCCAAAGTACATGAGCCTAATGGTTTTAAACGAGGGAAGCGGTTAGTGGGTCGTTTGACCCGAATGAGTGAGGTAATTCTCTCGTTAGACAAAACAATAAATCATTTAATTGCTTTTCTTAGATCATAACTAGAAAATCTAGGCTAGAAAGTGGATAAAAGGGTAGTCTCCTTAGTCAACGGATCCTATTGCCGCCAAGTGGGTACTTAGTCATGGGCTGTAGGTTTCCTGTCGTATAGAGATCAGCCCTATCCCTTAGTCGCCATCTACTACACCCACAGACAGAAATGAGGTGGCCCTTTTCTCAAATCAACACGGCAAATTAAGAATCTTTATCACACTTGTGACACGCTTGCATCTGATGGGCAACGAGCCAACGCCCGAGTACCATCACTGGTTGTGGCGGCCCTGGAGGTGAGAGTACTCACGCTCTCCACCTCCTTCTGCGAGCAGGTCATGCTCGTGAAGGAGACAGCAAAACGGGCGCGGCGCCATGAGCGAGACACATCGCGGGACGATGCGCGCCTCCCCCCTACCGGGGGCGAGTCAGGGACCACGTGGTCCCCCCTCCCGAGGAGGGCCAGACCGAGAGGGATGACCCTAGGTCAGCCGGGGTGCGAGGTGATATGTCGCATGACAACCTCACTTTCGGCCTAGCACTACGACCCACAGCGTGCGGTTAAGTCGGTTCGAGTCCGACATAACCTCCCCCTCCGGCTCTGGAGGGGGGGTATCCGTGGGGACATCACGCGCGTAAAAAAAAAAAACACTTGTGACACGCTTTCAATAATTCGGCCTGTATGTGCGATACCTATGTATGTATGTTATAGGATATTTCCATTCAATACACACTTCCACGGTGGATTCACTTACGAATTGTGCTCACGTATCAAAAACCGATACCAATACAATAATTGTATGGCGTAATGTATTGGTATTCATATTAGAATCTACATTGCGGTGAGTCTTGGGAGGTGAGAATTTACTGGTTAGGTCAGGCACACACTTTGCAAACGGACGTGAACGCTAACGAATGAACCAGCGCCGGGTGAACCTCAAGGGGAAAGAAGTACAGAATAAAACCTGTCCGCTACAATAGTAATCGCTCGTGAGTGACAACACTGTAAAGAAATTCAACAAAATTCACAACGTGATTGGATATCAATCAACATTGTCAAAGAAAAACAACTTAGCCACATTTGTGGCTGTAGTCATAGGGAAATTTATTGATAAACCAGGCATTACTGTAGACTATCTTTATCAAAAGGTCAAAAGTACCCAGAACCGACGCGCTTGTATGAAAACGCTTATGAAAGTAGGAGAAGAGAAAAGGGTGTGTCAGGACCGTAGCAAGTGGAAAGAAGTGGTCTCTGCCTACCCCGATGGGAAAAAGGCGTGACCTTATGTATGTATGTCTTTATGTCTCGGAAGAGTTCATAGGACGACGACAGAGGCGATCTGAACCAGTCACGTTACATTTTTTGTATGACGTTATTTGAAATGGAAAGGTCCTTTAAGCGGGGCGTGAAAAAACATCTGTCGAGGCCATCAAGGTAGAGTACGTTTTTCTAGGAACAACACCTGTACTAGAGGCTACTATTTTTTGGACTGCTCCCTAGTTTAGCACCAGTCAATTGACAACCCAAATATTAAAAAATAAGCAGCTTTTTCCTTCTTAAGCGTTCGAAGCGCATTCTTTACCATTTGTGTTCGTTGTATACGCATAGTAAGCCTTCGTTTGCCGGTGTGTACTCGGTAGTAAATATACGCCTACGTTCGTGAGTCATGCACAATTTGACAAAACGGTGCAGTAAGTTGGCTAATAAACGATAAGCAATATATCAAAGTTAATTAAAATCCGTCTGTTATTGTATTTTTTGCTATATTTATCACTGTGACAGAGGAAAAGTACGAATTTGTAACCGACCGCAAACTCCACCAGCAGTATGCAGCATATTATAGCGTACTGCGAAATAGACTTGAATGTGATAATATTGTTTATTGTTTTAGGTCCACCGCATACGACAACTACAAATGCAGACGCACGCAGCATATACAAATTATTCATTGCTACTACTCAATGGTCCCAATTATCCATATATATACATCGATATATTTTTTTATACAACTGTGTTGGCAGACAAGCACACGGCCCACCTGATGGTAAGTGGTTACCGTGTCCTATGGACGTGTGCAACACCAGGGAAGTCACACTCGTGCTGCCGACTTTGTAAACACAGAGTTTCTGTGCCGTCAGTGTAGAAGACAAAGCAGGAATAGCCTTTGGTCTTCTCACTGCCAGCACAAAACCTCTCCAGTGAGGTCTGGCTACCCTACTTACCGCCGAAAACACAACACGAGGTTGTTACGGCCGCGGTATTCTGTAGGGCGGAGGTACTTCCCCAGTTGGACTGCTCATTTGGACGGAAATACCGTCGTGTCCTACCTTATTTGCGTCGTTTCCTACCTCCTTTTGTATAACAAGTAATGTATGTAATATATATCAAATGGAATTACAGTGGGACATTTTTTAGAAAAAGTAAAATAAGTTAAATTCGAGGAATAATATTAAATACATTTTATTTTATATATTTTTTAATGCGTTTTTATATTCTTAAATAGTCCGAACCGATCACCCAGGAAGAAAGGTGGTTGGTTGCTTCAAAATATTCCTAACTGACCACCAGGACAGTAGGTGATTTGAGAGGAATGAAATTCCTAACTGACCACCTCGATGGATGGATTGAGTGGTAACAAAGGCTGTTGTCGTATGCTCAGATCGGCTTCCAAATGGGTTTATGTGAAGAGAGGACGACCGCACACATATCCATGGAAATAAAACTAGTATCAGGCCCGCAAACCGCTCATTGGTCTATAACTACACCTTTTTATTATTTTTTCTGCGGTGGAACTCTACTTACCCCACTGGCATTACCGTATGTGTGTAGACTTAAGTATATAACCACTTACAGAGTGTTTTGACAAGATTGAGGAGTAATTGTTTGTGGTATACATTACAAATTGAACTTGATCGATATATAATATGCCGAGTCTTGGACAGTCATGAACTAATAATGATTCACTCGGTAATGTCTTTATGATGATTTCTTCATCATAAAATTGTCCAAAATCATTCATTGGAGTTGTGAGAAAGAAGACTTACAAATTCTTCTTCATCCCAGCGTTCATCCCAGTCACATCCGAAGCTTTTCAACTTAGAGTCTGGGGTCCGCTTTTTACCAGTCTAGCTTCGGATTTGGCAAAACTTCGATATTTACCGTGAAGCGACTGCCATCTGACCTCCATAACCCTAAGGCGATATCAAAGCATTGCAGCTAGAAAAGGTTTTGGATTTTTGAGGACTCCAACTACCCGTAACGACTGCCATAGATGTTTTGTATGACAACCGGGCCCGACGGCTTAACGTGCTCTC
The DNA here is from genome assembly GCA_949126895.1 of Eilema caniola. Lineage (NCBI taxonomy): Eukaryota > Metazoa > Arthropoda > Insecta > Lepidoptera > Erebidae > Eilema > Eilema caniola. Next base: position 416,096 of record OX421485.1, read on the forward strand.
CGAGGCCCGACCAGACCAATGCAAATACCCAATTCATGCATACAAATATTTGCATTCGCCGTCTTTTAGGCACGAGCTATGCAGCTACTACAGATACCTACATAAATACTAGCATATATTAATTCCTGTAAATCCCCAAACGGATGTTTTCATGATATCAGGTACCTATTAATACACCTCTGTCTATCCGTTTGGGGATTTCGCCATCTATGACTTTCGGTCCCACGTACATAATAGGAGGCGAGTCTATTTCTGAGAGAGAGTACACTCACCATGGACTGTCAGTATGTCAACTATCGGATCGGGAACAGAACAGCCCAATTGCGTTAGTCGGCTTTTTGCGACACAGGTAGAAATGGGGTATCCTAACTCCATAGCGAACACTATAACTCTATAATACCACAGATAATGTAATATAATTCTTATACAGATGGCAATCAGGAACGAAAAATGGTTAAATTCGTAACTTCAATAAGCAGGCAGGCAGTTTCTTAGTTCAGGAATTACAACTAGATGGCGACATTGTTTTGGCATCTTTTTATAATTTTTAGTATTAAAATCACTTATTAAAGATAAAACATACCCAAACATCATTATATAGTGTCATGTACTAGGCTTACGAACGCTGTGCATATCTATAATTGGGTTATGTACTAGATATAAGCCCACAAAACCTGTTATTTTAGTTTGAAATGTAATCTACATAATCTGTTGATGTGCCTAATAAAAATTAATAAATACCTAAATAAATAAATAAACACATTATTGAGCATGACTGAATAAAACTACCAATATTCTAATCTATATTGATTCTGCCAAATTCTGCAGTAATTGTTAAAGTGACAGACATATTGCCCTTTGCCGCTAGATGGCACAAAAATAAATAAATAAATAGCAATATTGTCACGAAATCTTTATTTATTACTTTACCAACGAGATTTTTTATGCTTACATGCTTACATTATCATATGCATAAGTTCTGAAATAATTTACGTGATTCTAAGTCAGCAAATAAGCGTTTTATCTTTTTTATTACTTTAAATGGGTCTACTAGTGCCACCTATTCATTTTTGGGTATTACTAAAGATATTTTCTTCGTATCGGTACCCCATGATAATACTTAGTACAAGTACTTATCTTAACAAAAAAACGTTAACCCATAGTTCTAAACTAGTTGTTAGTTGGAACCATTACGACACCGGCGGCGTGGGTTACCGCCGCCCCGTAATTATATACCACGTGTAACAATACGGTGTATGAACCAGCTCGTCTGCTATACAGCAAAAAAGATTGATGTACTCTAAACTCGTTTGAAGAGGTCAAAATATTTAGGTAGATTATCTCAGCTACGAAATTAATAGATAACAGTGTTGTTATTCTGTAATAGGTATACGTATTCGAGGAGAATAGACCCGCTCCACCCTTTAGCTGAAATTTCTCCAACCAAATATAAGAGCTTTTTATAGGAGATGTCAATATGATTTCACCTCGCCTTCAGCTGAAGGCAAAGTCTCAGGAGAGAGACCATTACAGACATCAACGATGGTAGGTCTTAGCTTGATGGCGTCATCAGATGCTTTATCACGCCCCGGTTAAAGGACCTGAGACTGTAGGGCGAAGACACACTTACGTGTGCTGCTGAAGAAAGCAAGTGAAGAAGCATCCAAAGCCTGCAGCATGGATCCCGAGATGCGCTTCGCAATTTCTCCTTTCCTTATTTCGCTCTGGAACTGACGAGTTACGGACTGAATTACGACAGTAAAATACTTCGACATGTAGCGAACTTCGAAAACACATAGATCGACAAGTCATTGCTTCGACAGACAATTATTGGACAACACACACCTTCGAATTACCACTACTTCGACAGACGATTATTATACTTAGACAGACAATACTTAAACAAGTCACATCCTCGAATGACCACAACTTCGACAGATTTTTTATCATTCTCCTATTACTGGGTGGTTTAAAAAAAACCACGAAGGCTAAAGCGGGAGCTCTGCTCCGCTCCAATAATATTGTCTGTCGAAGCAATGACTTGTTTTTTTTTAAGTTTGCTACATGACGAAGTTTTGTACTGTCTAAATTCAGTCCGTAAGTGGGAACTGACTACCACCTAACCGCCAATCCCCAAAAGAGAATACTTCGCCATAGCCTCGGCTCGTAAGCTCCAAGCTCGGCAGCTAGAATGCGCGCTAGAACGCTCGTTAGATTGTACGCTAAAACTCGTTCCGTACCTCAAAAGAAAAGGCGGAACGTCGTTGTCTATCTGTCAACACCTTTTGATCAGGTATGAGTGGAAGTTGAAATTCATAAAAAATAGTAAAGTCTGCGACGCCTTAAAGGTATGAAAAAATAAAACTTTTAAGTCAATGCGATCAAAAGATAAAGCCATTATGCATTCCTCAATACAGTTTTGTAAGGAACCCTCCTTGCGCGAAACTGACTCGCACTTTACCCGTTTTTTATTCCACTAGAATACCCAAGTCCGCCAGCACCTAATACACCATACATTAAACATTCTACCAATATGTGCAGTGAACCAGACCTCCGAAAGCGCCCACAGTCACAGCCCGGGCGGTCAAATGTGCGGTCACTGACCGCGCGCCATGTTGAAATTTCACTGACGATTGTATTGTGCCCATTGATTTGCTGTCCGCGTTTAGAGTGCCGGTTTGAGTCCGCGTCACGGCATGTTATGACGAAGCTTATTACATACTAATTTATGCCCGCGGCTACACCCGTGTAATTTCGTTTGTATGATTCTATTTTTAGTTATATCTCTGGTTCTACTTAAGTTATTGCAATCAAACATGGGGGAATTTGTTATACATATGACTTTGAAGGTCATCCATCAAGTTACCATGACTCAAGGTTCATACTAGTCAAACATTCTCAAGTGATAAGGTGTTTTTAAGCCCTTCAGGCTTTCATGGGCTTTGCTTGTACCATAACAATACAGATATCATTATACGGATTACTATTATATCTAGTATAACTCGCTTAGCCCCAAAGGTTTAATATTTTTGTTATTGCTTACCCCTACGAGTCATAGCGTGATATTATTAAGCCTATAGACCTTTCCCAGGAACATACATACATATTTTTTCAACACGCACATATAGCTCTAGAGATTAGCACTTTCAAATACATAAACTTTTCAACTTTATCATTATAATTAGAAATTAGATTGTATTATTTTTGACAATTTTACTTCATGAAAATATTAAAATATTAAAAAATATTAATTTTCCCTATGGATCAGTAGTCCTAAGATCAGTTTAACTGATTATTCAAAACGATAAATTATGGTATTTATTGTTTCTCTAGCACTATTAAAAAAAATGAAGCAATCCTTTAGGTTTCTTCATTGATAGTACAACTTGTAGTACAACTGATTAAATTTATTATATGACCTAGTCACTGTTTTCAAGTACTGTCTTGTAACTAACGACATTAGCACCTGACATGCATTCTGCCTACCCACCTCGGCCCTGACCTTCGTCCGGTAGCGAAGCCCCACCTGTCCCCAGTTGTCAACATCAGTAACACAATCTATTATCGATCTATAACCACATAGGGTTGACAATCTTTATCGAGTCATTTGTTAACCTACATCAAAAACGGAACATTTGCTAGGCTTAGAACACAGACTAAAAGAATAAAATAGATGACAAAGTTATTTGGAATGATAGGGGCCTAATAACGAATTATATATACTTAATTTATCCTACACCACAGTATCATACTATTGATTTTTCTGTACTTTCCTATCGATCCTAAGGTTGTCTATAAGAAATCGCCGTTAGCGATAAGGCCGCCCATTGTATATATTACTTTATACTTATACTCTTTAATTTAAAAACGTCAGACAAACTACATCCAGAATGGAAATCATTGATAAATTCAATGACTTCAAATATAATTAAGTGTTAGACACTGCTTGACCTAATTAAACATAAAAGAAACTATAATTTTAAAGCTGTCAACCCTAAGCTCGACAAATAAGCACCATCGCGCCAAAGAAATAAACAAAACAAACAAAAAAAAGAATAGTGAAAATTTTAAATTTGGAACAGGCGGAAGCGCATTCCTCGCCCGCCCGCCGTCTATTTCGGTCGTGTGTGGTAGACATAATTTTAATAATAATTATAAAAATAGTAATTTTGCTTTTACAGGGCAAGTTATTGTTTTGACAGTCGCTTAGTGCATCGTAGATAATAATAACAAGATGTCAACGGTGCAGCGTCATAGCTTTTTATTAACGTGATGATGTATATCAAGGGCGTGTTTCCATTGTATAACGGGAATATTGTGGTGTGTTATAGAGTGTTACTTTTAAATTATTAAGTTATTTGAATGCTTTCAACTCTGGATGTATAGATTTAGGAGGAAAAGAGGACCAAAACGATAAGGATATCGTTTAAAATGCGGAGTAGGCAATAGGAATAAATATTTATATCTGATAAAATGTATGTACCCTCACACCCACGCCCTCGAGCCTCATTAAATATTCAACTTAGATAGACAAAAACAACTGTCTGTTATCTGCTTCTGTCCTAACACACTTTGCAAGCTTTCCCTGCTTTCTTTAATCCTTTTGTGCAAGCCCACTAATACGATTAGTGTATGTTTTGACTGACTTGCCTGCCTTACACCCTTGCACGGCTCCGCCTGCGTGGATGTATGAACTCGTTTCCGCATATAAAAAGTTTGCCGCAGTTTATAAAAAGTAATCTGTTTTTAATAGAAGTGATATCAGTCAGATTCACTATTTGCTACCGACTAACTCAAAAATCGTGCAGTGCTATCTATAAACGTTCAACAGCACTCAATCAAATAACCCATCACAGTCCACTACTGGACATAGGCCTCTCCCAATGTTGGCAAGCTCTGGCCTACTGTTTCCCCGGTGACCAGACGGGTCGGAATAGTTTTATTTCGAGATTACCTTCTCTCGTCTTCGTATGTTTCCGTCAGTCGCCTCTTACGGCACCCTTCGAATGAGAAGGGGTGGTGATACTTGTATGCTTTCTGCTTTAACACACGGATCGTGTGCAACACTATCGACACACAATAGAGACGGTTTCGGAGGCTCGGTACTAGCCCCTGCGCCCACGCAGGTCGTCGACCCGTGACTCACGCGCCCTTAACGGGGACGAGTGGGTTCGAGACGATGCCGTATTTGTGTAAGATTTGAAACAGTTGATGCTGGAAAAGAGATAGTATGAAATGATACTTTCATTTTTTTAATGCTTTGTGATGATAAGAACTTAGCAAGTTCAACTATAAACTATCATTGATTTCTATGTACGATAGACAAACTATTCCCTCGCCTGATAGTAAGCTGAAGGCAAAATCTCAAGAAAGAGGGCCATTACAGGCATCCACAATTCTACAATGGGGACACTCAGCTTGGCGGCCTCATCAGATGCTTCCCTCCGCGCTTAATGGACACGGGACTGTAGGAACAGACAAACACGTGTGCGAGTAAAGACTTTTAGGACTTAATGAAGAAAAAAGTTACCTAAGCGCTTAGAAGGAAGAACAAAAAAAACGCCTGTTTGTCTGAGGCTAGATATGGTAACTGCCAAAAGTTAGCGCTATCAAATCGACATCATTTATTTAGTTTCATTCGTTCCGTTTTTAAAGAATATTGGAAACGATTTTACTAATATTTGCTCTAACCCCTCCAGGTAAGTTAAATTGCTTGTGTTAGGAATGGTTTCACGTCGGTAATGGCCAAAATACGAACCCTAACCTAACCTAACCTTTCCTAAGGCCGATTCCTTAACTACCAAGCTACCGACGCTTTTGTATATAGTTACCGGCATAAATATCTTGTCCCCAAACACATCACAATATGTAGGTGCTTTTTATGTGCGTTTTGAGGCCTCATGGTCCCATGGCGATGGAGGAGAGCTCAAATCCACCAAACATATATCAAACCAATCTACGCACCAGGGCCTCATTTCTCGCGAATTGAGGTCAAGACACTGTAACTATACACACAGAAGTGATTGTAACCAACACAAGATAGCTATCTCAAGTGCTAATATCACTAACATATGTGGTCACTTATAAATAGTCTAGCAAATAATAAAGTAAAACAAACTGCACCTCCCTCAAAACTTTTGGTGGATTCTACCTTAATCACTAACCCAAAAGAAATTTGTGATGTTTTTAATAATTATTTCTCTACCATAGGGTCTACACTAGCAAACAAGATACCAAAAAAATATCGTGACACGCAAACTATAAACCATAAAACACAAGCAACAAACAAACATGAACTATCCACATTGTCCCCGTGTAGTATTCAGGAAATTACTACTATAATTAAAAACCTCGACCCAAACTCAAGTAGTGGTATAGATAAAATTAATACTAAGGTTATAAAAAGCCTACAAGACATAATCTCATATAATTTTGTAAATTGTTTCAATAAATTGTTAGATAACGGAGAATTTCCAGACTCTTTAAAAATTGCCAAGGTAATACCGATTTATAAATCGGGAAATAAAACGGACCCCGGTAACTATCGTCCTATCTCTGTTTTGCCAATCATGTCGAAAATTTTGGAGAAAATATTACATACCCGCCTTTTAGACTACCTGAACTCTTTTAATTTTATATCGGAACGCCAATACGGATTTCGACCTAAACACAACACCACTGCGGCTACTATTGACTTAGTGACAAAAATTAGAACTAACATAGATAAAAAAAATATAGTGTTGGGGATTTTTATAGACTTAAAAAAAGCCTTTGATACCATAAGTCATACAATGTTATTAGAAAAGTTAGAAAACGCTGGTATCATAGGCAATGCACTCCAGATGTTTAAATCTTACCTCACAAACAGATTCCAGGTAGTTAAAATAGGCAATGTTGAAAGTAATGCTTCACCAATCACATATGGCGTTCCACAAGGATCCATATTAAGGCCTTTACTGTTTTTAACGTACATAAATAGTATTACCGAACTAGGGTTGCATGGCCATTTAACATTGTACGCGGATGATACTTGTTTGTTTTACTTTGGAGCTAATATACACGATGTTGTTTCACAAGCCCAAGAAGATCTGAAGTCTCTGTTTTATTGGTTCCAATGTAATCTATTAACTATAAATATATCTAAAACTTGTTACATTATCTTCAAACCTAAAAATAAAATAATTCCGCAATATAACCCATTAACAATTGATAATATACCAATAGAAGAAAAATCTTGTGAAAAATATCTTGGTCTGAGGATGGACAATTATCTCACTTTTAATAAACAAATTGATCATGTTATAAACAAAATTTCAGCACTTATTGCATCACTTCAAAATATAAGTCACTGTACACCAAAAAAACTTCGCTATACTATATACAATTCTCTTGTCAAATCACAACTACTATATCTCATAGAAGTATGGGGCAACACTAGCAAAACAAAACTACAAGAGTTGCAAAGAGTGCAGAATAGGATCATAAAGACACTGTTTCATTATCCGTATATGACACCAACCCACAGAGTATATAAAGAAACAAAGCTTATGAATGTCAAACAACTATATCTGTACACCACTTGTATATTAATTAGGAAAATTATAGACGGAACCATTCACACTAATATAACTTTTATAAAAAAATCAATGATAAGTAAGCGTAGTCTTCGTCGGCCTAGTTTGCTTGTATTGCCAAAAATACGTACAAATTACGCAAAAAGAAATATTACCTATGAAGGAGTAAAAATATTTAATGATCTTCCGTCTGAAATAAAAAATGTGAGCTCGTTTCGCGCTTTTAAATCTCAACTGTCAGAATACATACTAAATTGAAACTCAAATCACAAAAAGATACTTTTGAGATTGAAACCGCCAAATGAGTACCCCTCTTTGAATTTTCGGTGGCCTTTACTTTATGTTTAAGTACTTTTTTGTTATGTTCTCATGGAAGTGACTTTGTATGTCTTATTGAGAATAAATTCTTTAAACCTTATATCATGGCACCCTGGCCGCTTGCCATAATACCGCTCTGTTCATAAGGCTGACTCATCATCACGACCCGCCATGGCGTGGCATGGGGCCAGATAGCGACCTTATTACACCAATTAGTGGGTATGAATGTAAACGAGATGTAGGGTCAGGGACCTACCTACTGTGGATTAAGTGGTTTGTGTAAGTAAAGTTAATAAGGGCCTTGGTGATAGACACATACCTCGATGTAGTTTTAGGCTCTTATTCCAGAACGGTACTTAGTTCTAGGTCTCGATTAATCTGAGAGACATTTTCAAATATTTCTATAAAATCTGTCCAGCTTAATTGAGATTTAAGACTGAGGCCCGTATCCTAGATTGCTACTCAGCTGAACCTCAATTTCTCTGGGGAAAAATTGTATACACATATTGAAAAATTTGACAGGTTGTCTGGCAGATTTTCTATACAATGTTTCTTTAGATAAATCACGATTCAGATGATTGACATTCTACAATATGGGCCTGAGTGTCGTTTTAGAATGTGGGCCCCATATTCTTACTAAAAGCAAGTTTGAAGCGTCAGCGGTAGCAGTCCGAGTCTGTCTTGCAATCGATTCGTATCCTGGGCTTTACACTATCAATGCCGGTGTGAAAATACACTCCTAAGATAAGCAACTTAGCTTATAGCTTAGGGGGTCAGCAGGGCAGCGAGGGAAATACCTTTTTGAGCCACCGCCAGCATTTTAGATCTGAAACGGTAAGTAGTATTAGTCGGTTGAGTCCGACATACCTGTCGGCACGGGATACTCGTGGACTGTGCACAAAAAAGTGGGAATAAAAGTTATTTTAGTTACCTACTGATATTCTTTTAAGAAATGGAATCACTTGTTTCATGAGACCAACTAATGTCGCGTGATCTGGGTGTTTGATACTTCTTTGCCTATCCCTTTGGTTGTATTCAAACTGGCCTAATGTATGTGGCTATGTCTCATTACAAGAGATGGGCCCCATCGTCACGTTCGACGTCATGTGTATCGATTGTCCGTCTATTGTGCAGCTAATGAGTGCAGGTGGCCGCTTTACGAGCCATTGTGGAGCTTCGGGCTAGCGATTATGTGCATACGTGTTGACATCATTTTAGATGTAACACTAGTCATTACACGTGTCTTAAGTAATTTAATAATTGTGTATAATCAGAGACTAGGCTGCTTTAGATCGGTCGTTCTGGAAGACTATAGGCTTATGTTCAGCAGTGGACTGTGTGCGGCTGATATGATGATGGTAAATCAGAGGACCACTTCTCGTTACAAGAATCAGTTCAAAATATAGTCTCGATTTGATATTATTCGACCAAATCTCAAAAAAAGGTATTGTCATAGCAAAATTTTCATAGAAATCGCAATCTTTTTTTACATTTGAGCAATTGAGATTAGATCGATACTGGATTTTGAACATATTTATATTACGAGAATTGGCCCTCAGGTTGTCCATAGATTTAAAAAAGAATTGGTTCTATTCTAAAGTTTTTTGGTCCAAATAGCGCTATGTTAAACGTTCCAAGTTCATTTTTATTAGAAGAATACCCGGTCTTTTAGGTCCTTCTACCTATGCCAGTATCTAAGCAATTCGTACTGGAGAATATCCTAGCTTCTTCATCCTAGCGTTAATCCCAGTTAGGGTTACCATTTAGGATTCTGAAAAGTCCTGACAAAAAGCCTGACATTTCGATAGTCCACTTGGTTGCAATAGCATGGTATTGCTCGGGACATAATATATATCTTGGACCTAATGTGGTCTAAAGGCGCATTACACAATTATTGGGTGTCTATTGAGGATAGCAAGGAGTGCTACTGCGGTGGATCAAACATAGATTATTACAAAACAATCCGTGTGCGAATTCTACAAGAAAACTTTTAATGAACCCGAGTTGCTCAGTAAAGTATGTACTAGTGTTAAAAAGTATAAACATTAATATACTTACCAAAAATTTGCGTTTAGTAATTTTTTTTTTACAGAAAATACCTATTTTAAGTTTGAACTAGAGATTTATTGTTTGATCTCTTAAGTTGATTGTTAAAGAGGATTTGACATTTTGTTTTTAGATAAATAACATGTTAATAAAGATTAAAGACTTATTTAATGTAACATAGTATGTAGTTCATATTCCTCATATTAAATCTAATAACAGTAAATCCGGACAAATTAAGTAGCCGGACAAAGTCCGGACATGTCCGGATTAATCCGGACGGGTGGTAACCCTAATCCCAGTCGCATCCGAATCTTTCAACTTGGAGTCTGGGGCCCGCTTTACCAGTCCAACTGTAGATTTGGCTCCCACCACAGTAATCGGGGTCCGAATAATTTATTAAGAATGTTTTGTCATTTTTTGTATACAATGGAAGTCGGAGCCAAAGTAAACAACAATCTTATTTTACTTAGCACCAACTTCAAAAATTTCTTGTTGTAAGCACCACAGTACTTTATACACTACCTAATTGACATAAATCTATACAAAGAACAATCATATAACGTTTGCCTACCCACAAAATCAGATCACTCTAATTGACATTAATAAAATCACCATAAAAGCTGACAGCCATAAACCTCGTCTGCATGGCGTGTAGCGACGCCCGACAGACGACCAGGCGTCGAGGGTATGACGACCCCTATCGACCGACCTTCGCGAACTGAGGGTAGTTGTACATTAAAACTGTTCTTAAGGGAACGGTTCTTGGAATTTACTAAGTTAATTTATGAAGTTAATTTTCCAAGAAAATTGCTTTCAAAATAATAGCTAAAATTTGAAGCGAATGACTTGGTACAATCGGTGAAGTGCCACCGTTTCGCTATAATACTAATGGAATTAAACCAGTCGGTTTAGGTCTAAACATTATAGATTAATACTTTTTAAAAAACTGTTTATTTTATTATTAATTATTAAAGTTTTCGGGATATTTACCATGTAATGATTTATTGAGTTTCCGATATTTCGGCACTGTTGCTGTTTATATTGTTAATTGGTTGCTTCGTGGAGCTAATGAAGCACATATATTCAATATACACGTATTCTTTTCCACAATATTTTAACCGTCGTTATAAACCTTTGTGAATGCCGTGGTTGTCGCGAGGTACAACGAGTCAAGTTAAAAAATAAAATTCTCTGAAAAAGCACAACTGTATTTTAAATAATTTTTTGCAGGAAAACTATTTAGACGATGTTAGGAGGAAATGGTTGGGATAGCTGGAATAACCAGGGCCAGACTAGCACAGAAGTGAGACGACTGGAGAGTGCTGATGGAGGCCTCGCCAAAGGGTAGGTAGGTAAAGACTGTAATTATCCGAATCCAAAATTGTGATTATTCTAATTAATACATAAAAATTTGCATAATTCTCAGTACTACAGCATCTATTGGAGCTAAACTATGTCGATGCAAGCGTCCCATCCCTCACGAAGCTAAAATTTCCATGTGCTTCTGCGTGTCGAACCCTTGTCTGGATATAAGCGTCCCAAAGGATCGGGTATCTTTTTAACAAAAAGAAACTTGGAACATGTAACTCAGTGTTATTTAGACTAAAACTAAGCATAACATTTAAAGACGGGTTCTTGAATACGAATGAATACTATTTTGTCGTCAATATAATTAAACAGTTGTTTAAGTATCAGTAAAGTAATATACAAAGTCTACCTAAATAAGCTGTTCTCCATTGGACAGGAAACATACATGCCATGAAAGACTACCTAGTGACGACCATTGACGATTTTGCTTACTGTTTAACACACTTCTGCCTACCCCTTGAGGATATATAGATGTTAGTTTATGTGCAAACAAAGGCCAGTAACTCGGGCTACAGAGCACTGCGGTACGTGCGTGTAACTCGTATTGATTTCTTTGTTAGTGTAGTGGCGCTCAACGTGCGGCCGGGCCCACGTTGGGCGCCAATTTTATACTATTGAATGAGACTTCAATCATAGCTTATTTTTACCCACATACATATATATATTCTAGCCTGTAAATCTCCGAAGGGATAGGTAAGAGGTGTTTAAACACTTGAGATTTCGCCAACACTAATTTTGGGTACCACGAAATTGGGAGCGAGCCTATCGCCGTCAAGCGGAAGTAAAAGCTGGAGTGGTCCTATTCTTATTCACCGGGAGTATTACTTATATTATAGCTTAGACGTTAATGGATTTTATATTCTCTTTTGTGTTGGCCAGATGAGATAACATAAGCCAAAAATAGTCATCCTTCCTTACAAAACAATTTATTAAGGAAAAACCGTACCTACACGTACAAACTTCTGACGCACAAATTAGTAGGTTAAACGTATCTGTTTACAACAAAACGGAGAATCCTTTTACCTATACAGTAACAACAAACAAAGACATTGTCTCCGCGATGTCCCTGCCCACCCCAATCCCTTAGGGCGTGGAAGTAGGTCAGTGATGTACGCAGTACTTATACAAAGGATAGACTGCGAACTGTTCATTGTGACGTCACTATTTAAAAATTGGTGTCTTATAAGGACAAAGAAGGAATACTCAAACAATATGTATAAAAATATAGTATTTTCGTGTTTATTGTCGTTAAACTCCATTAGTATTCGATGGATAGACGAGCTATTTTGACAGTTTGTTGCATTTCTTTCCTTGTGTCGGGAGGACAGAGTACGGTAGTCGGTCCCATAAAAGCTGCACAAGACCCACTTAGAGAAGAAGTAAGCGGAACACTTTTAAGTGCGGATATCCCCTCAGAACCCAAACGTGGGGCCTTTATCGAACTCGAACCGACTAAAACTGTACACCTTCTAGGTATCTTCGTAGTGTGAGATTTCTTAAGGCATTATCTCTTGTAACTACGGCCAAAGCAAAGCCATCTCCGGTTTCAAGATGGCACCCTCGTAGTAAGCAAACCCCTAGCTATGAAGTGTAAGCCTCGGATGCAACCGAGAACAACGTTAATACTATAATGATAACCTTACTAGTGGAAAAAAAATGCTTCGAAAATACGTTAAGGACATCTTAATATGTCACGTGTAACGGAACATCCATTTCACGAGCTAATTCATCAGCGTCACGCCACAAAGTGTCGCAGTTTTTACTCATTCTACAGTTGCTATGGACACTCCTGCAAGTTACATTCAACTGTGGCACACCCCACCTGCTGGCGGTGGGGGTGGGGTGGCTTCCGGGTCACGCCTCGCCATATAACCGGGGGTGGGTAGCTTAATAATACTTAATTGGTTAATAAAAAAGTGTTTCCGCATGTTTTTAAACGTTAGCTTGGGTTATTTTTGGATTTTCTATGGAGAAGTAAGTACATGAGTTCAGTCAAGGCTCAATCGCAAAACTGAACTTCGCAAAATATCTAAGACACACAATTTCACAAACAAGGAGGAGGACACGACCCACACACGACCGTATTTCCGTCCAATTGAGCAGTCCGACTGGGGAAGTACCTCCACCCTACAGAATACCGCGGCCATAATAACCTCGTGTTGTGTTCCCGGCGGTGAGGAGGGTAGCCAGAGCTCACTGAAGAGTTTTTGTGCTGTCGGTGGGAAGACCTAAGGCTTGTCTTGCTTTAGCTTCTACACTGACGGCACAGAAAGTCTCTGTTCTAACGCGAGTTCGACACCCCCTGGTGTTACACACGTCCAAAGGCCACGGTAACCACTTTCCATTAGGTGGGCCGTGTGCTTGTCTGCCACCTAATGTGGTATAAAAAAATCATCATCAGATGAGTTTCATCTAAAACTTTAACTTTAGAACATCGATCCACTTTCTTTTCTATTTTGATTAAGTTTATCTTAGCTTTTGCAGGAACGACAGCAGTTTGAAGAGCCTGCACTAGAACTCCTAACAATTAGGCTTGTCATGAGTTTAACAGGAACGACTGCCGTCTAATTTTCAGTCCCGAAAGAACAACCTTTGTCAGAGCTTCATACTTTACTCAGCGGCTTCTCTAGACAAGTGGCAATTCGTTGGCCGGCGTGTTTGGTGGAATAGAATGACGAATGTATAGGATTTGACGGGTATGCTCGCAGGTGAGGTTAGATTTCCCCCAAAGATCTTGTCAAGATTCCAAGCCCTCTACAGGCTTTGCTTCTAGTCCTATACTATACTCTAAGGTCTTCTTCATCCTAGCGTTAATTTCAGTCGCATCCGACACTTCCAAATCAGAGTCTGGTGTTCGATGTACCAGTTTAACTGCGGATTTAACTACGATTTTTTCACTCTAAGGTCCTATACACTCATAACGCAAGCTGGCGTATCCCACCAGGTCCTAATGCCAACAGAGTATACACATTTAAACAAAATGCAGTTATACTGACTCATAAACATTGAGACGTAAATATCTCAGCGCGTTCAATACTATTGCAAATAGGTTTACGAGGCCATCAGCGGATGAAATCGCTTCATCGTTGTCTTAAGCTGTGTACATTGGTCCAGCACGATATCGTACACAGAATGTGACATATTACTCATTGATAACATTACTACCTACTACTTCATTAAAAGTAGCGGCCCGTGGCGCGACTTTACCCGGGAATGAATTCGTAAAAGACTCCAGTACGAATTTTGCATACAATGTTTCATTCTCATCTTGGTAGTGAAATTTTGGAAAACGTTGATACACCCAATTATTTATTTGTAAACAGATAAAAAATATTATTTTGCGAACAATACGGACTTCCACACAATCTTTTATCCCCTATTTCACCCACTTAGAAATGAAATTTCCATAATTTCTTAGGGGATGCTTACATCATAAAAGGCATTATCTGATAAAATTTGATTTCGTAGGTCCAGAGATATAAGCTCCGAGTTGTTGAATCAGTCAGTGTTGGGCTAAGTAACTGTAAAAGTATAGATAGATGAGAAGATACGTTATTTAAATACCTACTATTATAATGCCAAAAGTGTGTCGCATTATGACAATTCATCGCATTCACTGATTAGTGTATTTCAGTTATACTCAAACTAGCCAGGCGAATTATCCTTTTTTTATACCAATTAGGTGGCAGACAATCACACGGCCCATCTGATGGAAAGCGGTTACCGTGGCCTATGGACGTGAGTAACACTAGGGTACTCACAATCGTGCTGCCGCCCCTGTAAACACAGAGAGCTTCTGTGCCGTCGGTGCAGAAGACAAAGCACTAATAAAGCTTTGGTCTTCCCACTGACAGCACAAAAACTCTCCTACTCAAATATCCTCGTTTTGAGTGACCGTTTGTAGCAGTGGCTTGCTGTTGAGGTAAGCTGTTTGTGCCCCAAATATACTCCCAGGACAACTATGTGTATTATATAATGCAGTCTCGTTCGACCAAACAAATAATATAATCTTCTCAACGTTACACAACTTGTTTTAACAAAACGACCTACTGAACTCTCGTGTCAATAACCCCAAATCTTTATTTAAAGCTTTCTAGAAACAATATTTGCAGTAATGCTAATTAACGAACAAACATATCGAGATCTACGACCTACATTCAAATACGTTTAGGATTTTGACCGTTAGGGTCTTTTCATACCAGGGAGCAAATGCTCGCGCAGTATAACAAATAACCTTATTCCATACGCTCTTGAAGTATGTAAGGAAAGAGTGAAATGGGGGACTGTTTTCTCCGACTACCCCGGAGGGAAATAAGCGTGCGTAGTGTAGTGATGTAATTTTTTGAGAACCCTAAAAATTCTCTATAACCGCAGATAATATAATATAATTGTTATTCAGATACACAGTCAGGTACAAAAAACGGTTACACTCATAACTGCCTTCTGGCAGGCAACTTTTAGTCCGCGGGTGTTGCTACTAGATGGCGACAATGTTTTGGCAAGCTTTTCTAATTGATACTATTAACTTTATTCTTTATATTTTTACTTTAAACTTAAAAATTAGCTAATTTTTAAGTTTAAAGTAAAAATATAAAGAATAAAGTGCACATTTTTTTATTATGAGTGAATAAATGTATTAATATTTTAATCTGTAATGATTCTGCAGTAATTGTAAAAGGTATACTTGGACTTAATGCTTCCTAAAATCACGAAATCTTTATATACTTACATGCCTACATTATCATGTGTTTAAGTTCTCAAATAACTTACATGATTCTAAATAGGAAAATAAGCGTTTTGACTTTTTTCCTTTTAATGAGACTACTAGTGCCATCTATTGATATTTGAGTATTACTAAAGATATTTTCTTTTTATCGGTACCCCATGCTCCAACCGTCTGTCTAATCTATAAATAACTACAAACACAATCACACATTCCAATCACACAATATTAAATCATTAAACGCTCAAGTATGCGTCGCGTCGTCGCCATCATGACATGACACAGAGAGTGTACAGCAAATTATTTACGTCAGCATGTTACTTGTGGAAATAGAGGCTAGTAGGTAAGTGCATCATTACGACATGTTGTAAGTGGGTAGGCGGGTAGAGAGGACTGTTTATAAAGACCTCAAATGGTTCAAATTTTAGATATGAGAATTAGGGATTATATGGAGTCCAAAACACTGTACAAACCTGTTTTTGGTATTCTATTATTTTTTATATATAACTGTGAATGTTATGTATCACCTGATGATATACCTAAGCTAAAGGTAAAACCTCAGGAACGAGGGTCACTATTACAGACACCAACAATGGTCAATATAACAGCCTCGTCAGATTCTTTTTCACGCCGCGCTGTTAATCCTGAGACTCAAGGAAGGAGGAAATACTAGGGCCGATGAAGAGTTAGAAGACTTTGTTATTTCGAAAATAGCTAACGATAAAAATACCTTTTAGGCAAGTATTCTAGAATGCATTCTGTATTTATTCTCAGATAATCTCGATTCATCTGAGGAAAACTTATATAGATAATCTGACAGCAACCTGTCAAATTTGTCGATGTGTATTCAATATTGTCCCACGTAAATCGTGGTTCAGCTGAGTGGCTTACTAGAATACGGGCCTTAGTCTTTTAACAATTAACGCACTAAATACAAGATTTCATTAACACCGTCTTGTACCAGTGATTCACACATAACTGTAGGCATTAACCTCTCTAAACAGCCGCGGGCTTAAACCCGCGACCTCACATTGTGTTCTTTTTGTCGTAATGTTTGTTATTTTCTGACGAAACTGAATAAATACGAATATTATTATTTGTAATATCGCGTTTTATTAATATTTTCACATCGTTAGATTAGAATTTTATTCACGTCAATAATAATTCTTATGTAGCAATGTTTCACCATCATAGATTGGTATAAGCTATGAGCTTAGGCGGAGACAGCCTCTGTGGCGCGGTGGTAGTGCATTCGACTGCTACGCAGGTGGCGCGGGTTCGATTACTCCTCGTGCAAATATTTGTATATTTATTTGCATTGGTCTAGGTGTGGCTTAAGTCCAGCAGTAGACCGTGGTGGGCTGATTGCATTGGTTTGGGTATTATCGAGAGCACGTTAAACCGCCAGTCCTGTTTGCCATACAAACATCTATGGCAGTCTGAATATAATAGAAAAAAATGGGTGAAAAGGTCCGTAATAACGTCATAAATACCGAATTCGGGCTCTTCAACGTCAGCAACAAAGACTGGTTGGAGCCTCGAGGACTTTATCTTTACGGTAGACCTACTTTTGGTTTTAGTCAGTTAGAACCAAACATACCCACTGCAGCTACACCATCAATTCCAGTGAAATGAAGCCCTGAGGAGTTTTCACACGTATATTTAGAAACTAGCGGCTCCACCCGCCTGAATGTCGATTATCGCGACCAAATATAACTCAAATTCGTTCTTAAGATCTATGTCGGTATACTAATTTTCATCAGGTGACACAAATTCATCCCCTACCTGAACAGCCTATGGCCTTTCGCAAGTTCTACAGCAAATTTCTGGAAGATCGCTTCAGTAGTTTAATCCTGAAAGCATCACAAGCAAAGTTACTTCCTCATTCATAATATTAGGCTAGAAGTTTGGATAAAGTACTGCCAGTCCGCTGGACGCGTATACCTTACACCT
This sequence comes from Eilema caniola, assembly GCA_949126895.1. Taxonomy (NCBI): domain Eukaryota; kingdom Metazoa; phylum Arthropoda; class Insecta; order Lepidoptera; family Erebidae; genus Eilema; species Eilema caniola. Next base: position 434,078 of record OX421485.1, read on the forward strand.
CAACGCTGGCATACCGCAATACCCTGAGAAGCAGTCCAGATAGCATCACCAGCCCCTTTGTCTCGGGCGCTGAGTCTAAACACAGACGTATTGCTCTCGTTTCGTGTGCCGACCCACCGGAGTACAACTTTCATTTTTATGACTCAGCATAGGTAGATAGGTAAATTGTATTTAAATAATAATGGGTGAAGTCTAGTTGTTGATGTGACGAATTTGCAATGTAAAAGTCGTGGATTAAAAATTTGGCCATTGACACGAGAAAATTCACTTCCATTGAGGTTAAAACGAGTAGTTTTGGTAAGGTCATGTGATGGAAAGTGGTTACCATGACCTATGGACGTGCTAAATACCAGTGTCATCACATTTGCGCTGCCCACCATGAAGAAACCGTCTAATGCTCTTCTGGAAGAATCCCATATTATAGTCGCTTGGAAGATCCACACTAGATAGTTTGGCGACACATCCACACTAACGAGGTTCTAGCTTTTTTTTTTAACGTGCGGGATACCCTCCCTCCAGAGCCGGAGGTTATGTCGGACTCGAACCGACTAAACCGCACGCCGCCTGTGAGTCTTTGTGCTAGGCCGAAAGTGAAGTTGTCAGACAACATACCCCTCGCACCCCGGTTGACCCAGAAGAGATTCTAGCACACTACATATGCCTGTCTACACCTCGATCTACAGTAAGCGTGATCATAATAACAGTTTTTTCGCTCAGTTATGATTCAGTGCGGTGGCCAAGGCCCCTTCCGCTCACAGACCTTGCCGGCTATTAGGCGAATCATTACGCTGCGCACTGTGGCAAAAACAGATTGCTTCATTGACACATCACGAGTTTGCACTATGCTGCCTGTAGCAACTGATAGGGTCGTCAACAGTGGGAATATAATAGACTAGTTATGAAAGTGAAATGACATTCGTCCGTCCCGGGGGTAAGGTGGGAGTCGCCGTGGTTCCCTCACCAGAGGGGACTAACGGGAACTCAGATGTTGTCCAGTGTCAGCCGAGGTAGGAGAGAAGTAGGGCACGTTAAACCTCGGCCTAAAGACCTGAGACGGTGTGCGGATTAAGTTGGTTCAAGTCCGATAAAAGAGGGCAAGGAGGTGTCGGCACTGAAGGACTTTATACAAATCGTTACATAACAAAATGCAATATTCCGTAAGTATACGCGTTATTTTTTTGACTTAATATTTATTTTTACATAGTTTACTTTTTTTGTAATGGCATACCTAATGATAAAATTAAAATAATATATCTAATTTAACACTAAGTAATCTGTTATAAAATAGTGGTTCTTAATAAAGGTAAAACTTAATTAATGAACAACAAATATAGCTGTCAGTTTATGAACACTTAAGTCTTAAAAATAAAGTTGAAATTTCTTTAAACAGCATATTTTACAATTAAGTTTTAAATATAAATAATGCAGTGTTTCTAATATTTAACATAAAACATTTTTCATAAAAATAGGTATAGTAACATTATATAAAAGTGTAAAACTAACTTGGAGAAAAATAACTGAATTTACAGATTAACTTTTCTGTTAGAAGTCAATTGATTTCATCACAGTAGTTCAGGCAACGTGAGGTAGCTATTCTCCATCGAACTCATTAAAAAAAAACGTCAATCGAATCATAAATGTCAGAACATGTCAGTTAAGAACCTCCATGTTTTTGAAAGTCGGTTAAAAAGCTATATAAGAAGTTTAGATTAGTGTATAAGTGGGAGTTTGTTACTCAATTACTCAACAATAGATGTACAGATCTGGATGAAATTTTACAGAGAGATGAATTTATTGTTTGGAATACTACTCAGATTTCTTATTCCTTGAATATGTTCCTGTGGGTCCCCGGCATTTGATCTGTGGGTGGAGCCGGAGCAAGAGCTCGTAAAAATAGGAATTTCGTTTCCAACAGTGTTCCATGACTGCATAATTTTTTATTATGAAAGTGAAAACATTGTCGAACTTAAGACCTGACGCCAGCGATCATCGCTACGACTGCGCCAGCGAGGCGTAACTTATGAATATAAAAATATAGCTTTCTACTTTCAATTTCTTTAGAGATAAAGTACTTATAAATGTACTGTCACAGACTTTAAATATGCATATTAAGTTGATTATTTCCGTTAGTCTAGGCTAGGCGGCTGCTGTGTTGAGCACATTTTGATTGCAATTAAATTTGCGATAAACCCGACTGCTGTCTAAAAAATCTAAATTAGTTTGACAGCAGGCGGTACCCATTAATTGGCAGCACTCGGGTTTACTTGTTCGATTTTTACACAGCAGTCGGGATTTTTAACTGTTTAATATTTTTAATTGCAATTGTCATTTGCCTAGTAGGCGGTACAGTGGCAGCGTGGTTAACGTGGCGTCTGGGCTTCGATTACCGTTTCGGGTTATTCTCGCAACTGCTGTCCATAATTTACGGAATAAGATTCCCGTGTAGTCCACCATTGTTATCTGTTGGGGCATTTATAGGCAATGTGTGCGCATTCATTGTGATATCATAGATATATTATAATTGGCAAAGAGTTGGATGTCATTGATCTGAACATGAAGAAATTCCACCTGAACCAATTCAATTTTTTTTCCTATACTAAGTGATTTGAATAGTTAGAAAGCTAAACATTCAACTATTTGAGCCAAGTAATCAAAAATGTATGGTTAATACTAGCTGTTGCCCGCGGCTCCGCCCGCGTGGAATTCGGATTGCGGCTATAAATTGAGATGTTAGAGCTATCCTATCTTTTAAGTTGGAACTTATTTTGAAGGGTTACAAAATTTTATCAAAATCCGTTCAGTAGTGTATGAGTTTATTGCGAACATACATCGTGACACGAAATTTTTATATTTATATATAGGACATTTTGGATTCGCGCTGTAAGTGAAAGGTCGTAGGTTCGAATCCCACGTGAATCAATAAAAAAAAAAGACGGGTTGCACTCTGGGAGTGCCGGCAGAAGTGAAAACATTTTCTTTTTTTCTTTCTTCGTTATATACATAGAAAAAGATAAAAAAGAACATACCATACCATACCTATAATATAGCGCTAATCATAGAACCTATCACTTATACTAACCTATGCTAATTTTCTGTCAGAAGAAATAAATAAATTTTGAAAAGAAAAAATAAACACAAAAAGTAATAAATTACAGAAAGAAAAAATAATCATAAAAAGTAATAAATTACAAAAAGAAAAAATAATCACAAAAAGTTTCAGAAGGCCAGGTGGTTTGAAGCCGATACTATCTGAAACTATAAGGACTTACAGTCGAAGTGCTTACCGTTTAAGCTACGACGCTATTAATGGTAAATTGCAAAATAGATAGTATTTACCTAATCTTGTATGACGTCAGTCGTCGGTTACGGTTCAAAGGTCAACTAATCCTGACGCTTCCTTAACATTTTACACCCATCCAACGCCGCTAAAGAAGTTTTCACTTCAAAAATCCTAGCTTAACCGATTGCCTATTAAGCTAGGATTCCTAGCTCAAAATTTCATTTAATAAAGATACTTTGGTCAATTATATTGCGTAAACTACCAATGGAAATAATATTCAAGACGCATACGCAAGCATGTACATAAAATATGTAAATGATATGCTCTAAGCTGCTACAGTAAACGACTATGTATAGTATACGGCCCTTGTCGCGTGCCTCGCCCATAATCTTATACAAATGTGTTAATTATACTGTAACAAGCGCGGCGACGTGCCACTGACAGCGGGGCTGGATATCCGCTGGAGCTTCAATATTTGTAAATTCTTTCTTTTGACGTGTTAAGAGAGAATGTAGGAGTAAAGTGAAGGAAAATGATAATAATACAGAACAAATTGGTTGATTTACTTTACTAAAATGCGCAACAACAACAAAAATCTATGTCCAGCAGTGGACTGCAGTGGGCTAATGGACTAACAAGATGCAATGCTGAAACGATACAATTTTATTTCTTTACCACCACAAAAACTAGCCTTACTATTTATTTTTTTAAGATTTATGCGCACACAAAACATACATAACATACATTTTGAAAAATTGGTATATTAAATTTCTAAAGAAACCGCCGCTCTTTAAGTACTTTAATTTAAATCATAACCTTCCAAATTCATTTAACCTCAGAACCATCCTCTAGAATGCTGCTGCTGCTGTAGAATCAACTCTCTGCTATGATTCTTCCAAGCCACTATGATATGGGGTTCTTCACGAAGACCTTTTAGGAAACAGGGTCGGCAGCGCGAATATGATGCTCCTGCTTTTGCGTAGAACACGGTAATCACCTTCCATCAGGTGGACTTTGTCTGCCACCTAACTAGTTTAAAAAAATTACAAAAATGCACTAATCAAACACGTGCTTAATTGTCTCCAATCATATTCACAATGCCACGCTGCCACTGTGCCCACGCCTCACGCTCAGTAGATCTGACATTGACATTAATTCACTGGTGACATCACTGACACAGGCGACACACACGTTATGTCACTGCGGTCGGAAGCGGCGGTGAGTGGGTTCAATGCCGGCCGTTGGGCCCTTTGGGACCGTTAGCACTGGTAGCTTACCTAAATATATCTGGTGGAAGAAATTTGATGACACAAATTTGTCACAAATTTCGGCCGGGTGGGTACCACCGTGCATAGTAATCCAATCTCGGTTGGATTGCGTTCAGGGGTCAGCAAGTGCATAGCATAAAGTTTTAAAGCACGGGCATACTTAGTGTAATAGCTGGTACTCGAATCCACGACCTCTCAAGCGCTCATCCGACAGTATACCATCAAATAAATTAAAATGGCAAGGTAGGGAGTAACTGAGAAAATGACATCTGACAGGAATTAATGTAGGGGAATGACATGTTGCGCCGACCCCAAATAATTAGGACTAGGGCAGGTAGAAGGTGATGATGATGAGTTGTTGCCTGCAGCTCCGCCCACGTGGATGTCGGTTATCGCGACCGGAGACTTGGTTTCCCAAGGTCTAGCCTAACTCTATAACAAATTTCATCAAAATCGGTTCTGTGGTTTAAGCGTGAAAGCGTCACAGACAGACATAGTTACTTTTGCATTTGTAATATTAAGTAAGGAGTATGGATAAAACGCATTTATAACATAGGTAAGTAACATGCGTGTCTGTCTGTCTGCATATCACAATAGGAGTGCAGGAAACTCGGCACGGCAGGACGCACTCTATTACCACCGCAACGGAAGGTGGAAAAAGGGGGGGGGATAGGAAGGTGGCCACCGGTGCGAGACTGGGAGAGATACAGATCTATAGCATGGAATATACAATCATGGTATTACTCTTTTGTTAGTCTTTTAATAATCCATTATATATAGATTGCATTTTTTTATTCAGACGTCAATTAGACTTCACCTCGCCTGATGGCAAGCAGAAGATATGAACCGCTTTTTCCAAGATGGCGGCCGAAGGGACAAAGGTTGCACCCCCACGAACCTGGATTTAACTTTAAACTGACATGTACTTGATATGTAAAAAAGAAAATTGCATCCTCCGACAAATGCAACGCAAATGTAACTTTTCAATGGACTATACATTAGATTTTAAAATATCGAATTTCAAAACTAAAATATTTCCTTTGAATCGAGCCCTGTTTCTTCTCATCATCTGGTATTCTGCACCAGCTCACGTGTTTCCTCCTTCCTAAAGTCCCGGCTCTTTTAAGCGGGGCGTGAAAAAGGCCATCAAGCTTAACGCCACCATTGTAAAATGGCATGTGTCTATAATGGTCATTCCTCTTTCTTTCAGCTTACCATAAGGTGAGGTGAAGTTAAATTGACCTACACACCAAAAAAACTAACTATCAACCAAGACATGCCATCGCAATTATTTCATTCATTAAACTTCAAATATTTTATTAAAATAATGTATAATAACTAGGCGCAACTATCCTCAAACCTCCCCGCCCCTCGCTCCGCTCGCATACCGACACGCTATCCCTCCATGCCCCTCATTAAACATTCCTCAATTAAAATTCACTCACCATTTCCTTCCTCTATTAGTTCATAGATTGGTGTCCACTGCACAGCGAACAGAAAAAATAAAAAGTCTATTCATAAATTTGAATTTGGAACAATCTCTCAGTCATCAACGAGCACTTTATGCAAGCAGACGTTTATGTGCAACAATTAAGTTTTAAATTGGAGCAGTTTATAGGCTCATTAAGACGTGTTAATGATTGTAATTAATCATGTTTATTGCTTTATTGACAAGTTTAGTAAGGAAATTCGACGGATTGCTGAATCGTGTAACATGGTAGTGTATAATGTATTCGGTAGGTAATGATTGGATTGGGCGATTGGAGTAAATCATTTGGTCTGAGGGTGAACCCAAGTAAGACTCAAGCTATAGTCATTGGCAGCCCTTACGCTATCTCAAGAATAGACTGGTCGCTTCTCCCTCTAATCTCCTGTGATGGTACAAATGTGCAGTATAGTGACAAAGTCAAAAATCTAGGCATTTATATTGACAGTAGTCTTTCTTGGTGCCCTCAACTTCAGGAGGTCAGCCGCAGAATGTTTGCCACAGCGGGGTCCCTGCGTAGGCTCCGTAGCTTATTACCCATTACTACGAAAACTGCGCTAGCTCAATCTCTTTTTCTTCCCATTCTTGATTATGCTGATGCCAGCTATCCAGATCTCACCGAAGACCAACTAAATAAACTTGGGAGACTCCAGAATCTCAGTATCCGGTTCATATTTGGACTTCGTAAATATGACCACATCTCCGAATATCGTGAAAAACTCAAGTGGTTACCTATACGCCTTCGCCGAAATGTTCATATTCTTTCACTTCTCTATAACATCCTTTTTCATCCTCTTACTCCTGTCTACTTAAAAGAACGCTTCACTTTCCTTTGTGATTCTCATTCAAGGACCCTGAGATCGTCAGTGAATCTGAAACTGAAAATGCCTAGGCACTCCACAATGTTCATGGACAAATCTTTTACTGTTCAAGCTGTCCGATTGTGGAATGCCTTACCTGTCACTATAAGACGTGCGCAATCAATGCCTGTATTCAAAAGATTGGTTACGGCCCACTATCTGCAAGAGAAATGATGTCCTTTCATATATTAACATACTTTTCCCTTTCTCTCTCTGTCTTGCCTAACTATGTCTTTATTATGTCCAATAGCATGTAATATTTATGTACTACTCTACTAATTATTATATGTATAGGAAGTTTATAAATGTGTACCTAAGTCTATGTAAATATTTACTACTCTATATATTTCCGATGTCTTGTATAATATTATTAGTATGTATGTTTTCTTATGTAATGTACCTTTATCTGCGTACCTTCAATACCTATTTATATATAATCACTTCCACTCATTATTTTAATAAAAGTACACCAAACTGCCCCATATTTCTACGCCTATTTCTTTCTCCATCCTATGGTTGCCTGTAAGAGATTGCCTCAGTGCGATAAGGCCGCCAATTGTGTATCACGTGTGTTGTACCTACCTCTAAGTTGTAATTTATGTTTTTTTGGTGAACAATAAAGAGTCATATTATTATTATTATTATTATCTGAGGAATGGTACACCTCAAACCAAACTGGCGGCTCGGCAGTGCGTATGAGTGCGGATTCATGCCAATCGGCGTTCGAATCGGTCTCTTAACTCATTGAAATACATAAAACTATTATATTTAGTCACCTCGCGACGATAGTTGCTTAGAAGAGAAGCCGAAACGTCGGGGGCTTAATGTTGATAATCCATACTGATATGTGTGTGTATGCTTGTTCGTCTTTCACGCCTAAACCACCGAACCGATTTTGATGTAATTTGGTATAGTGGTAGATTAGACCTTGAGAAAGGACATAGGTTATGTTTTATCGCGATAACCGATATCCACGCGGGCGGAGCCGCGGGCAAAAGCTGGCACCGTATCAAAGTTAAACCGTTTAAAATGGTCTTATTTCAATGAGTGATATTCACGTAAACTATAGATGGTATCACGTTATCTAATCAGTTAATACCGTAACCGTTACGTTGTTTAACTTACCGGTACTGAGATACAAGGAGAGGAATCAGTCCGCTCTCAGTCTCAAGGGCAAGCCGTTTGTCACCGGCTTGCGGCTAGTACTCTGTCATCACATCATTCACATCGGTTACTCACTCACAAATATTTTTTATTTTTTTTTGTTCTATTAACTGCCTAGGCTCTTTACTGAACGGCGCCGTTCAATTAGCGGCCTGAATGGTGTTCAGCCATGTAATTAAACGGCTAGGCAAATAGCTTGGATCGATGACGTTTAATAACTTGCCTAGCCATTTAATCAAACAGCTATAAAAATGACTTATTTCTGCGTGATTATAAGAAAATAACCACGAAGGTCTAATGCGGATGACCGCACTAGACCTTCTAACCTAACCTATCCAAGTCGGATTGCGCAGCTATATCAATAAACATTTCACTTATTTTCTGTCAATACATGTCTGCCAACCCCCTCGGGGATTTTACAGGTGTGTATGTATGTAATTTTCTGTCTTATTTCGGGGTGGCGTTCCGTCTTACGAGTGGCCTAAGCATTAACCAGCCAGGTTATTAAATGTCGTTAATAAATGTTACGGCTGATTATTATTCAGGCCGTTCATTGACGCGCCGTTTAGTTAACTGCCTAGGCAGTTAATTAAACGGCTGATTAAACTAGTTGACGGCGACATATCGATAATGTATGATTTGAATTCACATTAATAGTGTAACACTTACCGGGATATTCTGATCCCGCGCCGGAATGCTCGGCTTTCGTCAGTACACGGCGATCATGGCGCTTGTAACAGTGCGCAAATATCGGTCACTCAAGATATCCCGTTGAGTATTATTACACTATTAATATATCGATAATATCATAATCCTTAATGCGAGTTTCCGATTGCGTCCAAAACCAAAAGTAAGTGAGGTAAAATAGTATTTCATCTTGTACATGTTGTAAAGTTTAGTAGTCATAATTGGGAAATATATATTTTTGCTACTTAAAATATAATATCTGTCACCACATATGGATCTGCCGCCAAACCTATCTAAAAATTAAAACCTATTTTACTTGGTCACGCCATCAAGAGTTAACGGCTGGACCTATTTCGCTAATTCATTTTTGTTTTGTTTGTTATTGTCAGCAGAAGGTTCTTATGAAAGAAAAAAATTTAGAAAATTTAAGAATAATTAACCAGCATATCAAAATTCTGTCAATCCCTACAGAATATCGCGACCATAATAACCTCGTGTTGTGTTCCCGGCGGTGAGTAGAGTAGCCAGAGCTCACTGGAGAGGTTTTGTGCTGTCAGTGGGAGGACCAAAGGCTATTCCTGCTGTCCAAACTGAAACACTGTATTTGAAGGGTCGGCAGCGCGATTGTGATGCCTCTGGTGTCGCACGTCCATAGGTCACGGTAACCACTTTCCATCAGGTGGACTGTGTGGTTTTCTGACACCTAAGTTGCATAAAAAAAAACAAATAACGTAACTCGCTTATTCTCCAAAACTACATATCTACCAAATAGAACGTTACTTCACAATAGGTAGCTATAAATGTTATAGTTATTTTTTCAATCCGTCTGTTGTACACCCTGGTCCCCTCCGCATAGCGCCATCCACTAATAAAACGCATTATCGATCGCGACTGGCTGGCGTCGCGCACAGACCAGCACACGCAGAACAGACAGTTTCATTTCATGTTTAAATACCTACCCACCCGCACAGAGTACGCAGCATATTTTGGATTAGATATGCCAGCAACTTGAGACTTCTGAAAATAGAGTAACCTGCCTAAGTTATGTCTTATAACTTTTGCTATCTGCAACAAAAGTGCCTTCAAAGTTAAAAAAATGATTAAAAGACAGACGGGTAGAGACCGATATTCTTAGCAATCCATGGATTCTCCGTGCGGGTGCCGCGTCCATCGCGTTGCCGAGTTGGGAACTCACAGTGCCTGGGACTTGCGACGCAAGTGTAGGTTTAGAATGCGCCCCTTTTGTTTATGTACCTAGATTTATTTAAGAAAGGTATGTTTAAAAATCGTATTTTTTTTTGTAACAAGTACCGTGTATACGTTCATATCTCTGGCAACTATTTGTATTTAACTGTATTTATTAATTAGAAAATTATGATCTTCATATTGAAAACATGTTAGGTCCAATCCCTATTATTCTACTATATTACTAATATGTTGTAAGTATAGAAGGATGGATGGATGGATGGATGGATGGATGGATGGATGGATGGATAGATGGATAGATGGATAGATGAATGTAAGTTACTCTTTGACGTAAAAACTACTGAACGGATTTTAACAATATATACATCAGAATAACACATAAGGCTACAATTTTTAACGATAACCGATATTAAAGCGATAACCGAGATCCACGGCGGTGGAACCGCCGGCAAAAGGTAGTTTATTATATTAGGATAAATAGTAGGATACTGTTATAAGAATAAAAGCCAGAAAGTCCACGGAGGCGAAGTCGCAAGCGCCTCTAGCGGTAATCATTCACCCTATGATCACCTTTAGTCTTTGCCATTCCACCCTTCCTATCAACTAACGACGTTCTCAAAGTTAGCGAGTCAGGGCACTCCGGGCTCGCCCACGAGTGCATCGTCTGAACAACATTTATTTTTTACACCCCGAGGGGAGGTTTTATGATGAATTTTTAATAAACCACGGTAGACTAGAAACTGGAATATAAAGCAATTAGTGGAAGGGACACTTGGTTTTTTTTTTAGTAATTGGTGAGACATGGAAGAACTTTTAATGGTTGTTATACTTTGCTCAGGACATAATACGTGTGGGCTTAGATCTAGGTCTTATTTTTTGCTCCGATAGGTAGGTACAGGTACATTTAACATTTCCTAAAATAAAGTACTCCAAGTTACACCCTAAAACACAAACTATCTCTAGGTACAGTCGACAAACGAGATACGGTCTAACTTTTTAATATAAAATTGTATGTAAAGATGCAACCGTATCTCATTTGTCGACTGTACACAGGTCAGTGTACTGTAAAAATTCCGTCAAAATTGTCTATATTGTCTAAATTGTCAAAAAAAATCTAAAGAATTGTCACTAAAAAAATGTCTAAATTGTCTATGGTCAACATACACACAAACATGTGTCAGTATGCGTGATATTTCCCCCTTCTGTACGAATATATTTTGCGGTCTAGATTAGTCAAGTGCCACAAAATGAGAAGTGACGCACTTGTTTACACTTCAACCATTCAACTGTGTATAATAAATCTATACGACGACGTGTCGGAGGGTGCATGAGTGTACAAAAAGGTATTGTACAATTTATAACTAGGATTCAGAGTTATGACTAATTTTCAATTAATTTCAATTAACCTATTGCAGTCGAATGCTATACATACGCATCTAATAAATACCTCAATTGTTCTATCAAATATCTACTCAACTCTATGGAAAGTTCTATTTTTTTTTCAGCAGCCACTAGTCTTTGATAAGATTTTGAATAATGAAATAAAATAAATTATTAAGAATATAAAAACCCGACTGATGCTGAAAAGGTCAAAACAAGCTTTATAGCAGGCGGTACCCATTAATTTTCATCGGGTTTGAGATTTACAAATTGGTACCGCCTGCTATGAAGCTTGCTTCGATTTTTTCAGACTCGGGTTTTTTATCACTACATAGTATAAAACAAAGACGCTTTCTCTGTCCCTATATCCTTTTGTATGCTTAAATCTTTAAAACTACGCAACTGATTTTGATGCGGTTTTTTTTAATAGATAGAGTGATTCGAGAGGAAGGTTTATATGTATAATACATGTTTAATATAGTAGAGAGTGCAGCGGGAACGGGATCTGACGCCACGCTAGCGGAAAAATATTGGCGGTACGAAGTTCGCCGAGTCAGCTAGTTTAATACTATTTAGTTACGACTTGTGACATATATAGTTTTTGTAACCGTCTTCTAATTTCCTTCATTTTGATACCCCACTCGATAAATTTGAGTACTTTTGTTTGATACACACATTTTTGCGCCAAAAAACCAACATATAGCTTTTAAATAAATAAATATATAAATACCTTCTAAATATCTCTATAAATCTTCTAATAAATGAATACCTTTCATTTGAAATATGAATCATTGAAATCCGTACAGTGGTTCAGAAGATAATTATAAAGCAACGAAAAACATAACCCTTCTTGGAAGTCGGGTAAAAAAGAAACATTTAACGTAATGGTCGAATTCCGACCATTCGGTGACCACAAATTAATTTAATTTTTTATAATAAATTAATACCATTGGTTTGATGTCAAGACACAGTTATTTCACACCCGCAACACGTCCCACGACAAATAACAACTTTTTTACCAAACCATTTATGATTTTTACCAAACTATTTGTTATTTGTACCAAACCGTTTGGTATGCGTGTTAAAAGTACCTAACGCTTATAAATACTCACTCAATAAGACGTGTTGAGCTGAATCAGTGCGACGCCTTCCTTCGATGCATGCACGGTACTGCAACAAACAAAATGACACATAAGCAAGCTGAAGTGGCAAAGGGCTGGCCACGTCTGTCGAAGGACCGATGGCCGTTGAAGAAGTGGAGACCGCGAGAAGGGAAACGAAGGGTAGGACGCTTCCTGGCCAGATGGGCCCGGTGACCGGAAAAAGGTGGCTGGGACGGACTGGATGCTTAAGGCGGAGGATCGTACGAAATGGCGCACATTGCGAGAGGCCTATGTCCAACAGTGGACTGCAGTGGGCTAATATCGTAAATATCGAAGTTCAGCCAAATTCGCAGTTAGACTGGTAAAGCGGACCCCACACTCCAAGTTTAACTGACTGGGATTAACGCTAGGGTGAATAACAAGATAACATAATACAGTCGGAATGGACTGACTCAGTAGCGTAGCGGTAATGAGTTCATCTGATGTGTATACGGTTCGATTCCTAGTCGGGGCAGTGATTTTTACTAAGTATTTAAAAAGCTTAGGCCCGTATCTACCGGCACTCAGACAGATTGACACATTTGACAGACTGTCTCTACGAACTGTCCTAAGATAAATTGAAATTCCAATTTGAGCACCATTCTAGAATGCGAGATTAAAATATTGCAAGTAGTTCTCATAACAAATAAAAAAAAAATTAAATTGTTACGTATTTTTAACATATCACAAAAAATCAAAACAAATAGTTCGTTAATTTCGTTAGTTCGTTCGCCAATTGGTTGTGCAGGTCAGATGGCACTCGCTTCACGGAAACTATCGAAGTTCATCCGCATCACAGTTAGACTCGTAAGTCGACCACAACAGACGAAAAGGTATCAGAGAATGATGAGCACAAATAACCACAGTTTTAACAACAGGTCAAACCGGCCAACGAATCGACATGTTGACAGTGCTGTTTAAACTTGTAATACAAATAGTGTCAAACGATTTATTGGAAATCGAGTGTGTAAACATTGGGACTAGGACATTGACACTACTGGCCTTCTGATTTTTATACAACTGAGGTGACAGACAAGCACACGGCCCACCTGATGGAAAGTTACCGTGGCCTATAGACGTGTGCCGACCCTGTAAATACAGAGAGTTTCTGTGCCGTCAGTGTAGGAGACAAAGCAGGAATAGCCTTTGGTCTTCCCACTGAGGGCAACAATACTGTGTGCTTTGGCTAACCTACTCACCGCCGGGAACACAACACGAGGTTATTATGCCCGCGGTATTCTGTAGGGCAGAGGTACTTCCCCAGTCGGACTGCTCATTTGGATTGAAATACCGTCGTGTCTTACGTCCTGGCTTATTCGTTACACACCACAATCACTATATTCCAACCCTATTTGACGGATTTTCGACAAACGCGGTACCCTAAAACCTATTAAGTGTAGTAGTACCAAACAAACGGACACAGCCGTGTCTAACAGCTAATGTAGAATCTAATTTGTAACTCATTTACAAGTCGTAAAAAAATCCACTCGACTATAGCGACAAACATTTATAATCCAACTTTTTCTGTAATACCGTATTCAACTGTTTTTAGGGTTGCCAACCTTCCCAACTAGACGCTAGAATCATCTACGCTAAGCTAAAGAGAGATTTGTTTGTAATTAATAAACTAAAAAACTACTGGACTGATTAAAAAAGAAATTCACCAATAGAATGTCAAATTATCACTTAGTAGCATAGGCTAATTTCAATCCCAATATTGCTATGAGCTCAGAATGGTAATTCTTTTAACTAAAATCCATCCAAAAATCAGTCTAGACCTGTCAAAATCAAATCGAATGACAAAAACGATTTTTTCGTAACACAAATTTCAAGACTTTTTGAGGCTTGGCTTTGTAAAAAACAATTTACAAGAATTTGCCCTATTTGCATTGTAATTGTAAAGTTTGAGTTTAGATCGAGATTAAATTTTGAATAGATTTTTATTAGGACAATATTGATCTTTGTCACACTTGCACTTCGGATAAACATACATACATATATTCACGCCTGTAAATCCTTGAAGGGCAGAGATGTATTAAGACCTACAATTCGCCAACTATAATTTTCAATCCCACGTAATAGGGAGCTTATTGCCGGGTTAAGCGGGCACTTACTTTATCAGATGAAGAACAGCCCTATCCCTTGACCCCCTCTACGACAGCCACGGGAAGAGATGGAACGGCCTTATTCTACCAACACAGCTTCGGATATAAAACCTCCAAAATTCCTATTAACTTAGTTTGACAACCCTATATTCAACAGTTCCGCTCCAAATGTCGGGATGACGCGTGACGTCACCGCCGCGCCTGTCGAACCGTAACGCGATCGGCTCACTCCGCCAACAATCGGCTATTGTCGGGACCTGCGCAATGCACATACGTCGATTACAGTACTGCGGTTTTTTTTTTTTAAGATGTGTTCTTCTCTGAATTGTGATTGTGTTAAGTGAGCCGTTGTATGAAAGATATTATCTTGGATATTGCTTTTTCACGCATTTCAGTAATGTTCAATGAGAGATCTGTTTTTTATAGAAGTGTTAATCCTGTTTTAGCCAATGAGACAAAATATAGAGTTATTAATATTAAAATGTACTTTAAAGGGAAATGGCTCTGGATCAGCCGAGGTGCAAGACCCCACCTCGACATCTGTAGACCTAAGTTGAGTGAGCTTTTAATCTGTTTCGTCTCCACCGAGCGGTGGTGGGGTATCCAAGAGAATTTCCCAACGAAAAAAGGCACCTTAACTAGTTACATCAAAATGTTCGTAAGAGACTATCCAAGAAACTTTGTGTTTACAGGGTCGGCAGCATGAGTGTGACTCCCCTGGTGTTGCACATGTCCATAGGCCTCGATAACCACTTTCCATCAGGACCGTGCCACCTCGGTGGTATAAAAAAGAACTATAACTTTTTAAGATATTCTGAACAGCACTCAGATTCCGCGTCTCTTACTCCGGCTCTCAAGATCGATTGTATTCTATATAGATGGAAGTTCTAATGTCATTGTGAGATTCACAAGTTCACAACTGAGCGTTGCTCTAGAACACGGGCCAAAGTGTGGGTGTAGTGTATAGGATCCCATCAGAATCTCCAGGGTTAGTTGATTGACGAACGTGTCTCTGGCAGAAGTTTCACCCTCGGAGACGAGAAGTTGTTGTCCAAATCACATGTTTATGTATCCATTAAAATAATCACGCGCTTTTTACTAACTCAGCAGTAAAATTGGTCTAAAATTAGTTGTAGAATTTAGATATATATTCCAACAAGCAAACACACAATTGCCGTACGTTGTTTAGACTTCCGCCTATTGAGCGGATCTGCAGCGCGGCCTCGTGAGCTAATTCTGTTGTATGGGACTGGTAGATATGGTCACCATAGCATAATGGACTCTGACCTAATGAAACTTTTAAATCATTATACATATATTATAAACAGTTTTTGCCCACGACTCCGCCCGCGTGGATGTCGGTTATCACGACCAAACATAGCCTATGTTCTTTCTCAAGGTCTAATCTACCCCTATACCAAATTCATCACTATCGATTCAGTGGTTTAGGCGTGAAAGACGGACAAACAGACACACACAGTTTGGATTAGAGCTATCGAGATATTTACCATGTTGTATTGGTTTCGAGTTTTCGCAATGGGTAAATGTAAATATCCCGCTACCTCTTATAATATTGTGAGTGACCATGATAGTTCAAATACCTACATTTAACATATCATCATCATCATATCAGCCATACAAAGTTCACTGCTGAACATAGGCCTCTCCTATAGACTTCCAGCACGACCGATCTAAAGCAGCCCGCATCCAGCGCTTCCCGGCGACCTTGATGAGGTCGTCCTTCCGCCTGGCCGTTGGGCGTCCTACACCACGTTTGCCCGTACGCGGTCGTCGTTTCAAAACTAGTTTGCTCCATCGGCTATCACTTAATATATTAAATACTTTTTTCGTTTAGTACTCTGTTTTGGAAAGTGGGTACATTATGGACGTGTGTAACATCAGGGGCAGCAATCTCTTGCGTGCTCGTGCTGCCGACCTTGTCAAATCTTATAATGCCTTTCTTAAAGAACCACATATTGTAGTTAGAAAACCCACAGCAGGGAAGTCATTCCAGCAGGGATTTTCTTCTGGTGATTGGTAGGACAGACGGCAGTCTTATAAAAGTAAGAGACGATATTCTTAGCAATCCATGGATTCTCCGTGCGGGTGCCGGGTCCATCGCGGTGCTGAGTTGGGAACTCGGGACAGTGCCTGGGACTTGCGACCCAAGTGTAGGTTTAGAAGGGGCCCCTTTTGTTGATGTACATCAACACTCACCTTCACTACCCAAGTTCCCCTCCCTGCCTAACCAAATTTGATACGAACCTACTAGTGCCGCTTTAGACATTCGTCCTAGTAATGAGCTTATTGTAGCTCTCGATAGGCCTAGATCTTTAATTAGGTTATAGAGAGATTTAGCTGGTATACCTCTAGCTCCCACTTCTACTGCATACAAATTAACCACGTAACCGTTTTTGATTAATTCGTTTGTGAGATCATAGTATTTATTTTTCTTAAGTGTGTGGTCCTTCGGTATATTTGTTTCCCACGGTACAGTAAGTTCCACAAGGACCACATATTTAGTCGTTTTCGAGTATAGAAATATGTCCGGTCTCGATGACGAAACCCCAACATCCTCCGGAATTTTATAGTGCTTTTCATACGTGTCGATTAGGAGAGTCCAATCTGGGGCAGTATCTAAGATTGAATAAGGTTTGTTCCTGGATTTATAATAATATATATAATACTTAGTAGTATTAAAGGAAGTAGGAGATGGGTGGTAATATTCATGTTTTATAGAAGCTTTTTCTAATTGGGAGATGCACAGGTAGGCTCAAAAACTCAAAAAGCTCAAAAACTACAATATAATTACTGAACCAGTAATGTTAGGATATGGATAGCAGTTATCAGCGGCACTGAGACACAAACACAACGCAAGTGGAGCGATACCCCGCGCCGATAAGATACCGAATCACTTCTTGATACTATAACATATTGTTGGGGTGCAAGGACCTGTTGGCGGCCGGGGCCCGGTTAGGCACAAGGATGTTCAAAAAAAGGAGTTTGACGTTTAGCCAGCCTAAGATATAAGTTAAAGATCATTGTTCGACCTAGGACGCTGTTTCGTTCGCAGAAAGAAAGAAAGAAAGCCTGCATACATGAA
This sequence comes from Eilema caniola, assembly GCA_949126895.1. Classification (NCBI taxonomy): domain Eukaryota; kingdom Metazoa; phylum Arthropoda; class Insecta; order Lepidoptera; family Erebidae; genus Eilema; species Eilema caniola. Next base: position 451,759 of record OX421485.1, read on the forward strand.
CGAAAACATGGCCGAGATTGACCATTCGCCACATGGCTCTCTACTATAAGTGACCCGTGACTTGAACACTCTTGTATATTGCCAACCAGACAATCCAAGTTAGAGCATTATTAGCAAAAATGGACCACTCTTTTGATAAGCGGTTCCGATCTGAGAAGATTCCGGCAAGGACGGCAAGGAGCTCAATGGTTTTTTTTTGCTATAATTACAAAGTGTAATCAAATCGTGCGCGAATTTGTTCAACGATCGCTTCGATACGGACGATTTTGCTTCGATAATGCGATATTTCTTGCACCTTATGCTTCTTACCTTTTCTGTACATTATAAGTCTAAGATATCTCACGTCTGATTAACCCTGAGGTAGAGTATATACCACATTTAATACCTTCAATGAGAACTACTATTAGAAAACGTTGAAGCACTTTAATTCTAATAACAATGTTAGTCATAATACACAATATTGTAACACAGAGTATGATTTCCGAAACCAATTTGTTCCATAAATTCGAAACACTGACTCACTTACTTAATATAGATATTTTAAAAAGTGCCCTTACTTATCACTGCCTTTGAAGTATAATCAAATAAAAGATAGCAAAAGAAAGACATAACGTAATTGATTTCTTAACTAAAGCAAACCATTTCACAAAAGATCCATTAAAGTACTTGCATATCAGTAACAAACTAAGTTATTTCAAAGAATTCCTCGATAAAAATTAATAATTCTTCCAGGGCCGACAACAAGCGCATTCACCCTACAAATTTATCAGTTGCGTATAGGAATGTTTTTCGTCAGTTCATATCGGCATAAGGCTTTCTTTTGTATTACTAAAGTGATTCACGAAATTTCAATACTCTGTAACATGTCATGTTGCCTCTCGTTCTAATGTGTGAGAGAAAGGGAGAGAGAGATATCGTCTAAAGTTACAACTGCTTGAGGTCTCTATTCCTGGTATTTTATAATTACCCGACTGCCGAGAAAATGTTATTAATGTTATATTATCACAGCAATATAACGCAGTCGGTGTCGACGTCCTTACGTAACTAATGAAACTAGTAGTTTAGTGAATGAGTTTTATAAATGACTAGCTGATGCTCGCGGCTCCGCCCGCCTGTTTTCGTGATTTTTGGTCTCTCCGGTTCTATTCAACCAATTGCGATCAAGCAAATGTGAGACTTGACTTTCAGAATCTTAATTTAATAAGGAACCGAAATATGATTTAAATATTCTCAACGTATGGTATGTATATACAATAAGCTGATAGCAAAGTCTCAGGAGAGAAGATCACAATTACAGTCAATAGGTCACCATTGCAGTCCCCAACAATATTACAATGATGGCAACTCAGCTTGACGGCCTCATCAGATGCTTTGTCACGCCCCGCTTAAAGGACCCAGGACTATAGGAAGAAGGCAGCTCGAGACCTGGTGAACAGTCCCAAGACTTTATGGTGGGTGTTATACCCCGGCACCATACATATACAACTATAGTCCATTTTTTTAATTTCAGATAGTAAATTCACAACTGCAAATGTCAAATTGTGAAATTATGATACCAGCTTTTAGTGGTTAGTGACGTGCGCGAAACTATCGACAATGTTTGTGGCCTAGATACAAGTGGTTTATCTTTATTATATTAAAAAATAAAAAGTTAAAATTAATATTTTTTTTAGTTTCGTACACTATCCATTTATGCTAACTATAAAACAACCAACAAAAATCTGTACAAAATTTTATTTATCAACAACTTTCGATACTGGCATCACAGGTAATGTCAATTTACTATCTGAAATTTTTAAAAAAAGCAGACTATAAAAAGATTGAACTAGTAAGCTATTATGTGCAATAATAAACGAGCATTCATGTCTCTCAAAACATTATATCTGATCACCACTATCTCAAGTGATGGTATGATAGAGTACAATCTACGATACGACACACCCAAATTGTTATTATCGTGAATAAGGTGAATTGTTATGATTCCCTCATTTGTCAAAACGCATATTTCATTCAGTACAGCTGAAAGAGAATATTGTAACAAGGATTGAAAAGAATATGCTAAGATGGTTTAAGCACTTATTGCGTACACACCAGTACCCCTAGCACGAACAAAACTATAGTAATCGTATTGAGAGAATGGAGCATTGTGATTGGCCGCCTGCCAACTGTGAACCTGTGTGTATGTGAAGCCGGCCAATCGGAATGCTCCATTCTCTCGATACTGTTACGATAGTTGATACAGCTGTGTAGGGCACAGGTGAATAGGCAGACCAACCGGGGTCGTATCTCTAGCCAATTTTCCAAATAAAATTTTGAACAATGGGCAGATCAGAAGTACTCCAAACAGGCGGGATTGCTTTCAATCAAGTACTGGACAGTAGAGGGAGCTCGCGAAGTGTGTTTTTTTTAGGACGTTAATTTGACTTCACCTCGCCTGATAGTAAACTAAAGGCGAGGGATCTCAGGAAAGAGGGTCACAATTACAAACACGTACCATGTTAATAACGGTGGCACATAGCTTGACGGTCTCATAAGATGCTTTTTCACGTCCCGCTTAAAGGACCCGGGACTGTAGGAAGAAGGAAACACGTGAGCTGGCAAGGAGTTCCAGGTCTTAATCAAACAAAGGAAAGAGTCTCCAAACCGCTTGGTTCTTGAAGGAATATTCTGCACCGTATGCGGGTGACATCTAAGCCCTGCATGTGTTTTCCTGTGTAGAAAAGGAGAGGGACTAATTGAAAGAGCTCAGAACATTCACCATTATAGAGATGGTAAAATACTATGGTAAAAATGATTCTTAGTAAATACAAGTATACAAACAGCTCACTGTAAGCCCCTGCATACCCCGGAGGGAGAATAGCGTGAAATATACATGTGTATATTTAATAACAGTGTCAAACATTAGCTCAAGTTTCGTGAGACACTCGAGCAAATACCAACTGTATTTACTGGCGAGATGGCCTTTAATGTCTGCTGTAATTACTGAACTTTACACCTAAGCAACTATAAATATGAGCTTGTAACCTTTTAGGATCGTTCGGAAGCGAGAAGATGCGAGTTTGGCACAGAGATAGAATATTATAGTGTGTTTTTATAATTTAGATATATACTTTACTTCTGGAAATAGTTTTCTGTGATTCGCAGGAACGGTTTCAATATTCGCAACCTAGTTCCTTACCTACCTTATATCAACCAAAAAGTTCAGCGCAGTCCACAGCTGGACATAGACTCCTAATGTGCGCCATTACCTACCTTACAATTATCAGCATCAAATTAGCTTCCACAGCTGAAGAGGGACAGATCGAGAGAGATTGCCTTGGGTCAGCCGGGGTGCGAGGGATGTGCACTAGCTACTTCACCTTCAGCGTGCGGTTTAGTCGGTTCGAGTCCGACATAACCTCCCCCTCCGGCTCCGGCGGAGGGGGGTATTCTTGCACGATGAAAAAGAGCATCATGTTAGCTCTATTCAAGCGCCCACATAGTCTTTCTCCTATTTTTAATTGAGCTTATATGTCGTTTATTAGCGCTACTTTTCTGTGATCTAACCTCCTAACCTCAAAAGGAAGGTTGCGGCGGAGCCACGTCCCTTAACCAGCTCATGCACCGGCTAACAGACGAGAACTCAACCCCGAAGGTCATCATAACACTACATGCAATAATATTAGTAGTAGTATAGTATAATGACCGGTAAATGATTTCAAACTTTTGTTAAAAATATTTGCCAGCACTTCACTACATAGTATAAAACAAAGTCGCTTTCTCTGTCCCTATATCCATTTGTATGCTTAAATCTATAAAACTACGCAACGGATTTTGGTGCGGTTTTTTTAATACATAGAGTGATTCAAGGGGAAGGTTTAATATAGTAGAGAGTGCAGCGGGACCGAGATCTGACGCCACGCGGGCGGAAAAATTTTGGTGATAAGAAGTTCGCCGGGTCAGCGAGTAAGCTAATATACCTATTTGAAATAAAAATTTCCCCTAATCTGTCAAGTGGAATCATCATTGTCAGTAGTCATTAAGCTTGCAGACGCCATCTTCCCAGACGTGTCGAAGGTCAACTCGTCACATCATTGATCATTGAAGGCACATGACTCAAGTGGACACACTCGATCTGTTGGCAATCATCGAGTGTGCGTTATAACAATCAACATGATGATTGGACCCTTTCTAACGGCTCTCACTTCGTATTGTGCGATGGGATTTATACAATTAGAGAAAAGGATTACACTTATAGACTATTATATAATTGTAAAGTGGTCGTGTCTGTACATTGAAGATGTTAAAAAAATAACTTGGGTTGTGCTATATTAACGATAGCCGAGCTTATTTATCCATACTGATATTATAAATAGGAATGTGTGTGTTGGTTTGTCCGTCTTTCATGGCTAAACCACTGAACCGATTTTAATGAAATTTGGTATAGGGGTAGATTAAACCTTGAGAAAGGACATAGACTATATTTGCGGGCGGAGCCGCGGTCAAAAGCTAAAGTATATTATATTTCAAAATCCCGTGTCACCCTTAAATGCTCGTATTTTAATCTTTTTTGATACCACTTAGGTGGCAGACAAGCACACTGCCTACCTGATGGAAAGTTACCTATGGACGTATGCAGTACAAGAGGCGCCAAACTCGCGCCGCCGACCCTGAAAAAACCTTTTAATGCTCTTCTTGAAGAACCCCATATTGTAGTCGCTTGAGAAAATTTTAATTTATATTCATTTTTAAATAACGTATGGGAATCATCCGGATTTGTTTACATTATTATGATTACTACTCCGCTTCCTTGAGTAGAAGCATGACGATATTTAGCATACTACTTTCTTCGATGAACGGACTATTCAACAAAAGTTTTTCAATTCGAACTCCTGAGATTAGCGCGTTCAATCAAACAAACGCTTTAGTATATGTAGATAGTAGCGACTTTGTGTGGGAAACATTAACAAAATGCTATAACCATGGAAGCTAACATGGAACATTCGAAACTTGCTGGTTTAGTATGTGTTCCATGGAACCGATTACCCGATAATTCGATCCGCAACTGCAGATTTCATGGTAAGCAGATTGCAAAACCCGAAACCGTTGAGCTTCTTGAAGAGTATAATGATCGTATAAGAAGATGTATATTTGCATTCTGGATGTTGCTATGTAATATTTATTGACACGCGCCCTATGTTTAATACATATTTACGAGAAAAAAAAAACAAAGTATGCATATCCGAAGTCAAAGTCAATATTCAATCTAGAACAACATGATTGTTTCCTAAATTGAAGTCATTCATAATTCTACTTAACCTAAGTTTACCGCCGCTTCCAAGGCGCTCGCTAGTGGAGAAGAAACGGCGCAACAAACTCCACTGCGGCATTTTTATGACGTCAATTTACAATATTTATATCCCTATACGAATATACATTTCGTCCACCTTTAGCCTTTAGCCTTTAGCCTTACTCTTCGAGCCGTCTCGTGTCTGAATGAACGAAGTATATAAAAAAAAAAAACTTTATAAAAAATAAATAACCTAAGTTAAAATATAGCAAGAAAGTCACGTCCCTAGTACAGTATTATGCCGTAACTACAGCATTTTAGGAGGCGTCTGCACTAAAGCAAAAATATCTGGCAATGAGCATCCCGACATTTTTGTCTTTAAGAATCCATAATTCAAAGCTATTGAAACTATGCTTACTTTAGGTCTAGATACCACTCTGTAGAATATCCTAGAATGACAATTTCTGTTTAAACTCAAATCCGAAATCCACGCTGAGAGATCCTAGTGCACTTCACAAAAATACCATATTCGTCGCGAATGTCCTGAGAATGTAGTAATTTCGCATGCCATGACGGTATCGCTCCAAATACAGACGCCGCTAATAGAGTCGGCCTTGTCGTCAATTGGCGCGATCATGACGCCCGGCTTATGTCATTATGAGGCTATTAGACGAGAGATGGTAGTGGCACACTTCTCAGGAGCCTTGGGAAATGAGACGCTCTTCCTGGTGTGACTTTAAGTACTCAAAGGGTAAAACCGTACCCTATTACTAAAGACCGTAATATTCTAGAATGGTAGTCAGTTCTGAATCTCAATTCATCTGAGGAGTGATTGTGTAGACTATCTGTCAAATCTGTGCTCAGATAAATCAGTGAAATCTCTTCACTGTCTGTGTCGCCAGGTTGTATATCATGAACATGATAACTGAGCAAAACAAAATAGTATGGGACCCTTCATATGCGAATTCGACTCGCAGTTGGAGCTTTCGTAAGGCAACAGGTAGGTAAGACGGCACGACATGATTGCCCGACACCCCCACAAATCAGGCTAAATGTATAAATAATCACTACATAGTATAAAACAAAGTCGCTTTCTCTGTCCCTATATCCCTTTGTATGCTTAAATCTTTAAAACTACGCAACGGATTTTGATGCGGTTTTTTTTAATAGATAGAGTGATTCAAGAAGAAGGTTTATATGTATAATCTATGATTAATATAGTAGAGGGTGCAGCGGGAACGGGATCTGACGCCACGCGGGCGGAACAATATTGGCGGAACGAAGTTCGCCGGGTCAGCTAGTACCAAATAAATCGCGATAGATACGTTAAAAATTGTTTTATTTCAATTAAAGAAAGAAAGCAAGAAAAAACATTTATTAATGACGCGCACAGGACAAATAGTAGATTGTGCAACAAGGGACTAAAACAAGCCATAATGACACGAGATGTTTATGGCTAATAGTTCGAGTGTCATATGGTTGTTTAGTCAACCTCAACACTCTACTTTTCACTATGAATGCGAGGAAAAAAACGACGTTCTATACAAAATTATAATATCTATAATAATAAAGTTTCTAAGTTGTACAATTAATTGGTGTAGGTAATTGGTGATTACAACGCAGCCTTAATACGAATAATCTATTCAAAATTCAAATTGCAAAGAAATTTGTCCCGCGGTTTTTTGTTTGTTAAGTGACGTATGCTTTAAATGCTTGCATATTTAGCCAACAGATTCAAACTTGAAAAATAATTTAAAACTAATTGGAAATGCATAATAAAATGAATTAATCCTTAATACTTACATAATAATTAATTAAATCAATATCATTAATTGTGTTTCACGAAAACAAATGGGTTAGGTATTTAGATTTTTTCAAATGTCATTTTGAGGTTATTTCTATACACAATCACTAAAAAGGTGATAATCTTCCCATTCACAAACACCGTGATTGGCTGTTTAGGAATTTTCAAAGTAAATTAAAAAAAAATACTTTATTCCCTAGAGATTATTAAGGAACTTTAATCCCGCAGAGACTATAGAAACATTTTAAGAGCATGAGAAGCGAAAATAAATAAACCTCAGTTAATATGAGTGAGTCGCGTCATCTTCAGAAAACAAGTCTTCTAATACAAAACCTATGTATGTATTTGTGTTCATTATTATCGTATTGCAATTGGTAATACAATAATGTGCGTGTAAGCTTCGATAGAGCGACGCAGAATCAATTGTCGACTAGTTCCGCCTGTGTTCGCCTAAATGGCTGCTGAATTAAACGGTTGTGCAAAGAAACTGAGCGGTTGAACTAAACGATGTGTTGTAAAATATGTATTTTTATGTATTAACATGCTAGCTATTATTCACCGCTCTGCTCACGTGAAAAATTGCAGTAAGATGCAGTTAAGTTACAATAATAAACGAGTGAAATTAGAACATTACGAAAAATAAATTCCAAATTTCAAAATATAAATCAAGCTAGTGTTTCCGAACGTTCAATAACCTCACAAAAACGCAAGTAGGTTTTGTTTTGTCAGATTATACGGAATACCATCAAAATCGGTTCAGTGGTTTATGCGTGAAAGACGGACAAACAGAAACACACACACTTTCCCATTTGTACGGATTGAACTATAAACAAAAACTTCTCAACAATTTTATCTCCTTCAAAAACTATTTCAGTATGTCTGCGTCACACAATGCGTTTTTAAAAAGCTTTGCTGATATGCAACATTCTTGGTTCGTCAACAATGTTGCATTGCATATCAGCAAAGCTTTTTGAAAAACGCATTGTGAACGTATTTATCTATCTATCTCAAAACGGCATTTCTTGTTCATTATTACGACAGATAAACACACTGCCCGTCTGATGATAAGGGATTACCATGACTCATGAACGATTGCCAAAAATTGTTTTCTTTTTTAAAGAATATTAGCAACCGAAATTATCGAAATTACTAATATTCCCTCTAAAATCTAACCCCTACAACTAAGCTAAATTGCTTGTGCTAGAAGTGAGTTCACATCGGGCGAGGGTAATAGGCAGAATTCGAATCCAGGACCTCTCGATCGTAAGGCCATCTCCTTAACCACTAAGCTACCGATGCTTGGGAGAAAGGTTCTTGATAAACACACAGAAGTTCGTAAGAATCCCAAACATTTGTGGCGTACCGCTTCAACTGCCATGTCAAGGGAGGCGGCTTCTATTCCCACTCAGTGCAACTCAATACAAAATGAGAGAGTAGTAGGTACTTGCCAGTCCATTCGTCGCGAGAAAAGCTTAACAAATCAAATGCTGGATTTGAGAAAATTGTGCTAACATATAAACATAAATACAGTTAGAAACAAACCCTCCTTCATTAAAGACGACTAAAGAAAAACTTAACACTTCATCTGCCGACCCCGGCAGCCGACAAACAAGCATGAACATACAAAATTCGGTTAAATCAACATGGTGTGTCGGTTACCTACTTCGGCCGGCGCGTGAGCCTATTTATAGCCGCTTGGGGTTCCCTCAGGAAGTAACGACTGCTTTATGTGTGGCTGGATGCGAGCGCAACTCTGTACAACGAATACCCACAATCCCTAAATCATTTACGTCAATACATCTGTATATGTACATTTGCCTGCCGTATGGTTCCTGGTAGAGTAGAATTTGGGCCATCCCATTCTTTTTTTTTTTTTCAATAAAATTTCGAAACATTAACTGTGCTACATTTTCAAATCGATTAAGATAGGAAAGAGACGGTAGTATAGGAGAATTTGGATAGCTTCAGGCGTAGCTCGGTGGCTCAGTGGTCAGAGCGTTCCCCCTGTAAGGGAAAGATCGCGGGTCCGAGTCCCGCCTGAGCGATTCACTTTTTCCCATCCCATTTCTTCCCATGCGGTGTGGTATAAGGCGAGTAAGGGATAGGGCTGCTTAACATCAGATAGATTTACAGGCTAGACTCAGCCTCAGATGCATTTTTTTATATAAACTGAGGTGGCAGACAAGCACACGGCCCACCTGACGGTAAAGTGGTCACCGTGGCCTATGGATGTGTGCAACACCAGAGGCGTCACACTCGTGCTGCCGACCCTGTAAACACAGAAAATTTCTGTGCCGTCAGTGCAGAAGACAAAGCAGGAAAATAGCCTTTGGTCTTCCCACAGACAGCATAAAACCTCTCCAGTAAGCTCTGGAGATGCAATAGTGCCCGGAATAGGGCAATAGGCTCACCCCTAATTACGTAGGACCGAATACATGGATTGGTGAAATGTGGGTGTCAATTCACCTCTGCGTTACCCTCCGTAAACATGTCCGTATGTTCATTTGTGTTTGGGCAGTTTAATAATGTTCTAGGATACCCAAATTACATGGGTGTATATAGCGCTATATAGACTCAATCAATCAGCCTATCGAGGTCCACTGCTGGACATGGGCCTTTCTCAATGCAGGGAGACTTCGGCCTAAAGTTTCCACGCTGGCCAGACGGGTTGCTACAGGGTTTTATTTCGAGTGTTCCTTCTCTCGCAGTGATATCGTCTGCGTATGTTTCCGTCAGTCGCCTCTTGCGACACCCTTCGTCATGAGATGGGGCGGTGAAACTTGTATTATTTCTCCGCCACTACACGGATATCTAGACGCAAACGAAGTCTAACTTGTAATATATGTCTTAGAATGTGACTCTGCCGCTTACCATCAGATAACAAGACACAATACTGACCCCTGCAACCCCGACAGGTTTGTCGTGCGTTATTTAGTAGGTAAGTACCTGTAGGTAGGGTCCCGGCGATGTTTATTTGCCCCCATAAACCCGGCGAGGATTAAAAGTCCTATGTGTTGCGACATAACTAGATAGCTAACAGAACGACTCAAAAATACGCTTCAACTAATCCGAGAATCGAACCTAAGATCATCATGATTACCCACAAAAATAAACCTAGACGTATTCAAACATTGCCAATAAATCTAAAATCAGTTCTAAACCACTCCCAAAATTTGAATCAACGTCCGTTAAAAGCAAAGGCAGGATTTGACATAAAAAAATAACGAAATGCAGCCTGCATCTATCTCCCTCTGGCTTACTAAATAAGTGTCCGTCTCACTCTAATATTCGGTATACCGGTTTGGAGGTTTTTGACAAAAAGTGGTCTAAGGCATGTGAGCTGGGCTGGCCTGAGTGGTTAGACTGAGTTTTTGCTCACATATACACGAGTGGGCTTAACAGCTTAGTGATTTATTGGTATGTAAGATTTATAGATCCTATAGTAGGTACGTTAGTGCAGGGTATTAGACTTTCAATGTGTGGACGCCTTTCGTAAGGCTGATTGTAGACGAAACAAATACCTAAACTGACGAATTGAGAGAACCTTCTTACTTTTTGAAGTTGGTTAAAAAGAATACAAAAGAACGTAAGTAGACTCGGTCTCGGTGTGATGTCCTCTTTCCTGTGCACAGGCAGTACGAGATAAAGGACACAAGTCTGCAGTCTCAAGCTGTTGCAGGTTTAGTCCCATTCCGGTATGCCTCCGATGGGTATGAAAACCAGAATAAATTACATACTACGTACCCATATATTCTACCATAATACTCTCAAATTCTTCAGCAAAAGCGATTTAGTAACTTGAAAAAGCTTGAACCTACTAAAAGGTATTATTTCCCGTTAAAAAAACACCAAGTATGTAGAATTTCTGACTCGAGAACTCCAAAGTTAGAACTTCAAAATAGGTGATTTACAAGGACCAAGCCGAGCTCACTTGCAAGCTGTTACACCTGCGCAATGACGGACGAGGGTCTCCTCTCGGGGTGGGGATGTCAGGCGGCAGTTCCCTAACCTACATAAGGAGCAAGCAGACCCTGGACTTCAAACGTACCACCGAGAGCAACGCTAAGACAATGATGTATTCTACTGTTATTATTGTACTTCAAAAGAAAAAATAATCCCTACTAAGAGCTCCATTAGCTTAAGCAGCGCAAATCTTATAAAAGGCGAACTAAAACGATTGCAAAAGAAACCGGTACGCGTGTGTTTACGTGTATGTATGTATGAGAGCTAAAAGTTCAAATATATTCCGTTTACCTGCCTGCGGGAAACCGGCTCCGCTCTGCAGCGAGCTAGGCGACCACCTCGAGATATTGTTAGTCACACTATGATATAATATTACTTATTGGTACTTTCCTGTCGGGACTGGGAGGCCGGACGGCAGGCGCTTCCAGCTGCAAGTTATTGTTAGCAGACTTGGATACGTAGGACCAAAAGTATAGATGACGCAGATACAACTATGCCAAATCCCTCGAGAGTGTTTAAGGTCTTTTTTACTTTGACTTCACCTCACTTGATTTAAGCTGAAGGCAAGTCTTAGGAAAGAGGGTCACCATCACATACACGTACCATGTTAACAATGTTGGCACTCAGCTTGACGGCCTCATCAAAAGAGGATTGTCGTCGCAGCTCCGCAGTCCCAGTAGTGCTGCGACCACAATCCCCTCTGCCCGGCTATGCACTTACTGACTCCTGATCGCAATCCAACCGAGATTGGATTACTATGGAGGGTTTTTCGCAATCGTGCACGGTGGTACCCACCCGGCCGAAATTTGTGACAAATTTGTGCCATCAAACTTCTACCACCAATGATTTATTTGCCTGCAAGTCCTATTGCTTCGTGTAATATAATCTCCCATTCCTTCGTGCTTTATCTCAAAAGTAACTTAATACGGAGAGATTGGCGCGGCGTTAATTTGCCAGTTTCGCGACAGATTTACCATTTTGAATGCAAAATTTTGATGACAACATTAAATAAACTTAACAGACAAAAAATATATTTCCCATAACAAGCGTGAGTGTATAATAACACGATTACTTATAGGATAGCTGCAGAAGGACGACGCACCTTACGAAACCGGTTCGCCGCGAGTTTTATCGTCATAACCGAGCATAAACCCGCGTCTGGCCGTTTACGTAACGGTACCCGGCGCGGTTATAAGCGCCAAATGGATTAGCCGGCTTATGGCGAACATACATACATACATACCACCATAATATAAATAGTGGGTGCTTATGAGCGTCAAAGTAAACCTTACCTTAAAAAATGTTACGTTAAGTCCGTTATGTTGTTTTCCCAAAAGCCACCACCGAGTACCCACTATGTGGAGCAGTTACAGGAGCACGGAGCGCAAGAGGTTCGGGAACATAATGGATACATGCCTTTACAGGGGCAATGCTTTGGCCAGTAAGCTACCAGACCTCGCCCGAACCAATCCAAATTGAGGTTACAGTGGAGGCGTCTACGGATATTGTCACGAACTATCGGACTCAATGAACTTAATCGATTTGAATATTTAGCAAGTAAAATGCTTAAAAAATTCATTCATAAGGATTTGGTTTACACTACTAGTGCAGGAGATGAATCGTAGGTAAACTTATTATTTAATAAATACATTTAAAAAGACCTTCTTATTGAGGGATGAAACTTTAGTGTAGGTAAGCTTACCTCTCGTGGTTGAAGGCAAATAAAAGGGCAATCGTGGTGAAAGCCTCGGATGTGACAGGGACAAGCGCTAAGATGTGGAGAAATAGCCGTTTAGTAGCTTTTATTAGAAAACAAGCGCTGCGAAGGCGACTCAAATGTTGGAAATAGCTGAACGACCTCCGTTCTCCAAGAGGCTTGGAGATCAAACCACCTAGCAGAAGCAGCGACACCGGTGAGGATATCGTGGTTCCTAAATCCGGGGAGATATCACGAAACCGAAGATAGTCCTAAGTCAACCGGGGTACGACAGAAATGCCTGGGCTCATACAGCCGGGTATATAATACCTTAGTGCAGTTTTAGTCGGCTTGTGTCCGACATAACCGCGATCAAAAAAAAAACAAAAGAAAGAGAACGAATCAAACACATCTCCAAATTTTTCCCTTCCCAACCTTCATACTTGTAGCCCAATTTTAAATTCTATGCAGATAGATACATAGATAGCCTGTATTTTCTTCTCAATTAGGCCCTGGTACTGGCCAGACGTGCCATCAGTGCGTAGCCTAGTGGCTAAGTGGCCCGTCTCGTATGTCCGCCATTATGCAACCGCGTAAACGATGCGTCCGGCCCGCGGCGAGTGATCGCTGTTTACATCATAAACTACTTTACCGAGTACACGAGCAGCTATCTTCGTTTGTGCATCGGAGAATTCCAAATAGACATGCGTCTTTCACATAAGGGTACGAAGAGACAGCATCTCTCGCTTTATTTTTCACAAGGGTCACACTCACCAGTGGTCCCTCCAACACGAAGCGGACAAGATCTAGAGAGAGGGATATGGTCTATAGCTACCTCACCTTGTACTGCGACCCACAGACGGCGTGCGGTTTAGTCGGTTCGATTCCGACATAACCTCCCCTCCCCCTCCGGCTCCGACGGGGGAGTAACCGTGGGGATTTCCCGTACGATAAAAAAGGGTCACACACGCGCTGGATCTAAATGAAACGGCAGAACGGATCTGGCAATTTGGTGCAGAGATAGATTATAGTCTGAAATAACACTTCTCGAGAATAGGTCTACATGTATTGCTGGCATGAGACTTTTAGACTTCCACGCAAAAACCAAAAAATCAACTCAAATCAACCAAGGACTCTGGCCTACCTTCAGAAGTGGGATCATACATACGTGCTGTTAAGTGAATTGCTAAACACATAGGCATGAAATCAATTTAATAGATAAGACGTGCCTCATCTCTCGCAACTATGTTTCACCGTAGTTACTCAGTTATCGGATGACACAACACCCGATAAGGTTCATAAACTAACAGCTGCAATTAGTAATCGATCAGACAGAATATAATACATCAGATTGCAATTGCAACTAAAATATATAGTTACATATATGTCCGTTTGTTAAACGGCTCGATAGATTTAGCTAGAATTTACGGCTTAGCTCACAGAGTACGGCATTGAGTAAAGTTTAAATAGTAGCCCTATATCCTTTTCCAATCCCTATTCCGTATCTGTACCTTATCAATATCGGTTCAGTGGTTCAGGCGTGACAGCGTAACAAACAGACAAGAGGTACATTCGCATTTATAACCTTAGTGAATATATGGAGGATGTCCTTTTCCAAATTCTCAAGTGGGAACTCTTCAAAAAACCTTGTTTTTGAAACTTTTGGTGTTATTACATCTCTGCCTACCCTTCAGGGAGTAGTCGTGAGTGTCAGACTCTTACCTCAACGGAAGGCCAAGTATTCCACCAGTTTATACTTAGGTGAGTTCACCTTTCGAAGTTTATAAATAGCGAACGCCGATGTGGCCTCGAACGGAAATAGAACTCGCTGCCTGGCCCACACCCACGAGTGTTGGACAAGAGAACCTTTTACTGCAGGTCACTGGGCACGGGTCAGAGAGGTTACAAAAGAATATATAAAACTTCGGATCCGCACGAGAGATGTAGCATTTAGCCATGTAGGTACGTCAGCACCAAATCGATATTGAATAGCAGATTCTCAAAATGATATTATTCCCTTGGTATTCTCCCTTCCTGTTGACTGATTGTTGTAATATATGATACAGATTTTTAGTTCGGACGATAATACAAACAGTTAGGTGTTAACATCATTAGTAGTTATTAAGATCATTTTGAGTATTGTGCTAGTAAACATCGACCTGACGTTGACTGTATTCCACGCACGCTCAAGCTATGGAATGAACTCCTTGCTGTTGTTTTTCCAAGCGCCTTTCCCCTGGTGTTGCAGACGTCCATAGGCCACGGTGACCACTTCCCAGCAGGGAGGCAGTGTGCTTGTCTGCCATGTAAGTGGTAATAAACAAAAGTTGAACCGAAGTTTTCTACTAAATTTTATAATTGATATTTTCGGAATTCGTATTTTCTTCCTGTTTATACGTCAAGTTTGTAGTTTTTATGCGATCATCATGTGACTAAACTGAGATAGGCGGAATATGTTTTTCGAATAAATTTAATTACTTTCCGTTCTGTAATCTTAAACGATTACGAGAATTGAACTTCTGGGTTCTTTAAACGGGCTGAGAAAACCACCTGTCGACGCCGTCAATTCAGGACCACCATTTTAGCATCTGGTGTGGTGGCCTTTTGGACTCCTCCCAAGTTTACTATCGTTATGTGGTCAAACAGACGAATCAAACAAAAAAAAAAAGAAATCAAATGAAAATAAATCTCCCGCCAAAACATCACGATCTTTTTTATTATGTGTCACCGGCGCATGAGTTTCCCAGAATGCAAGCACATAAACAGAGATTACTAGGAGAGTACCCTCTTGCTGGCAACGAGCCAAATACGTCACACCCTCATACAAGTGCGTGTAGCTATGTAGAATATCCTAAATCGTTCCAATAGTGGTGCTTTATTGCTTAAAAGCTAATTCTGTATAGGAGGAAGGAACATGCGTTTCTGATGTTTGAATGAGGACTGTGACGGTGATGTAATTTTATAATACATGCGTTGTTTGGAGTTGGATTGATAGATAGGAATGTAGACGTTATGAAAACTATTGTTATTGTAAGGCATACCTGCCCCTGTTGACAAGTGGCAGTTCTTTGTCCGGCGTTTGATGGAATAGAACGACGATTGTTTGGGATTTGACGTAACTGACAGTCGTTAACGCATGTCATAAACGTCAAATCCCATACTCTCGTCATTCTATTCCTAGTCTAGAGGGGCAAGGTCGCTAGTCGACTTGACAAACAAGGCAATAGAGCCATTCCTTTGGAGGCCGCTCGGCATTCGCTGTGAAAGGCATATATAACGTAATATCAAGTAAGCAAGGAATGAAAGTTCTTGAATATCCTTGTCAAAATTTTGTTATTTTGTTAAGCGTGTATATGCTGGAGTGCTTGTGATTAAGTGGTAATAGAGTAGGTTAACACATTGCAACGGTACGCACAACACTAGACAAGTCAGTCTTAGGATGGGTAAGTGTTCTGTGGGGATAAGCACTTTAAGCCATCGGTCTCGGTTGCCATACCAACAGTCTATGGTAGTCGGTAAGGATACTCGGAACACTAGAAGATGGGTTATGAAGGTCAGATGGCAATCGCTGCATGGAAAATATCTTAGTTTAGCCGCGTCGCAGTTCGACTGAAAAAACAGACCCCAGAAACCATAGGCGAAGCCCTCGGAAACGATCAGAACAAACGCATGGATGATGAGTATACACGCCTGTTAAAATATGGTAGACAAAATGCTAGAAAGAGGTATGAAAACATACATTTTGTCAGCCATATTTATCAGTTGTAGTAGTAACTAAATATTTTCCGTACCTTCTGCTATAAAGACAATCCTCGACACGTGTCATCCTCAAGATGGATCAGATTGCATTCAGTGCAAAATTGCAAAATGCAATGCCGTTTGTATGCCCACATATCTTTTGAAATGTCAAAACACTATCGCACATTACAAAGGCATTCAGAAAGCAATAGTGACATATATGGGCTTATAAATCTGCCTGTCTGTCTGCCTGGCACAGCTCCAGGATTCCTTCAAATGTCTAGACGGGAGAAATAAATGGATAACCTAAGTTAGTTACTTACTTAATAACATGGCCAAGTGAAAACGCCAAGTAAATAAAATTAGTTATTTCACGAAGCCATTAGCTGAGTGCATAGATAGCGTAGTGTCAGTCGTTTATACTAAGAAAGTATCTCTAAATAAAGCTCTTTCTTTCATACACATCGAGGTCTAGTAGCTTAGTGGTCGAAGCATTGCCCTTGTAA
Organism: Eilema caniola; assembly: GCA_949126895.1. NCBI lineage: Eukaryota > Metazoa > Arthropoda > Insecta > Lepidoptera > Erebidae > Eilema > Eilema caniola. The sequence continues at coordinate 468,735 of OX421485.1, forward strand.
GGCAAAGATCGCGGGTTCAAACCCCGCCAAGACCTATTCAATTTTTTATTTTTTATTTGATTAATAGATGAAGGGTTATACAGAAACATAACTATGATTATAGTCAGACTTAATAGGGGGGATTCTATTGCTATCAAACGTGCTGCATGTGCACATGTTTACTGGCGGATGCAGAATAGCCGTATCCCTTAGACGCCTCTAGTGAAGGTGGCTATATTCTACGAAATGTTCAACTAACCAGGCAGGTATTAAACGGTGAATGGTTTTTACATACGATTTGGTGAGTACTATAAAAATAACAGGAGAAAGACGCACATGGCTTCACCAACATTCTTGAGATACAAGTCCACAACACCTGCTAAATAACGGACCTTTCGAACCGCAATCGCGTCCGGTATAGCCGATATTACCTTCTTTTAATCGTGCGCAAGATCCTCTCGGTTACCCCTTCCAAAACCGGTGGGGGAGGTGAGGTCGGGGCTCAAACCGACTAAAACGCACTCTATCTGTGGGCCGATGATGGTCAGCCGATCAAAAACAATAAGCAAACTTCAAATTGCAAGCGTCGCTATGATTGATAAAAGAAAAATAGCATTCGAAAGTCAGGGTACCACTCTTAGACGATTGTTCTCAGAAAAGGTGACAGCAGACTGACTCCTCAAACCGAACCTCTTTACAAGTGTAGTACAAATAGTGATTTAGGTGCAGCAGATAAGGCAATTGATAATAGGTGATTACTGAAGTCGCATCACGCGGTGTGACGTCACGATAGCAACCGATCGGGTATATTGTCTTATCAACGGCGACGGCGCTACGGAGCGTACATTTCGTGAGGGCTATTTTTAGATTGTCCGTGTATTTATCCGTGTGGTGACATAGAAAGAATACAAGTATCACCACCCCATCTCATCCGAAGGGTGTCGTAAGAGCCGACTGACGGAACAATACGCAGACGATACCACTGCGACAGAAGGAACTTCATCCTCCGCAAGCTTAAGTTGTGGAATGAACTCCCTGCCGTGGGTTTTACAAGCGACAGCAATATGCGGTTCTTCAAGACGAGCATTCGAAGGTCGGCAACACGTGTGTGATGCCCCTGGTTGCACATGGTAGCCACTCTCAATCAGTTGGGCCGTGTGGTCATCTGCCACTTACGTGGTTTATAAAAACAAACTCGACAATGCTAACCCGTCTAGCCAGCGTGGAAACAGTAGGCCTAAGGCTCACAGAGAGAACTATGTCCAGCAGTGGAGTGGGATGGGCTTATTGGTAAATACACAGAGTATGATTCGCCTAGATCGCTGACCCTATCGTTGAAGAATCCAATCTTAAAAGTATTATAAATCTAAGCTTATAATCTAAAAATCACGTCTCAAAACTAGATAATACTTGATTGATATTGTAATCCAGTAAAAAAAAAAAACAACACGAATGACATTTGTACGTGTCACTGACCCCTAAATCCGCGAATCTTTTACGTACGGCTCTGTAATGACATATTATTTAAAAAAAAAACGATCACTCCCATGGCAACTTTCGAGAACAATAGCGCGGCAAAAAACGATTTTGAAAGCGCGATTTAGAGTTTTATACAGTTACAAATGATAGTGGAATTACTGAGGAGTTGGATTTGCGATTGGGAGGTTGCGAATTCGATGCCTACCTACTACAAAGGGTAGGCATCTAATAACAACAATAATCCTCCGCGTCTTTTCGCAACTGAGTTGGGGTCGGATATCTAGGGTTCCGTACTCAAAAGGTAAAAAAGGAATTCATGAATTCCGCTGTCTGTCACCAGGCCATAGCTCATGAACCGTGATAGCTAGACTGTTGAAATTTTTACAGATGAAGTAGGTATTTAATGTTTGTACAAATAAATTTATCTTTATCTAACTACAAACAGAAAAAAGGAATTGTACGGAAGCCTATACGTGCGCGAGTCCTATTCGCGCTTGGCCGCTTAAATCTGAGTTTAAATTATATTGTGCGATACCCTATACCATATTACTAAAAAAAGTAGCCTAAGTTGCCAGTGAAAGTTCCGTCAAAATCGACCCAGACCTTTCTGTGATTATTCAATTTACAATGACAGATATATTGCAACACACCACTTATAGTAAGCAACATATACAGGGTGTAATCGTTAAGTGTGTCCAGGCGATTATTCCGCAACTATTACAGATATCAAAAAACTTTAAACTGATATCGAAAGTACGTTACCTAATGAGTAAAATGACATCAATAACTTTTTAAAAATCTAACGAGAGGCATCTAACATTTTGACATTAAACTCTCCCATACATTTAGTATGAGATTAGTACAAAGGTTTTAGTTTCCTTATTTTAAGTGATCTAGTACCCATTTTACGTTAATCATATTTTATGATTACGTATAATATAACAATGATGATATTCAAGTAGGTACACGTGTAAATTAATTTTCCACTTCAAATTAGTAATAAACCTTGTTTCAATATCGCATTAAGTAATTTAAGCTAACTGAAAAGCAACACACTACAAACAAAAGATACTCTTTGGTGTTCGTTCTAAATTCAAAACTTTTATCTCGGGTTGTTGTTCCCGTCAATTTATTGTTGTTTTTTTTAATTTGCGATAATAATCGTGATTGTTTCATTTATTGATTGCAAAATGGCATATTCCAAAAGAGAAAAGAGAGGTATGCTAAAAATTTACTACAAAAGAGCGGCCATTATTTATTTATTTATTTTATTTATTTATAGTTAATTAAAACGGTACATGACCAATTACAACCTCAGAGCAATAAACCAAACGGAGTGGACTCGCGCGCTATTTTGTACGAACAAAAGTCTGCCACTTTCAGCGGGGGACGGGGGACGCACACTAATTTAATTGTCAATTACTAATGCATTTTTAAATCACGTCGCTATGCACTCACACAACAAAAATGTTGAACACTAATTTAAACTATACGCACACACTCACATTCGCACACAGGGACCTCTATCAGTGACATCTCATTAATGTAAACAAGCTAGAGCTTGACCATGTCGATATTATGTATCGAGGTTTTTGTGTTTCAAATGCGTGAAGGTAATTATCAATTATCATATGTGATGACTTTTTTACGTATTATAACGTCGTTAAAATAATATTTATTATATTTATTAAATAGAATATGCATTCTTTAATTAAATAGGTACTGTGTACAGGGGTTTTGCTAATAATTTTGTAAGTCTTTGTAGATTTAGCACTTTGAAATGGCCAAAAATTGTCCAAAATAAATTCCATTAGATTTATTTTAATCAGTCCCGGGACCCGACGATGAAGTCCCCCAATAAGGGGTTCTCGTATGAAATACAGGTACCAAAGTAACAATAAATAGGTTAATTATTTATATTAATTTTAAATAAGTGATTAATAAAAGGCTTTTTATTTCATTGAATACTTTTTCTACACTTTTAATACTCCTTACATATGAAATTGGCGTTATATAGAACTGGCCATTTTAATCTGCAACATCCAGCAAAGCTAGCCGTTATACGGCCGATATTGGCGAACTGTTCTAGCCCACTGCTGCTTCAGGACAACGTTAGACCACACCAGACCAACAGACGGTCGTTAAAGTAGAGAAGGAATTTTGGAATGTCCCCATCACTCACCATACTTCCCGGACCTTGATCCACTCCACTCCACAAATCTGGAGTATTTTTGAAGTATTTCTTAGTTGAAAAAAAAATTCAATTCAGATTAGGCAGTCCAAAACAAAACTACTTTAATTAATTTGTTGATTCTCGCTCCCGCAACTTTTTCAGCAAAGGAATCAATGAACTGCCTATAAAATGGCAAAAGTACATAGATAACAACGGTACAAACTTTGATTGATTAAATAAAAAAACTGTAAAAAATAAGCTTATAAATATATCGTTTTATAACACCAATTTCATATGTATACCTAATATTAGAAGGGTTAACTACTAAGCTGGAAATCAGGACCTAGTACAATAATAAAATGTACCTTGGGTAGTATTAACGTTGGTACAGCGCCCTGAATCAATTTTCTCTTATTGTTTGATTGTATTATAAAACAGGAACTTTTAAAATGCTGTGAGCAAATTGTACTTCTCGGCACCCACGAAACATGGTTCCCACAAAATTGGACCCAAGCGGTACAAAGTAATAGTTCTTTTGGGAATCTAAAAATTAACGTTAACATTGTTAATATGGTACTGGAATATTGATATCGATATTGGTCATTATGCTGTCCCAGCTCTAATTCTGGCAAAGTGTGGCCAACTTCCTACAAAATATTTCGCTTTTTTTTCGAAATATTTTATTTTCGAATGTAAGATAATAATACTCATATTGAATTATATCTGTGTGCATTGGTACTATTGGTTGAAAGGCTATGATGCTATGACAGCAAATGTAATTTTGAGATACCTATTATTAACGTCTTATGTGCACATAATTATCCCAGCAAACAGGGCAGCCAATAAACTGAATGTTAGTAATCTTTACAGGGTTTTGAAAAACTAGATTATGTTGCAGTAAGTTAAAAATAAATATTTCTTTATATTAATTGAAGATATGACTTAGGTATTGTTTTAAACAACGATCCCTTCGTTCTTATTCGATATAGTAAAAATAGCTTTCAACACGTAACTACAGCGATAATTTAAACTTCAAGCAACGTTGAGCGTCATATTCCACTTAGAATGTCAACAATATTATTATTTATGAACTCGGCTCTCCGCGGTTTTTACGCAGTAACTATAAACATGCTATAGGCCTCGGTATCCACTTTCCATCAGTTGGACCGTGTGCTTCTCTGCCATCTAAGTGGTATAAAAAATATACTGTGTAAAATCTTATTAAGCTAAATACAAAATTGATTAATTTGGTAAGAAACCTTAGCTTAAAAATTACCCCAGATTTCATTCTAGTTCATACATTGGTAACCCTGCCGATTAGCATACTTTTTTTGGTTTTTTGATAATTTAATGAATTAATTGATAATATTTGAACGAAATTATACTTACAGGTGACAGGTAATGTTATCTTTTTGTTTATTTGATGTCGCTGATCGCTTTTTACACCAAAATACACAGCAACTCGGCATTTTAATAGGAGAAGTTAACTCAGTGAGCCGTGCGTCGAAATGGCGCGGAAAGCGCGGCAACTAGTTTTATATAACGGGCATGACCCGCTGTCTCATACCTTTGGCAGCGGGGTATGCGTGTTAGTGGCGTCTCCGGTTGGTTTATTGCTCTGAGATTACAACCAATTACAGCCTACAGAAGAGAGTACCCAGATAGAGAAGTCCCTTCTGGTGTACGTACCTAAAACCTTTCTACTAATCTCATACTAAATGTATGGGAGTGTTTAATATCAAAATATTAGATACCTCTCGTCTGATTTTTAAAAAGTTTTTGATGCCGTTTTACTCATTAGGTAACGTACTTTCGATATCAGTTTAAAGTTTTTTGATATCTGTAATAGTTACGGAATAATCGCCTGGACACACTTAACGATTACACCCTGTATATGACCCTGGTGACGTCACAAATTGGATTCTAGAAGATAGAACGTGGTTCTACGGCGGTTGAGGAGCTCAACTCTACCAATCAAAGAAATCCGTGCGCGCCAGGCCAGAGACTCGTTTCTCTAGCGACTTGGGGTCAAGATATTATACTAGTAACTATAATACATACATATAATCACGTCTTTATCCCCGGAGGATTAGGCAGAGGTGAATTAACACCCACATTTAAAGTATAATAAAGTAAAAAATATGTTTACACATACAAGTAAAAGATATTTTGTGCATTGAATGAGTGCATTGTTCCATAATAATATCTAGGTTAATTGCTCAAAAACACAGCTATCTAACCAAATTAGAGCTTCGTAATCTAACCGTGAGTCACGGACAGACAGACATGTTTGTGGGTTAGATAGATATTTGGAGCCAGTGTTATTGTGATCTACATACCGGAAAGGAGTAGTAGTTTTCATGTGGGTGTCGTAACAGGCGACTAAAGGATAGGGCTGTTCTTCATTCAACAGTAAACTTACAGCCCAAGGCAAAGTGCCCGGTAGACGGCAAAAGGCTCGCCTTCTATTACGTGGGTGTTAATGCACCTCTGCCTACCCCTATGGAGATTTACCGGAGTGAGTATATGTATGTACGATGGTATACCGGAAAAAAGAGCTCGCACTAGCTTAAATTTGGATTCATGTGATCCATATTGAAATTGGAATGTCTCAGTGGCGTGTCGGTAGTGAACGGGGCCGCTATGCAGGAGGCGCGGCTTCGATTTCGGCTCAGTGCAAATATTTGTATGCATTGAAATGGGTATTTGCATTGGCCTGGGTATCTCAGATCTCAGTACCTCAAAGAGCAAGTTATGCCGTCGGTTTCAGTTGTCGTATGATCATCTATGACAGTTGTTAATATATGTAGGGGAAATGGCCCACATATAAGAGCTGATCACCCATCCAGTCAATGGTGCCTCCACTGCAAATAGTAATAAACCAAAATTGTTACCTATGTATGCCTTTTCTACTTAATTTAATCCTAAAACTCACATCACAGCAGAATTTGTTGTCATTTAGCTTATCATTAATTTGTTTACAGGAACAACTGCTGTCTGATAGGACAGCATAAATATCCCAAAGCCTCTATACCAGAAACAGAATGGAAAAACACTGTAGGATGCAGGCAAACAAAGAGTGTAGTTCTGGTAGCATCAAAAACATTTAACCGAAACTTCATTAGGTTAAAAAGGGACAAAATCCACAAGGTCACAGGTATCTTGACTGGTCACTGTTACCTAAACAATCATCTATTTACAATAGGAGTGACGGACAGCCCCCTGTGCAGAGGCTGCGTGGTTGAACAACGCGTGAAATTCCTCCAGTCACCAGCGTCACTCAATAGCGTAACTCCTCGGCAGCATGTGGAAACCTGAAAAGGCTGCTGGCTTTTTGGGGGAATCTGGGTTGGTTCAAGAATCTTTTTTTAAAGGTGCAACCGTGTCCCTTTTGTCGACTGTACATAAATAATTAATTAAAGAAATAAATTTATTGTTCAGTAGATGTAGTTGGGCCCCAAAGATCTTGATGTAAAGTGTATGGACTCTCTCATACACTTCGAAACACTCCATGTGTATGGTGTGTATAACTTATATTTTTATTAAAAAATAAAACTAATCAATTGTGTGCTACAATTGAACTTTATTTGTGCTATATTGACAATTACTACCATATTGTTACAGGTATATCATCCAAACCATTCAATGAACCATCACAGTCAGAGATATCTCTAGTGAATGAGCGCTCACTGAGGGACACTCGTGCACATGACATCATTCTACTCAGAGTGAATAAGCCCCGTCCCATAACATGTAACTATGTTAACCAAACTATTTATATTGGTGGCAAATTGATTACATCCTGCCTTTGGTTTTTTTATACACGCACCTGTAACCTCGGTACGTAACATTGTATTACAATTATTAATTCCTACCTCGGATAAATATGTTTTGCTGGTATACGTAAACCTTGATGGTTTTCAGATTCACATTCGTTTCATATTCATTTGTGTGGTACAATAATAGATGATGTAGTGGTAGATCGTTCAACTCCTGACTTAGAAGTCATGGTTTGATTCTGACTTAGTAAAAATATTTGTGAGAATGCACAATGCGTATTTGCATTGATATGAGTGTTTATATAATAAAGTTTACGTATCTCTATTACTATATAGCCTGGTGGTTCCTTGCTACAAATCACTTCAAGCAATTAAACTGCTTCTGTATTTGCTTCCATGGTCTCTATATTTTGAAATAAGTGTACTTGTTTACCTACTGTAAAATAAAGTGTATAATATAAATTTATAATATACAACATTTCATGTGGGGTTAACATTAAATAAATAATATTTCTAATAAGTTTCATTGTCTCAGAACCCCATAGGAGGCTTGTGTGGCTGATATTATGAGGAAATATTCGAAATTTCTTTCATTAATGGGTTGAAGTCCTTTCAGAAACAGAGGATCTATGCCATATACCAAGAGAAATCTATCTTCAAAAGTAGATTCTAATAAGCTACTTGAGATATTTTAAAATTATGACTAGCAATAGCATCAAATTCTGATAATAAACAGAGCTACTTAAGCATACAACACAATGTAGCAATACACCATTGTATGCATCTGTCAGCCTTAGAACTAGAAAATAGATCGGACTGTATACACCTAACATGTACATATACTGCAGTTAGAATCGCAAATCTTATTAGACTCTAGTCAATACAAAAGTAGTAAAAGACCTCAGTAACATCAATTGATTCTCCATTCAGTTAATTCTAACGTGTAAACCTATTAAATCTCAGCCAGAATCTTTTCGGAGCAATCAAAGACCACAATCGTAAGATCGCCGTATAACCCTACCAAATTAAAAGTGCAGTATTCTTACATAATCTGAGTTGGTAATAACGTGTATGAGATTCGGTTGGTTTATATAGTACCCAATCTTGCCAGGTGACATCATCGCACTGTTGAACAGATAGGTAATAAGTAATTGATAAGCGTCACGCCCAAAATGAACGTATTCAATCCAATCGCCCGTAAAATTAGAATAAAACCAATATGTTTGTGGTTTTTATTAATAAAGCTGCAATAATGCGGACGTCCTATAGCCGCTTATATGTGACGGAAGTCGCGATCTTTGGGTCTCCGCGCGTCAAATTTATCGCGGAACACGGCAATCAGCCAAAATCATGTTTTACGAGACGTTTATAGACACTTTGAACTAAAAAAAATCCGACCTAATTCCAATCTGCCGATGCAGACACACCCAATACAGCGGCTGACGAAAAAAAAACGCATAGCGACACAGAAGTAACGCGTTCCTATTGATAATGTAAACAAATCTGTTCAAAAGAAAGCAGAACACACGCAATACTCACCGACAGAGCTCCAAGTCGCGTTAAAAGTCGAATTTTATGTCACTTCACACACTTATTGAATAGCTATTGTAACTTACACTAAGCACATAAACGGAGTAACATTATATAAAACAACATGCACAAAACGTTGTTCGACAATTTTTAAAGCACCAGCACTACCGACATTCCGCGTAGAGCTAAAATTTCAATATTTCGTTCGTAAAAAAAGGATTCTCCAACACGCTACCGGAGAAGATCGATGTCGGCGCGAGTTTCACTTTTCCGCCGGGGCGTCGCTGTTGTCGACTGACATAAAAATCAAACGCAACGCAACGCTTTAGATGGCGCTGTTGTAGATAGAGTTGCCGAAATTAATTTTAAATTTACCTAAATTTGAAAATTGCATACTAGCTACGAGACCTGACTTCGCCGCAGTGTATCTTACCACTTAATATAAACACATACTCATACATTCGCTCACGCTTGTAAATCTCCGAAAGGCTATTCGCCAGCTACTATTTTCGGTTCCACGTTATAAAGGGCGAGCCTATTGCCATCAAGTGGGCACTAAGTCATGGTCTTTATGTTTACTGTTGGATAGAGACCAGCCCTATCCCTTAGTCGCCTTCTACGACTCCCACAAGAAGAGAAGGGGTGGCCCTATTCTACTCCACCGGAAACCAATACAGCTGTCGCGAAACATAAGGATTCTTTGTAGCTTGAATGCTTCTGTCATCTCTCACCGTGGTCGTAAAGATTTTGTGATAAAAAGGGGTATGTGTTATTCCAGGTTTGTAATAAACTGTCACCTATTTTATTATGTATGAAAAATATTCGAAGAACGTTCAACACAGCATGATGTCCCAATCACCTTTAGCCGTCATACGGGCGAGGTGACTCCGTCGACCACCACGCAAAGTGCGTGTTTCGGTGGTACCGATTATGGCCACAACTTGAGCACGTTATCTTGGCTATTCCAGAACGGACCCTTCTGGCATCAGGATGAAAACACCAGGTGGAGAGGAAATCACTATAACGGGACCAGGAGAAAGATCAGCGAAGATAAATCTTATGCTAGAACTGCCTTTTATGAATCCTTGCTGGCAGCAGCTAGTCGTTAATAGTTTGATCTCCAAGCGTTGATATTTTTATCTCCAAATAATCCATACTAATATTATAAATGCGAAAGTAACTCTGTCTGTCTGTCTGTCTGTATGTTACGCTTTCACGCCTAAACCACTGAACCGATCTTGATGAAATTTTGTACAGAGGTATATTAGAGCTTGAGAACGGACATAGGCTACCTTTTATCACGGGAAAGGGGGTTTAAGGGGGGGAAATAGGGGATGAAAGTTTTTATGAATGTTTGTCATTTCTGAAGATATCTTAATGAAGTTTGGTACAGAGGTAGATTAGAGCTTAAGAATGGACATAGGCTACTTTTTATCGCGAAAAGGGGGGTAGAAGGGGGGGGGCCTTGGGCCTTGGGATGAAAGTTTGTCATTTTTGAAGATTTCTTGATGAAATTTGGTACAGAGATAGTTTAGAGCTTGGAAACGGATATAGGCTACCTTTTATCGCGAAAAGGGGGGTAGAAGGGGGTCGGACTAGGGCCTTGGTATGAAAGTTTGTCGTTTTTAAAGATTTCTGGATGAAATTTGGTACAGAGATAGTTTAGAGCTTGGAAATGGATATAGGCAACCTTTTATCGCGAAAGGGGGGGTAGAAGGGGCGGACTAGGGCCTTGGGATGAAAGTTTGTCATTTTTGAAGATTTCTTGATGAAATTTGGTACAGAGATAGTTTAGAGCTTGGGAACGGACATAAGCTACCTTTTATCGTGAAAAGGGGGGAAGAAGGGGGGGACCAGGGCCATGGGATAAAAGTTTATCGTTTTAGAAGATTTCCTGATGAAATTTGGTACAGAGATAGTTTAGAGCTTGGGAACGGACATAGGCTACCTTTTATCGCGAAAAGGGGGTTAGAAGGGGGGGGGGGACTAGGGCCTTGGGATGAAAGTTTGTCATTTTTGAAGATTTCCTGATGAAATTTGGTACAGAGGTAGTTTAAAGCTTGGGAACGGACATAAGCTACCTTTTATCGCGAAAAGGGGGTTAGAAGGGGGGGACTAGGGCCTTGGGATGAAAGTTTGTCATTTTTGAAGATTTCCTGATGAAATTTGGTACAGAGATAGTCCAGAGCTTGGGAACGAACATAGGCTACTTATTATCGCGAAAAGGGGGGTAGAAGGGGGGCCTAGGGCCTTGGGATGAAAGTTTGTCATTTTAGAGCTTGGAAACGGATATAGGCTACCTTTTATCGCGAAAAGGGGGTAGAAAGGGGCGGACTAGGGCCTTGGTATGAAAGTTTGTCATTTTTGAAGATTTCTTGATGAAATTTGGTACAGAGATAGTTTAGAGCTTGGGAACGGACATAGGCTACCTTTTATCGCGAAAAGGGGGTTAGAAGGGGGGGGACTAGGGCCTTGGGATGAAAGTTTGTCAGTTTTGAAGATTTCCTGATGAAATTTGGTACAGAGATAGTTTAAAGCTTGGGAACGGACATAAGCTACCTGTTATCGCGAAAAGGGGGTTAGAAGGGGGGGACTAGGGCCTTGGGATGAAAGTTTGTCATTTTTGAAGATTTCCTGATGAAATTTGGTACAGAGATAGTTCAGAGCTTGGGAACGAACATAGGCTACTTTTTATCGCGAAAAGGGGGTAGAAGGGGGGGACTAGGGCCTTGGGATGAAAGTTTGTCATTTTTGAAGATTTCCTGATGAAATTTGGTACAAAGATAGTTTAGAGCTTGGAAACGGACATAGGCTACCTTGGGGGGGGGGGGGTCATATGGCTTTGGGATGAAAGTTTGTCTTTTTTGAAGATATCCTGATGAGTTAAAGCTTAGGAACGAACATAGGCTACCTTTCGTCGCGAAATGATGAGGATAAAGGGGGGAGGTATAGTGGTTGAAAGTTTGCCAGTTTTGAAGACAGCCTGATGATATATTTGGTACAAAGATGGATTGAAGCTTGGAAACGAACATAGGCTATCTATTGACGCGAAAATGGAGGCATGGTCCGCCATGCCTCCATTTTAAGGTTTGAAATTTTGACAGTTTTGAAGATATCCTATTGAAATTTGGTACAGGGATTAATTAGAGCTTGGTAACGGACATATGCTACCTTTTATCGCGAATAATGTGGTAAAAGGGTGGGGGAGGGATAAGGACTGGATAGTTAGTATCAAATGGTGAAATTTGGTACTGAGATGGATTAGAGTTCGAAAATGGACATAGGCTACCTTTTATTGCGAAAAAAGGAGTTGAAGGGGTGGAATAGGGCAAGGGTATGTAAGTTTGACAATTTTGAAGATATCTTGATGAAATTGGTATAGAGATGGATTAGAGGTTGGAAATGGACATAGGCTAGAGAAGGGGAATAGGGCTATGGGATTAAAGTTTCTAATTTTTCATTGGCACAAAAAAGGGGATGAATATGGCATAAATAGTGAGAATTTCTTTTGAGATGTCCTCATGAAATTTGGTACAAAGGTGAATAAGAGCTTCGGAACGGACATAGTCGAGTAACGAACCAAATATAGAAGCGAGTGGAGAGGCGAGTACAGATTGTTATAGGGACGAGTGGATAGGCGTGTAAAGATCGAAAGTCGAGTAGAGTCGACTACAGGGGCGAGTAGATATGCGACTAGAGAGCCAAAAAGAATGCAGTAAAGGGTTAAGTAGAAAGGTGAATAGGGAGGCGAGTAGAAAGATGAATGTAGTGGCGAGTGGAGATCGAATAGAGAGTTGAGTAGAGGTGCGAGTAGATAGGCGAGTGGGGTGAGTCAAGTAGAGAGGCGAAAAGAGAATCGAATGGATGAGCAAGTAGAGAGGCCAATGGAAAGGCGAGTTTAGAGAAGAGTACAAAGTCGAGTAGAGAGGGGAACAGAAGTCAATAGAGAGTCGAGTATAAATTCAAGTATAGAGGCGAGTTGAAAGTCGAGTAGAGTCGAATATAGAGGCGAGTAGAAAGTCGAGAACAGAGGTGAGTACATAGTCGAGGACAGAGTTGAGTAGAGAGGCGAATTTAATGCTCAATAGCGTCGGATCAACACTAAGCGATAACCGACATCCACGCGGGCAGAGCCGCGGGCAACAGCTAGTTATTTATATACAAACTAATTCTCTTACTTAGATACAAATGTCTGTACTTGACAGGAGATAACCTTTAAATCTGACAAGATAGAGCAAGCTACCAGCCAGTCAACCAAAGAGTCTACGAATCCTAAAGAGTTTGTGTTTCGTGAAGGAACCTAGCAATGTTACTATGGACACAAAAATGAATTATCCGATTTGGGGCAATCCTTTAAAAGCTATGCACGTACATACATTCATTAATTCATTTTAATTCGTGTAGTATAAAATATTTGTTGGTACAAAAATAACAAAATGAAAAAAAGCTCAATGAATATAAATACATGTTATAGGACTTTCTACTCCAATTTAATTGTTTAATAAATATAATAGAGCTTAAAAAGCTTGCATTGAACTAGCGACTTGGCCCAGCATTACTTGGGGAAAATAGTAAAAATGCTATCTACAAATTCCAATTCCAAAATAAATAATCTTTATTTCAGACCAATTATCCATAAAGTGTTAGTGTGTAACAAGTCCTATTGTTAGTAAGTACACAAAATAAGTACAAGAATCTTAATATTTTCATGCTTCTTACATCAAAAATTAAGCATATAAAAGGATTTCCAATCAACCATTCTTCATCATCATCATCATCGATTTTAAGCTAATACACGTTTACATCACATAAATAATACATTTATTGCCAACCAACAGCCGCTGGAATTTATTAAATTATATACATATTTATTTTTGAAAATGACACACTTCTGGCGTATGAACCAAAGTTCATCACTTATTTTTCCCCCTTAGTAGTAGATAAGTTTTACAACAATAACATTTTAGGGTAAGGACATAAAATGAACAAACAAACATTAATTTCTTTAATTAGATATTTAGCAGATTTTAAAATATGAATTAAGTACTGCATTCCTTTCTGAAAAGTCCCACTTTCATGTACTATTTTTAACATTGTAACACTTCCATTGCACGTTCCGTTACATTGTTTACGTCAACTGCGAGTAACAACTATTTTATCGTTACTGTATTTACTGTATTTAAAAATCTTACTAGAAAAACACATCTGAATCTAAAAGACATAAAAAATAAATATTACACCTTTATAGCCAGCCGTAAGCCGTACTTATAAAAATAATTATTACCAAATAAGTATGAAATACTTTCAGAGTATAATGGAAAACATTTGCGTTTTGTTAACTATAATGTAAGGCAATAAATATTTTTGGTCAATCGTACAAAAATATGTATTTGATTTCAATTTTATTTTAATGAAAAGTATTTATTGATCATGAAATGTACTTTGTCCCGAAACAAACAAATACGAATGTTTCAACTATAAAATTCATTAAATTGACATTTTGAAGGAGACAACTAAACGTAGCGTAACAAGTTTTGAAACGGAAAAAAGAGAAAAAAAAACCATTTAATTTCAAAATGGCGTTTCAATAAGTCGTGCGTTGTTGTTAATTTTTGTTTTTATTAAATTTTTAAGACTGTTGACTTAAAACCGAGGTATAAACATGTCTCGTATCATTCCTATACGTTCGGCCACTTATTAACTGCTTTTCACTGGAAACTAATTATTTATTGTGTTCATCAAACAGGTTGCAATGGGTCGGTCGCCTAGTCCGCGGCGGCGCGATGATAGACGTCGCGACCGTGACAGAGACACCAGGGACAGAGTTGATAGAGACCGAGATAGGGACCGCGAGAGGCGAAGACCCCGCACTCGGTCCCGTTCGCGGTCTCTCGACCGGCGGCGTCGCTCACCAGACCGCCGCCGGAGCCCCTCACCGCGCCGCCGTCAGCGCTCCCGCTCACCTTCGCCTGGACCTTCCACCACCTTCGTGAAACCAAAGAAGACCTTCGGCGAGCGTCCTATAGTCACACCCGCTGATTTAGAAGGTAAAAGTCCTGAGGAACAAGAGATGTTA
This sequence comes from Eilema caniola, assembly GCA_949126895.1. Lineage (NCBI taxonomy): Eukaryota > Metazoa > Arthropoda > Insecta > Lepidoptera > Erebidae > Eilema > Eilema caniola. The sequence continues at coordinate 483,751 of OX421485.1, forward strand.
AAAATTATGGGATTTTGTGGTTTCGACACCACTAAGGGCAAGAAAGTCGAAGATAATATTGAAGGCGACGTCCATGTGGTGCTTAAACGTAAGTACAGGCAGTATATGAATAGGAAAGGCGGTTTCAATAGGCCACTCGACTTTGTTGCATGACACCTCATACAACGCACCACAGAGGCTGCTATTGTGGCTCGACACATTGGTGGATATTTTTCTATATTTGTTAGGCAAATATGTGATATTTTTGAGAGCCTGGTTTTATATTTAGTTCATATTTACACGCTACGAGTAAGCTATATAGCCAATAAGTACAAAGCATATCGGGATATATATATTTTTTAACTTTATTTCTCTTAATAAATCTAGTATATTCTTGACCAATCACAAGATATCAATGCTTTAGATCATTGGATAATAAGATTATTTTGACAACACAATATAATTCTTATAGGCATCTCCCTGCCCATGGTTGTGCCTGCATGCTATTCCCTAGAAAAAATAGCCTTTATTTTATATCAGACTAGTCTAAATAACAAATATCCAAGCTTTTAAACATCTTCAAAAACTTTTATTTAATGATCCCAACACAACTCTTTCTCTCCAGGTTATTAACATTTAATTTTAAACTACGCCTCACCACACTCATACATTCCATACAATTTGCAACAATAAGTTTCCTGACAGCTGCCCATTCCTAAATTGTGGTTGATGTTATTAAATATCCGTTAAGAGTTAACTTAAAGAACTGGTTCTTCCCCTAACTAACCGATTATTTGTTGGGCTTCTATAAAAACATGTGTATATAAACTTCCGTGGCCTTTAATACAACCTATGACCTACTGACAAGGGGAATAATATTATAACTCCTGGTACTTTCAATTCCTATTTGGATTTATTTAGTTTAAGTAATAAATCTTATTTTTAACCGGTTTCTAAAAAAGAGGTTATATTCGATGTAAAATCAGAAATTCTTGCAATTTCATGTTTGACCATTGATTTCTTCATCATTTCAAAAATACTTTCAATAGATTTTTTGTTGATAGCTGTTCAAAATCTTGCTCGCTCAGGATATTATTGTTTCAATTGGATTTTAAACTGCGCTAAACTATGAAGCAATATGTTATAAAATTATAAATATCGATTTACAATTAGCTTACCAAGTTGGATCGTACTGTTGCCTGTCGGGATATAGTAGAATAGACAGGAAATAAAACTATGAATGTTATATATAACCAGGCTCTCTATCAACCTTTTTACTTAGATATAAGTGTTAATCTACTGTTTTCACACTCCATTACATTCGGTTGGGATAAGCAAGATAGATTTATTATTTTACGTTTTGATTCATTAAGTTTATCAGAAAGGTATCATGCACTAGTCCAACCCTTTCATACTAAAACATACAAGTTAGAAATCATTTAGGCTAAACAAAATATGTGTTTATGCAAATGCATTTTTATCATTTATGATTAGTTTTTTCGACACATTATCATAAAATAATAAATTACACTAATGTTTATCAAAACCGAATGTATTACAACTATCCGCAGATTTGATTTGAAACTTCAAGATATTCTCAATGTATTACCATTTTTGTAGAAAATAATTCATTATAGGCCTATCACAAGCACCTGCCACAGTTTTACCTGTTCAGGTCAGTTTGCACATGAAACACTGTGTCATGTGCAAACATACACAGATTTCCTTGTACAAACGGATCTGCGCAGGCAAATATTTGGTGAAGCTTGTTGTGTGGTAGGCCCCATAAGTAGACTGATTTAAAATGTTGATTATTATTTTATATATTGTCATTTTTTCGTATAAAGAGAAACTACTATCAACACAGTTTTTAGTTATAAATGTTATAATTTTTGAAGTTTCACATTGAATTACTTAGCATGTAAGTTAGCACGTAGTCCGTCACACAGTACCCGCGCGCCGCTAACGCCCGCGCGGGCCCATCAAGCGGTCACCGCACCCAAGAAATGGTCCAGAGTAATCACGGAATCGTAGTTTTGTGGTCTGGTAACTCAGAGCTGGAGCAATACAACCCTGTTGTCATTTCAATACTACTTTTTAGTTCTTGAGTGACAAAACCATACATTAAGACAAGTTTGTAATCATATTTGGCTGTAGAAGTACCCAAAACGATAACTTATACACGTTTATTGGTCTCCATACTTTTACCAGCTACAAAATTAAACAAATTGATATGTTCTTGCTCTGTACCGACCCGATGTATAAGACTGACGCTGACCGCACGAGTTCTCGTTGCCACACGGCGCACGCTAGCTTAGTAGAAGATATATTTATACACACATATACGCCTCCTCCCCCCAGATACAACCCCCCTATCCTCCACAATGTACAATAGTTCCGACCACTATACCAGAATGCAGTGTTTTTTTTGTATACATTCATTTACATTCCATCAAAAATTTACTGTGGCAACATTGATATTTTATCAGTGTCGCTACAGTTATAGCAACATCTGGATATATTTTTAAATAAACTCAGTATTAAAAATAGTTATTCATAAAAAAAACATTACATTCTGTCATAGCCGTCTCCGATATACAATATACAATGGTTAAATATATTTTTTTAAATATATTCTAAACATCGCGCCGTGTGGGTGCGGGCAGCGATGCCCTAGAGCGCTTCCGTACTTATTCCGGGCTGTTTGTCTCTACACCTGCCTCTTTCGAATGAATCTCTGAAAAAAGTATTCACATCAAATACCATAAAAGTAAATGTTTTTATAAGCAACAGGTGAATAAAATGATTTTAAACAACATTTACTTCCACTTCCTACTCTTTCTAATTCACTTGTATTAGAATTAATTCACTAAGTACCAATAAATTTGAAACTTGGTACAATTTCGCGCCAATTTTTGACACATGGCGCCAATTTTCTAAATTACAGATAACAGAAAACTGAAATACAAGTTAAAAGTGTGAACAGATACAACATTGGAACTAGATTTTTTTAATAATTTGACGATTCTGTAACTATATTAAAAAAGTCTATGAACCTTTACCTAAAAGATTCTATTCACCTTTTAACTTCCATTTGAACAATACCCATAGTTTGTAAAATTAATTTGGCATAAAATTAAATTTCATATTTGATTTTGCATATTTTTAGATAAAATTCTCAATGTTTTGTCTTTTAAACAAAAAAAGAAGATTCTCACAACTATTTTATAAAACATCTATGATGGCACTTTGTGTCCCAATAAGTTTTCGACAGAAAACTATACACTTCGATTCATTCCCAATGTATATACCACGAATTATTTATACTTCTATAATAAAAAAATAACAAAAAATAATATGTAAAATTTTACCCCATTAAGACAATACATCTCAATAACAAAAACATTTCTAGTTTTTTTTTTCTCTTTAATACTAATATTATTTTTTTGGTTGTTTTGATATGAAATTAGTAGTATATTTCTAAAATATGTATCAAGACTAGATAATGTTTCCAATACTATCCAAAACTCATATTTTGTATCGTAAAAATAATCATTGTGATTTGTTAATAATTTTAGTTAAGCCAAAGCATATACTACTGAGCTAAATTGGGTAAAACTTTGATTTATGTAAAATGATATTTTTAGTTTTGTAAAAATGTGTAAGTATAAAAATAATGTATCCTTGGTATTTTTAGCGTAGTGCCGTAATACAAGTTTTCAATAAAAAAATGTGAAAGACCCGTTTGTTTTAGAACGTTAATATTATTTCAAACTGTATTACGACACAAAATAAGTTTTGTCAAATAATAATTTTTGTTTAGAAAATGTATATTTTGTTTTGTACATTTGTGAATAAAATGCTTACCGTTTTGTTAGCCAAGGATGGAAAATGAATAAATCATTTTGGAAAGTCATTTACTTTTTTTTATTTAATCAGCTGCCTCATATCTGTTTTCAGTTTGCTGGGGACTATACCTTCTAACTTCATGAATTCATATTTTTTATACCATTTACGAATTTTTCACTACTTACCACTCAGGGCCCTGATGGTGCGTGGTTACCGGTGCCCATGGACGTGTGCAGCACCAGGGGCGTCACACTCGTGCTGCCGACCCTGTAGGTACCTTCTTATGCCTCTCTTGAAGAAGCCCATATTGGAGACGCTTGGGTCTTCACACTGAGCGTGCGCGACATGAAGTTCCTTTCATACCTCTCTGTGCGCACCATTTCCAGTCGCAATGTGCGATTAATAATTCCTGGTGTTTGGTGAGAGGTGTATTTATGCTGGGAAAAGCAGAGCCTCAATAAAATGGAAATAAGCTTCTTCCCAACACCCTTCCGCAGGCTTTTCTCGTCATTGGGGGAGGGGGGGGGGGAGGTCAGACGACTGGCGCTCTCATAAAAGCCAAACCAAAATTAGAATGGAGTGTACACCAGGCTCCGCCGTTAAAAGCTTCGGATGCAATCGAGAACACCTAGCTTAGTGATTGCAATACAATAAAACATCCAATTTGTCATAATTTGCATTTATTTTCAGCTTAACGTGTACATACAACATATCTTATACATACAATGAGCCTAACTAATTTGCAATTAGTTATCTAAAGGCCTGAAGACTCAGTCCGTTACGTCCAGGGTTCTTCCCTGGCTGAACAAAAATTTAAATAATTTTTCGATTTACAAGAATATGGCTTGGTTGGTAGAGGACATTTGGAATAAGTGAGTAGGTACGGAATGAATGAGCCAAATTAATAGAAAATACCGTTTTCTTTGGTGCAAAAAATATGGAGTAAATTTTGCGCAAAAAATAATTTGCAGATTTGATATTTTTAAATGAAAAATTTCCTCATGTGTTCATAAAAATAATTGATACCGCTGAATTTTACATAAGTAACACGCCTTTATACAAAATATTTAATTCATAATTACAAGAAATCACGTGGAATGAAAGAAGAGATCTATTTATCACAAATTATACAATAAATCTATACACGAATTTATATATCTACATTAACATATTCTATAAAAAAAACAACTTCAAATTTTGATGGCATCGCATTCAGATATAACCTAAAGACAAAATAATTTTAAAAAAATTACAAAATAACGTGAGTGTCCGGATAGCTGGACCAAGGGAGATTTTGGAAGTTTGAGCAATACCAAGTTATAGTACCTATTTGGTACTACTTGGTACCTCGCTATACAGGGTGTAATCGTTAAGTGTGTCCAGGCGATTATTCCGTAATTATTACAGATATCAAAAAACTTTAAACTGATATCGAAAGTACGTTACCTAATAAATAAAATGACATCAATAACTTTTTAAAAATCAAACGAGAGGTATCTAATATTTTGACATTAAACACTCCCATACATTTAGTATGAGATTAGTAGAAAGGTTTTAGTTTCCTTATTTTAAGTGATCTAGTACCCATTTTACCTTAATCATATTTTATGATTACGTATAATATGACAATGATGAATTTCAAATAGATACATGTGTAAAATAATTATCTTAGGTACCACTTGAAATTAGTAATAAACCGTGTTTTAATATCGCATTAAGTAATAATTTGAGGTAACTGAAAAGCACTACAAAAAAAAAGATACTCTTTGGTGTTCGTTCTAAATTCAAAACTTTTATCTCGGGTTGTTGTTCCCACCAATTTATGTTTTTTTTTTTAATTTGCGTTAATAATCGTGATTTGTTTTATTTATTGATTGCAAAATGGCATATTCCAAAAGAGAAAAGAGAGATATGCTAAAAATTGACTACAAATATTATTGTAACAAAAGAGCGGCCATTATCACCTACAGAAGAGAGTACCCAGACAGAGAAGTCCCTTCTGGTGTACCTACGTACCTAAAACCTTTCTACTAATCTCATACTAAATGTATGGGAGTGTTTAATGTCAAAATATTAGATACCTCTCGTTTGATTTTTAAAAAGTTATTGATGTCATTTTATTTATTAGGTAACGTACTATTTTAAAGTTTTTTGATGGAATAATACGGAATAATCGCCTGGACACACTTAACGATTACACCCTGTAGAGGGTAAACTATTAAAAGGAAAAAAAATAATTGTGAATACTTAGACCAATATTTGGGATAATATTGTACTGTACAATTATGTTTCGTATGCAGTCCGCTGCCTTTATTTCGTGCAAATAATATGATGCGAATTACGTGCAAATGATTTGCACCAAAGTCGGCAGTGGCAGGTCTAATATTCAGTACAGTACAACCGATTTTTACAATAGTGACATTCGAGGATTTTATAACAGGAACTTTATTTAAGCGAAAATTGTATCGAATTTATTGGCCTTTATATGTAAATCTTCAAAATTGTAAATAATTTGAAACTTCTTAAGTACTGAGATCAGAGGGCTTACCATGCCGTGTTAGAGCATGATAGTAAGTGGTTACCATCGCTTGTAAACCTCAAAAACAATAAAAAAGACTTCGAAAAACATCTTCAAAATACAAATCATAGGAAATGCAGTATAATGCCACTTAAGTCCATAAATAAAACTACTATTAATTTAAGAATTTTTTTTATACCACTATGGTGGCAGACAATCGTACGGCCCACCTGATTGAAATGGTCACCATGGCCTATGGACATGTGCAACACCAGGGGAGTCACACTCGCGCTGCCGACCTGTAGACACAGAGAGTTTCTGTGCCGTCAGTGTACAAGACAAAGCAGGAATAGCCTTTGGTCTTCCCACCGACAGCACAAAAACTCTCCAGTGAGCTCTGGCTACCCTCCTCACCGCCGGGAACACAACACGAGGTTATTATGGCCGCGGTATTCTGTAGGGTGGGAGGTACTTCTCCAGTCGGACTGCTCAATTGGACGGGAATACCGTCGTGTCCTACCTCTTTATATTGTTAGATCGAAAAATTACCATAAGAAAAATAAATTATCATAAAAATTACTCTATATTACTTTAAGTTTTTTCAATAAATATAAGTACAGTCTATATTAACACATTTACACAGGAATAGAACCTAAGACGGTCCGTGACTTAAACCGCAGGCAACACAAGATGTCACGAACATACAAACTTTAATATATATACAATGATTTTTTATTTATACCCTAACTATACAATACCGTGTGTTGTGTACAGACCGGCAAAGATCTTGAACAATTCGGATAGTTCGAGCTGTGTAATATATGGACCAAGACAAACCAACAAGGACTGGGGTTCTAACTAAAAGTAATATTATGATGTAATGATTGATGTATGTAATGATTTTGATGTAATTTGGTATAGGGGTAGATTGAATCTTGAGAAATATAAGCTATGTTTGGTCGCGGTTAACACGGTTTGGTGCTAAGGATGGTAGCAGCCACCCACATCCACCAATGTTGCGAGTCCTTTGAGCTCGTAATTAGGTTAATTGAAACGCCTCAACTATTAAAAATACCTTAGAAACGCTTTTTGAGAGCTAGAGTATAATTATCAAGTTATTTGCCGGTCATTATAATGTAAATAATCACAAATATACGACGAATACTGAGACAATTTATATTAAGAGAGCTAGATGGGGATTAGAGTCGCAGTTACTTATAGATCATTAGTTGACTTCGATTGATTTTTGAAGTCTTTCAACGATCATGGTATGTTTAGTCGTCTGTCGACTTCGTAGGCAGTCGGAGTCTAAAAAAGTCTGCCTATACGTAGGCTAAGTTTTAAAGAATTCTTCCACACATATATTGTAATTTTCGGATTAAGATGCGGGTTTCTCAGGTAATATTTCATGCCGATGAATAAATAAAATTACTCCTTTTAATACAAAATATAAGAGTTTTCTATATTAATATGAGATTTATTACAGAGATTAAAATAACTAAAATAATACAATTCATTAAATATTTCTTCCAATTTGCATTTAAATAAATTTACGTACAGTCATGCCTCTGTCACAATTCGGTAGACATGAGACGTTAATAAATTAGTTTATAATACGAATAAATAATAATCAACCTAAATCTTAAATTTCACTATCAAAATTATTAATACTATTAAAAAAAAAAGCAAAAAAATTCGGTCTTTATAAATTCACAGTCTGATTTGACTTAAATTCGCGCCAATTCCGTCCAGCCATGTTTGAAAACATCTCTATGGCCAATGCAGTCTATTATTGAAGTCTCTTTTGGACGAAGATATTTATTTTTATTTCAATTTAAAATACTTTGTTTAATAGCTTCTGTTAAGATAAAAAATAAAACGTTTTCAGGATGTTATGTGATGCATTTTTTATACAGTTTGACATTTTTTATAAAATTAGTTGTATTTTTATTTAACTTATTACATTTTTTTATATAACTTCCTGCATTTTTATATAATTATCGCAAAGAGTTTAGGTGAAGGAATATTTTGAATGGCAGTTATTTTATATGATTCTTAAATACTATGTTTTATAAGGCTAGTATTGTATTGTATTGTAAGGCGACTAGTATTATCACGCGGCACCGGCTATTTTCTTATCGTTGAGCTATAAACAAGCAGATGGCCTTTTCGTAATAAAAATCTGTTCAAAATTTAATCACAGCGGTAGTTTAGTGCTTAAGGAGTCGGCCTTACGATCGAGAGGACCCGGGTTCGTGTCCTGGCCATTGCACTACCGATGTGAACCCACTCCTAGCACAATCAATTTAGCTTAGTTGGAGGGGTTAGTGAGAATATTAGTAATTTTGGTTGTTAATAGTTTTTTGACATTAGGGAAAGTGACATTATAGCGGGACTGTATTTTTAATAGACTTTTATTACGAGAATTACCCTTCAGATCTTTATAAACGGTATTTTAAATATATATATATTTTGCTGTGAGTATATTATATTATAGCTACCTATCAAGCCGAAGGCCAATTCTCGTATTAAATGTTCAAATTCAGTCGCGCTTATAACTCAATCTGCCAAACGTCAAAAATGTTTAGGACGTCAATGAAAATCTATAGGTTAATATTTAATTTTTGTGCTAAAACTGAATAATAACAAATAAATTGCGATAGAATCCGTTTAAAAGTAGTTTTATTATAATGAGTGATATTCTCGTAAGCTTCAGAAATTATCTATGAAAAGGGTTCTACGAGATTACAGTTTTTGACATATGGAAGTTTGACATTAGACTGTAATTGAATTTTGAACATTTATTACAATGATTGGCCTTCTATATTCATTATTATCCTTCACATAATATATACCTTTTTATATAACAGTTTATTGCTTTGGTAGAAATAAAACTATTTTTAACGATATAGCGAGTTCTATTCCCACGGAGTGCATATATTTATATGCAAGAATACAAATATTTGCATTAGTCTATGTACGAAATGTATTTACAAAAAAACGTAAGTATGTTTTTCCGCTATCTAGAACCGATATGACAAACTTCGCTTAATTTGGGTCTAGATAGCGCTGTGTAAATTGTCTTAGAATATTCCTATTTCATGTGCTACGAGTATCATATTATATGACAATAATCCCGACATTTTAGTTGCTTTTCAGTAATCATGGTCTTCGTGAGTCTTCTCCAGAGCAGATCATGACTGCTGAGAAGTAAGCGTAATGTCGGGATTATTGTAAATAACATCAAATAAATTACAATAGATTCCGTTAAAAATAGTTTTATTTCAATACTTGTAAACCCCTTATATTATCATATCTCCATAGTATTGCCTATTGATTTAAAACGTGTTACCAGCTGTATAACGACCTATCTAGGAACAAAATATAAACGGTGGTTATAATTTAAGGTCACACATACGTTGCAAACGCGTTGCCAGCTACCTACAGTGAGCATTTTGCCGAATCACGGCATATTTTAAGTTTTTATTTATCACTAGAGGTACAGTGGGTACCTACAATCATGGGGGTAGCTAATTTAGGGGTTAGGCAGAGCAGAGGTGTTATAATCAGATTTCTCTATGAAAAAAACGCGAGTGAAGTGTGGTGAAGAGCTGGGGCAGTGTCCCCCTCCCCTCTCCGTGGGTGAGAAGAAGACACCACGGTGTCTGGGGGGCTAATCTCGAAACCGGATATGGCTTACCTTAGGCAATTTCACCCCCTATAAGACCCGAGACGACGTGCGTTCTAAGTCGGTTCGATTTCGACATAACCACCAGGCGGCGGCTGGCTCTCTCTCGGACCGAAAAACTAGCAACACCCATGTCTAATCATCAAAATACTTTTTAAACAATATGACTATATCTCACCAGCGTTAAACGAACAATACCGAACCTAACTGGATTAAACCGCTCCAGACCCGTACTGCTCCGTACCGGTCGGCGCCGGTCCGTACCGGTCGGGGCCGGTCCGTACCGGTCGGGGCCGGTCTGTACCGGTCAGTCCCGGTCCGTACCGGTCGGCGCCGGTCCGAACCGGTCGGGGCCGGTCTGTACCGGTCAATCCCGGTCCGTACCGGTCGGCGCCGGTCCGTGCCGGTCGGGGCCGGGCGCGGGGGCCCTAGAAGGGCGCGGCCTCGTCGAGCGTGTGCAGCCAGTTGAAGATCATCATGTTCCTCTCGTACTTGGACAGCGGGCGCCCTCGCTCGCGCTCTAAGTCTGCCGCCGTTAGGGCTAGGTGGGCTGCTTCTGTGAAAAAAATGTTATTATATTTAACAAATTTATATCTATGCAAATATTATGAAGCTGAAGAGTTTTGAATTATTTTTTTAAGCATTTTTCATGTTTAATCGATAGGTCGATTTAAATAGAAAAATTGAATCGGTCTAGGCGGGGTTTGAATTAGTACTTACAGGTACAGGGGCAATGCTTTGACCACTAAGCTATCAGACCTCGTCCTAATCAATCCAAATTTGTCCTTTTTATATCCTCCATTGAGGCGATGGTTGAGCCCGTATTTCATACTCCGCCTAGACCGATTTTTTTTCTATTTAAGCTGAAGAATTTGTTTGTTGGATTTAACGCGCTAATTTCAGGAAATATTGTTTCGAATTAGTCACTGGTAAACATCACGCTATTACGAAAGGAAGCGGAGCAATGATCACATATATCAACAAATCCGGCACGTTTCTATACATTATTTGAAGACTAGACTCAAAGAGGTGATACGAGGCTACAAAGTCTAGTAGTGAATATACAGGGCTTCAACTTGCGACAGACTTGTTTAAGGTAATATTTTAACTGAGTTATTTTAGAAGCCTTTGTACAGCAGTAGTCTGCAGTGGGCTAATTGAATTGAATTGAAAACATTTGTCACCGGTATATATCTCGGCCATAAGACGCGTGAGAAACGAGCCCCTGGCGCAAGCGGGTTGGTTTCATTTATGATTAGTGGATGTTACTCGTAGCTCTGCAGCGTTGTACCACGCCGTGCTTTGCTCAAAAGTCATTCAAACGTGTCTACTGTGACATGACTGGAGTCAAAATATATGCCGGTAACTATATCAGTGCTGTATTATCGAAAATAAATATATATAATTTTTTTAACGAAGTTCTGACAACATTCTCTTAGAAAAAGAGTTCATTTCCCGTCCTGAATGTCGTTTTTTTTTTCTCAATATTATCGGTAATCGTCAGGATTCGGATCTGGGAGCTCGTAAGACTGTGAATCTTTAACCACTAAGGTACTGACGTTTAAGTAAAGAAAAACTTATTTTAGGAAGATCAATAACTAAGGTTTATTTGAAGAAAATCCAAATTTGAGTTAAGCTCACCTCTGTACAGAAATATCCTTTTATATTTGTTGTCAGAAACGTTAGTGTATAAATCCGATATCCGATATCTGACATCCGATATCGGAGGAAGTCAAATGTATGAAATATCTCTCTTTCACATTGTCCGGCCCGAAATCGGTTATCGGAGCCAACACCACTGTTTTGGCGCGATATCGGAACACAAACAGCGACTGCAATCAATTTTCGACCTTCTTCGAAATTCTAAGTAACATGTCTTTTCGCTTTAATTGATGACGCTGATTACAAATATAAGAAACAAAACTCGATACCAAGTCATGTCATCCTTAATTTTTTCCACTCCTAGCATCCCTAACTAGTCTGTGCTTTCGAGCAAATGGCCATATCGGGCCGATTTTATCAGATAAATGTGAAAACAGCACAAGATGTCGGCTATCGGCGTCCGACACCGATATCGGATATCGGATGAGTGTGAAAACGCTCTAAGCCAGCAAAGCCAGCAACAAGGTTTGGATGATGGTGTTGATGATATGGGCTAGACTGCCAGAGCTACTCACCGGGGTGCACAAACCGCGAGTGGGGCAGCTTGCCCTGCGGCACCACCAGCGTCGTGGGGCCCGGCCCCGCCGCCGCGCCCGCCACGGCCGACGCCGCGGCCGCCTGGGGGACATACAATCATACACACTGTGATATCCGCCCTCCGTGGCAGATATTACTAATAGTTGCCTGCTGGACATCATGTGTCAACGATTTAAAAATAAATCATACGAATAAATATTAAGTTTAAATGGAGAAGATAGGAAAAAACTGAGAAGCGGGACAGTTGACGGGAGGTCTTCGGTGGAAGCCAACAAGGCTCCGGAAACTCAAGATTTGAAGAGAAGTGTTCTAGTTTCCGTGGTCCTATGAAACGAGTATTGTATAAAATTAAAAAAAAACCTCGCGTAAAATCCCCTTTAAAAAAAAGCTCGTGTAAGAATGATGTGTTTTTCCCAATAAATATCAATATTATGGCAAAAAAGGCGTTTCATTCGTAAAACTTTGGAGGTCAAGTCCCCGACTCCACAATACAATCACGCCTTTATCCCCGGAGGGTTAGACAGAATATTTAATCACAAGAAAATATTTAATTTATAACAATATTTCTAAATTCTATACCATAAAGCCATTTATAACTCGCGATTTAAGTCCAAGATATGTTAATCGAGCAATACAACTGCATCATACGAGAATATCGGTTAACTGAACACACAGCGCCATCTAGTCAAATGAAGCCGTACTTTTACAAACCTTTTAATCCTACATCGCGCTATGGAAATTCTTACAACAATTTAATTCAATATTTGAAATTTTGGCACATTTGTTGGCGGTACATTGCTTTCTGTGCTAGGATATAGCACAGAAAGCAATGCATCGCCTCTTATTGCGTGGGACTATAAAACATAGTGCTTTTTGCTATTTAGGTGGGCGACATACACACGGCCCACCTGATGGGAAGTGATGACCGTTACCCATGGTCGTGTGCAACACCAAAAGAGTCAAATTCGCGCTGCCGATCCTGTAGAAACTTTCTTGAAGAACCCCATATTGTAGTTGCTTGGGACAACCGCAGCAGGGAGTTCATTTCACAGCTTGAGCGTGCGTGGGATGAAGTTCCTTTCATACCGTACAGTGCGTACTTATATTACACTACATATACTATATAAGTATAAGAACCCTGGGACTGACCTCCAGCCGGTCCAGGTTGAAGTCCGATTGTGACATCCTCTCCAGAGCTCGGTACGTGGTGAGCAGGCGTCGTTTTATGTAGTTCGTTCGCACCTGGGGAATATGGGTATTACATGGTGAAATAACTTCATAAAATCAATTTATATAATGGAGTACAGTTACAAAATTGTACATAAGTAAAGATTATTAGATTCATTTTTCAAGACAAAGAAATCTTCTAAAGTTCACAATGGTTCACAATGGCAGAAGGCACACCTGATGGTGCGTGGTTACCGTGGCCTATGGCCGTGTGCAACACCAGGGGAGTCACACTCGCGCTGCCGACCCTGTAAACACAGAGAGTTTCTGTGCCGTTAGTGGAAAGACCGAAGGCTATACCTGCTTTATCTTCTACACTGACGGTAACCACTTTCCATCAGGTGGGCTTGTCAGGTACCTAAGTGGTGGGTATAAAAAAAGAACAAGAAACCGGGCTGGTTGGTGGGTGCCGCGGGTGCTGCCAGTGCGTGCGTACCTTCCGGTTGTCGCTGGGCGGCGCGCGGGGCGGCGGCGCCGGCGTGGCCCTTTGCGGCGACGGCAGCTGCGAGCCGCCCACTGGGGGGGGGGGGGGGGACAGGTTAACGTGGCCGAATGGACACAACGAGCACTCTTCATGATGACGCTAAGCGACATGGTACTGCACACACCGGCAGAATTAGCGGAACACAAAATTATGGTCTGGGGAGGGATATGTTTAGCAGCTCGCACGCAGCCAGTGGTAGCCGCCGGCGGAAATCTGACTGCTGATCGGTATATCGGGGAGGTTTTAGAGGAACATGTTGTGCCATTTGCCCCATTTATTGGTAACGACTTCATTTTAATGCAGGGTAATGCTCGGGCTCACAGTGCTCGCTCAGTACAGGCATACCTAAACCATGTTGGTGTTACGGTGATGAAGCAGTCAGCGCGGTCCCCGGATATGAATCCGATTGAACATGTTTCGAACTTGCTAAAGAGGAGTATCCAAATCAAGAATGCCACCTCCTAACAATCTGGGCGAGCTGCGAAACACATTAGTTGAAGAATGGCAGAGGTTGCCTCAAGAAATCATTGACAGCATCATTCGCACGAGGGAGAAACACTCGTTATTAAACATTTTATTATTGTTTCATATTTAATTATTATTTGTTTATAAATAAAGCTAACTATTTTATACTCTCCTTTTTTTGTGTTCCGCTAATTCTGCCGGTATGTGTACTTTAGTATTACTTTACACAACTTCATTCTCCTTGTTATTCTTTTAGTCTGATATAACTTGGTGCTTATCAGCTGATCACCTGAATTACTGCTAATACAGGTGAATTCAAATTAGAAAAATTGTTATCTGAATAATGTTCAGTAGCTGTTTGAAAAACATTTAAATTTATGATAAAACGTTTGATTCTTTAGTGAAATGTAAAGATAAATAACACATTTACATCTGTTCGTGTGTGAAGGAAAAAATGTGTATTATTTTTCTATAAAGAAAAAAAAACTAAGTGAAAAACTATTTCTCTCCAACTGTATTGTATCAACATGTGTGTATGTATTCAATAATATTAACGGTCTTATCGCGTTCACAGTATATCTTATAAACACTCTTGTTCATCAAGCCTCTGCAGATGTGTAGAGATGTTGCTTCCTTTACCCTCTCTACTATAGTGAATGTCCTGATGAACTTGTCCACTTAGTCCCACTGTCTCCTTTCCTACACAGGACAACAAGTAGATGTCACCCGCATACGATGCAGAACATTCAACGGTTTACTGACTCTTTTCTTTGCCGCACCATTAAGACCTGGAACTCCTTGCGACCTCACGAGTTTCCTTCTTCTTACAGTCAGAGGTCCCTTAAGCGGGGCGTGACAAAGCATCTGATGAGACCGTCAAGCTGAGTGCCACCATTGTTAACATGGTACGTGTATATAATGGTGACCCTCTTTCCTGAGATTTTAGCTTACCATCAGGCGAGGTGAAGTAAAATTGACGTGTCTTATATTAAAAAAATATAACGGTACGCGATAGTTTGAAAATTATTATGTGTATGTATGTCTGTGTGTGTGTATGGGAGGGTAAGAATGTACAGAGCACTCACCAGCAACCCAAGTGCTACAGGAGCGCGAGGCGGCGCTCAGGGTCAGTGCCTCCAGGGCCGCACACAGCCCCACCTCCGACGTGGCACTGAAACCACACCACCAGGGTTAGCCTCCTATAATTTCCTCCGGATTATATTCCTTTTGGGCCAAAATATTGCCGTCAGCGTAGGTGACAAGCAGGAATAGCCTTTGGTCTTCTCACTGACACACCCAGTGAGGTATGGCTACCCTACTTACCGCCGGGAACACAACATGAGGTTATTATGGCCGCGGTATTCTGTAGACTTCCGATGATTATGAACATCTTCGCAAATATCATCCCATGAGATGTCAAACCAGCATTTATTAGGTGTCTCTCACCAACTGGAGCCTGGTGGCAGTGTTCTGACCCACACATGCATATTACCTTCTCAGTGGGTGTGCAGAGTCCCTCGCCGCGCTGACGTCAGAGCAGCTAAACGAGCGGCGAAGGCCTAGCTGAGCACAGAGCGCCGCGCAGCCTGCTAGCAGCTCGCGGCAGTTGTCTGTGGACTGCAGTGGCAGGGAGGACGATGGCCTTCTGCAAATAAATCGGACGGCATCTTGACTCTCATATGTCTTGCAGGTCACTACATTGAAAACCTCTTTGATGCCATGGTGTGGTGGTAGTGCATTTGACTGCTTGGCAGGGGGTGTGGATTCGATTCCTGCTCACTGCAAATATTAGTATGCATCAATATGACTATTTGCAATGGTCTGGGTGTTCCCATGCTACCAAATTATACTAAAGAAACAATCATAAATGATATACACACATCCTACAGATCATGTTTTTTCGCAGACATATATTCAAAAGTAACAAACCCTGGAAGCTTAGATGATGTTTAAAAAGAATCAGCTATTGTTAACTCCTAAAATACTCACTTCAATGTCTTACTCTCAGGATTGGGACTGGCCACTCGCAGGGATGGATCTGGTCCTTGACCTGCCTGCAATAACAATAGATGTATTATTATTATTATTATTATTACTATAAAACCACACTAGCAGCTCATCAAGCTGATGCGTGTGTATCTTTGGATCTGAAGATACTGTCAAGACGATTCTTGAACACATTAACAGTGGGTGCCTTTATGACATGTTCAGGTAAACTGTTCCATTCAGTGACCACTCGGTTGGGTAGAAAATGTTTTAAGGGATTTGCTTTAAATGGTACTCTACGTAGTTTTAATGAGTGTCCACGAAGATGTTTATTCTCATTTTCTATAAACATATCCTTCATTCCTGGGGCATTGTAGTAGTCAGTGAGTATCTTATATGTTTCTATGAGACTTCCTAGTTAAATCTAAATAAACAAGGTTGAGTAACGTAAGCCAACCATCTGCAATCTACCTGCGGCTAGATGCCCCATGTACGCACTAATAAGATGGGAAAACAAGGTTACGGACACTCTAGACGCACCAGACCTCGAGGGCCTGAAGACAGATGGTAAGATTCTGCATAGAAACAGGTAGGTTTGATGGAACGCCACGATTGCCGGATGCCTCTTGGCCTCCAAAAGGGAGGCATAGGGTAATTGGGTGACATGGCCCCTGTAAAAGGACAGTTCATCCGTCCAGCCTACAGTGTCCAGATGGGTGACCAGTCCTTCTGTGTGGGACCATTTTGGCAACCAGGACCGATGGCTTAACATGCTCTTCCAGGCACGGCCAGATTAATGCAAATACTTGTATTTGTGTAGTATTTGCACTGAGTGAGGATTAACCAGCACCGCCTGTGCAGTGGCCGCGTTCACTACCGCCACGACACAGACTGTTTAAGCAGTAAGATTAATTGAATATATGGACATAATTTTAATATGTTCCACACCTTGCAAGCCAGCAGTCTTAGCACTCTGGCGTCTGAGGCGGCTGAAGACACACTGAACAAAGACAGGTCTGTGGTGACGGACTCGTGGGACGGCGACCGCGCTACTCCGCCGCGCCACGCTTCCGGAGTGCACATATTTACTGCAACAAGAGAAGACAATTATCATAAAAATGGCATTTAGGCATGAATTAGGTGGCAGACAAGCACACAGCCTACCTGAGACGTGATTACCGTGGCCTATGGACGTGTGCAACACCAGGAGAGTCACACCTTCTAATGCACACATCCATAGGCCACAGTAACCACTTTCATCAGGTGGGTCGTATGTTAGTCTGCCACCAAAGTGGTATAAAAAAAATACCTATTTAAATTGTGGTTTCAAAACCATGTATGTACAGTCGAGTTTTTGAGGAGGAGGAGACTTGGTCGCACTTTTTTATTTAAAGTTGTATGTGAAGGTGCAACCGAGCTCCTTTGTTAAGTGTACGCACTGTATCTAATAAATAAATTTATTATTATAATATAAGACCTAGTTCATAGATATTAAAAAATAGCGACTTCGTAAATCATAACACCGACATACAATAAATTTAACATATAAACAGCATTAAGCTAAACAGTAATGTGTTCATATTTTTTCTGCCACTCTTATTATAAAAAATTTCAAATTAATTGAAGTATACTTAATTTGCAATTTAATTTTCCGCAAAACTTCTAAAAATGTCAACAAACCATTACTACGCAGTACGTACCACTGATGTTGGGATCCACGGCGCACAAAATTAATGTTAATCGCACGTAGAAATATGTCACGACACAATTATGAAAGCTTTTATATACAAACAAACAATAATATTGTAATTTTATTCGCCAATTATTGTTTTTCTTTAATGGCCGGACAAATTTGACAATTTGCATTATTGGCCATGGGAGTACGTTCTGAACCTCTGAAAAATGTAGAACTTATGCAATACATTCAGATTTGATAATAAAAATTTATTATTCTATTACTAATTTGCAATTTATTTGATTTAGTAACTAGTAAATATTTTAGAAGTTTATAACTATTTGGTTAGCAAAACACATTTTGAATATTGTAAACACAACAAAATAATTAAGCAAATTTTCGAGTACCTTTTACGAAAGTAGTATCAGAACGAATCACAACACAACCTAATAAATCATTGCCCATTAAATTTGGTAGGTTAATATTTTGGAGTCAACTAAATTTATTGATAAACATCACAAATTCAATAAAAATAACTTTAAAACCAATCTAATAAAACATAGCGAGTATATCTTAACGTTTCAGTTCAGCAATAAATGTAATAATTCTATAAATTGCACAACAAGATAAAAACATAGTTATGACATCATAATGCTGTTAAATTAAAAAGGCTCTTCCGGTAACAGTAATGTTTACGAACACGTAACGACATCTAGATGCTCGAAAATGTATACTTCGTTTCAAAGTTGTGTGATACTGACGCAATAGATGGCAATAGTAGCGTTAGGCTTTGACTAAAGTTGATTCAGCGCCACAAGGACAAAAAAATAATTATAAACTAAAAACAAAAATAATACCTACATTTGCAAGAGTACGAAACTGGGTAGCCATCTTTTCATTTGACTAGGTACTGAAGATAATCGGTATCTTTATTTTATATAGGTACTCAAACGTTCTAAACGACGTATCGAATTTTTAATATACTTTTGAAATATTGTCATTATAATACTTTTGAATAAAGAACACGCGAAGTATCATATTTACGTAGACTGAAAAACCAAAATCACTTCCCGGCGCGTTCAACCGGTGACTTTTTTAGTTTTATTTCAGTGCAATAGGTAGGTACTTTATTATGCAAGGCATATTTTTTCAGAACAAGCTAACATGTTTAATCCACTATTTAAGCAGTATTAAGAAGAATCGAAGAATACAAACGAAGACGCGTACAAAACTTAGTATCACAATTTCAATAGGTATTATGTTAGTACGGTAGTGATTCTGTTACACAGAAATAATAACATCAGCCGTATGCAGAAGGTGAGGAAAGCCACGTGTATAGCTAGTATGGGCTGTGTTTATTGATTTGAACTGGATTCCCCGAGCTTAGCGGCCCATGTTGACAAACTTGCGTATCGGCACCTTAGGGGCGGTTTACATGGCGACGTTCACTACTTCACTACACTGATGTGATGTGGCAGCACAAGACCCACCTGATGGAAAGTGGTAACCGTGGCCTATGGACGTGTACAGCACCAGAGGAGTCACACTCGTGCTGTTGACCCTGTGAACAGAGAGTTTATGTGCCGTCAGCGTAGAAGACAAAGCAGGAATAGCCTTTATTTTTTCCACTGACAGCATAAAGTCTCTCCAGTGAGCTCTGGCCACCCTATTTACAGCAGGAAACACAACACAAGGTTATTATGGCCGCAGTATTCAATATTCTGCAGGAAGGACTAGTATTAATTAATTTAAGGACAGTAGTAGTAATTAATTTAAGGAATGTAATGCCTTCATTGCCTACCCTTTAGGCGATTAATAAGCGTCAATATAGGTGTTAGTATATTGAATTTAACTAATATACGGTAGAGTTACCATGATCTGAGCCTTTTTCCAACTCAGTTGGCTGTCCAGTTTAAAAGCGAAGCGGCTGCATTTCGATATTTTCCGTGAAGCGACTGCCACATGACCTTCACAAGCACCTGGTGACATCGATTGTTACGAGTACGAGAATACAGTTTTTGTAATGTAAGAGTGTAATAGTTTTGCACACTTTTTTTTAGGAGAACTGATCTTCATTTGCGGGATTTTTAGGACTTCAACTACATACCCGTAACCGCTGGCCGATACGACGATCATAAAAATGAATTGAATTGAGTTCCCAAAAATCAGACTACATAACAAGTAGGTATTGAAACTCAAAAACCTCGAATAACCTTCAAAAATCTTCAAAATATCGCGTTTTTATCACATGAACCCGCTCCATGTGAACCGTTCTGAACCGCAAGACCTTCGTACGTGTATAAATATATAGATGGGAATACGTTATCAGCGAATGTATGTTGTTCTCATGTCGCGGGCACTTGGGCGAGCTCAGACGCTGCATGAAACGGCTATTTTTGAAGTGTGAACTGCTTGAGACATGCTTGACTTTAGGAAAAAGCTGTAAAAAAAAAACAAAAAAAAAAATACGTTCGCGAACGGTTCTGTACGGCCAATAGGGAATATGCATGTGATTCAAATACCGCCCTTTTTTTACATGTGGTCTTTTTTTTTTCTTTTCTTTTAGTTTTGTTGAGAGGGAAATTCAAATGAGTTAATAATGCTATTGAAACACAGTTCCGACCAATGGCGTTCCGACTCGGAGTGTACTTTGACGTCATGTCTCATAATAAAAAATATCAGTTTATGTCGTCTGGTGTCTATTTGTTGTGAATAATTGTCCAGTTGCATTATTAAATTAAAGTAAAACACAAAATATGAATATTATACTATTCAAAACACTTTTGCAACCTATTTGCAACTATTCACGACATCATGTAGCTGTCAGCGCTGTCAGCGTTGTTAGCTGTCATGTGCAATGACGTCACGACAAGCGCGCCAACATGGCGGTCGTTTGCAAAGCTGATATCAGCCTACTATTTTAAAACTTTTTTTAAAAGCTAAATGTTGTCTATTTGGTTTCTTTTTTAAATATTTATACAATGATGTAAATAATCATTTTAAAATATAAAAACAAAACGTGCATATTCCCTGTTATACCTATTTGACAAATTGGGACAATTCAATCATCTTTGAAGTGACAACTTGGCGTGTTGAGCGGTTTTTGTGTAGTGAAAACAGTGGTGAAAACGAGTGAAACTTTTTACTTTTTCAAAGGGACAGACTTTCCAATTCTGTCGGTATTCCTCGAGTGACAATTTATTTTTCAATTTGTAGGTCACGTCACAAGATTTGGACGTCACCTCGCGTGATGGTAAGCTAAAAGGGAAGTCTCAGATATGAGGGCCACCATTACAGAGACAATATAATGTTAAGATGAGGCCCTTAGCTTGACGGTTTCGTCAGATGCTTTTAAACGTACCATTTAAAAAATATAGGAAAGAAAATAGACAAATGTTTAAATAGATGTAACGATTAAAAAAAAATCTTTTATCTAAATATCCCTTAGATGGTGATTTTTCATTCACCCTGATGGTGAGCGGTTACCGTGACCAGTGTACATGTGCGATACTAAGGATCATAGTGGTGTTGCTGGCGATGGCGCATCATATTTTAGGGATTCCTTTTTATTTAAATAGCCATGTTTGTTGGGAAGATTTCATCTTTTAAAGTACAGAATTAAGACGGTTCAAACACCGAGTGAGACAGGCGGATTTCGAAAATCGTTGAATGCAGTTTTAAATCTTTAAGAATATGAATGAAGGAATTTGCTGTCTCCAATATTCAGTATTTAAAGTACCTACTTTTCATCCACGTAGGGCTGAAGAATTCCAACCTGTAAGTAGTATAATGGTGGCCCTCTTTCCTGAGACTTTGCCTTCAGCTTACCATCAGGCGAGGTAAAGTCAAATTGACGTGTCCTATATAAAAAAAAAAACAATAAAATCTAATGAATTTGCAGACATTTCCCAAAAAGGCTGAACGCCAAAACTGTTCGCAACATAAATGTATATAAAACGTTCCCACTACTTTACACATAACATTGTATATTTACACATATGTATATGTACACGTTCATATCTACTATAGCGTAACAAGTTACACAGTTTGTCTGTTCGTCTTAACGGAGTTTGTTGTACAAAACCGCAGCTGAAATTACTGCTTACTTCGAGTACTGTTCCTGTTGGGTGATACCCCTACTCCTTGAGGAGGGGGAAACTTTGTGGAACATCAGGGACACTCAAAGACTTATATACTAGACAAGCAAACATACATATACTCAAGCCTGTAAATTCCCGAAGGGGTTGATAGACCCACGATTCGTCAATTATGATTTTCGGTCCCACGAAATAGGAAGCGAGTCCATTGGCGTCTATCGGGCACTTTGATACTAGACAAGATATTTAGTAAAAAAGCAATGGTACTACGGAAGTACCAATAATGAAGCGTGGGTAGCTTATTGGTTAAGGAGTCGGTTACTCAGTCTTATATAGTCGAAAGGTTCCGGGTTCAAATCCTGGCCGTTACACTACCGACGTGAAGCTAACACAAACAATTAAGCTAAGTTGGAGGGGTTAGTTAGAGAGACTACTTATTATTCTATAAAGATACTATTATTCTAATATATAGACTAGCCAGCCTGTCCTGTTTTCGCCCATTCGAAGTTTTATGCATTCTTGTAGGCTATACATGCCCTCTATAATGGGAATCTGTCAGATTTTTTGACATTTATGATCACTGCTCCGCTTCCTGAGTAAAAGCGTGATGATATTAAACCTTGAATGGTTCTTCTTCTTCGCTAAACGGAGTATATAACACAAAGGTATTTTTTCAATTCAAACCAGCAGTTCGTGAGATTAGCGCGTACAACCAAACAACATTGGTTTCTTTCTTTCTTTCTCATCTGTACTTAAGTTTGTTTGTTTGTAAAATATTTATATTATATTATCTGTGTTTTTATTAAGCAGATTTGTGAAAGTTTGAATATTTTTGGCTAAACGGATGAAATATGGTGAGTACAAGAACAAACTTTTTTTTTATACCTCTGAGGTGTCAGACAAGCACACGGACCACCGGATGATGCGTGGTTACCGTGGCATATGGACGTGTGCAACACCAGGGGAGTTGCACTCGCGCTGCCGACCCTCTAAACGCAGAGAATGTCTGTAAACACTATAGTCTGGAACAAAACAGACTATTTTAACTGGCACAGATTCCTTTTACCATAGGTTGCAGAAACCGAATCAAATTTCCACACAGGCGAAGCAGCGGGCAACAGTTAGTAAGTTATTGTATGGAATCTTTGGAATAACACATACGTAGACTACTGTTTTATTTCAAAAATACTTTCCTATGGGTTTCGGTTTTAACATTTAGTAAGTAGTCTTAGTTATCTGCCTACATCCTTTAAGAATACCGTCGTGAGTAATCTACTTATACCAATTACACTCCATACAGTTAGGTAAATCACTTAAGGTACCGACTATCTCTAAAAACTCATATATATGTCCATATGTGTGTCTGTTTGTCCAACTTTCACACCTAAACCACTTAACCGATTTTAATAAAATTTGATATAGGGATAGGTTAGACCTTGAGAATGGACATAGGCTATGTTTGGTTGCGATAACCGACATATACGCGGGCGGAGCCGCTAGTTAAACAAATAAATGTTCAATTTCGGTTTAAATTCTCTAAAATAAGTTTCTAAATAGAAAACTATTAATAAACTGAGTTTTTAAATAAAACATTCATAAAAATACACATCAAGATTGTTTACGTTAAGTACTTAACCGAATGGGAGAATATTTCTAGAAGATTCTATAACCTTATCGATCACGTCCGAGCATAGATTACAAATAATATCAAACAAAATGATGACTCTATCCATTTCTGTATCAACTCGGCTACTTAGCGTACACAACGATTTTAAAATTAAAAACTTTATCTTTCATGTCTGTGTGTAGTTTGTATGCCTGTGTGTGTATGTGTACATTATATATAAGCTGTTAGTTTATGTATAGTTGTCGCTGTGTGAGTGTGATTTGTGCTTGTGTGAGCGATAGAAAGATTTGTATGGATATGTTGTCATATTTTTAGTTTTAATTTGGGTTTTGTTGATTTTAAAATAGAGTGATGTTGATGATAATGCTTTATAGAAAAAATATCTAATTTACATAAAGTTCCTGTGTATATACTTGGTTTTACTTACTAAATGTGTATCAAACTCCCGTAGCATGGGATGATATTCAATATTAAATAAGATATCCGGATGTTATAAGTGACTTTGATTTATACTTAAATTTAAAGAAAAAAGATTCAATCATCTTGACAATTTTAAGTAAAGGTGTGTGAGTGTGTGAGTGGTTAAACAGCCGGAATACGATCGAGAGGTCACGAGTTTGAATCTTGGAAATTACATACTACCGATATGAGCCCACTGTGAGCACAAGGAAATTAACATAATAGCGGCCATATTAATATTATTAATATAATTTCGGTCTCTACCCACTATTTAAAAAAAAAACAAACCATTTTGATTTCTTTTTCGTTTAAATAAAATTAGTTTTTTACTGTATAACTATGTATGCTTGTAAGCGTCGATAGCTTAGTGGTTAAGGAGTCGGCCTTACGATCGAGAGGTCCCGGGTTCGAATCCTGGCCATTACACTACCGACGTGAACCCACTGCTAGCACAAGCAATTAAGCTTAGTTGGAGGGGTTAGAGGGAATATTAGTAATTTCAATAATTTCGGTTGTTAATATAATCCAAAAAAAAATCCCAGTAACTTTCATAAATAAATCAGTATTCTTCGATTCGCATATATTTCAAAATTCCAATAAAAATCTTTTGCTTTGCTTTGCACCGCGTTTTTATTCGTAAAATCATTAAATTAATGTTAATATAGCGTCATGTCCACAGCAGCTGACGTCCGCCCGGGTATTGTACTTGATTGTAGCACGAGTGGTGGCGAGCGGAATGCAAACTAAACCGCGTAGGGCTGTCACCACACTTTATTATTATTATTACTTTAGATTTTATGATTTAAAGTCTATTTCCTACGGTGAACAAGCAGTTATTTTCATAACAATGTTTTTTTCTATTTTGGTATAATAAGTATGGATTTATAAAATAATATTTAAGTATGCTGAACCGTATTCTAGAAACAATATGACATAACGATTATATTACTTTGTGTTTAAATAGTGCTAGGTGTATTAAAAATCACAATTGGTGTATTCGATTTCTTTTCTAATGACGATGAAACTTTAATTCATATAAGAGTGTTTTGGTCGTAGTATTTATGCTTGTAATAGAGGACGAGTAATGGCCATAAAATTACTCCATGCTAATGCTTACCTTTTTTTTAAATTAGGTACTAACTACTGAATTTCCTTACAGAATTATTCAGTAATGTATCTTTCGAATTTAAAAACCCCATCAATCAACCCTGTGTCAGAGACATAGTTAAATAATCTAAAATGTCTTTTATTATAGTTCCGATAAGTATAGCTACTACATTTTTGTGATAATCATAAAAGAAAGGCGCAATGTATGTCTATCATCAAGAAATTAATAATATGCCTTCAGGAAATCTGATAAAATAAGCACCAAAAACATTATTTTCTCAAGTTCATGTGTAATCATTAAGGCATACATCAACAAGGCCATATATAACTATTATAATAATAAACTACTTCACGATCATTTCCCAATCTTAAAACGAATAAATTTTAATGAATGCTAAAAATAATATCTTTTTGAGGTAACCCTAGAGTTATATTACCACGCAAACAGACGCAGTCACGTCCCGATTTACGCACACATGTGCACTATACGAATTAGGGTCGGTGTGTTTCAGTGTACAGGCGAACTGGCATAAGTCTCGAAAAACATTTTATTTTTTTAACAATAATAGTATTTTTCTTAAAAATTCTGCAAAGTGCTGTTTTAGACCCAAAGTAAGCATATACTATCTAGTTTGCAATAATGGATTACAAACGCTGTTAAATATAAGTATTTAAGTATTGATTTTTAAAAATCAAGCCTAAGTTGCACCGATATAATAAATAAAATACGAAATATTAGAAAATAATTCTAACAGGTATGTTAGATTTATTTTCTTTCTTTTCTTTTCTTTATTTCTAAACATCTAATGCGAAGTGTTCTTAGAGCAAGTGTTTTGTTTTTATATTTGATCGTTCATTCAATGATGTAGGTATTAGCAGCATTGCTTGATATGATTGGGTATTTTTTTACGCCTGAAGCCCAGATTTGTATATTTTATGCATGGTTTATACATTTTTATTTCCATAATATTCAACTAATAATATATAAACAAAACTGTAAAACTCAAATTCTTACATTCTCGACTTACACACTTTCCCCAGTCGGCGACACCAGTTTTTATTATGCTTGCTTGCTAGATGTCCTTACATCCACTATACATTGTTTAGACGTTATATGTACGAATTTTGTTAAAAAATATGTTATAGAACTTGCCCAGTCATGTCTGAGAACGTATTTATGCGATATTTTGTTAAAATTGATCTTGAATGGATTAATTCGAATGTTTGGATACAGTATTGCCACATAACCTCACTTTTTCTCTATTTATTTGATTTAAAAGCGAGTTACAGTCGAGGTTAGAATAGATATGAAAGGAGTATAAGATTTGGGTATTATCAAAGATGGTAACTGATGGTAATGTGGGATTTATCTTACATGATAAAGGGTTTTCATTGTCGATAAAACGATGCCTATGTAATCAATGATGTATTTACTTAAACTGTAATGCGATGTCCGAACTTCAAAATGGCGTCAAAAGAGAGATGACTGTTCATCATTTTGCACCACTCCACAGTGGTCCATGTTCCTAAGAAAGGCGGTCATAGAGGTTGTATGTCGGATTAAAAATGAAATATGAACTTTTTTATCTAAGAAATGATTGTTTTAAGGTTTTAATGATAATAACAAGTAAAACAATAGATATATTTTTAAAAAAGGTAGATGAATATTCTCAAAAAAAGGATCCATCCATACTAATAAATAATAGGTAACAATAAAATAAGTTTTATTTATAAATTATTTCTGAAAATAGCTTAATTTACATATAAATAATAAAATTTACCAGATAATAGAAAACTGAACATAGGATTTATATAAAACATCGTCTTTTTACATAATAGGAAAACATTATAATTCACAATATTTACAGGTTTCTTTTATGCCAATATAGTTTAAGTACATAATAAATCCAACACTTCTTTTGCTAATACAGACTTCTTCTTACAAGGTAACTTTCTTATGCTAGAAATAAGTGGGTCTGAATTAAGAAGAAGTCTGTTCAAAAGATCCATATTAGTTACTTCTCGGGAATGTTTTCTAGTGTTATCGCGTCTAAATAGTTTAACTAATTTATTACAAGATTCGGCGGCCTCTTCAGATAATTCACCGATAGACAATATAGCATTATCAATCACCTCTGAACCGTGCATTAAAACTTTACGTATAGATGAAGGCAAATTATACCAAGGATATTCCTCCACAAGCATTTTGGCAGTATCAAAAGCATAACTTTTAAATTTTTGTGAATTTATTTTATACCCTGATGATAGACTCTGCAGAAGGTGACTACATCTATCTATTAGATCTTTTTTAATACCTGTTATTTCGGCAGAAATTTCTGAGTTATGGAAAAATTTACGTGCAGTATTTCCATCATTGGATGTGCCACTTCCTCCACTTCGGGGTTTATCAACAATCAAGCCTAATTTTTCCCTAAACTGCTGCTGAATTAACCCTTTTCTCAGTGCGAGAGACGCTTTATCCTCGGCCGAACGAGCTTGCCATCTTTTAAAATTAATTCGATAAGAAACGTGAATGAAATATTCAAAAAATCTTATGTATGAATGAAGCGGAGATAAGCCGAACTCAAATTTACTAGCGTCAGGTACCTTATTTAAACATTTATTTAAGTCATTCATCTCTTTCGGTGTTGCACCACAAATGTAACACCTACTCATAGATAAATCGCTAAGAGCAGAACACACTTTACCATCAACCATAGTAAATTGTAAAGTGTGTGAGATTTTAATTTCGCGATCATGAATAACAACTATAGTGGGCACTAATTCATCGATTTGACTTTTGAAATAATTTTGTTCTTGTAAAGAAACTTCCTTTGATTCCTTAATAAATTGGAAACGAATTGGTCGGCACCACCTAGTAGAGGAAGGGCGTGGATTTTTCCAAATTATTGATTCATCAGAGGTGTTTGATTTACAAATAAGTTGTAGCGGTACATAAGAAGTTACAAATAAACTCGAGTCATCATTTGCTGAATCTGAAAATTTCTGCTTGTATTCACTATGGCCTGTGCTGCCATCGAAACCCCATTTACCAATTAAAACAAATTCGCTTTCAGATACGGGAAGACTATCTAAAACAGGCTTTTGAGATTCAACAATTCGACTTGATGTATGATCTAACAACGATTGCAAATTAATCTCAGCAGATGATTCCGTTACGCGAATATCAGTTGGGTAGCAACGTTTTTTGGCTTCCAACACTCTTTGATAACATGGAAAAGCATTTGGTATTTTAGAATTAATCAAGTTTTTTAATAAAATGTATTGATGTTTAGTTAGTTTAGCTTCAGTAATAAATGAAACGATTTCATCAGAGTTGAATTTTAAGAAACTGTCGGCTGATTGATTGGAATCAATAAGTAAAGTATTTATAGCAGAATCGTCTATTTGAGATAAAATTGCCAACCTGCGACGTTTGCTTCTCTTGCTGCATTCTCCAAACTCCTTCCTGTGCTGCGTCCTGCTTGTAGATTGAAGATATTCGCTTGTCTCGTCGTCGTTTTCATGTAGTTCTCCGTCAGAGCTCCCAAGAATGCAGACTTCGATCTCATTTAACCAGTCACCGTATTTGGCAATCAGCTTAGCTTTTGACCTCCCCAGTTTCTTCCAATATGCAGCAAACCGTTTACAGAGATTACAAATTAAATCTCTTAAGTAATCGGTCTTGATATTTTCAGTGTCCGGTAAAGAATTTGCTAGCATTCCAAACACTTCACGAGATCTATCTGCCTCATTTTCTTTACTTGTCGCATTCAACCACGTGTCTAGGACAAGCATTCGAGGAAAAGAACACTTGATGATGGATCCTACAGAATAAAAGAAATGAAAATTATAAGGTATCAAATTTACCTATATACGACTTTGTCTTTGTCGTGACCTATAAGCAATCCTCGGCGCACTTTGGCGCACCTAGATGTTACAGATTCTAAAACTAGACAAATAAGAGATTATTTTGATATATGTTTCATCTTTGGGGATTCGTTCCTTCCTAAGTAAAAGTCTAATTAAATATGGCAAAGCGGTAAAACTCAAAGAAATCGGAAGTCTTTCTTGATGGTGCTGATTACAGATAACGACACGGTTAAAGTAAACACAATAGGATTAAAAATGTCGTACATACCTTCTATTTGAATATCCATGGCAAAAAATTATCACAAACAATCAATTTCCGAGAAAACAACTCTATAAAACAATAGAAATTTTGCCGACAAAGACAACGCTAATTAGCACTATTGGAATGTTATCACTTCGGTTGCACAAAATGAAATGATCCTTTCATGTTATTGTAATTTTTTTTATATCTGGGGGTAGAAGAGTTATTTGTCTACCCTGTAGTGATAAATGACGTCATAATTCAACCATCGACATTTCAGCCCTATGACCTATGGATGGACCACTGTGCACTCAGAGAAGCGACAGTGCGCTACGAAAAAAAAGTGTCTCAATAAATTCGTAATAACAGTATTATTTTCGATCTAAATATTATTATAATTTATATCGAAAATAAGTAGGTTTTTTTAATATTTGGTGTTTTTGCGTTATTTTTGAAAGCCTGCATGACGTATCTACAAGTTTATCATAGTAATCAATAACTTATTGTATGTAGAGGTCTGGTACCTATTAGATAAGAAGTTATGAATAAAGATTGTGTCATGGTAATGAAATTTGGTACTTACCTGCAGACCTAGAATAGATTTTGAGAAAGGACATAGAATATGTTTGGTCAAGAAAACCAACATCTCCAGTGGTTGGCCACCAATCAGGCTGTGAGGTCAGATGGCAGTCAGATATGGCAGCCAAGCACACGGTCCATCTGATAGAAAGTGATTACCGTGGCCCATGGACGTGTGTAACACCAGGGGAGTCGATGCCAGGACACTCGTGCTGCCGACCCTGTAAACACAGAGAGTTTCTGTGCCGTCAGTGTAGAAGACAAAGCAGGAATGGCCCTATTCTTCCCACTGACAGCACAAAAACTCTCCAGTGAGCTCTGGCTACCCTACTCACCGCCGGAAACACAACACGAGGTTATTATGGCCGCGGTATTCTGTAGGGCGGAGGTACTTCCCCAGTCGGACTGCTCAATTGAACGGAAATACCGTCCGTATTACTTACTAATACGCAAGTATTACATAATAGTACTATAAATGTGAAAGTAACTCGCTCTGTCTGTTACGCTTTCACACCTAAATCGCTAAACAAAATAGATGTTAAAAAACTATATAGACCATGTTTAGTTATGATAACCGACATCCACGCGGAGCCGCAGGCAACAGCTAGTAAAAAGGAAATGCCCTTTGACCTCGTTTAGTAGCGAGTGTCACCAAGCTCAAACATGTCATGACCAATTACGTCACACGTATATAATTAGTCAGTTAAATAGTTCATTTTCAACAGAGAACATCATAGGACAATCAGCGTCAGAACAATCTTAATTAAAAACTCTCAAAATGATCTCAAAACCAAGGTATTAAGAGGGAATCACACTGTTTTATTGATTTAAATTGTATTATCGTCGGAACTAGAGGTGTGTACTTAATATAAGAACAACCAGTCAACAGGAAGAAGGGAATAACCACAGTATAAAGATCATTTTGAATATTCTGTTCGTTAAGACCGATCGGATTGCTGATTGTACCCCCATATTATCGTCCATTCCATACTATTTCTTAAATTGAACGTACTCTTTGGTCAAAGCAGTGAGTTTGTTGCCAATTTGTATCAAGTAATGTTGTATGACGTCATACTTACTGTTCCAAATAAATTGTAATATTTACAGGGTCGACAGCACGAGTGTTACTCCCCTGGTGTTGCACACGTCTATAGGTCGAGGTAACCACTTACCGTCAGGTGAGCCGTGTGCTTGTCTGCCACCTCAGATGTATAAAACAAAAAATGACTTATTGTGTGGGTTAATTAAATATGAATAAAACATTAAATTAGGAAACGACGCAATGTTTCGTTTCTATTATTTGAATTGAAAGCACTTTTTATTATAGGATTCATTCGTGACCTATACTATATGTAACAACTCCCATCTTTAGTCACCCCGTGACCACGGCTGCTGAAAAGTAGCCGAAACGTCGGGCTAAACGTAATAATAATATCAAATAAAACTCGATAGTATAACTTTTGAAAATATCACTTATTCAGTTAATAATTTTTACTGAAGTTATTTATTTTTATTAACCAGGTACCTATTTAGTGAGGAAACATGCACATAATTTTATTTTTTTTTACTTTTATCAATTTAAAATATGGGATTTAAAATAGGTATATAGCCATTTAGATAAAATTGGGAACATGTGTCACTTATATCCTTATCTAGCTGTTGCCCGCAGTTCCGCCCGCGTGGATGTCGGTTATCACGACCAAACATAGCCTATGTCCTGTCTCAAGGTCCAATCTACCCCTATACCAAATTTCATAACAATCGGTTCAGTGGTTTACGCGTGAAAGACGGACCAAACAAACAGACACTTTCCCATTTACCTATAATATTAGAATGGATAATAGATGTTAGTAATAAATAGAATTGAAGTGTGTTTGTAATGTAACATTGTCTTAAACTGAAAAAATAATAGTTAATGAGAATGACTTTAGAAAATGTAGTACTTAGGTACATATTTTTCATTATTTAATAAACCCTTTTTTGTTTTTTTTATTTTTTATTTTATGGGCTATACTTTCATCGTGGGATACAGCCCTATTCCTAAAGTCGTTTGGTACGACACGCACGGAAAGGGATGGGGTTGCGCCCTACAAGGGCTTACTGGCAGGAAACCATACGTCGATATTTAGTTGCGACAATATATTGTGACCAGGTATTTGGATCTACAGCGGCCAAGACTCTCGGAGCCAAATAACCCTCATTGGCAGCTTTTTCTTCGTTCTTCATCGAGTCAATGGCTTATAATATTTTCCAGATTTAGTTGGCCTAATAGTTGGCCACAGACATAGCATAGCAAACTGTAAGCTTATATTGCTAATAATGATTGAATAAATAAATAAATTCACAAGTCCTTGGTGGTACAGGTAGAGGGGAGGGAAGGGGTGGTAAATATGCTGATTAACGATGCTATGACAAAGCTAGAAGGTTGCTCACATAAAAGCTGTAGCGAAATCTATGTAAAGGAGGAAGATAAGTAGACTCGGATGCGAACGGGTGCGTCACGGATGCAACTGTCAAAAAATATTGACATTTTTTAAACAAATAGTAGGTATCGAACTGGCCACAATCTTGACATGACTTAGAAACTAAAGTAGTGAAAATTAAAATGGTATTCTCGTATTTCTGTTTTTTAAATTAAATTTTTAAGTATTAACGCTAAATATTGAATTAGTCTAGGCTGGGTTTGAACCCGCCGGGTGAGGACGAGGTCTGGCAGCTTAGTGATCAAAGCATTGCTCCTGTAAGGCAAAGATCGCGGAACTGATAATTTTTTTCAAAAGTTATATTCAATAAAGTGTAATTAATATATAAAGATTAAATAAAATACCTACTTAACTAAGCTCTATTTAACTCGTGCGTACATCCCTAACCGCCGACTTATCACCGAGTGTTTGTATTGAAAATTTGTTACCAAACCATAAAAATTATCGCTTTGCCTGTGTGCGTCGGCTGCGGCGATGTGTGCGTGGACTGCACGCACACATACACGACTTAATCAGTTGGACTCAAAACTGTTAGGGTTGTCTAATTTCCTGTTTTGATAAAAGTTATTTTTACAAATTGAAATAAATCTTAATTTGTAAATAATAGTAAGTTAATAGAATTCATTATTCTATTGCGATTTATTTGATTTGGAAGACATTTGATTAGGAATAGCTGTTTTATAAGTTAGGTTAATTTTAATTCAGAGCGCAGTTTTTAAATCTGATTTGCAGAAACGATGTTCATTTCTTCACTTTCTCATTCACTTATACCGAAATGGCTGAACAAATATCGCTGACATTAGTTACGCAGATTGATTTTTCGAGGTCAGTGGATCATGCAGTCACACAGCTAGTTATTTATATAACTTTGTTATGTATGGATCTATCATGTATAGAAAGTTCAAGAAGAACCTCTCTTTTCATATATCATTTCAGTTAGATACTCATGGTCAAATCTAGGTCTTCTGCAAATACTTTCCTAGCTAGCTGCTTTCGCTACCTTCATCCAATTGTAAAATGTCGATATCTGGCCCTCCAGGATTAAAAAGAAGCATTTCTGTAATATCTTTCTATATTTTTATTATAGTTTAGGTAAATGATCACCTGATGGCCTTCCCAACGTCTATGCGATATCTATAAAAAGCTATGCTTCGTAATTTTGATAGGGCTGCCGCAACGTTGGCTCGCGATATTTATATTATTTATAGCTCTGTTTATTGATCAATCTCTTCGGCATAATAATTGCTTTTTACTTTGGCTTAAAAAGTAGTCCTAGAAAAGCCATAGTGTTGTTACCCAATTCTTATATAGAATCTCCTCCAAGCAAGCCGAGCTTAGGATCTTAACAAAAAAATTAACCTCACAATTAGGTCATTCCATCTCTTCGACGACACCGCATGGTTGTCGTATAAGGCGACTACGGAATAGGGCATTTTAGCTTCAGGTAGATATAATACAGCCCAGACTCCAGATATACAGACATGTTGCCATGTATATTAAATGATCTGCCTTCGGAAACCCGTGACGTATTAAATAAAAAAAATTGTAAACGTGTCTTGAAGAAATACTACCAGCCTCTCACATAGTTATTACCTTTCTTTTAGTTATTTTGTAGCGAGGTGAGTGTCAACATGTCACTGTTAAAGCCTGGATGGTTTGTGTGGTATGTAATTAAAATACAATGTACCTCTGTTTGATTTGAAAATGAAAACTTAAAAAAAAACGAACCTCAGATGCATGACTCAAGTAAACAAAAGTGTTTGGGAATACGGCAATAGGCTCACCCCCTACTACGTGGGACCGAAAACAATGATTGGTAAAATGCGGATGTTAATCCACCTCTGCCAACCTCCGGGATAAAGGCGTGATTATATATTTGTATGAAGAAGAAGAACAAGTCCATCGAACCTCGTCAAATCTTGCGGCACATCGCATTCGACAGTTAGAACTCATCCTTTCCTCACTCGGAGTTATTAACATTAATTATAAGACGTGCAACCCTGACACGCACGCACACAAGCGCGCGGTCGCACACACACGCCGGGCGGACATATGAAACCA
This sequence comes from Eilema caniola, assembly GCA_949126895.1. Taxonomy (NCBI): domain Eukaryota; kingdom Metazoa; phylum Arthropoda; class Insecta; order Lepidoptera; family Erebidae; genus Eilema; species Eilema caniola. Next base: position 518,348 of record OX421485.1, read on the forward strand.
AATACTTGTCAAACTAAATGGATACGGTTGGTAGGGATGGGAATTAATAGTTCAATGTCGATAAATTGGTAGTGTTTTTTGTATACTTTGTCAGGTTGCTTATAGAACGTAACACATAACTAGTTTAATGCAAATAAATATTTGTAAGTTTAGGCTCTTTAATTTTTATTTTGTTTGATAAAGGAAAAAAATACGAAAGAACAACTGACACTTTTAATTATCATAATTTAGCTACATTTACGTAAGCTTTTTTTTCATAAAAAATGCCTTCATATAAGTTGCAAAACTGTAAAGTTGAGTTATTCCACGCCGAGTTCAAACCAGGGACCTCTAGTTCGTAATTCGTAAGTTTACTACGCTACATTATAAATTATAAAAAAAATTATGTAATTATTTGCTTATCTTAATTAGAGATACTTTGTAAACAATGCTTAGATTAATATTAAATATAATATATTATTATTTAATTGGCCCGCCTTGACTGTCGCACCCTGCAGAACCCAAGAATCAAAAAGACCCTAACACTTTCACCACATATAATAATAATAATTAAATAATATACATTGTAAAAAGTGTAAAGAATATTTTACCTAAAGAATAATTTTGATAATTAATCACTACATAGTATAAAACAAAGACACTTTCTCTGTCCGTATATCTCTTTGTATGCTTAAATCTTTAAAAGTACGCAACGGATTTTGATGCGGTTTTTTTAATAGATAGAGTGATTCAAGAGGAAGTTTTATATATATGATACTTGTCTAATATAGTAGAGGGTGCAGCGGGAACGGTATCTGACGCCACGCGGGCGAAAAAATATTGGCGGTACGAAGTTTGCCGGGTCAGCTAGTTAATTCTAAAGTGTCGATACAACTCTATCGACAGTAGTCAATCCCTCGCGAAGCTTGCGCCAGTATTATTATTAGCAAACGATAGGCCACGTCCACACTGGCGGAGTAAGGACACGGCCACGTTGGTACCACGATCGTATTTATGACGAATATTCTATGAGAAATATACATTATTTATTGTTTCATGCGATATTACTTTAAATTTTAGATTCTTTTTATCTACGTGAATTAAAATGAGTTTAGAAGAGTTCATTGTTTGTTAAGAATTAAGGTGTAGGTGTGAACCTATTTACAGAGAATATTTTTAGTCAAGAAGGGTTATGTTTTTCGCGCGTATCTTGTATGGATGTACCTATGTTAGTACGTGTGTGTATGTTTGTAATATTGTTTAATACCTCATATCTTCTGAACTTCCTTACGGATTTCAATGATTGATATGAACATGAGCTATGTTGGTTATTGGCGCTAAAATAAATGTGATAAAAAAAAACACTTAAAATTATCGAGTGGGTTTTTTTTAACGTGCGGGTAATCCCCACGGGTAATCTGGAGACGGAGGGGGAGGTTATATCGGACTCGAACCAACTAAACCGCGCGCCGTCTGTGGGTCGATGTGCTAGGCCGAAGGTGAGGTTGTCATGCGACATATCCCTCGCACCCCGGCTGACCCAGGGCCATTCCTCTCGGTCTGGCCCTCCTCGTTACAAAAATATATATATGTTATAACCAAAAAGTATAAAATGTAATAAATTATTGTATAATGAAGTTATTTTTTTAAAGAATATTACTAGATAATGTAATATTTCCGAATTACAGGATATTGGAGTTTCATCTCAAGACCCTCGTGGCCAAGCCAGCCTCATTTGCAAGCCGGAATACCTGCCAAATCGCGAATAGCGCAGAGTTTCCTCTCAGGATTGGAGTTAGGGGTCAGGTGGCAGTAGCTCCCATAAAAACTACATAAGTAAAATCTAAAGGAGGAAAAGCACTTCCGCCCTACATAATACCTCGGCCATAATAACCTCGTGTTTTTTAAAAAGATGATAAGGAATATTAGGTATTTTAAGATACCAGTTCTTATAAGATTATTAGATACTTCCGTATATTACAGTTTAATACATCTGTCTGTCTTTACGGTAACCTTAACAGATTATACAGGGTATTCCCACGCTGACGGAACTGTAGGTACTTGTCGTTGCCATGGCAACACAACACAAGGTCACGCTGAGGTCAAATGTGATTTGAGAATTAATTTTAGACTCGATTACTGTTCTTGTACTAGATTATTTTTGATGGTACTTTATTTAAACGTGAAGCCCCCCAAATATCCCCCGTAAGGGTGATTATGTTGTAAGTACTCGAACCGGCGAAAACCGCACGCCGTCTCAAGCTAAGCTCAGATGTGTAAGATGTAATATTGCCTATTAAATTAAGCCTTAGGCCCTAAACCATATTCCTCGCATCCTAGCTGATTCAAGGCCATCTTCAGCTTCGATAAATGTCCCCCTCGAGCAGTTTCAGTCGCTGCTTATTCGTGGGTATTTCCATACAAGAAAAAGGTAAAATAAATTTATTTATGTATCCTTAATCTAGCTAGATGGACGACGTTAAAAGGTGGCTGAGCTAGACTGGCTGCGGAAGGCGGAGGATCGGGACCAATAACCTATATTGGGAGAGGCCTGTGTCCAGCAGTGGGCTAATTGATTGATTGAAATATAATGCTTTTGTAAATACTGCCTCTCGACAGCTATCTAACTTACAAGTTAATCCTCCGTAGGTGCTCGCCACAATCGGAGACTGCTATCAGCCATAGCCACGCACTCGATTCGTATAAAGGGCTCTATGTTCGCGTCGAAATTATCACATTTTTGACGTTGGGCACGTCACAACTGTCCTATGAACAGACTTATGAAGCTTATAGACACAGCCTACCTATATTTTTGAGATATAGGTATAATATAGGTAGGCTGGAAAAGATTATCTCTGGATTTACTGCACCGATTTTAAATACTCTTTTAATAATAGAAATAAATTGAAACAATTTCTGGCGATCGTAGCCAGAAATTTTTCGTCACTTTTAAGTGCAGGAATTCCTTCAGGGAGAATGGCTTCTTAGAAGACTTTTTCATTTTACATGCATGATTTGGAGTGGGGGGGGGGGGGGGTGGAGGGGTCGTATCTCATGTGCGAGATGCGACTGGAATTAACGTTAGGATGAAGAAGAATAGGCTATATTATATCATCACGCTATCGGGAAAAGTATGAAACTTAAATCCAGCTCATATATAATATTCTAACTAATATTACAAATGTGAAAATTTATATTACTTATATGAATAGGTTTATGAGTGCTTTTAGCCAATCACGCTCAAACGGCTGAAGGGATCTGGCTGTAATTTGGTACAGGGATAGATTATAGTCAGAAAAAGTATATAGGATATTTTTTATACCGGGATATATTAGGTTCCCATAGGTTGCAGGACCGGATCAATCCAACTGTAGGAGGTAGGACACAACGATATTCCCGTCCAATTGAGCAGTCCGACTGGGAAAGTACCTCCGCCGTACAGAATTCCGCGGCCATAATAACCTCGTGTTTCGTGTTGTGTTCCCGGCGGTGAGTAGGGAAGCTAGAGCTCGCTGGAGAGTTTTTGTACTGTCAGACCAAAAGTTATTCCTACTTTGTCTTCTGCACTGACAGCACAGAAACCAGAAACGCTTCGTTCGCATTAGTTCCATTGCTCAGATCCATGATGGTAATACTGCGAATTTATTTTCGCATTTTTCGCATACGTCGTTTAAATGGTACTAATGCGAAAAAAAAATCGCAGTAGTACCATCATGGAACAGCGAGCAATGGAACTAATGCGAATGTTTACTGGGTCGGCAGCACGAGTGTTACCCTCCAGGTGTGGCACACGTCCATAGGCCACGGTAACCACTTTCAATCAGGTCAACCGTGTGCTTGTCTGCCACCTCAGTGGTATTTAAAAAAAAATGTAAGGCTCAGAAGTGTGACTTTCGGCGGCAACCGGGAAACACTTCACGGTGATGATGATCAACCACTTATCCACACATTTAACGTTTGAGAAATAAACTTGGGATTGACGTCGTCATAATCAAAATAAATAATCCTGAAATGTGTCAATAGATTTTAGTTTTATAATTGCTACAAAGAACAATTATTACAAGGATAGTTTTAAATCGATTAAGGTAGGAAAAATATTATTATTCTCTAGGCGGTGTTTGAACCCGCAATCTTTGCCTTACAGGGGATTACCCCGGTGAAGTCTGGTAGTACCAGACTTCGCCCGACCCAATCCAAATTTCTCCATTATATCTTTACCGGTAGACGCCTCCACTGTCGCTTCAAAGACAGGATTATAAAGGAAAATTTTGGATTGGTTCGGACGAGGTCTAGTAGCTTAGTGGTCAAAGCATTGCCCCTGTAAGGCTAAGATCGCAGGTTCAAACCCCGCCTGGACTAATTCAATATTTTTCCTATCTTAATTGATTCGAATATTTACTAGTTACGCTAAATGATTCATTCAAAAAGGATTAGTTTATCCTTTATAAAAGAATATTATTATATATTCCCAGTAGTTCCGTGGAAGAAGTGCCGTGGCGATTTCCTTTAAACCCTTGAACTAAGATAAATTGCTTATGTTAGGAGTGGGTACTGGGTTCACGTCGGTAGTGTACTTAAGGGTCAGGAGGATTCGAACCTGGGGCCATTCGATCGTAAGGCCGACACCATAACCACTACGCTATCGGCGCCTTTTTAACGCTATTATTTAGTTATTTTTATTGCTTTGAAATACTTTGAGAATATAATATGCTGGAGTTCATAAGTTTAAAATTTTAGCCTCGTAAGAAAGAAAATGGAAGAAAAAAATAGCGTTTATACTTTAGCGACTACGCCATCGAACTTTCAATCGAGAGGTCACAGGTTTGACCATTATGTAACTATCCTTTCGATTAATAATAAATAACACAAGCACCACTTACAAACATGTTTACTAAATCTAAATATTTTCTTTGAATAGCATAGTTGAGTAAACAATAGGTAAATGAAAAGTAAAAACATCAATAAATCTCACACGTAATGAAAAGTATTGCTACAAAAAATAAATATTAAGTGATACAGTGACACTTCCACGGGCGAATTTAAAAAATTCAATATGGTAACTAGAGCAACGTCTTGTCTATGTATTGGCAGCTCTATGTCGACACGACGACACACACACACACACACACACACACACACACGCACACACGGGTGAGCGTGTGTGCGGGTGAGGCTCTTAACGTAAGAATTAAATGGATTTTTAGATACCCATTTTGTTTTATATGTGAATGTTTTCATTCTTTTTTATGATTAATAAGTAGATTATAATGAAGAGGTCATAAAATTTTCAAAAATTTAAGTATGAGAATGTAACACGTGTTTATCTAAGGCGAACCCTCTAGACTGGACAGAACTTAAAAAAAAAAAAAATCAAAGATAACACACAATGATTTGTATCGAATATTTTGTATTTATAGATCATAAATTATTGATATGTATATTTACACATTAAAGTAATAATCAAGGCAAAGAAACATCCTAAATATCAACTCGAGAGTATGGTAAAAAAATGTTTAGGTACCTACTGTATAATGTCTAATTATTATTATTTATAATTCACATCCATATTACTCCATCAACCAAATGGAAGACATTCCGGTTCTGCCACACACATACATACATAATTGAATATATTCCGTTCAGAAACTAACTTGCTGTCATCTTTTACATTTCATTCAATTTTATACCTTATCTGTTTGACATAAGAGCATTGGTGCATCAAATAATAGTAATATAAGTACGTGTTTGAATATGTTCATGTATTAATGTTTTATTTCGAACAATGATTATTAGCTTGAGTCAAAAATCTTTAAATGGACGATATCCTAGACAATGACTTCTGTTTTATTTACGAACAATAGTGTAGTTTGAATTTTTTTCTAACTGTTTTCAAATGTCATTCTTTTTTGTTACAAAACGAGCGATTTATAGAAGTGTCATTCGGTTTTGGCGGGAAAAAGAAAACCTATGACAAGGAAAATCGCCTGCGATGCCTCGTGTCGAGCAAATCGTGCAATTCTCATCTTTTTTTGAGTGTAACCTTATAAAAAAATCTAAAATAAAAGTAGTCTTATTTACGCCTACTATCTTTACAGTAAAAAGTGCGCCAAAATAGATCCAGTCGTTCAGAGATAACCCAACAAACAGACTGGCAGTCGAATCCATGCTAATATTATAAATGCGAAAGTAACTCTGTCTGTCTGTCTGTCTGTATGTTACGTTTTCACGCCTAAACCACTGAACCGATTTTGATGAAATTTGGTATAGTGGTAGATTAGACCTTGAGATAGGACATAGGCTATGTTTAGTCACGATAACCGACATGATCCACGCGGGTGGAGCCGCGGGCAACAGCTAGTATTTTATAATTTCTTTTTGTTATAGGTGTTCAAAATACTGTTATTTTAACGTTTCTTCAGTTACATTTACATAATTGGGTATTTTAATTTTCCTGTAGTTTAAATTAATTATTTAACTGAGCTTATTAAATTAAGAATGGTTAAAGTTGCACCCGTTCTTATTTTATCGTTTTTATTTATTTTGATTCATCCGACATCTTAAAACGACTTCATAAAAGTTTCTTTAGAACTTACCGTTTCTAAAAAGTAACTAATTTACCTTCAGCTTACCATCAAGCGAGGTGAAGTCAAATGGAAGTATCCTATATTAAAAAAAAACCTAATTTGACTAGTCAGTACCGAATTGTAATATACAGGGCCAGACCGCTTCGGCATATCTTTTTAAACTCTCGTCACTCATCTAGCTCACAATCTTATCTTATCTCTCTTATTGTGAATGTTTTTATCATTAACCGACTTCAATAACTGATGTGTTAGTCATCGGAATATTTGTTATTGTTAGAATGTTTGGCATTTTGTCCGATTACAATTGATAATTTTATAATAAGACCATAACAAAAGTTACTGAACCTACACTGAGGGCACAAGAACATTCTGTGTTTACAGGGTCGGCAGCGCGAGTGTGACTCCCCTGGTGTTGCACACCTCCATAGGCCACGGTAACCACGCACCATCAGGTGGGCCGTGTGCTTGTCTACCACCTCAGTGGTATTTAAAAATACCTTTAACGACATATTTGTAAACGATCTTTCGAAGTTCAATAAATAGTTAAAATAAATAAATAAATAAGTAGATATATTAAAAATGAACTTAAATTCAAGTAAGTATTTAGTATTTTTGTAATAATTTCAATATCCTTTATTATGTTTTCCTATATGTTTGCATTTATATGTTTTTCTGTGTAATTTTGTTATCGCTTTTTTTTAAACAGACATACGAACTTAAATCAAGGATTTCGTTGTTTAATTTCATTAATAACACTAAAACACTCTATTAAAATTTCAATATTTGACAAATAGAGGAGAAATAGTAGATTATGGCACAAGTGTGTTAAGTTGATGATAACCGTTGAAGCACCATTAATAGCCGAAGATGGTAATCAACAATTACCAATTAAAAAAACACAGTTTATTAATAGGTATCATTATATCCTAATTTCGATGAAATTAGAGCCACATTATGAGCAAGTGAAATGAAAAATCTATTTTAACTGTAGTCGGTCTAGTCCTCCTCACCAGTCGCACTGTTATCTGCCGGGTATCGAACTCTGTACCTCACAAAGACAAGCTCGCTTCACCACAGAACTAAACCAATCAAATATAACTTTATCTAATCTATTTTCTACAACCCGCCAAAAAAAATTGTACCTACGTGTAAATAATGTTTGTATGCAAAATGTGCGAGCAGGAAACACAACGTATGTAGGAGAGAGACAGCGATACCCAGACAAAGGAGTGCGAGCGAGATAGGCATATAATTAAAAGTTTTGTCGCAGAGGCTTTCTGAGGGTATTCTCGGGTTGCAACAAAAAAGACTTGGAGTTGAACGTTGATATTGTTAGAAATGTTTGTGAATAAATAAAAGTATATATATGTAAATAAATAGCTATTTTTAACACGTTTATGCGAAAAACGTATGTATACGTCAAAAATTGGCAACGGTACCGTGGCACAACGTATAATCACGGCCAACAAAAATGCACACAACGTGATGGGACGTCTCTTCGCTATACCTTTGAACGTTGACGTCTCTAGACGTAAGTGTGATATATTCTAACACATAATCCTTAGTTATTTGCACAATGACAATAGACGTCCCTCGATTTTGTATGGGAAAATGGAGTGCTCTATCTCTTAAACACGTAAATATACGTTGTTCGCATAATGAACGTGCTAATGAAGTCTAACGCGATTTATTTTGTGATAGTCAAGTAGTCTTCTTAACTGGTTCTTTTCAGCAGTTATTTTCACAGGTTCAGTATGAATATTAAAATAAGGCTGAAATATAAATTATAATCCATTATATATAGGTAATTAATTTATTAAAAAAAACTATTATGTATTTGTATTTGAAAAAAAAAATTTTTTTTTTTAATTATATTTAATAACTTCTTATAAGTTTGAAATTCATGTTATTGCTTAAAAAGGATAATTATCCCGCTGGTGATTGTTGCAAGCACTCCCGCTTATTAAAACATTTTTCAATAGTTCATTAAAGTAGGTTTCTTCATTTTTCACTGTACCTAGCAAAAAATGTTTCATACCCAAAAATATCCATTTGAACTCCACTCCACAGTTCCCCTGCGCCGTTTTTATGGGATATATTCCGATGAGTTCCGTTTATACCCTTCTTAACCGACTGCGGCGAGGAGGTGTTGTGTTTGTACCTTATTTCGTATTTGTTAACTTTACCTGTAGATGTCTTATAGTTATGTTTGTTCGTGTCTTTGCTGTGTCTACTAATTATTTAAGATATAACATATTTCATACAGGGTCTAGTATAGGGTATAGGCACTAGTGGGACCGGTGGGTGTCACGCGGTGCGCAGACGACAATTCTCGACTGATGAGGCCGTCAAGCTGAGTGCCACCATTGTTAACATTGTACGTGTATGTGATGGTGACCCTCTTTCCTGAGACTTTGCCTTCAGCTTACCATCAGGCGAGGTGAAGTCGAATTGACATGTGATACCTACATTAAAAAAGATAGGTAACAGTCTGGAATAACACTAAAATTTGATATTAATTTCGAGTTAAATAATACCAAATAAATCGCTATAGAATTCATCAAAAAGTAGGTAGTTTTCTTTTTTAATATATTATGTACATGATAAGACACGTTTTATTTTACAAATTAAAAAAACTGTTAGCTGAAAATGCTTTTATAAAGACACTTATGACTAAAGATAATTTAAACAGTGATATTATATCACTACATAGCATAAAACAAAGTTGCTTTCTCTGTCCCTATATCCCTTTGTATGCTTAAATCTTTAAAACTACGAAACGGATAGTGATGCGGTTTTTTTTATAGATAGAGGGATTCAAGAGGAAGGTTTATATGTATAATACATGTTTACTACTAGTAGAGGGTGCAGCGGGAACGGGATCTGTCGCCACGCGGGCAGAAAAATATTAGCGGTTCGTGAGTGTTTTATAAACAATAGTGATGGTTCTCGGTGTAGGAAAATAGCACCACTCCATCTCGTGTATGTCGTAAAATGGGAAAAAGGGGTAGGGCAGTTCTCTATCACACAGTACACACACAGGCCAAGACAAAAAGCCTCTGGGACTGAAAATCATAGTTGGCGTTGGGTTACACACCTCTGCCTAACCCTTCGTAGATTTACACACGTGAATATTAGAATGTAATAAAAAAAAAAACTATTTAAATTTTCTTATTTGTAGCTCTAGCGGTTCGTTGGTTAATTACACGTCTACTTAAATAATAATAATAATGCTATTATTAAAAAACTGAACAAAACTGAAAATTTGAATTTAAATAATAATAATAATTATGCTTGTTGTTTATAAAGCGCGCGTAGTGTGTACGCGGTCAGTACACATTCATTTGCTGAAGCAAGCGGTGTTCGGGTCAGCGCGCGCACACGGGGGGAAACTCCACGCGGGCTTAGTCTATTGTGCATGTTTTATTTCAATTTATTTATAATAGTAATAATAATATTGGAGTATACATTAACATATTTTTTGGTAATATAATGATTGATCAGTGATTATTTTAGTATTTTAGAAAACACAACATTAAAATATTATTGAAATACATAAGAACATTTATTAATTTGGTATCATTATGATGACTGACTGAAAGTAACGAACATTTACTGTAAGTATTTATTTTATTTATTATAATAATATCTTCAGTTTAATGTCAGATTTCATTTCACTGAGGAATAGTGTTTAGTTAGATATTGTTATATTAATCAAAAACCCTATTGCACAAGCACTACACACTACTGGACAAAGCTACGGAAATTATTAAAAAAAAAAAACCTGATTTTTCATTCCTAAAAGTAAATGATCTAAGTAACTACTGGTTAAAGCTTTTCTAATATAATCGCACCAGTAAAATTACCATAACCTTACAAAATAGAAACAATTAAACGTATTAACACAGAAAATCGTGCAAAGTAATAACAATAATGACGTGATCGGCAATATTTCGCGGCGTGTGCTCGCGCCGCGTGTCGTATCCATTTGGTTGAAATTGCTGTTTAGTCCTCGTACACTGTGCGATACCACGCCATTTATTTTTATTAACAGATTTATTTTATTTAACATTTTTGAAACGAGACAATAATATAAGATTCAGATTTGGCTTCTCTGTATAGCGGACAAAGGAGATAGGTTGCACATTTCATACAACTTTATATAAAAACCTCACGAAGACGAGTGATAATTTCGTTAATATGGGCTTGTTTTAAACTTTTTCTATAGGACTACTTAATGCTTTAATATCTTTGAAGAATTAACTAGCATCGCCCCGATGTTTCACCCGCATTAAGTTTCGCATAAAGCGCATTAGTTTCCAAGTTTATCGAATATAAACAAATAAATCTTTCCTTTTTAGGGTACCATACCCAAAGGGTAAAAACGGGACCCTATTACTAAGACTTCGCTGTCCGTGCCTCCGTCCGTCTGTCACCAGGCTGTATCTCAAGAACCGTAATAGCTATACAGTTGAAATTTTCACAGATTGTGTATTTCTGTTGCCGCTATAACAACAAATACTAAAAACAAAATAATCATGATAATTAAGGGGTGCTCCCATACAAAAAATGTGATATTTTAGCCCTTTTTCATGCCCATTTTCAGTCGCCGCGCTGGGTTTCAAGAACCGTAATAGCTAGACGGTTGAAATTTGCACAGATTATGTATTTTTACTGTGGCTACAACAACAAATCCTAAAAATAAAATAAAAATAATATTTAAGGGGGGCTTCCATACAACAAAAGTATTTTCTTTACCGTTTTTTTGCTCGATATTAATAATGGTTACACGTAGACGCTAGAAATAATTACAAATTATTAAGGTTATGTATTTACATTTAGCCTTTTCTCTGGTACGGAACCCTTCGTGCGTGAGTGCGACTCGCACTCGGCCGGTTTTTTATTATCATATTATGTTAGCACAGACTTAAAATGGTTTGTGTTTATAGATTATTGTAACTGAAGCTTTGATTTTAACTACTCTATGTTGAACTTTAAACATCACTATGCAAGAGAGAGAGAGAGAGCGCTGCCAAATAAATTTCCTTTCTGAAATGACCGGCCATTTTGCAACAAAGATTTATTGAAAAAAAAAAAACTTGTCATTGAATGTTAGTAATGCACCAAAAAGGTCTGGTGGTTGTGTTAAACAACTGTATAAATATTGTTAATAATAATAATGGGTGTTTAACATAAAATTCTGCATAATATAATGAAAATTATAATATCATAAGCGGTCTGGCATAGAATGTTGAATGTCATTTAATATATACTTTTACCATGACAAAGTGCCCAATTGAAGGCAATGGATTAAAGCAGAACAAAAATTAAAGTTTGCGAAATATGGGTGTTAATACGCTTCTGCCTGATCCTTCGGGGATTTACAGGCGTGAATATATGTACATATTTTTTGAACAATATAGACGCATGTTGGGCCAATGTGTGTAGCTGACTTTAGAGTTTAGAAGTCTGACATTGCTGCCTTGAGCAAAGGTCTAGGGATGTGTAGTTCATGGACCTCTTCGTATCGATAAACAATTATAAATTCAATATGTAGGAGGTAGGCACGGAGCATAATATTGCTCCGTGGAGGTAGGACACGACGGTATTTCCGTCCAATTTAGCAGTCTAACTGGGAAGTACCTTTGCCCTACAGAATACCGTGGCCATAATAACCTCGTGTTGTGTTCCCGGCGGTGAGTAGGGTAGCCAGAGCTCACAGGAGAGTTTTTGTGCTGTCAGTGGGAAGACCAAAGGCTATTCCTGCTTTGTCTTCTGCACTGACGGCACAGAAACTCTCTGTGTTTATAGGGTCGGCAGCGCGAGTGTGACGCCCCTGGTGTTACACATGTCCATAGGCCACGGTAACCAATTTTCATCAGGTGGATCGTGTGCTTGTCTGTCACCTCAGTGGTATAAAAAAAAACTATAAAATTGCATGAAAGGATTATATACAGTAGAGGGAGCTCGAGTAGTATGTATGGATAGAGTTAAATGGTGGGCTGTTTGTCTCTGCTTATCCCGGAAGGAAAATTCTTCAGTATATGCTATTCTAAACTATAATCTTGGTTATGCTATATGTAATTCTATGAGCCAAATAACCTTTCAATCGTTCAGCTGTTTTTACGTGAAAGTAGGATAAATGCAGGTAAAACCACGAGTCAAAACAACTCGCCAAGTTGTTATATTGATAGAGTGAGTCAGTCGATGACCACATTCATACACACATACACACAAAAACAGAATTGTATACTTGTGCGTTGAATTTAAAATATAAACAATTTGAATTTATTGTACTTGGTGATGCTCTGGAGAGCGCGGCCACTTGTGTTACAAGGGTGAGTACGAGTATTTTTGTAATTTGTATAACTGCTTAGTACAGTTTAAAGTGAGAAAAAGATATGATGGAACTCTCGTCACGCTGACGTCAGAATACCATTTACAAGTCACTTAATTTATTTTTAACCGACTTCCAAAACGTAGGAGGTTCTCAATTTGATCGGTAATTTTTCTTTTGTATGTACACCGATTACTCTGAGTCTTATTATCCGATTTACGTGTTTTTTTTAGTTCCATGCGGAATCATTGCGATTTGGTCCCATAAAAAAATTATATAGTTGGTTCTAACATTTTTGTATTATTTTAATTCAAACTTTTTGGATCTTGGACTTCGGAGACACATCAGAGAACTCCTCAAAATCAAATAGGAAATGAGAAATGGTTACTTTTTAGCGACATGATGGTCAAGGACGTGCTGGAATTACCTACCAGGTCTTGAACTATGGAGCATGAATGTCTCATTTATGTTATTGAAAGCATTATGAATTGATCTTATGAAACAAAATTCAAAAACTATGGTCGAAGGCATGCTATGCTGGACTAGATTAAATCACTAATTGGGGAAAACACTGAAAGTAAAAAATAAAAAAAGACTACATTTAAAAAAACCGACTTCAGAAACATAAAAGGTTTGGTAGGTAAAATAACTTAGAGAAAGATAATTGAATTTACAGGTTTTACTGTTCCAATCTGTAATAGTAAGTGATTTGACTATTAAATATTATGACGTCACAAATAATATTTTCATACATTTTTTTAATTATCTTACCGTTTTGACATTTAGTAAAAAGTAACTAATTTGACTAGTCAGTCAAATACCCAATTACAGAGATTAGCCGGAAGGAGCAGACAAAATGACCGACAAATAATTTATTTATTTTTAATGATACCGGGTATACCCATTTGCAATGATTAAAAAACTGTTACTGTATAACGAACTACTCACTTTAATTTAATTTATTTGTATTATTACTAGAGATTGAAGGCGCTTGGTGTAATTTACAACACATCACTTCATAGTATAAAACAAAGTCGCTTTCTCTGTGCCTATATCCCTTTGTATGCTTAAATCTTTAAAACTGGGCAACAGATTTTGATGTGGTTCTTTTAATAGATAGAGTGATTCAAAAGGAAGGTTTATATATATAATACATGTTTAATATAGTAGAGGGTGCAGCGGGAACGGGATCTGACGCTAAGCAGGCGGGAAAATATTGGCGGTACGAAGTTCGCCGGGTCAGCTAGTATTGAATAATCCACTTCACTTGTACTTTTCCACAGTTTATTTTATAGAATATTATAAATAAAAATAAACTGTGGTAAAGTACAAGTGAATTATTCAATGAGTTATAATGTTGTTTTAAGGTAAATTATCGAAATGTCGATAGTTACAATTTGACATCACTAACTGTCGTTTTTATCGATTTTAGAGATAACGTGGCATTTGATTCAGCCTAGGTCTACTTAGATTCTTTTATTACATTCCTAAAGTATTAAAAGCTAAAACTCATTGACGTATTAGTAGAGCTATTTACATACTTTGTAATATACTAGCTATGCCTGTGACTTTGATCGCGTGGAATAATATTATTTTAACACTAAAGCTTTTTACAAAATAAAAAAATGTCATTTAGAAATGTTTTATTGCATCAGCTATCTGCTGTAAAAATTACATCTAAATCGAAACTGCCTTTCGAAGATTACTCGAAACAAACAGACAGAGAGACAGACAAAATTAAAAAAAAATTACAGTTTCCACGATAAAGGTTATGTACACGAGCGGAGCCGCGAGCAGTAACTAGGATATAAATTGATAAGAATTTTATGATTGTACGCAGATAAGATTACTTATTATAATATAAATGCGTACATAATAACTCAATTATTATTGTTATTTAAATAAATCCATACTAATATTATAAATGCTGTCTGTCTGTCTGTCTGTCTGTATGTTACGCTTTCACGCCTAAACCACAGAACCGATCTTTATGAAATTTAGTACAGAGGTATATTAGAGCTTGAGAACGGACATAGGGTACCTTTTATCACGAGAAAGGGGGTTTAAGGGGGGGAAATAGGGGATGAAAGTTTTTATGAAAATTTGTCATTTCTGAAGATATTTTAATGAAATTTGGTACCTACAGAGGTAGATTAGAGCTTGGGAACAGACATGGGCTACCTTTTATCGCGAAAAGGGGGTAGAAGGGGGGGGGGGACTAAGGCCTTGGGATGAAAGTTTATCATTTTTGAAGATTCCTAATGAAATTTAATACAGAGATACTTTAGAGCTTGGAAACGGATATAGGCTACCTTTTATCGCAAAATGGGGGGTAGAAGGGGGGCGGACTAGGGCCTTGGTATGAAATTTTGTCATTGTTGAAGATTTCTTGATGAAATTTGGAACAGAGGTAGTTTAGAGCTGGGGAACGGATATAAGCTACCTTTTATCGCGAAAATGGGGAGAAGGGGGGGGGGGGGGAGAAGGGCCTTGGGATAAAAGTTTATCGTTTTGAAAGATTTCTTGATGAAATTTGGTACAGAGATAGTTCAGAGCTTGAAAACGGACATAGGCTACCTTTTATCGCGAAAAGGAGGGTAGAAGGGGGGGACTAGGGCCTTGGGAGGAATATTTGTCATTTTTTAAGATTTCCTGATGAAATTTGGTACAGAGATAGTTCAGAGCTTGAAAACGGACATAGGCTACCTTTTATCGCGAAAAGGAGGGTAGAAGGGGGTGACTAGGGCCTTGGGAGGAATATTTGTCATTTTTTAAGATTTCCTGATGAAATTTGGTACAGAGATAGTTCAGAGCTTGGACATAGGCTACCTTTTATCGCAAAAAAAGGTAGAAGTGGGGGAGGGGGGGAATATGGCTATGGGATGAAAGTTTGTCTTTTTTGAAGATATCCTGATTTAATTTGGTACAGATATAGATTAAAGCTTGGGAACGAACATAGGCTACCTTTTGTCGCGAAAAACGAGGATAAAGGGGGGGGGGGTTATAGGGGATGAAAGTTTGCCAGTTTTGAAGACATCCTGATGATATATTTGGTACAGAGATGGATTGAAGCTTGGGAACGAACATAGGCTATCTATTGACGCGAAAATGGAGGCATAGGGGGGGAGGGAGTGTAATAAGGTATGAAAGTTTGACAGTTTTGAAGATATCCTGATGAAATTTGGTACAGGGATTAATTAGTGGTTCGTAACGGACATATGCTACTTTTTACCACGAATAATGTGGTAAAAGGGTGGGGGAGGGATAAGGACTGGATAGTTAAGTATGAAAGTTCGTCATTTTTGATGATATTCTGGTGAAATTTGGTACAGAGATGGATTTGAGCTCAAATATGGACATAGGCTTCCTTTTATTGCGAAAAAGGGAGTTGAAGGGGTGGAATAGGGCAAGGGTATGTAAGATAGACGATTTTGAAGATGTCTTGATGAAATTGGTATAGAGATGGATTAGAGGTTGGAAATGGACATATGCTACCCCTTATCGCGAAAAAAGGGATAGAAGGGGGAGGGGGGAAGGGGAATAGGGCTATGGGATTAAAGTTTCTCATTTTTCATTGGCAGGCATAAATAGTAAGAATTTCTTTTAAGATGTCCTCATGAAATTTGGTACAAAGGTGAATTAGAGCTTCGGAACGGACATAGTCGAGTAGCGAACCAAATATAGAAGCGAGTGGAGAGGCGAGTAGAGATTGTTATAGGGACGAGTGGATAGGCGTGTAAAGATCGAAAGTCGAGTAGAGTCGACTACAGGGGCGAGTAGATATGCGACTAGAGAGCCAAATAGAATGCAGTAAAGGGTTGAGTAGAGAGGCGAATAGGGAGGCGAGTGGAAAGATGAATGTAGTGGCGAGTAGAGACCGAATAGACTTGAGTAGATAGGCGAGTGGGGAGAGTTAAGTAGAGAGGCGAAAAGAGAATCGAAAGGATGGGCAAGTAGAGAGGCGAGAGGTCGTATAGAGGCGAGTAGAAAGTCGAGAACAGAGGTGAGTACATAGTCGAGGACAAAGTTGAGAAGAGAGGCGAATTTAATGGTCAATAGCGTCGGATCAACACTAAGGGATAACCGACATCCACGCGGGCGGAGCCGCGGGCAACAGCTAGTAATAATAATAATTGCTCGCTTGGTTCCTGGTGGAGCATAATATTGCCAGTTGTACAGTATGACATACTTACAGCCCGTGACAGCGATAGGCTCGCCCCTATTGTGTGTGACTAAAAATCATACTTGTCGAAACGTGGGTCTTAAAACACCTCTGCCTACCTCTTTCAGTGATTTCCGGAGACGAATACAAGTATGAATGTAAAAATAATAATAATTAAAATAAAATAAAAAACTCGTATCATTTATTTCTTTGTCCGCCATCTTGGATGTAAACTCGTTTTACATAAAGCCCTTTTATTTTCATTAGATATTTTATTTCAATATTCGTGATAATTATGTGTGTACGTCACATCGGAACTAAAGAATAACTATTAGAAATCAGTATTCGTGTGTATTTCGTATAAGTTTTTGCGGAAATCCATAGCTAAACTAAAAAATAAATTAACTAAAATACCGGACAGTCCATAATATGCCAGTGTAGTATATGGTCAGTTATCGGAAGCGGAACGCGGCTTAAGGATGCATTCCTCGAAAAGCAATTATTCGAATAGCAATGATTCGAATAGCAATGATACCATTCCTCGAAGAGCAATGATTCGTATTTTAGATCATTGCTCTTCGCGGCATAAAAATTTAACTAAATTTTATTCCTCGAAGAGCAGGTTTTCCTAAGTCGCTGATAGAGATGTGGTACAATGTATTATTTTGGTCGAATTTAATAAAAATATCGACAAAATCATCAACTCGTTTATTTTTCAAATATTAATTGAACACTACACGTAAATATGAATGATGAATCATTGCATCATGGTGTCTTTTAAGTGGCATTGCAAACATTTCTGGGGCATTGTAATCAGATATTTTGTTTGGCGACGTGCGGTACATATAGGTACGATACATTTGACATACAATACATTTCTTTTTCTTTTTGTGTTTTATATGGTTAGATGTATTGTATATCTGATTACTAAACCCCAGAAAAAGTTAAAAGTATATAATCTACACGTATAAAAATAATAAATACACAGCGGCGATTCACACAGCTCAACTACATACGAGTAGAGTAGAGGTCGGTAAAGGCCGACTTTATGTACAAACGTATATTTTATCAATATAGCTAAGTACTTACTTGCACATCACCCGGGTATCTTGCAAATAATCTTTCCACCCCGTGAGACTTATTTCTTTTATTATATAAGCCAGTTTTAATACTACTAAGATTTGGCATATCCGCGATTAAATTTACACTTTGATCCTGTATCAAATTTAATTTTGTTTTATATATTGACGGCATAGGCTCGTCCCAGGAGATAGCTTCTTTTTGCAACTCCTCCATAATATGTAAGTCCGCACTGTTTTTTGCAATACACATATCATGTGCTCTTCTTTTTATAATGTCTTCATATTTATTGAGCGTTATCATACCGTGACAATGTTTAGTTGAGCACCGCCAGAACACATTTCCTGACTTATAAGTTGCACCTTTTCTATACAGTCTGCCTTCATGTTCTATCTTTAAAGCTCCTTTTCTGCTGGTAAAACGTTTTATCGAAGTGTTTATATTACTTGGGCCAGCTATGGGTTCCATTATTAATATAATACAACTTAATACTTTATTACAGCACTATTTTAAATATTATAACACGAGTGTCAAAAAAACTATTTAAAATAACGTCCCGTGACGACATCTCTGACGGAAGTTCGTGTGCATTCGGTCATGTTCGCGTTAATTTTAGGACTCGAGAATCACATGGCTCCGGCGTCCGCGCAGAATCATTTTCGGCCGTATTGTTAAGACATTAAGAACGAAATTTGGTTACAACTCATAGTCTATTGTTTAACGGGGCGGTCGCCAGCCGCTTTAGCCCATTGACTGAATTTGGTAAACAAGAAATAGATACATACCTACACAACGAATTTGCACATTGGAAGCATTATATTGAAATTAAATGTGATGTATTACTGCTGACACATTTTGCAAGCTGCGTTAACTGATTAATTGTAGGCACATAAGTATTGTAATTTTCTATTTCTATACATATTTTTATTAAATTCGACCAAAATATTACATAGTACCACATCTCTATCAGCGACTTAGGAAAACCTGCTCTTCGAGGAATAAAATTTAGTTAAATTTTTATGCCGCGAAGAGCAATGATCAAAAATACGAATCATTGCTCTTCGAGGAATGGTATCATTGCTATTCGAATCATTGCTATTCGAATAATTGCTTTTCGAGGAATGCATCGGCTTAAGATTGGTTGTTTTGATAAATGTTTGTATTTATTTTTAGTTTTGTTTAAAAAAAATGTTGACCTTCGCGACCTATGTTGAAAAGCAACCAATATTATATAACAATAAAGAAATTGCATTCGTGGAAAACCTGTGACAAAATTTTGTCTATTTATTTTAAATACAGTTTCCAGTTTTCAATTTAGTATCTATAGTATTGTTTATGTTTTACTTTCCATATTTCAGAAATAAATGTTTTGTACTGTTATGAAGAATTATTATTATTATGATTTTAGTTAACATAAAATATGCTGAAAAAACTTGATTAAGCAGTTTTTCTTTTATAACAATAAAAAAAAACAAGTATATCACCATGAAGTAAAGAATTATTGTGATTAGATTTCATAACTATAACGTTTACCTAATATACAATATGCGGCCTTATCGCTAAAAGCTCCATATATTTATTAAAAAAACTCTTTGTATTTCTTAGTTAAGAGTCGGAACTTAAGAAATTAACAAGCAAAGGTTTAACAATAAATGCCCTTCAAGATTTACTTCCGTGATATTAAAAATAAATAAAATAATTAAAATTTAATAGTTTATCTGTTTCATTGCCGTGTCCTGTGACAATCTTTATTTACGTAAAAAATATGTATAGATACCAGTGCGCTAGTGTGCGTACGCTTGAGACTGCTAGGGTTGTCACAACGTAAGATAAATTATTTATTTTAAATACAATGAAGATTTTTCTAGAATATTTCAGACATTAGGTATAAGGTCAGAGAATTTTATTACTTACTATTGATTATTAAATGCAAAACTTCATAAATATCGCTGAACATATATACCTTCCAACGAATTGAGAACCTTTGATGAAGTAGGTTCAAAATTACGAATATTCTGGTTGATTTATATATAATAGAACTAAACAAATAATTTGTGGACTAAATGGCTTTCATTTAGTTCTATTGTGAATACGTGCCACTTTAAAACTCTTCTGCTATTTTTTTTCTATTCAGATAAAAGGGTATTATGATGAAAAATATATCAGTAATCTTTACCTCTATATCTGAAAACTCGATGAAATGTATGTTTGCGCATAACTTCCTACTGCACTGAATTGGATAATTCTTTTGCTTGTTGTGTTGGTTATTATCAGGACAATGTTTATAGGAAGAAAATGGATGTTATGTATACTCTATTCAGTTAGGTACTAAGCTAAAGGTAAACAAGTTTAGTCTAAGAATGAGTTATTACACAGAAAAATATTAATAGACAGTATTAAAATAAAACACATTAAAAAGACACATGAAGATTGTTATCGTTTAGTTATGTACCTGACTTTTACTTACTTTAATTACACCGGGGTGAAGTCAGGGCATGCTGATAGCTTTATTAAAATTAAAATAATATTTCTGAAATGGACGCACAGCCCTAGTTACGGTCGACGTGTGAGCGGGCTAGAGAATACGAACGAACACAGATACGGACGGGCCGCGTACCGACATGGCCGCGTGCGCTCACCGAGTTACGCGCGCTCGTGTTTTCTCTCATATCCGTCGAAATACGCCATATTGTTTCATTGTACACTATTAATTATAATTAGAAAAAACATTTTTTTTTACAATACAGTGATTATTTACAACAAATATGCCATCACAATGGATTTTATCTTCAATGACATGTCAATAATATGATAATATTATAATTATCTTGGTTTATCGCGATCGGTGTCGTTACGGACGTGTGAAATAAAAAAACGGAAATAATATTTTAAAAGTAAATAAACGTGTGTGTGGGTGTTGTTACTAAAAATATATTGTTGAAAAAATACTGTTTTGTACATTTGAGTGTTGTGTTTAATTTTAGTGCAATGTCTACGCTGAACGTTAAAATAAGAATGCATTTATTAATATTGCTATTGTTTTAATTTTGCTATTAGCAAAATGGATGTGTCTGTGTGAATGTGTAGTGACATGGATTAACCTTTGTGTTACGGATTGTAAAAATGGATAAACCCTCTTTCAAGGTAAGATATTTAAAAAAATAAAATAGGATTTGTAAGTATATGATCTGTGCCTCTGAATCAGAAACGTATTTCATTTCCGGTCAATTTAAGTACTTTTTTAATTACATTTATAATTTAAATATAAGTTCTTATATATTTATAGCTGTTAGGTGTTTAATTAATCAGTTAATGGGTATATATTATGTAAATACACAATACTTCGATCTGTTACAGCGTTAACTGAATAATTATTGGCAATCCAAATACTCGAGTCAACGCGTGACGTCATCCATTGTCTCTATTTCTTAGGAAGCCTTCTCACTGCGCGGATTTCTTGTACCTATCCGACTTAGCTTCCAAACAAGAATTTTTAATGCACATTGATGAATCAGTAACTGGATAATCGATATAAATTACTTGTTTGTTTGCTGTTACATAAACTAATGGGGTAATTGCAAACGTAATTTAACTTAAAAGTTGTTATTATTTTCTCCATTTCTGCTTCTGTCCGCCATATCAGCAAGTGCTAGTGTTGAGGGCAATTATTAAATTATCGATATCGATTTTACATCATAGTAATTCATTTTTAAAAATTTTGTAATTTGTAACGTTTTGCAAGATTGTCATTTATCGATTAACTACACGGTTTTAGTGTTGTTACTTATGGAAGGCTGACTGTACAATTTAAGCGAAACATTTATGATTGTAAAACATTTTTACGTACACGGTTATTCTTAAATTTAAAAAAGAAATGAAGATAAAATAAAACAATCAGCTTTTCCAGTTGGTTACGTAAACGTAACACCTGTCAAAATAATAGCTAGGTACCGAATCGAGACTATTTTCTATACATGTTTGATAAACCAACATACTGTTCATTTGAAACTTAATTATGCCATACATTGACAACACGAAATTAGTGAGTCATATATTTTGAGCATCATTTAGAGATCCGCACGTTATGACTGCAACTTTGGTCTGTGGTTATTTCAGGCGAGGCGCATGTCTCTGCGTGGTTCTCATAATATATTTAAAACTATATCAAAAGTATGCTATGCCCTACCGGATGCAGTTCATGATATAATATAAACTTATATGGGCGTCAATGTTCAATTAACATTAGGGATCCGGTTTTTGAACAAGTATAAAAACTATAATGAGGTAATTAATATTCGTATAATAGGATTCGGTAATGCGCGAGTGACTGCTTGCTTACCATCAAGATATGATGGTTGTTTGCCATCTTTGATGTATAAATTAAACTATCATGCTGGAATGTAACTATAGGTGAATGAATAAGCCGATATTTTGTTAAATAATCCCTTTTACCTGTGGATTGATTACACCATGTTTCTTTTTCGCTGTATTTTTTTTTAAATACCTACACAATTTAAATACGTTATGTCTAATAAATGGGGCGTCAAAAAGCGTCTGAAGTGACCATCAAGCTGAGGTTCACTATTTTACCAATATTGGTATCTGTGAGTAATATTAGTGTCGTGGTCGTGATGAAAAGAAATCGATATTAACGTTCTAGTTACGGTTCAAATGAAGTATTAAATTTTTACTCTCCTCGAAAGCTTTTACTGCGCAACGTGTGAATATTTTAGGTAATCGACGACCTATACGCACTAATTTAGACCATCTATTTATAAAATGCACCGTGTCTCACTCCGAGACTGTTTTATGATCGTTTAGTTTAATTTATCGTCCTATTGTTTTCGTTTAAATAAACTGTTGAGTGTAGGCTCCTGTTTGGCATTTTGTGGTAGTGGCCATGTGTTGATTTGTTTCTTGTTATCCCTGTTACCTGTAATACTATTAAAACTTTCTGTTGATTTTACGTGTTCTGTTCTTGAACTAACTAGCTTGTAGGATTAAAATAGATTAAACGTTATTATCACGGTATTTTTTTATATAGGACACGTCAATTTGACTTCACCTCGCCTGATGGTAAGCTGAAGTCAAAAGTCTCAGGAAAGAGGGTTTACATTTACCTTTACATATATGTACCATGTTAACAATGGTGGCACTCAGCTTGACGGTCTTATCAGATGCTTTTTTACGCCCCGCTTAAAGGATCCGGGATTTTCAAGAATACTGGTTTGGTCCAAAATTATATCGATTCTGTAGTCAGCGTACAGGTAAGTATCAAGCAATGCAAATTAAATTTTCTTTTACTATTCTGACATAATAGATACATACATATACTCACGCCTGTAAATCCCGAAGGGGTAGGCGGAAGTGTAACAACACCCACATTTCGCCAACTATGCTTTTTGGTTCCACTTAATAGGGGGCGAGTCTATATAAATAATAAATGCATATTATCCCAAACATAGTTCTAATTGTACATTGTATGGGATCTCGAGTTTCTTTAATCCGATGTTAGTAACAGCAAAAGAAATATGCTTATACATATTATCTGTGACCGTTAGTTATCTACAGTAACAAGTACCCAGTAATTTCAACTTAAGCGCTTCATATATAAAGTAAACTTTTACGTAAATAGATTAGTGATACATAGATACAAAGCCAACATTGCCATTCCATTAAAACGATGACGTCGTGTGGAAATATTCAGAGTTTTGAATTAATTAATCTAAGATATTATTTTAATGTAATGATCCGTTTACTTAAATTATACTTACCGTATAAGAAATCGTGATAACAGTTTACTTAGGTATGTTTGAATGAACTATCCAAATTGTACCTTATTTATCGTAAAAAGACGTTTTCGTACAAAAAATCATCACGGTAAATTGTTTAAATTAAAAAATTAAAATATTTTGCGAAAATGGACACTTTTTTTTCCTCTAGTAGCTATGACGAACTTTTGTGTTCGAATGCAATAGAAAAACTGTAAACAGGCTTTCGTTTCTCACTACCTACCACTAATTGTTTGATGATGATTATAATTGTATGTCAATCAGTGGGTAAAAGTACAAAAAAAAAAATATTTCTTACGCCCATTTTGGCAATGTGAGACACGTCAGTTTGACGCCACCTCGCCTGATGATAAGCTAAAGGCAAAGTCTCGGGAAAGAGAGTCACCATTACAGACATGTACCATGTTGGTGGCAACTCAACTTGACCGCCTCATCTGATGCTTTTTCACGCCCCTCCTAAATGACCCTGTATATTTAGGTATGTATATTATAAAAAAACATTACTAAATAATAGCATACTACATTGAGTAGTCTAATTAGGAACCGACTCAAAAACATTTTTCTCCATTTTCAAATCGATAAACAATACCCGGAAATAGTACGAGTTCTCTTTCACAAATTTATCGACTTAACGCCATCGATACTTTCCGGACTCTAGTGCGGAGTATTCGTTGGCATTATGAGCCATTATGTTTTTTTTTTGCTACAGACCTCGTAGCGATAGCGGTGACTAATCAATACTATTATAAAATTTGTCGTGTGTGTACATTGAAGAAATTAAAAAAAAGGGAAAACGATTCTTGACACAATTTTTTTGAATTCTGTTCATTTTCGATGAACGCAAAAACTACTGAATGGATTGTTTTTATTTCAAAGGACTTGTTCTGAAAATCTGCCGCATATTTATGATCACTATTGGTTGAGTAGAATCGGAGATTATGAGCAAAAGTCGCAATATATTCATGCAGGTAAAACCGCGGGCGTGAGCCGTTTGTGAAAAAAGACAAATAAAACTGTTGTTTTTTTTTAATATAACACAAAATTATTTCAAAATAAAAGTTATTTTAGAGTCGTCTTCGTTGAGGCGGAAATGAATTTTGAATTTAGAATTTGGAACGGCCGCAGAAATTAGTCGAGACAATGAATGTTGACAGATTGACACCTATGCGCATAGCAATAGAGCACCTTTTTGTTAGAAGTCATTGAGGTGCAATACTAAATGGCAATTGCCGCATTTATGTATTAAAGCATCTTTTGTTTATGAAATCTATGATGGCGCGAAAAGTATAATTCTAGATGGTTTTGACGATTTCGGGTATGTTCTGTTATCAGACGCGAATATTTTAGTTAGAGTATTGAATTAAAGTGAATTTAACCAGTTATATCGGACTTACGGACTGAATTTAGACAGTAAAATACTTCGACATGTAGCGAACTTCGAATACACATAGATCGACAAGTCATTGCTTCGACAGACGATTATTTGCTTCGCTCCCCTTCCCTACCGCCTTAGCCTTCTAACCTAACCTATCCGAATCGCGGTGCTTTGAGTCGGGGTGTTAACCATAATGAAGTAATTTGAGGCATAAAAACCAAAGAAAAAAAGCAGTTACAATTCAAAATCTGTCGAAGTAGTGGTCATTCGAAGATGTGTCTTATCTAAGTATTGTCTGTTGAATAATCGTCTGTCGAAGTAGTGGTAATTCGAAGGTGTGTATTGTCTAATACTTGTCTGTCGAAGCAATGACTTGTCGATCTATGTGTTTTCGAAGTTCACTACATGTCGAAGTATTGTACTGTCGAAATTCAGTCCGTAAGTGGTTATATCGTGGTGATATTTGGTTATTAGATAGGTATATCTCGTGACACGTATCTTGTACCTAAGACACGAGACAAGAGGCCCTAGCGCGCGCGGGATTGTTTTCTAATAATCTCTTGTAGAACTTGAGCTCGTCCACACAACCAAACTCATAAATACACTCAAGAAACGAGTACTACGCGTATAGAGCACATTTTAAGTTCCATTATATTATGTCCCGCGAGGTATTCTCGCGTATCTTGAAATATTTTGACGCCCTCAGTCAAGTGGCGTAAAGGTAGCTCGGTAGATCGTTCGACTGCTAAGTTAGATGAAGCGGGTTAGATTCTTGCTCAGGGCAAATATTTACATTGGTTTGGATGTTTTTGAATAATGTGTATCCACATTCTAGATCACGTAACATAAGCTACGCTTGGTTTAGGTAGCGTTATGTAGATATGTCCTACACTAGAATATATTTTATTTGCTTATACTGTTGATTGATGGCACTTGGTGGAACTTGCTATACATATCAGATCTGATACCCAAAAAACTTGTATCAACTTTTGATAATGCCGTAAGGCGAAACCGGTCAGGAATTTAATAAATAATGTGGAATAGTACAAGTGTTTTCATTGAAGATATATATTTTTTGTATTCACCCATCCATACAACCTTTTGTATGCTTAATGGGTAATTTGTAGGATAACATTGAAATGTAATGTCAGTAATGATGACTCTTTCCTGAGACTTTGGTCTTCGATTTACCATCAGGCGAGGTGAATTTATATTGAGATGTCCTATTAAAAAAAAACAAAATTTTGAAAATATATTTGTTGTTTGTCACTTACATTTTATGGGGTTGATCCTTTGCTTTCGGGGTTTCGAACAGAGGGTGCGTGGAGCTCGCAACACAATATTGTTATCATACAATGAATTAGTATGCAGGGTTTAATTTTTTATTTAAAGATCTATTATAGTACGCGAGTCAAGAATTGAATCGTATTTTTGACAGATGTCAATTTCAGTACCGTCAGCAGAAAAATATGTTGACAAAAGAAGGAATATTATATTTGATGGGGTATTTGGGGCCCAAAAAAGACCGAAGGGGTAAGTTTGTACACGCCTTATAGACATATCAGGCACTGGCGTGAGGTAAGTCTGCAGACGAACTCATAAAAGTTGTATTATAGAGTCATACGACGGGATTTTAAGTAAGGGGTATTTTTTTTTTTATACCACTTAGCTGGCAGACAAGCACGCGGCCTACCTGATGGAAAGGTGTTACCGGAATCACACTCGTGCTGCCGACCCTGTAAACACAGAGAGTTTCAGTGCCGTCAGTGTAGAAGATAACGCAGGACAAGCCTTTGGTCTGCCTACTGACAGCACTAAAACTCTCCAGTGAGCATTCTATTTTAAATCAACTGCCAAAAATAACAAAACATGCAAATGGCGGCCTTATCGCTGTGAACATAAATCCTAGATGAACTAAATATTTCATTGACTTATAGAAGAGAGAAAAGAACTCACTATCCCGCTTATAAATGGTACTAATACAACGCAGGTATACCCACAGAGAAAATCGGACAATTATTGACGGTTGAAATAAAAACAGGACCAATTTCCTCATTTCTTTAGTTCGACACCCACTTGAACTTTGTCGGAATCATAAGAAACCGGCTAAGTGCGAGTCTGACTTGCGCACGAAAGGTGCCGTACATTCCGTACATACTATATACGCCTGTAAATCCCCGAAGGGGTAGGCAGAGCATTTAACAGTAACACCCACGTTTCGCTAACTATGATTTTCGGACCCACGGACGCGAGCCTATTGACAACTAGCCGGCACTTTGTCTTGTTCTGTATGTTTACTGTAGGATGGAGAACTGCCCTATTCCTTAGTCGCCTTTTAAAACACCCACGAGAAGAGCTGGGGTGGTGCTATTCTTCTCCGCCATAGCGGCAATAGAAATCTATCATCTGAAAAATTGAACTGTTTTGCTATCACGGTTCTAATGAACCGGCCAACGAATTGCCACTTGTCTAGAGGGGAAGGTTGTATGGCCGGCGTTTGATGGAACAGAATTCAAATTCAAATTCAAATTATTTTTATTTGTATAAAACAGGTATACAAAGAGTTGGTTGGCAATACATTATAGAGTGCAAGTGCTCTGCTTATTACCTTTGATAGGTGTGCAAATTTATAAATACATTAACACGCAAAATTGGAATGTCTAAAAAAAAAGAGAGAAGGTTATCACAAAAAATCAATAATAATAGGTATCACATAATTCAGAATGTCATAGTTATAATTCATAATATCGTAGTAATAATTAATAATGTCATAGTAATATTTAATAATGTCAAATATGAGGTCAACAATGTCAAAATTATTATGTTTCGCAAGATTTATCCTCTTTGTGCAATGAATAATAGCATTTATGGACTAGGAATTTTTTGCAGTCTTCTTTTAAAGAGGTTTATATTCGGGAGATCTTTTAGCTCTAATATGAGGAGCGATACAAAAAAAAACTTCTATGCATTAAGGCCGTTTTACAAGGTACCTACGACACATAGTTTTTCAACTTGGCGTATTCTTGTTCTTCTCTCAAACAGTTCCAAATGTTTTTTTGTGAATATGGCACATTCTAATATATAAATACAGGGCACAGTTAATAATGTATAATCTTGAAAGTATGGCCTACATGAATCTGTACGTTCGAGGCTGAATATGGTTCTGATACAACGTTTCTGGGCTATGAAGACACGTAGCCAGTCAGTGGCATTCTCCTAGAATATAATTCCGTATCGTAGTGTTGAGGAGACCATTCCATGATATGCTGTTATTGTTGTCGGCGTAGTCGCTATATTTCTTAATCTATAGAGCCAAATCGTCATTGCCACTGGTCTAGAGAGGCTGGTGACAGACAGATGAACAGTGGTGTCGTCTTTGAGTAAAGAACTCTAAAAACAGATCCACATTTCCTTAGTAGGTTTCACCCAATAAGGAAAAAACGATATTTATGCCTTACTTAGTCGGAAATTAAAAATACCCTTATAAAAGGCACCATAATTACTTCAATTGATATTGCACTTCAATTACAACACATTTCTTCACAAAATCGTCTTCAACGAACAGATGCTGACAGAATTATAGCTATCTCTGTCCGACGTGTTGCCGTCTCGCTCACACTGCTTGTTCAAATTTTATACTTATTGATTCAGCTTTGCTCGAACGTGTACCGTTAGCATATTAAACGATTTTGGTTTTTTTTTATTAGTTTTTGTTTTTATTTACGATGAATCTTTTAGTGTTTTTGATTTGATTATGTGAGTCAAATACTCACATAGTTGTGTTTTCCTGTTTGTGTATGTATGTGGGGTGTTTTGTGGGAGTTAATGTAGTGTTGTAAGTTGTAATAAGAAGAAAGATTAGTGGTGACAGGAAAATTTCGATTATTATTGAATGAAATTTAAAAGCATTTAACATGCTATCTATTCGATCTAAATCGATTAAGATAGGATTTTTTTAATTGGTTACGCCGGGGTTCGAACCCGCTATCCTTCTGTTACAGGAAAAACCCCGCCTGAACCAATTCAATTTTTTTCCTATCTTAATAGAAGTGGATTATTATCATAAAATACTGGGTTCTGGGCTTCATTCAATTCATCGGGGTTTTTATGTTCGACGAAATTCTTTTTCGTAAGATTTGACTTTTTTTCACCTTCACCAGTCCTGGCTAGTAGGTGAAGTAGGTGAAATTTCTACTGATACCTCCCCCTCCGGAGTCGGAGGAGGAGGTTATGTCGGACTCGAACCGAATAAACCGCACGCCGTCTGTGGATCGTAGTGCTAAGCCAAAGGTGAGGTTGTCATGCGACATATCCCTCGCACCCCGGCTGACCCAGGGTCATCCCTCACGGTCTGGGCCTTCTCGGATACTGCGGCCCCAATAAACCTAAGACGTAAGGTAAAAATCATTAAAACCAAATAATCGTGCATATATTGCAGAACATTGCACGAAATGTTATGGTAAAACAATTTAGATCAATGACATAACACTGAATGTTTACTAAATACGTGCTGACTAATCAGCATTACGTAGGTATAATAAGTGGATATTTCTCATCAATATGTGAGTCTTTTCTGATGACAGAGACTTTCTTTTTCTTTCACGTGCTGGAAATCCCCGCGGATATCCCCCCTTCGGAGCCGCAAGGGGAGGTTATGTCGGACTCGAACCGTCTGTGGGTCCTTGTGCTAGGCCGAAGGTGAGATTGTCTTCGACGTATCCCTCGCACCATTCTGGTGACAGAGCCATACTTAACTTTGGTGTCGCTAAACACCGCTTTTTGAATGTGTTTGCAATATATATCAAGATCAAATACATAGGAGAGAAAGATATCTTTTTTTGGGCCCACCTGCAGGGCTAACATGCGCGCCACGAGATAGCTATCTCGAGGAATTTTGCCGGTTTATGTTGATATGTCGACTGTTGGTAACATGGCAAATTTCATGGCCATCTGTCAGATGTCGACATAACTCGACTTCGAGAAATCATCTCTACTTAGTGTCGGCAAATTGTAACATACGTGCCCTTATTTACTCGAATTTTGACATTTAAAATGTTTTGTCTCTCGTCCTTCATTTGGTCGACGAGAAGTTATCTCGAGTAAACTTTTCTTGTGCTCGGTTCATTTTGGATCAAAATTTAGTACCTTTGTGCGACTGCAAGCAATTTTCGACCTTAATGACATTTCCTTTGTTACGTGTGTTTTCGCGTTAATTGATGACGCTGATCACGAATATAAGAAAAAAAATTCGATAGCATGTCATGTCAATAAGGTCGAAAATTGTTTGCACTATTTTTTCTCTTTTTTAAA
Organism: Eilema caniola; assembly: GCA_949126895.1. Classification (NCBI taxonomy): domain Eukaryota; kingdom Metazoa; phylum Arthropoda; class Insecta; order Lepidoptera; family Erebidae; genus Eilema; species Eilema caniola. The sequence goes on from OX421485.1 coordinate 548,967, forward strand.
TTAAAATGTTTTGTCTACCGTCTTTCATTTGGTCGACGAGAAGTTATCTCGTGTAAACATTTTTGTGCTCGGTTCATTTTGGACTAAAACATCGACTGCAAGCCATTTTCGACCTTAATGACATTTCCTTTGTTACGTGTCTTTTCGCATTAATTGATGACGCTGATCACGAATATAAGAAAAAAAATTCGATAGCATGTCATGTCAATAAGGTCGAAAATTGTTTGCACTATTTTTTCTCTTTTTTTTCATACCTAGCATCCCTAACTAGTCTGTGCTTTCGAGCAAATGGCCGTATCGGGCCGATTTTATCGGATAAATGTTTAAAAAATGTGTATGCCATAGACAACAATTGAAAAAGTTTGACGCGACAAAATATGTCGACGTTACTTCGCTCGAGAAGACTCGAGATGATATCTCATCTCGATTCGAGATATTTGACGACGCGCGCATGTTAGCCCTGCTGGTCCTCCGGCTACATAGGTCAGGTTTTCAGACGGTTCGATTCCGACATACCTACCTAACCATTCGCCGTTCATACATATACATAATAGACTACATATATTTAACTAATCACGGGTTCAAAGGGCCCGGGCCATTAGTTGATCAATCTCTTTATTGGTTTTTGATTATGACATTTGTACTATGAGTTTGCTATTGAATTCATCAGTCGTTCATACTCACTTCCTTCATCTCTATAAACTAAGCTTACTCCACACATACTGCTCAATAATCTATCTCGAGTTACAGTAGTTAATAACTTCTACGTAAGTGTAATTTAATGTGAGGTCTAAAATCTACAGTACTAAGTAGTACATAAAACATTAGACTGAGTTTGATTGTTTTGTTTTATTGTTTTAAATAAAGCAACAATGTTGCCTAGTAGGTCTATTAACCGCTTCCTACAATAGTGGGTTCTTGAAGGTTATCCTGCAAGGAAACATTATTTTAGGAAAGAATAAACATGAGTGCTGAACTGATTATAGTCGTGACTTTGAACTCATTATTGGGCAGAATAGTCGGTCTATATTCTTATGAAGCTCTTCAAGGCGAAGCCAACCTCTGGCAGGGTCTGCCGCAGGCTTTCTCTCTTGGTTAACGAAATCAAAAGCAGAAAGGAGTAAGTGGACTCTGAGCTCTAAGGTGAATGGGACAAGTTGGGGACCAAGTGGACTCCCACCCAAAGGGGGCCAGATCGTGAGAGACGGCCCTGGGTTAGGCGGGTTGTGAAGGATATGCACTAGCTACCTCACTTTCGGCCTGGCACAGCAACCTACAGACGGCGTGCGTTTTAGTCGGTTTGGGGGACCGGTTCGGGGTTGGGGGGAGGAGCTTCGGATGCAACCGGAACCAACGCTGCTGATGATGGAAACGGTCAGGTATTTTTATACGTCCTGTCTTTCATAAAGTCATAATTATTGTGTTGATTTATGGTACCTGGCCTTTTTTAAGTTTTATTATGTTTGATACGCTTTCACGCCTAAACCACTGAACCGATCAACGTAAAACTTTACATATCTTCATAAAAAGTACGCGTCTGTGTCGTAGCGGTTGAGCGTTTGATTGCTAAGTCGGAGGTCGTGCGTTCGGTTCCTGAATACATGCCCATTTTGCTAACTATGATTTTCGATCTGATTCCTTTTGCTGTCAAGTGGGCACTTGGTCATCGGTTGTATGTTAACTCTTGGATAGAGAACAGAACCACAGCCACGGGAGTCTGAAATTTCTGCAGAACCCTATTTTTATTTTTCAAATATCTGTAGTAAAACATACATTACACGCCCTTTCCCAAATGAAATAAATCCCGTCAAAATCGATGTAGCCATTTCGGAGATTACGCAGTACAAAGAGACAGACAAAAATATAAATATTTATTTGTTCCAATCGCTAGAACAGTATTGTAGGTGTGTTCACTCCAAAGTATTAATATCTAAACTAAATTATGCAAGTACATATATAAATATCGGTAACCCGATCCATATAGCCACAGATCATATAATATAATTTTCAGGAAAATAAAATAGTTACACTCGTAACTTCCAAAAGAAGGCAGGCAACTTTTGTTAATAGGAGGTGACAATTTTTGGGAAGCCCTTCTAATTTTTACTATTAAAATTAACTTATCAAAAATAAAATACTAAACACATTATTGAATGTGACGGAATGAAACTGTAAATATTCTAATCTAAATTGATTCTGCCAGATTCTGTTGCAATTGTAAAAGTTACAGACTTAATGCACCCTGCCGCTAGATGGCGGCTTCCTAAAATAGCACAATCGTCACGAAATCTTTATTTAAAACATAACCAACGAGTTTTATATGCTTACATACTTACATTAACATGTTCATTAAGCTTCGAATTAATGTACGCGATTCTAAATAGGGAAATAAGCGTTTTATTTAACTGTTTTTATTTCTTTAAATGAGTCTACTAGTGCCATCTATTGGTTTTTGAGTATTACTAAAGATATTTTCTAATAACCCGGTAAATGTTTGTGACAAATTTGTACCATTAAATTTCTACCACTAGATAATATCACTGCGAGAGAGAGAAAACTCTAAATAAATCCTTGTACCAACGCGTCTGGCCATCGTGGAAACAGTAGGCCAGGGCCTGCGAGAGGCTCATTGATCATGATGTTACCTAGATACCTAACCCTGGTGTTCCTCCGCAGCTGGTGGGAGCTCCCTGCGGGCAACACGGCCAGTACACCTTTTACAAGGCCCTGAGGGTGACCGGCGCCACGGACAAGATCATAGCAATAGGGGAGTTCTTCTTTGTCAAGATATGGCAGGACTCGGAGCTGGTTTCCATAGGTAAGGTTTTATTATTTATTTGTAGTTGCCTGCTGGATATAGGCTCTTAGCATACAATCCTTGGTCTTCCGCATCCAGCTTACGAAAGAAATGTTATTTGTAAAGTGACTGGCCATCTGTCTGGCTCACTGTGCTGTTGAAATTTCGAAGTTATCCCAAGTTTTAAAGAGTCATACTGCCTCCAGGGGTAAGATGAGGACACCGATGGGGCCATCTTTACACTGGAGATGGCCCTTGGTCAGCCGGGTGCGAAGGATAAGTCTCAGATATTATCACACCCCGAAGACCTAAAGACTGCCTCCCGTTTTATTTGGTTCGACTTATCCATATCCCCCGCTAGTTGGCGGGGGAGGGCAGGGTGCGAAGAAGACTCGCGGCTCCTACTGCTTGCCTACTGAGGCAACTCAAGCGTCGGAGGTCAATGAATGACCGCCTTACCCCATGAGCGTGGGCTAGGTGGAGGCTCCCTGTCACCCCAGAAAGAAGCAGGCTACAGCGGTGGCGCGAATGCAGCCCTCTCCACTCCCCCCCCCCCTTTATACCGGGGATGAGTTAGGGACCCCGTGGTCCCCCACCCGGGGAGGGCCAGATCGAGAGAGATGGCCCTGGGTCACCCTAGCTCGCCGTGCCCTACGACCCACAGACGGCGTGCGGTTTAGTCGGTTCGAGTCCGACATAACCTCCCCCTTCGGCTCTGGCGGGGGTGGTATCAGCGGGGATGTCCCGCATGTTAAAAAATAAAGGAAAAAAAGCCGTGGGAGGAGGTCTCCGGGGAGTACTATTATCCGTAATTAATGCCACAGCTGTTCGTACTACAACCGTTCAGCGTTGTGTGAAGAATGGTCCATAGGTCACCCATCCTAAACGGAGTTGACTAGTATTGCTTAACCTTTTGAATGAAATTTTAAAGTCTTTGATATCCTAACTATTAAAATTGATTGAGATATGAAATTCATTCAATTGTTTGGGCGGGAGTAATCAAAAATCAATGTTAAAAAATGATTGTAACATTATGTCATCGGTTCCGCGATAGTTTGTATAAGTCTAAGGATATATAGGAAAAAATTGGATAGCTTCAGGCGTTGCTCCTTGGCTTAGTGGTCAGAACATTATCCCTGTAAGTGAAAGATCGCGGGTTCGAGTCCCGCCTGAGCTGCTTCGCTTTTTAGTAACTTAAGCGATTGAAATGTGTTATCGCCATAAACACATACACACCAGCCCTAGAGGCGAGAGGTCCTATATAAAATCTGGTGGCTGCACCTTCAATACAACCATCTATTCTACAGGAGAACTCCAGCTGCTGTGGACGGACCGCGTGTCCGACCAGACGCTGGTGAGCCTCCGGCTGTACTTCCTTCCGGAGAACACTCCCGATGGCAGCGAGAAGTACCAGCATGGAGAGGTGAGTGGATCGCCAAGGGTTTTGTACACTAGTATTAGAATATTACACCATTTTTTACAATACGGACATGATTATTTTGAGGATATTCCGGCTAGATCGTGCAACAATGATGACCGCGGCTACGCCCGCGTTAAATTCTGATTCCGTCTCCGTGCAACCTTTGAAAACCTATTCTAAACTGCAGGAGAGTTTATACACTTACTATAAGCCCTGTACCCAATTTGTGAGGACAGAATGGATGATGGATGGATGTGTGTCAAATACAAATAATTTATTTAAAATTGTGTAACGTAATTACACCTTTTTCAACACGCTTGCTCATAAACTGGTTCTAATTTCACCGCAATTAGGCACATAATGACACCTATAATCATACTGTGGCTTTTTGATTGTTATTATTTACAAGTTATAGATTATTTTATAAAATGTAAGTAATTGATTCAGTTGCTTTTTCTTTAAAAAAAAGTTTCGATGCCTTAAAGGTCGTGTTCTTGTACTATTACAAATAAATTGATCTACTTATTACTTGCTCATTTCATACAACTTCATATTTAAATAGATAGTTTTAACATGTACGTATTTGATACACAAAATTTTAAATCAATTAACCTTAATAACTTTTGTTTTCTCTGTAAAAACATTAATATTTCATTTATTCTGCGAGAAATAAAAAAGTTTACTACCTGAAAACTGCAAAGGTAAATATCTATTTTAGTATTATTTTATTCACAAGAATGTTGAAAATCATCGCATGATACAAGTGTGTATTGATGATTACCGCCCCCGGCTCTCTTAAAACCGTCACCTAACGGCTCGGGTCTCAATGGCGCCTCAGCGGTAATCATCAACTTTACACACTTGTACCATAATGTACTACTTGACGTCAAATTCTGTTTAAAACTAATTTTACCAACGCTTCCTATACGCACCCATTTCGGTTGTTACTTTCTTTCGTTACTCTTTCTCGTTAAATTACTGAACGGATATTTTGGCATATAGATGACTTTTTTTTTTAGTTGTCTGGCATAGGACTTGGTTCGTAAATATTTTATAACAGGAATAAGTTTTGATGAGTCGCAGGATTTTGTTTAATACAGTCAGCTTCATTAAAATGTTGCTAACAAAAGTGCTCAAAATAATCCAAACACCAAAATCCCAATTTTTTATTGGTTATTAGAGTTCTCGAATTGTTGTAAGTATCCAGGGTGGTCCAACTATCTTAACAACCGGTCTTCTATAATTATGTCAGTTAGTAGATTATTCATATTCATATACACAATCACGCCGGTCGATGATATCCAGTCAAGTATAATTTCAAAAAATCTATAGTATTTGGATAATTTTAAGTACTTTTGTTCGCAACATTTTAATGATGCTGACTGTACATATTTCACGCGAACGGAGCCGTAGGTAAAAGCTAGCAAATACAATAAATCGTAGTGGTTTTGTACAATTAAAGTCGCCATTAATGCATGACTAAGTCGGAACTGATTGAACCACAATTTAATCTATAGGCCTTCATGCCGTGGGTAATGCAGCTTTATATACGTCAGTAATTACTGGTAATGATACTAGGTGGCCCCCTTGGCTCCGTCTACTTGAAGACACTGAAATAATAAAGGCGGCCAAGTGCGAGTCGGACTCGCTCAGAAGGGTTCCGTAGCAGCAAGTATACGTAGTATAAAATTTCTTGTAGTTCGTTGTTACTTTGATCGATGTTGATTGAATGAATGGTAAATTGCGGATTACGCTTGTTGGTGTATTAAAAAAACAAACTAAGTACTATATCTCATTCAAACCAATGTTCGGTGGAAGTTTACGTTTACGTCATATATTTTTTTTACTTGTATCATATTTTAGAAATGAAAGGGGGTGTGACCCTTTTTACCACTTTGGAAGCGTCTCTCGAGCCAACTATTAAGTTTAGAAAAAAATATATAAAATCAGCTATCTGCAGTAAAAATCTCGTATAAATAGAGTCATTTAGGAGATTACCCGATAGAAACACAATTTTTTAATTGTAATGTTGTTCATCGCCGTGTTAGGAAATAAATGAAAAAACTGACAGACAAGATCCTTTCTTTATAGCAAACTAAATATTGCGCAGCTTGCCTTTAGTACCATTTCTTTGTAGTTGCCTCGGTAATTATATGGAACTTCATAAAATTTCATCGCTATCCTACAAAGAGATATTTATATATGTGTAATGTGTATAAATAATTAGCATGGTTTCTATTTGCAGCGTGTCAATACCTGTTAAGTGTGACGGTGCTATCGTCTGCGAATATAAATATTTTATTTGGACGATCGTCTATGAGAGTCTCTGTGTGAACTATAAATAGAAGCGGTCCAAATATATTCCCTTGGGGTACTCCGAAGTTTAATTACAGAAATAAGTTAGAATATAATAACTTTTATACTAGGTATGCATTAATGGAATGAAAAATGAAAACGAATGATTACAAACGAGTTACATTCGTTTATCATCACCTTCTGTGGGTTTTGCAGTAATAATGACGAACACAACACTGTCGAAAGCCTCACGCTAATCCATTGGCGTTAAGCATCGTTTGCTTTATGTGTATGCAGCATTATATGTTGTTTTGAGATAAATATCTTTATACAAGAATATACTTAGATTATTTCTACTCAAAATAACGCGATGGTCATATATTTATTTTAAGAAAATTGTTCATCTGCTTGCACCAGTGTAGCGTTTATACTTCACACACCGTTTGTTAGTATGTGCACTTGTATAGTATAAACTGAAGTTAATCCTACTAATGTTATTGAATGTGAAAGTTTAAAAAGATGTTTGGATGATCGTTATTCAATCACTCTGTAACGGCTGGCTAAACGGATTTTGCTGAAATTTTTTTCAGGGATAGATAAACTTAGTCAGGCATAAATATGAATACTCTTACCCCGGAAATAGATTGCCATAGTCAAAGTCAAAGTCACAAATCATTTATTCTATATAGACCATGAAAACGGCACTTACAAAACGTCAAATTATAAAGAAATCTAGAGTAGTTTAGCTGATGGACCGCCGCCGGTTCGGAACGTGGCTCCGATCTTAGAAGACTCCGGCAAAATATTGAGCGGGCATTTTTTAAATCTATTTACAAACAATAACTTAGTGTACAATAGTTTGCTTGAGTAGCATAGTTATATTTCCAAGCTTGTTTAAATATTCTTGGATCTTGTCGCCTTTTTGACACAGTTTAGTCTTAATTACATTTTATAATTTATCCACAGGTAAATCTATAATTTCATTGGTGACCTTGTTAAAAACGCATATACAGTTGTGCCTTAGATATATATTTTTACCTCCCATTATAAATATGGCAGAGGTTTTATAGAAATATTGCCAATAACCTCCTCCATTTTTGAAGTTGGTTAAAAACATCGCCGCACGTCACTTAATTAAAAATTTCAAGGTTGAATAATATGCATACCTGTTTCTGAGTATAAAAAATCTTGATAGCTTTTATTTTTTAATTATAATTTTATTTTCTGGTTTAATTTTTTTAAATCTTGAATTATATTCATTCATATTATGTATTCATATTCTGATATATATTGCCTACTTCCTTTTTATTATTATCGTTGAATTTGTCGTTTTTTTTAAATATTTTTATATAGAACTGTGACGTACTTTTGCATTAATTCGAAGACTACCGTCTAAGTTCAGCGAGATAGTCGTGTTTTCCGTATTTCGTTCATTAATCATTGCTGTCCACTGCTGGACATCGGCCTCTCTCAATGTTGGCAGGCTGGCTTACTGTTTCCACGCTGGCCAGACGGGTTGGTACAGGGTTTTATTTCGAGTGTTCCTTCTCTCGCAGTGATATCGTCTGCGTATTGTTCCGTCAGTCGCCTCTTACGACACCCTTATTACGAGATGGGGTGTTGTACCTACTTGTATTCTTCCTCCGTCACCACACGGATTTCGTTGCGGTACCCTAAACTCCGCTATATTCAATGGCGCTAGTGTAGAATTGCGCCACAGTCAAACTGTCCTTGTCTGATTGGCAATGTTGAATGGTTGAACTCTTCGACATTTTTTCAAGGTTTTGTCATTATACTCGTATACATTATTCTCATTGATTTTTATAACAAGCTTTACCTGTAATCTATCTTTCTCTACATTTACGAGTTTAAGATCGTCGTATTTTTTTAATACCTACCACTTATTTGGCAGACAAGCACGTTGCCCACATGAAGGTAAGTGGTTACCCTGCAACACCAGAAGAGTCACACTCGTACTGCCCAGTTTCTGTACCTTCAGTGCAGAAGACAAAGCAGGTCAAGCCTTTGGTCTTTTTCTTTTATATCACTGAGGTGGCAGACAAGCACATGGCCCACCTGATGGTAAGTGGTTACCGTGGCCTATGCACATCAGGTTAGTCACATTCGTGCTGCCGACCCTGTAAACACAGAGAGTATCTGTACCGTCGGTGTAGAAGACAAAGCAGGAATAGCCTTTGGTCTTCCCACTGACAGCGCAAAAACTCTCCAGTGAGTCAGTTTTTGATTGCTATGTTGGTTATTTCCGGGAGCAATGGCCGTCTGATCTCCCAACCTTGAGAGAAAAGCTTGCGGCAGATCCTTGTATAATTACCGGCACATATCTTGACCCCAAGTCGTGAGACAAACGAGGTTCTGGCGCGAACCGATTGGTTTGATATTATCTATGATTGGTGAATTTGAGTTCCTCCGCCGCTGAAGATAAGACACCCAAAAATGCGTACTGGGTATATAGAATACTTTTTGTGACGTCACCGGAGTCAAGGTGCAGGTACGCCCGGATATACCCGGATGATATTACATTAAAGTGACGTCATTGAACTGACGTGATGATGGAACTAGGAAGTGGATAATAGAACACTTTAACAAATACTTGTAGTGGTTAATGAGTCGGTGGTACGATCTAGAGGTCTCAGGTTCAAATCCTCACCACAAATATTGACGTGAACCCTCCCCAGACACAAGTTAAACTGGTTACTGGTAACTGGAGAGGTTAAAGGGCTGGTACTCGTGAGATTTTTTAATTTACTCAAAAAAATTATTTTTATAGACCTCAAATCTCCCCCTCTTCTGCATTGCGGCAAAAAAATCCAAGAAAATATCACTTATTCTGGAAGGGGAAAATAAATGGCGTGGCGTGGCGGTAGTGAACGCGGCCGCTACGCAGGAGGCGCGGGTTCGATCCCCGCTCAGTGCAAATATTTGCATTGGTCTGGCTGTTTCTATGTATAATCTTAATATATATAAATCTCGTGTCACAATGTTTGTCCTCAATGGACTCCTAAACCACTTAACCGATTATAATAAATATCGCACGCCATGTGCAGTTCGAACCAACTTGAGAGATAGGATAGTTTAAATCTCAAATTATAGTCCGATTCGCGATAACCGACATCCACGCGGGCGGAGCCGTGGGCGACAGCTAGTATGTATGTGTTTACAAAAAAAAAGTATCTAAGTATTATTAGGCTATGCTTACCGTGGATCTAGATAGCGTTGTGTGAAATGTTGTGGAATATTTATTATTATTATAATTTTCCATACGGAACCAATTCCTGAAACCCTTTTACTCGCGGAACTCTAAAAGATTCGTTCAAAATAAGCGGCGCTCAGAAATCGAGAGAGCGCCGTGACTCGGTCGAGCTTTCCCTCTCGCTTGCACTTGCAGATTCAAATAGTGCCGTCTCACTCTAATCCCTATTTGGTAACACCAACTATTTCATGGATGAAATTACTGATCGCGTATGGTGTTTGCCACAAGCGGTAGCGAGAGCGAGTTAATTTTGCAATGGATCATATTAAAAATAATTAATTTGATATAGCTTGTGACTATGGGTTTCCTTAGAAATACGTAATAGTACATATACTCATTAAAATTTAAAATTAAACAACTTTATAAAATATTATGTATATAATCTTACTTATATTATAACCGCAAAAGTTTGTAAGTACGGATGGTTGCATTTGTAACTCTTTCACGTAAAAACTACTGAATGAATTTTAATGAAACTTCACAACAACCTTATACATCAGAATAACACAGATGCTACAATTTAGAACGATAACCGATATAGTAGCGATAACCGACATCCACGCAGACGGAGTCGCGTGCAAAAGCTAGTATACACATAATATTGTAAAATATGCACATAGTATTTTTGCTGGTCTATAATATGGGTCGCAAAAACACAGTATTATTGGCATATGCATAAGTATTTTATTGTCAATATCACTTCGTATGTGCAGTTCCTTTACGGTGTTGTCAATTAAATAATAATTTTCAGGTTGCAAGCTATTTATATCAGCGGTATGTAAATGCCTTAACCTATAAACTTGAATAGATTAATATTTACATTTTCCTTGATTATATACAGTTGTTTTGATTTTACAAAGTAATGATAAAGTTAACATTACTTGAGAGTATATTAATGCAAATATATTGTTATAATTACACTACCTGTCGCCCGCGGCTCCGCCCGCGTGGATGTCGGTTATCGCGAATCGGGGTATGAAAAATAGATGTTGGCCGATTCTCAGACCTACCCGGTATGCCCACAAAATTTCATGGGAAGTTTCGGAGGAGTTTGGCAACGAAAACTGTGACACGAGTATTTTATATATTAGATTATAATTCAGACCTCTTAGGGTCTGTGAAAATATCGAAAGCTGGTAAAAGCGGTCCCCAAACTCCCGAGTTGGAAGCTTCGGATGCGACTGGGACCAACGCTAGCATGAAGATGAAGGATCTATGATGCGGTTTTGATGCTTCAACACACATGTAGGAAATTAAATAATAAAATTGTGTAAATTGCTTTGATACAAGGGGCCAAGCAACAAACAAAATCTATTAGTAGAATGATGATGACAGAAAGGGTGACGTAGAAGGAAAATGGTAGAGAAACTCCTGAAGTCCTAACGTCTATTAGTATTTATGTCTCTTCTTGCACGACAGTGAATGATGGAAGAGTGAAGGTTGACAGCCACATTCTCTCGTGGCTGTTACGAGCTCAGGAAGCCTACGATCAATACTATCATCTCTAGCAGTTTTATATTAATCCGTAGTTTGAATTAGTACGTCAGCCTCCGTTTCGGGGACCGCGTGGTCTCCTCTCCCGAAGAAGGCCAGACGGACAGGGATGGCCCTGGGTCAGCCGGGGTGCGAAGGAAAGGAGAGACGGCGTGCGGTTTAGTCGGTTCGAGTCCGACATAACCTACCCCTCCGGCTCCGGAGGGGTGGGTATCGGTGGGGACTTCCCGCACGTAAAAAAAAAGCCTCCGGCAGGATCCTCCGAATACTGGTTTTGTGTGATCAACCTGGGTCTGAGTCCAATTCACTGTGAAAGTAAAATAAATAAATAAAATCACTTTTAAGAAATTGTGGTGCTAGTGAGACCGTAGTTAGTCCTATGAAATTGACTAAATTTGTTTGTCTAGTGCTCTAATCGAACTCCGTCAATCGTTAGTTCGGGTGCTAATGACTATATGACTTTTGTCTAACAGGTTTTTTTTACCTAAGAATACATTTATTTTGTATTAAAATTGATGACCTTGACGTGAACGTACGTATCGTATCGTACGTATCGACGTTTAACAATAGAGACAACTATTTGAGAAAATTAACCTTTCTCATTACATAATGAATATGTAACTTTCTTGTCTTGAAAGATTCTAAAAGTCTACAAATGTAGCGATAGTTATTAGTTATCAGTTATCAGTTATCAGTTATCAGTTATCTTATCACATAAATCTCACTCACGTTCATAGGCTTTTTGCTTCTACCATTACACACTGCACGAGCTTCATCTACACCCATTAAACCGTTCATGCATGCCCCATAAAGCACTTTGGAGCCCTGGTTCAACTCTCCTACTTTTTCTATTAATGATTTTTCTTTACTTTTGCGAGAGCGTCTGCCGTCGGACCTAACAACCCGGGGAATCCATGAAAAAAATCTGCACCAGAAGTCGTAAGTCAATCAAGTGAGGTCTTAAGCCCCTTAGAACTTAATGGGACCTCAAATACACCTTTTATTTAATAAAGAATACTAATATCATCCACCCTTTATTTGCTTCAACACCGGAAGCTCTTGGCCCACAACACAGCGGCGGCCAGCTGAAGCAAAGTAAACACGAGTGTTGCCAACATTTTATCAATGTTATGGTTTCCACGTTATTATAGGTAGGTACCTGGTATACGTAACTGCTTTGGCAATTTGAAATAATTTAATTTTATGAGAAAGTACATGATTTAGTTCATCATAAGACAATCTGCTACTTATTGAGCTATTGGTTTGATATAAATCTATGATTAGTGGAATTGAGCTCAAGAATCGGGAACTATATATGACACAATCTAACGTAGACAGACATCTATATAATTCTTATGACACACAAGCACACAACTATCCGTTGAAAATAACATCATCGTATATAACAGTAAAATATTCAAAAAGAAGTGACCCTATTGTTCTTAACTTAACCCGAGCATCGAACTTAAAACTTTGAGTTATTAGCGATCTATAAGTGTTACAGACCAACTTCTTGCTCAACAAAAAAAACAAAGAAAAAATATTTGTTTTCACTTGTGCCATACTACCGTACCTATTGCTTTGTGAATGCAAGCGATATTGAATCTTAGTGCAAAAGAATAACCGTGAGGCTTGCGTGGCAGATACTCGTGTAATTTTGTAGTACGTTATGGGGATTTTTGTAGTTGGAATAAAGAGTCTTGAGTTGTTTATATAATGTATAAAGGAATTGGTATTTTATTTTGCTATGAACGCAATTAGACAATAATAACATGTTTTAAAAATCGGGTTTTGATTTTGTTTTAAGATGGAAGGTGAATTTAAATTTCATATTTTATAGGTTTCCTTTTATTTAATTCACCATGTGTGTTTAAATGATTTGATCCTTATGTTTAATCCTAAGTAATCACAACGGAGGATGACATAATAAGATGATATTATATTACCGCGTGTGACAAGCCTCTTTTCGAAAATCTTTTCTATTAATAAATGACTGTTACCTTTTTTTTAAATACTTGCCAACATTAGTATTTAAAGTATGCACTTTCCTTCCAGAAAGAGTTATAAAATTCGACTCTGTATACCTAACTATACTGAAAGTTAAAACCTTCTAAATCATTTGTCATGATCTCCATTCAGCGCTATTTAACCCAAAGTTAATATAATACCTAACTTGCTCCCATTTGTTACGGTCTGCGGCGGTACAATGTACTGCCGATGTGTAGCTAATACTGTAACGAATACTTTTGTTGTTATTATTATTCAGATTTATGTTATTTAACGGTAACTTTAAGTGAAATAACGTCTAGATTAGAGTATTAAACTACACTTGGGAACAGTTTTTACTAATCAATTTTAATTCATATAGCAGAACATTATTTTGTTTCACTTAATGAATGTATGTAATTTATTTTAGTACTAGCCGGCCTGCTCTGGCTTCACCTATAGTAAACTTCGCAACTCCGTGTCACTCCTTTAAACCATATGTACACGTGATTTATTAACTTTAAAATGCTGAAGTGGAATCTGCCGGATCTGCCTGTGGTATAATAATGTCTACTTATCTAACTTACAGTGAAGACACAAACCATTGAAAGTAGTTCGTTGATAGTCAAAGTCAAAGATTTTTATTAAATCTATAGCAACATGGTTGTTTTTAATGATGTCAATAATAATTCTACTTAAGCTAAGTTTACCACCGCTTCCAAGGTGCTGTTGGAGAAACGGCTCAAAAGCTCCACTGCGGCATTTTCTAATACGTCATTCACGATAGTTATTTAATCTAAATTTATCTGGTGTCTCAATGAACAATAAGTCAAAATATGGCAAAAATGTGACGTTCCTAGTACAGTACTATGCTGTAACTACAGCAGTTTAGGAGGTGCCTACACCATGCCCATGTCAAAAATTTTTGCCTTTAAGATACGATTAGATTTAAGAAACAAGATTTTTACATCAAGTAGCAATGAGCTCGCCTCCAATAACGTGAGACCGAAAAAATATAGCTGTCGAAATGTATGAAAATATAACTCTGCCTACTCCTTAAAATGTACAAAAATGGTATTTATGTATGTACGTAACTATCACACTTTCGCGTTCACTAACATGCAATTAGTCTATTTGTACAAAACTGTACACTGTATGTTTGCATAAGCTTTTAATTTGAACAAACAATCTAAATGCAACACCTGCCTCCGCCACTTCCGAATTCGGATACATTACGAAATATTAAGTAGTAATAATAATAAGAGCACAGTATCAAGATTGGTTACACTACTACACAATACACTAGAACTGCGACGCGCCATGTGACGACTTTAGAACAAATAACGGAATGGAGTTGAAACGATTCTAGAACTATTTTGAATTAATTTCTTTGTTGGGTACATATCATTTTATTTTTAGTTTCTTAATAACGCGTTGCCGTAGTACTTATTTTTTTAAATATATTTATAAACTGTTTTAATGGATTAAATCACGATTTACTTGATTTTTTCCCGACCGATCGACAGTATTCTGCAGATTTTTTTACATAAATGTGAAATGTTAACACTTCGTATTTATTACATACTCGTAACAAGTTTTCAACTAACATAGCATTCCTCACTGTAACTGTAACTGGGACTGGTCGCGGTTTACAAGTCTCGTCTGGGATGTTCACTATTTCGATTTAAATTAGCAGCATTTTTTGTTTTCGTAAATAGTTTATTTTCTAATACTGTCTAGGTACTCATAAATTCTCTGACTAACGAAGACCAAGTAAAATTTATTGGTTTTTGACAATACTATCTGTCATTGACTTCGATTAAATGTGACTCAGTCATTACAATATTACACTACTTAGGAAAACATTTAAAAGTTAATTATTTTTTGAAGCTCGGCGCAAAAAGATAAGTGCTTTTCCAGACTATTATCTATCTCTGTACCAAATTTCATCCATATCTATTCAGCCGTTCTTGCGTGATTGAATAACAAACACTCATCCATCTATTCATCCAAACTTTAGCAATTAGTAATAGTACAATGTCATTCCTACCCATTAGCTGGACCTAATTTTAAGAACTAATTTCTAACCAAATAGCGAGTGGCCACAGTTATTGAACTAGTTAGCCTACCATACAATACCGTTATTTAATTCGTATCAGCAATATTAAAAATGTATGCCATGATTTTACCTGTTCTTGGTAGTTACTACAAGTCGTTAAAATCGATTCATTAATTTTTAATCTTGCGCTATGTACACAAATAGATAAACATATATTCGACCAGATTTTCTTTAGGTATATTAAATACCTACAGCTGTGTACCTTAAGTAATGACTATATATCTTTCTAAAATACTACTTATTCTACTGATATTATAAATGTGAAAGTATGTGAATATATTTGGATGTTTGTTATTCAATCACGCTGTAACGGTTGGACGGATCTAGCTTAATGTTTATACAGGGATAGATTATAGTGTGAAATAAAACATAAGCTACATTTAATCCCTGGAATAAGTTTCCATGGGAGGGAACGGGGGCCGTGGGTATCTGCAGGTATTACAAATACCTACAGTTCCTGTCCGTCTGGCATTTTTTCTATTTAATTCGGTGAAAGTTGGTATAATTTCTACATAAAAGTAAATCTCGAAAATCATGTGTACGGAAAGTCAAACAAACCACAATAGTTCTCAGGAAGTTAAATGACAAAGACAATCATGCAGATAGTATTGAGTCTACTAAAACTATCACAGATTCGTCACACTTTCTCAGTGTTGACAGACGTTTGTTAAGCTATGATTTTTATGGGTCTAGATAGCACTGTGTAGAATTCCACAATATATAAATATAATATTTTTTGAACAATTGTAATAAAAACTCTCTGATTTAAAAATATATTTTTGTGGGACAGGAGGAAAAACATTAACGATAAAAGTTCTATTCCGAACGATTCATTTGTTAATAATCGTAAGTTTTGAATGTCCCTAGGTATACCTAAACTTTATCTTATCTTCGAGTTCATTCTCTGTGTAAATAACTGATAGTGTGGCTGCTTGGGTACTAGCGAGCGATGAAGTTCTAACATAGACATGTTTTCCTAAAAATAAGCATTTTATTTAGTGAATGTTTCTATTTAAAATACCATAAATTTAAAATAGATCATTAAAAATGGGCGTATCATTCTCATTTACTTATCCTTTAGGGAATATAAAGGTCTGAATATATAAAAACATGCGCAGTTCTTTTGCCATCCATAAGAATATTTGCTAATCAAAAGTATTTACTTCACAAACGTTTTGTATCTGTACATACAGTAATCGCATTGATATGTTTTGTGTGTCGCTCGAAGTGAATAAATTCTTTTTGTTTCGTCAGTGCAAGATAAACGTTGAATATTTCTTACATTTATATCTAAAGTTTAAAACTATTTTGTAGTTTATTTTATAAATTCATTAGTTGTGTTCGCAACTTCGTCCATATGGTCTAATTTGTGGGTTTTAATATTTCTGAACGGAATCATAACTCTTTCCAAAATAAAAGTCGTTAATGTTACGCCTCATAATATTAGCTATGTGCCTATGAACGTCTCGTTAAATCGGTCCAGCCGTTCCAGAGATTGTCTATTTCAAACCGACAGATAAATATATTTTTTTTTACTTTTTTTATGCATACATTGGGAAGCGCTTTTTAATTTGCAAACACATTTTAATTTTTATGGATTTGTGGATACAAAATCTCTATGTACCACATAACATTGAACTAAATAACCTTCAAATTCAATTTTATTTATTTGCAGGAATGCGTAATACATTCATGTTGCTTTATTTTTACTCAGCACAGAATAAATAAATAAATAAATAAAATGACCTTTGGTAAATAAATTAAATGCACATTAGTATGTTGATAATGTTGATAGTATATTATAATTAAACTAACAGAATTGGGCTATTTATTTATTAAGTACATTTTGCATTTATTAAGCTAATCTATCTTAGCTTAGCTACTATTATAAATGTGAAAGGAAATCTGTATGTCAGTCTGTTACGCTTTCATTAAACCTTAAATTTTGTTCAGAGATAGATAAGGACTGGGGAAAGGACATAGGTTGTGTTTGGTCGTGATAACCGACTTCCACGCAGGCGGACCACGACAGAATTCTAGTCATAAAATATTAATATTTATTTTATTTTATTGTACATTTGCTAGTTCAAACACAATATAAATGGATCAATACTCGTATACTCGCTTTTATATTCCTCTCGGTGGCATTATGTACTGCGCTGTGAAACATAATCGCGAATAGTTTACGTCGCTGTGACCTACATTTCGTCACCTCAATAGATTAGAATTCAGAAGATATTTTTCTGAGCTACTATGAAATAACGAGAAGTGTCGCATAAAAAGAAATGTACTTGATTAAAAAGGAAAAAGTTTTTCGGTTTGACCCTTAGTGGTCCAAGCATTGCCCTCTACGGCAAAGATTGCGGGTTGAAACCCCGCTTAGACAGATTCAAACTTTTCCTATTTTAATCAATTTGAATATTTATCATGCAAAATGCTTAAAAATTTCATCCAAAAAGAAATGTAATTTTGACATTTCCTTTGGTCCTTAATGTAGTAATAACTGGTAAAATATTAAAATAACTATACGAAATTCTGATTCGTACAGCAACCAATTCGCTTGATAATGAATCTTTTCTATCCTATTCAAGACAGAAAAAACTGTGTTAAAGTTAATCCAGATTTGTTCACTTGTTTTGATGTGAAAGAGTGACAAACATACATGCATATTAACTTTCATAACATTAGTGTGATATTGATATATTAAGTTATATTCCCATAAAGTATAACAACAGCTTATCACTATGTACTTTAACGTTAAAATGTTTCCTTCCTGCCCCTCTAGACAAGTGACAATGCGCTAGCAGGCGTTTGATGGAATAGAATGACGAATGTAAAGGATTTGACGTATTTGACATGCGTTAACGACTGTCATTTACGTCAAATCCCATACATTCGTCATTCTATTCCACCAAACGCCGGCTAGCGAATTGCTACTTGTCTAGAGGGGCTATCTTTACTGATCGCAATAAAAACCTATTAGTATTAATTACCTTATCACAATAATCAAAGTATTATACTGTCATGAACATTAGATAACAACGTCTATATAATAGGCATCAAAGATAGCTTGAGTTATAATTTGACAGGAAAAATATAAAATGTTTTTCTGTTAGGTGGGCAAACAAGCACACGGCCCACCTGATGGAAACCTAGGAAATTGTCGTTTTTATTTATTTTTTCCCCTATAGGTATTCGATTTAATTTTTTCAGATACATATACCTCTTTGCAAAACGTTACAGGTTTTGTAGGATTGCTATAAGCACTATATTTTCATTTGGTTGCGTATAAAAAGTACTATTAAAATCTATTAAAAAGGACAAAGACTTTTCTAGTTAGTTTATAAAGTGAAAACTGTAAGGAAATATCACCACAACTTTATTCAAACATTACTTGAAAGGTACCATAAATAAAATAACTTTAGTATTGCCATATTCCTTACAGAAATGTGACAGAGATGGTATATATACACAATACAATTAGGTTACGGTACTATAAAAATTTTAATAAACTGTCTACCAAACTAGGTAATCCTGTAACTCAGGTGTTCTGCTGTTATTTAAAAACTTTTCTGAATATATAATTCCCGTTCTCTTAATTATATATCATGAAACGCGAGAGTTTAAAGGTTAGTTTTTCTGTATATTTTATTAAACCCACTTAAACGTTAACGCTATTGTTAAATGAAAATCATGTTTATTAAATATATCCAAAATTCCTTTGTTCTCAAATTAAGTTAGTACGCGCGGCGTCTCCACGGTTTCTCAGTTAAGCAATTATTTACCAGTGACGCGGCGCTCGCCAGGGCTGCCAACCTACAGATTATATTTTTTAATGATGCCAACATTTGAATAATGTACCGCATACTATATTTTTAATGCGGATACACTCGTTTTTATTTATTTATTTATCGAAGTTAGATTCTAGAACTTCTGAAGTATTATAATATGTAAGGATAGAGTCAAATGGTGGGCTGTTTCTCTGCCTATCCCGATGGGAAGTAGGCGTAAGAGTATTTATGTAAATATAATGATTTTAGAAGATACTTTAAAATATATTATACTGCCGAACTTAAGAATTATGTATGTAACCTGGGTTTCTCCTTTAGGTCGTCAGGCTTCATTAGGCCTACGTAATCTTTTACGTTAGAAACTCAGTAGGTGCATTATTAAAATGAGAGTGGGTCTGGGGGTGTAAAGGTGCCAGCAGAATCAGGCCACGAAGGCGGCGGTGTGCCCCCACTCGAAGAAGGCCAGATCGAGACAGATTGCCCTGGGTCAGCCGGGGTGCGAGGAATATGCTCTATAGCTACCTCACCTTCGGGCTTGCACTGCGACCCACAGACGGCGTGCGGTTTAGTCGGTTCGAGTCCGACATAACCTCCCCCTCCGGCTCCGGCGGGGGTGATTAAAAAAAAGGTGGATTAATAAAAGTAACATTATGTAAAGAGAGAATACCGTATACAGGAATATTAATTTTATCGAGGTATTGGTACAGTGTGTACGCACCGTCATGAGGTACGTACAATCTGATATAGATACTTAAATACATATAATTAAAGTGGTGTACACATATACATACTAATGAAGACATATACTAAATATGTATGTCGCCTCCAACTAGATTAATCAGCCGTCCAATTAACTGCCTAGGCAGTTGACTAAACGGCGCCATTCAATTAACGGCCTGAATGATGTTCAGCCATTTAATTAAACAGTTAGAAAAATGACTTATTTCTGCATAGTTATAAGAAAAATACCCACGAAGGCTAATGCGGGAGGAAACTCCCGCACAAGCCTTCTATTCTAACCTAACCTATCCAAGTCGGATTGCGCAGCTTTCACAATGAACTTATCACTAATTTTCTGTGAATACACCTCTGTCTACCCCCTCAGGGATTAACAGGTGTAAGTATATGTATATATGTATCTAATTTTCTATCTTATTTCGTGATAGTGTCCCATCTACTGTCCTAAGCATTAGCCAGTCAGGTTGTTAAATGATGTACTACACGAGACGGCTGAATATCATTCAGGCCTTTAATTGAATGCCGCCCAGGCCGTTAATTGGACAGCTGATTAATCTAGTTGGAGGCGACATATACATAACGATACAATATACACATCTTATATACCATAAACTTAGTAGGAGGTTGGACACGACGGTATTTCCGTCCAGTTGAGCAGTCCGACTGAGGAAGTACCTCCGCCCTACAGAATACCTCGGCCATAATAACCTCGTGTTGTGTTCCCGGCGGTGAGTAGGGTAGCCAGAGCTCACTGGAGAGTTTTTGTGCTGTCAGTGGGAGGACCAAAGGCTATTCCTGTTTTGTCTTCTACACTGACGGCACAGAAACTCTCTGTGTTTACAGGGTCGGCAGCACGAGTGTGACTCCTCTGGTGTTGCACACGTCCATAGGCGACAGTAACCACTTTTCATCAAGTGGGCCGTGTGCTTGTCCACCACTTCAGTGGTATAAATAAACAACACTTATATACACTTTCATAAAGAAATAGATATTGCACAGACATCAAACCCACTGCCTCTCATTGTGTTGTTACACTTTATAGCCTAAGTTCTAGTATTCCTGTTAACCCCTTTGGTTAAGCTAAATTGCTCGTGTTAGTAATGGCTTCACTTCAGTAGTGTAACGGTCAGGGTTCGAACCACGGTCGTAACCCCGACTGCACTGAGCCACCAACTCTGTTAGTGACTGCGCTCAAACGAATGTATTTTTTTAATTCATATAATAAAAAGTCTGTCATAAGAGAAAGTTGTTTGTTTCCGAGTTTCAACTCAATTTTTGTACGAGTTTGTTGGTCGATTACCAAGTTAACAAAATGGGAGTTATGATTTTAGTAAAAAACGGAAATTAGTTGGGAATGTGAGTGTGTTTAAGAGCAATAATTTGTTTTTTTCACTAATTTTATTTACTTCTTACGTAGGTACTAGGTACTAGGTACGTAAGACATTACAGGCGAAGCGATAGAATAGTAGATTAAAATACTTAACTAAATTAATGCATAGTTAGGGGTCAATTTAGAAAAAATAACGTACATAATTATTATGTATTTAAAATGTGTGTTTTTAAAACTTGTATACCAAAACTTTATCTGTAATATAAAATGATTCGCTGAATGTGTTGCTAAGCGCAAATCTCGAAAACAGCTGAACCGATTTTGCTAATACTTTTTTAGAATATTCCTTGCAGTACAGAGAATGGTTCTTACATAGAGAAAAACTTTAAAAATTGCCTGAGAAAGTCTAAAGACAACACTTTTCTATACTCCCATATAAACGATTCTTAATATAACTTAAGTTAACTTGAATTTTAATACCATATTATAAAGTTCAGGTGACAGTGGAGAGGTTCCGGGAAGGCAAAACAATTGAGTGACGCATAATGGCTTAGGGGTACTACGGGGTTAATGTTGAAAGGTCAAATTTAAATTCTTGAACTGTTTTTAGATTTTCTTCAAAAGTTTGATACCTTCACGAAATGGATAAAAAATGATAAAAATAGATTCTCAATAGCTTTTTTATTTTCTAATTGAAATTATGCGCTTTTTTATTTGTTCTCGTACTCTGTATCTATATTAGGCTTACTGAGGCTTTTCCGGGAGTTTGACCTTCACGGGACCCTACTTCTCAGAATATTTCAGTTTAAATAAATCTATGATTGTTCAGAGTCCCCCCGTACCTCTCGTCCTCTCGTCCGTACCTCAGCCGTACCTTGACACACTTACATTATGTATATTTGACGACTTGAGCGGTACTTCGTCATTTTTACGATGGTTTATTGATTCCAGCTGATATACGACTGTGGCTACTTGAAGCAGGGGGAGGGGGGGGGGGGGACTGAAATAGTCCTAAATTATTTTAAAAATACATCTATACATATAAATAAAATTTGAGTGTCTGTTAGTAATATTGAAATTACCCCTTTTGACTACATGCATATAAATACAATACAGTACATACACCTGTTGTCTGTTTGTTCCGGCTAATCTCTGAAATCGCTGGACCGATTTTGACGGGATATTAATTGGCAGGTAGTTGATGTAATAACGAGTAACTTAGGCTACTTTTATTTTAGAAAAATAACGTTGACTCTACACTACGCGATAACCGACATCCACGCGGACGGAGCCGCGAGCAGCAGCTCGTATAAAATAAATAAATATTGTACGACATTCTAGCGCTATCTAGACCCATAGTAAGCATAATTTAACTATCTTGGGTTATGGGATATAAATAAAAATGTACCTACATAGATTTAATCAATGCAAATATATATATTCATACATATAAATATTTGCACTGAGCGGGAATCGTACCCGCACTCCCTGTACCCTGTAGCCTTCTGTAGCAGTCGAACGCTACCCCACGCAGATCGTTAAAAAAACTTAAATCATTTCTTACATCGAATTTGGTCACTTGCATCCAACACCTCGACGACACACCACGTATGTGTTGCTCCTTATCGTTGGTAATTTTCATAAAGTTGTCACAACCAGACATTGGCGCGCAAAATAAAATTATATTAACATGTGTGTGTTCTTGTCAGCATAAACAACGAGTAGTGTCAACACGATATCGGAGATTATAGGATCGCATTTATGTTGCAATTTTGTTTTTATGTATATCTGTATAAAAACTGTTAGTTCTTAGGAAGAGCCTGTAGATAGCTTGTGTGCAATGTTGTAGACATGTTTAACATAAAAC
This sequence comes from Eilema caniola, assembly GCA_949126895.1. Classification (NCBI taxonomy): domain Eukaryota; kingdom Metazoa; phylum Arthropoda; class Insecta; order Lepidoptera; family Erebidae; genus Eilema; species Eilema caniola. Next base: position 572,075 of record OX421485.1, read on the forward strand.
GCAACGCAATTGTGTACTTTATGCTGGATTATCATAATCTGAGTGTTGTTCCTGATTGCTTACGAGGCTAGTACCTCAGAACCCGGGGTCTGCTTACTCGTTTAGGTTTGACTCATGTCGTCGTGTTAACTTGATAGTAGTCTGAACTTAGACTAAAGGCTGCAGCTGAGCGCCGTTCGTCAATCATTGGCTTGTAAGTAAGATAGGTTTTGCCCCGAAGGTATTCATTGAGCCCACTGACCTCGGTAACTAGCTGGACTGACTATTCCATAGAAAATGACAGCTTACTTTTTGTGTCGATTTGAAGCGCCACCGTGAGTGTACTGAGAACTAATTAGTTCGCAAATGGACGTTGTTCGTTGTTTTTATTTATGCGTATACCATAAAAAATGTCTAAAATGGCCATATTGTTAATTTGATACAGAAGACCCATGGTTTATATTAAATTATCGATACCAAGACAATTGTTGTCCATCATTAGTATAAGTTCCAAGTACACTCACTATTGCGCGTCTCAACTATCAGCGCCAATATGGCGATTTTCAATTGGACACAACATATGGGTACCGATCACCCGTCCACCGAGTACTATTACAGGTCAGTGATTAAGCCTCGTATACCCAATGTTTGTTATGTTCTTGTGCTTTAATAACAATCGACTTCGTCTCTATTCAGTGTGACGTGAATGTGTGTTTGAGGAGTTTAGTTTTAAGGGACACATATAACTCTGTAATAGTAGTGTTTGTGACATACAATAATTAGTAGCTTTCTCTTGCAGTCGCCTGAGACATGTGATTACATACTTACGGACTATATTTACCGGAAGCTGTCTGCAACTATCTCCACCCGCGTGGATGCAAGTTATCGCAATCTTGAAGCTTGTCGTATTCATTTTTTTATACAACTGAGGTGGCAAGCAAGCACACGGCCCACCGGATGGAAAGTGGTGAAGAGCTTCTATGCCGTCAGTCTAGAAGACAAAGCAGAGGTAGCCTTTGCTTTTCCCAGTGACAGCACAAAAACTCTCCAGTGATTCTGGGTACCCTACTCACCACCTGGAACACAACACGAGATTATTATGGCCGCGGTATTCTGTAGGGCGGAAGTACTTCCCTAGTCGGACTACTCATTTTTAAGGAAATATCGTCATATTCTAACTACCTCATACCGATGGAGTATGTTTTGGTAGGAGGTAGGACATATCAGTTGATTCCCTTGGTCCACAAAAAATTAAATTGATATAACTACATATAACTACAGTCGCACAAGACACATTACAATCAATTAAAACAAAAACAATAAAACACACATCCTTTCTGGATTGTAAAATAAATACATGTGCATAATATGCACATGTATTTATTTTATATATAATTTATATATAATTTATTTTATATAAAACTAGGAAACGCTCTAAATTGGTAAAAGTCAAATAGTGACGTGTTTAGATATCTTTCTGGGCCAAACTGCTACAGAGGATGTCTTTCAAAATTTTATTAAATCTGTGAAAGTTGGACTCAAATATGTCACGGTGTTTGTTCCACTTTGCCACCTCGTTATATTGGCGGGCCATCCTTGTTAAAGGGTTAAAGAAGGAAATATTATTCTTATAAACCTGAAGGGAAAATAAATTTATTTCATTAGACCTACGTGCGCTAAATTTAATATTAAAAGTAATATGATGTAGTAATCTTGGGGAGTCTCTATATAATGTATAATTCTGTACAAATAAACTAGATCGAAATATGTGCGCTGAATTTCTAATTGCTGCAAAGTCTACCTCGGTAGTCAATGTATGACCGCCCAGGGTTTTGACGATAACTTTGAATTCTAAGTGCTTTCTTTTGAATACGCTCAATCACTTCAATATGTACCCTGTAGTTTGGCGAACATTGGGGACTGCCGTATTCTAATATACTAACTCCTCACTAGAGCATAGTACAGGTACAAACCACTAAAAGGCTTTCCAAATTCTTTAGTAGAACGTAAAACAAACCCTAGAAGTTGGTTGGCTTTGAATATGACATAACTGTAATGAGCACGAAATGAGAGCTTTTCATCAAATATAATACTCAGATTGGATTGGATTTTAATGAAACTTTACAATAATATAGCTTATACATCAGAATAACACATAGAATACAATTTATACCGATATCCACGAGGGCGGAGCCGCCGGCAAAAGCTAGTTTGTTATATTTCGCGACCGCAATACATACCATATTTATTTAAATTATTTTTTCTCAGCAAGGATCTTCGACCTGAATATAACAACAGGACTAATTTTAGCCTTTTACATCTAAGTACATTAGCAAGTACTTGTAATACTCCCACTGAGCGAGCTCTGCTAGGTACCTACCAGGAGTAGGATGGGTATGCTTGCGGGATTAGGCGGGATATTGTTCACCTAAGTCAGTTAGGTATTTGTTTTTAGTATTATCAAGCCTTCTTCCTACAGTCTAGCCTTCTACCTACTAGTACGTGCATACAATGGTGGCCCTTTTTCCTGAGACTGCCTTCAGCTCGCCATCAGGCGTGTCCTATATAAAAAAAATAGGGGGGGGGGGGGGGTGGTGATTGGGAACCTGGCAGGCATTGGCTTACAGGGACCCCTCACCACTGATTTTTAATATAGGAATGTTATAATATGACATCATTATCACAGCGCTAGTCCCGGCCCTTTGAGAGGGCGTGAAAAAGCATCTGATGAGGCCGTCACGTCATGCCCGAAGGCCACCATTGTAACATTGTCGATGTCTGTAATGGTTGACCCTCTTTACTGAGACTTTACCTTTAGCTTACCGAGCAACTGTCGCGTGATCGCCATACTCCGAGGGCCTCGTCTAGCGGTCAACAGATGTATTATCTTGGGCTTCGAAGATCTTGGTAGGGCCCTTTTTACTTAACCATCATTATTTGTACTTATTCCTTAAATCGAATTAAATAGAAAAAAAAATTGTCTAGGCGGGGTTTGAACCCGCGATCTTTGCAAGGGCAATGCCTTGACCACTAAGCTACCAGACCTCGCCCTAACCAATTCAAACTTCTTCTATATTTGTCTTTGAGGCGACAGTGGAGTGTCTACCGACATTCTTACAAACTATCGAAACCGACCGTAAGGCAAAGATCGTGGCTTCAAACCCCGCCTAGACAAATTTTTTTTTTCGAATCTTAGCTACAACTCATAACATCGCCATTAATATTACGCTAGCTATAGCCCGTGGCTTCACCCGTGTGGGAAACTTCCAGGTACAAAAAGACTGTATTAACCTTAAATCTCTCATTATCATCACACTGATAGTCCCGGTTCTTCTCCTACTCTTTCTCTTGATTTGGCTTTCTTGGCTTTTATGGGAGCGATTGCTGTCTGATCTCCCTACTCCTAAAGTGGAAGCCGGCACCAGACTCGTCCAATAAATAACGGTCACATACAAACACTCAGAAACATTTTTACTTCTTTTAATATTATGTTTATTAGACATTTATCCTTCGCCATTGCAATATATCTTAAGGAAAAATGAGATTATTGTCAGAGATAATGCGTTTTACCAACTAATTTAGCGTTATCCATCTTAAAATGTTTACTTTAGCCTGTTATGAAAACTTTAAGACAATAAACAGTAAGAATTATTGTTGTTTTTTTGTTTAAACAAGACGAGCAGTGAATGCCAAGATGGCGACGCATTGTGTGTTTCAATGTGCTCGCGTAGTGCTCATGTGACTGTCCATAGTATCCTTTTTTATACCACTTAGATGGCAGAGCGATAACAATATGAATTTCTTCAAGAAGGGCGTTAGAAGTTTTCTTCAGGGTTCGAAGCGCGACTGTGACTGCCTTGGTGTTGCACACGTCTCTTGGCCACGGTGACCACCCACCATCCGGCGGGCTGTGTGCCGCCGGCTTGCAGATGAGGTCGTCTATAAATACTCCATTCGGTTAGGTATCTAACTAAAGGTAAACAATCTTGTAGCGACTTTTTATAAAAACATATATTAATGATAAAAACTATGCTGACCTATTGATTAATTAGTGGTCAAATTTCGATTTTTAGTCTTGAAAATGAGTTTCTAAACAGAATTAATAAATTGAACAAAAACATTTTAAAAAGACACATCAACTATATTAACGTTTAGTATAACTTGAAGACATTTGGAACAACAAAATGTCCTCAAGGAGCCCCTACCATACATATCTCCCGTTTCTTTATAATTTTATTTACGTTCTCATGCATATGAAAGTGCCTGTTTTATTATGTATTTGCTTCATACTTCCGCTGTAAGGTTCAGACAAAGATAATGTGAACACAAAATAATAACTGTAACTGCTCAACGTGAGCTAACATTCAAAACATTGCCAATATTGCCGTCTACATAATCATTCCTATGATTTTACGGTCAGGGGACGAGCCTATTGCTGTCAGGCGGACACTTTGCCATGGGTTTACTGTCGGAGGGAGAAAGAACCTATCCCTTAGTTGCCTTCTCTGACACCCCTCTCTTCCCCGTGGAGGGATATCCTTATTCTACACCAACGGGAACCAACACGGCAACAAGAAAAAAAATTAGCTACTTTTTCTTCGATATTTCCACGTGATTAAGATTTACGCGAATAAAACCGCGAGGCGATACTAGTATGAGATCAAACTAAACACCATGATATCACAATTTCATCCTAAAATCTTTAAATGCATAAATAATGTTACATAATTGTCATTTTTATCTAAACGGATAAGATTGCTTAGCAACACATCCCAAAACTACGAAATATCGTTTCGCAATCGCTACAAAACAAAATGGCTCCCTTTTAGGTCAATTCACTGCAGCAACAAAAATTTCTCAACAGAAAATAAAAATAATAATTGTTAGAAAAAAAATCTGTTATTTCAAAAAAGTGTGTCGACCCTACTGGTGTATCGAAAACATTGTGACGTAATCAAATCGTTGACCGTTCAAATGTGTACTTAAGGTTCTTAGGAATAAAGTCCAATTTGTTATGAGACTTGTGTCTATGTAGTTGTGACCGTAAAATTAGTTATCCATGTGTGTGTATATTAAACATGGAGTGCTGGTTGAGCGGTGTAGCATTGCAACTCGGTTTGTTTATTTGATTTAGTTTTTTTACTATTAATAATATTGTTTTGGTACTGCTGTGCTATTCCGAACAGTTATTTAACAAACTCGATTATGAATCCGCGGTGAGATTCAAGTTTCGTATTCCGAACACGTCGGTTAATGAGTGAGTTCGACACTAGCGCCACCGAGTGATTACTGAAGTGAGAAGAATTACTCCAAGTGAATATTTTGACGTTTTTCACTATTTGGTATTCCGAAATAAAATTAACGCGTCAATTCGAAAGTCATCTCAAACTCACACACGAATTTATCTGTCAAATCAAAAGTTACTAATCCGCGAGTGAACTCTACAAAAGACATCGTTGAAAAGTGATTTTCCTGGAAAAATAAGTATTAGTACCTGTCTGTACCTTTTTTACTCTAGGTGGGTATTCATCCAAGAATTGTTTATTTGGGTACAACATTTTCTTGTTATTACAGATGTTTCGTTCTTTTTTGTTGTTGAGCTTGTTAAAAGAGGCTGATGTGCTAGTAACTATGTAGTGGTACTATCTACGTAAATATCTAATAATCTCTAAATCAAAAAAAAAACTAATATTGAAAAAGACAACTTAGATTTTTTTTTTAAAATAAAAATTACAATGTTATAGTAAATAAGTAAGTATTGGAGATGCATGCATAGCAGATCGTAATTATCACATAAATTAATAGGTACTCACTTCATCCTTTCAAAGTTTGAACAAAATTATGGACAATTAACACACGGTTAAGTACATACAGCAAAGCAAACATACAACTTTACAAAAACCGCGCTTTGCGACGACCATAGGCACAGTTGGGTATTTTTTTTGGAACGACTGTCTCCAAAGACAAAATCCGCAACTTTTCAGTCAGCCTAATATTATTATTTGACATTTCTGTCTAAAATTAAATATTTATATAATAAAACGTATTCAACAATGCTTATACGGCTAAAATTAAAAGAAATTTATTATTTTAAAGGCCTAATTCAGCCAAAATAAGCGATTCGATATAAATCGTACAATATCGATATTCAGGTGCAATGCCTAGTACCATAGAGCAATCTCACGCGTATTCTCGATAGGCACTTCACTTGGCCTTGGTTTTATCTTGAGAATTTCAAAATAATCACAAGCGAGGTGAGTATCAAAGTGAGAGTGACTTGCGAGATGAGTTGCGAGATGACTTTCGAAGTGAGTTTATGTTTTTCGGAATAGCATGGCTGATACTTTTATAAAGGGTCAATAAATGAGTATTGTTTAATAAAGGCATAATCTAATTGTTGGTTAAAATATGAAATAATATCGTAGTTATTCGTAGATTCCGTAAGTAAGTTAGACTGACTTAAAATGATTATTTCATCGTTTTGTAAACATTTGCTATGTAAATGCGTTATTTAATACATACATGGAAATGAAATAATAATGCAAATTTTATAAAATCGTTATTTATAGCACACGCATAATCAATTCTTAATTATTCGCTATTGTTATATTTGAATAGAGTGAATGAATTTAATAAAAACAATTGATTAACATTCATTTAGAATATTTAAAATTTATTTGCCTTAGAATTAGTTTCAAATTCACGTTATAGTTTTTATCGAAGGGGATATCTTTAATATCATTTTGCATTACACGAATATTAATTGATAAACATCACTATAATTATTAATTTTTATTTATTTATTCTTTATTGCACACAAAATTACATAAATACAAAACTGTGAGATGTAATTTACAAAGGCGAGCTTAACTCAAAGTTGAGTAAATGAACAGAAAATAACATCATGTATTATATCACGCCTATAAATTCCTGCAGAGGTGTATTAACCCAACACCCATATTTTGCCAACTACTACAGTCCTACATAGTAGGGGGCGAGCCTATTGCCGTCATGTGGTCTTAATCATGGTCTGTATGTGGAGAACAGCCCTAGAAAATAATAGTAATTTTAAAATAAAAACACGCCTCGTTATCAATCCACAAAAGGAATATCTGGTTATATCGGAGCTACAACGCTTGGCGGCTCAGCTGCATAAATATCAATGTACAATCGAGGTAATTTCTCTACTATGCTATATGAGAAGTTTCCAGGGTTCGCTCGTGAATTAAATTTTAATTGCAATTAATTTTAGAATTATTGTGGATACGGATTTGGAGATTAATTTTATTTTAGAATTTGATGGATCGTAAAGATAGAGAAATTATTTTTATCGTTTTATTACGGGACAACTGACGAGTGTGATATAATTGCATACAAGACTTTCAACTCGAAATCTGGTATCTGTCCGAATATTACGTGGCTTGATTTTTTCAGTTATTTTGGTAGCGACCATCATCTGACCGCCCTGTCTGAGGTGTGTTTATGGCGAACCACTAAAAAAGTAGTTGACCTGACGACTATCGAAACCCGGGAACGACTTTAAACGTGCCCTTGACGCATGGACCCGTTCGTATGGAACCCCACTAAGCGGTCACCCATCCAAATAGCTACCGCGCCTACGAACGACGACGAAAAACTATCATAATCATATCATAATCGTATCGAGAAAACGAAGTATTGCTATTGGCCGGCTTCACACACACACACAGGTTCACTGTAGGCATTCGGCCAATCACAATGCTCCTTTCTGTCAATGCGTTTAGGTGCGGACAGCCTAAATAGAGATTGTCATTGGTCGGATTGTGTGACGTCACTGTACATCGACCAATCACAGTCTTCAAGGCTTTCGCAGAGCTGTGTCGACGGTGTACACTTAGAGAGTTGGACAGCTAACTAAGAGCGTCGAGAGGTACAATCTACGTCATAGGCGCGGTTTACACAGAAGACACGTGACGGGGACGTGTGACGTTGCGAATAATTTAAGTAACACTTTATAAACCTTATGTAGTGTCCAATAAAGTCTATTTTGTCTTAGAATAGAATTGTGTCCACATCTTAAGGCGATATCCTGCCACTAAAGTGACGCGCCATCGCATCGCGTCATTGAAGTTATTGTACACTACATAAGGATTATATTGTGTTACTTAAATTTTCCGTCACGTCATACGTCCCCGTCACGTCTCTTTTGTATAAACCGCGCCTTACGCCTCTTACCGTTTCTATACAACCCTAGTTACTCAGTATGTCGAATTAGGTTGTACCATACCGTCCACAGCGGCGTGTGTTATCAGCGCGAGAAATACAAGCCTTATCAACGAGGCTATGCGATAATGTTAATGGATTTTTGTTCTTTACATTATGTTGTAAGGGTTTTGGATGGATGGCCGTCGCTGGAGAAATGGATGTATGGATGCTGGGGATACTGGCCTGGTACAGAAGGATCTTGGCGTCTTGACGAGATCACAGAAAATTATTTGAGTTAGAAAATTAGTGTGGTATTTTAGGTCACCAGGGCCTAGATTCTGCTATTATTTTTTTCATGGCAAAATAAATGCGGTACCCCAGAGACTGTAACCAATGCCATTTAACTTTACACTTTACTGTTATTCTACTAAAGTCTCAAATTAAATAACAATCTTGTAGAGTGAATGAAAAATGTTATCAATTCTTTCTCATTTCATTTTGGACTTTAGGTGTCCCGATTATGTCATAAAATTAGTAAAATCGGGGGCCAGCAGTGGGGTCGTACCCTTAGTTAAAATGGTTCAGATTAATTTATTGAAGTTATGGTGTGGCTAATGTAACTTTTTTTTTACGTGCGTGAAATCCCCGCGGATATCCCCCCCTCCCCTTCGGAGTTATGACGGACTCGAACCGACTAAACCGCACGCTGTCTGTGGGTCGATGTGCTAGGCCGAAGATGAGGTTGTCTCGTGACATATCCCTCGCACCCCGGCTGACCCAGGGCCATTCCTCTCGGTCTGGCCCTCCTCGGGAGGGGGGACCACGCGGTCCCTGACTCGCCCCCGATATGGGGGCGGGAAAGAATTGGCTAATGTAACTATAGAACTTTAAGGTGACCATGCTCTTCCATTAATATACAGATTATCATCGTCCAAGTGCACATCGTATTATTTAAACATATTTCCAAACAGTTCATAGACGCTACCCGTGACCAGAGGGCTGGTTTATTCCTTGCGCAAAGGATCACTATTGTTATATATTAATACCATTTAACGTGGCAATGCCGCCAGCCTTCTGGCCACCCTCCCAGTTGACGTCGATGGGGAGGTATTCATTGACGCCTGAACCTGCAGGTTTTTATATATTATGTAGGTATTGTTTTAATAATTTTTTTATTAAAAACAATTCAAAATGTCATTATTTTATTTTGAGAAGAAAGTAATGTGTGTGTATGTGGAGGATATTATGTGTCCGTACACACATATAGAAACTAAACTTACTTTGTATCTAGATCGCGCTGTGAAGACTGTTCTAGAATATTTACTTTACAAAGGATTTTCAGAAGTCAGACACAGCGATGGTTTAGAATCGGTAGCATTGAAATAAAATAATATATTATATAAAGTTGTAAAATATATATTTACTTCATAGTCTGATAGTCCTTGACTGTGGAGGTGTGAGGTAGGTAGCTGGCTCGCCAGCCTCAGGAGTGGGAGTCACCATTGTAGAATTAGTTCAAACGTTTATTTACTTTGCTGCACCATTAAGACTAAATTCTTAGTATAACATAGATTTTTAGTAGTATTTAGCCATTGATTCGAAGAAAAAGCCTTCCAATACTTCACCAGCTCACGTGTTTCCTTTTTCCTACAGTCCCGGATCCTTTAAGCGGGCGTGAAAAAGCATCTGATGAGGCCGTTCAGCTGATCGTCACCATTGTAATATTGTCGGTGCTTGTAAAACTGACGCTGTCAATATTACATGCATACGCTCACGCCTATTACCCTCTGGGATATGCAGACACAACAGCCGTCCATTTGACTCTATCCTTACACACTTTACGAGCTCCCTCTACTGTCAATAAGCCTTTCATGCAAGCCCGCCGGTTTCGAGTACTTCTGATCTGAACTTATTCAAAATTTTATTAATTTGGCCAATGTGTGCATTCCTTTACATACATATCAATTTATTTTAAATTATACAACTGAGTTGGCGGACAAGCACACGGCCCACCTGATCAGAAGTGGTTACCGTGGCCTATGGACGTGTGCAACACCAGGGGAGTCACACTCGTGCTGCCGACCCTGTAAACACAAAGAGTTTCTGTGCTGTCAGTGTAGAAGACAAAGCAGGCATAGCCTTTCGTCTTCCCACTGCCAGCACCAAAACTCTCCAGTGAGCTCTGGCTACCCTACTTACCGCGGGGAACACAACTCGGTTAAATAATAGGCATGAAATGCAATGTGGGCTCGAAATATGGGCTATATTCACGAGTGAAGCCGGGGACTGTCACTAGTTATTTCTTATAACTAAATCAATTTAAAAACATATCAAAAACTAACGGTTCCAATTTGGGTCGTATCGATTAAAATCATTTTGAGTGGAATGCTATGATGAATGTCTAAAATTAATCTGACAAGCAATAACACAGTGATAGCGTTTCACAATCGTATCACCATTTTTGCTAATCATTGCGGTTATAGCATCTGAAGGTGAGCAGAGTAGATAGATAGTAGATATTGATTAAGATGACTTCTGTGGAGGAGTACCTAGTGTAGCGATGGATTGCTAAGTTAGAGGTCACGGGCTCTATTTCCGCTCACTGCAATTGTATGTGTTTTAATGTATAATTGTTATAGATTTTACCTTATAAAATATCGAAATATGTTAATGAGCATTCTAAAACCCATAACAAGATAAGCTAATTAAGCAACACTTACCTACTTTGAGACTACACAGCGCTGTGTGTGTAAAATTTAGTATCTGTTTCTATTATTTTTTTATAAGTTGTCACTTACCATCAGACGAGGTGAACTCATAGTAAATTCACCATTAATAAAAAAAGGCAAAGCAAAAACACAACACCAATCATACAAAGAATCACATTGTTATTAGTAGACCGATGACGTCACACTTTAAAAAGCAAAGGCTCGACATTTATCAAATAAAATAAAAATAATACACTCGAGTCGCAGCTACTTACATAAACGCTACTTAAACCCTTAGCGGGAGGGGGAGAGGCGGCCGGGGGGCGGTCGTGGCGACGGAAGATGTTCCGATTATGTCCGTGGAGTAGACTGACATTATAAATTTTAATAATTATATTTTTTTTTTTGCATATCTAATAAAATGAGATAACATTCAGTGACACGTCATAAACCCTATAACCGGCGGACGATTAAGACGCTTCTAATGATACCTCATTTGTCTAATTCTATTAAGTAGTTATGGAACTATGAGGGACAGATGAACTCACATACATAGCCTGTCAAAATTATAACCCTCCTTTGGCTTTGCCGTAGTCGGGTAAAAATAAATTACAGCATCTGTCTTCTCTAGCCATATCAGAATAATCTGATTGTGACAACACAGTAAATGGGAAATAATATATTAATTAATTTCAACCATATATAGATAATATTCAATTATTGTACACTTACATATTTACAGTAGTAGGTAGCATGTTTACAGTTTAATGTAGTACAATGGGAGGCCTTATCGCGGCTTCATAAACCATAAATATTGTGTGTGTGTGTTCATAAAATGTTTTTTTTTTTCACCAGTTACAAATCAGTTTAATTACTATTAAAATTATGCGATATTTTGTTAATTGCTTTATTCAATTACGTAAGTACACAGAAGATAAATTTAAAACTCATCAATTAGTTAAACTCAGTATCTTAGAAGCATAAATAAAATATGATAAAAATAAACATATTCAGTAATAAAATGTGACCTCAAGTTTGAACTTTGCTATCGAAAAAAAACGTTAGATCAATTAACTTAAATGCAAAAAAACTGAATACATAACTATCCGTTTGAGCAGTAGAAAAAGATTTGGAACCACATAATTGCTATTGTCGCTTTTAGAAATATATTTATTTTTTCGTAAAATAGTTTTCTATTTCATATTACTTGAATATAATGTATGTTTATTCCTCTAGTGTGTTTTAGAAAACGCTAAGTAATCTAGAAAGTTATAATAAATTATGTTGCCACTCATTATGTTTCATTATATAATTACTCATTACAAAGTTATACCTATTAAAAAATGTTATTTGTTTTAATAGCATGAAATTAGGTTCTAAACATACGGCGGACTTTTTTATAATAAGTATTCTACATAACCATATAGTAATTTCAATGAATCGAACAAACAGAAAAAGCTTAGTATTTATACTTAAATTACTAAACTCTCATAAAAACTCTAATTAACGAAGTAAATAAAAGAGCAATAAATAAAATAATTAGTTGTAACACCACTCCACTGAGTTCTCGTTCCAGCTGTGAAAAAATATCGGGCGCATACACACCGAACGGGTAGGGTTGGCGCGCGTACCGACTTCATTATTTTTATGAATAATTTTTAATTTTAAAAAATAGTAATAATAATAAAATAGTAATAATAATAATGGAATGGTTAATACGCACCGGTAAACCGATAGGTACTTAATATTATAAAGTTGAAGAGTTTGTTTGTTTCTTGCTGCTGGCTAACTGCTGGCTCGAATGGAAAAAATGTTTTTGTCCTGAATTGCCCGTTTATCGAGGCAGTTTGTAAGCTGTGAATCATCAATCATCACGCTACTACTTAATGCAGCGGATCAGTCATCACAAATGTCGACAAATCCGGCAGATTCACTTACATTATTTGAAAATTAATAAATTGCGGGCATATATGGCTGAGGGGTTTCAAACTATACTACGAGCGAAGCCAGGGCGGGTCGGCTAGTTATAAATATGCTAAAATGACAAAAAAGAAGAAAGTTAATATAAAGAAGATAGTATATTATGTACTTGCATTTTGAATAGATTTAAGTTTGTATCTCATAAACTTTTGCGCTTTTTAGTGTCAATGCAACTAGCTGTTGCCCGCGACTCCGCCCGCGTGGTATACTGATCTCGTTCCTGCAACCCATGGGCTAATATTCCAGAAATAAAAATAGCCTACGCGTTATTCTAGTTTAAACATATTTTTTATTTATTTATTTATATTTATATTGCAAATACAGGTAGAGGATTGGTACAAAATTATTTCTTACAAAGTATGAATATATTTCGCCTTGCGGCATGCAACAGTATCCATGAAATTGAACATGCAATACACACAATTAATTAAAATTATCATTAATAATAAAATTATAAAATTCAATAAATAATTATATATTATTATATCAATTGGTAATCCCCTCCAAGCTCTTTGTTCACGCACTTTAATTCAAAGTATAAGTAACTATTTCTTAATTACATTGCCTTGAAGAAAAAAAGACATCATTAAATTGGATGCAAAAACTTAATACATAATTATTAGATTGTGTTTTTTGTTTTCCGCTTATTTACGAGTCAAATACAAGAATTCTAGAATTAGAAACAATACAGCAGGTCGGATTTCACCAATGTATAATAATTGTGCTCACGTTGAACTGACTGAAGCAGCTTCGATTTTAATTGATTTGGAGTTCCGTGGTAAAATCTACTCGACTCTTAATGTGTTACACAAACTTTTTATACATATCTTTTTTTTCACAGTCATTTTTTTTACTCATTCTGTTTTTCTTTTTTTACACCAAAACAGTGCAGTCCTAAGCTATAACCCTATTGAAATACATAGTCTTATCATTCAAATACCTTTTAGATATAATTATCACTACCGACTATAAGCCTTACTGTAATATTTCATTAAAATTATTTCCGTTATCGCAATGACAAAGTGATATACATATGTCATCGCATCACTATCAGACAATGAAAGATTAGTGGTTAAATATCAGCTACTTTTTATATCTTAAAATAGCCGCATGGTTCCCGGTAGAGTAGAATTTGGGCCACCCCTTCTCTTCCCATGTGGTGTCGTACAAGGCGACTAAGGGATAGGGCTGATTAACTTTAGCAGCAGACAGATATGTACAGCCCAGACTCAGCCTCAGATGCATGGATCGAGTCTACAATATTGCCCGGAATACGGCAATAGGCTCATCCCCTATTACGTGGGACCGAATACAGATTAGTGAAATGTGGGTGGAAATTCACCTCTGCCTAACCCTCCGGGGATAAAGGCGTTATTATATGTATGTATGTGTGTATGTAAAATAGGCGACTGTTTTTGCCTCTAGGTTAGTTTTCTTACAGTGATGCGTAACAAGAAGAACTTCTCAGCTGTGCGATTCTGTGTCAGCCTTGATAAGAATTGTCATTGGTCAAATTCAAGTGTCGTCACCCAGTCCGACCAATGACAATCTGTATCAAGGATGTCGCTGTCGAGAATTGCACAGCGGGTCAGGGCCCTGTTTCGAACAGGTGGTCAATTTGCTAGTTGACGTTTTGTAAGTGCCGTTTTAATTTTCTATACATAGTAAATTATTTTTGACTTTGATGACTGCTAAGTTAGAGGTTGAGGGTTCAATTCTCGCTCAGTGAAAGTACTTATGTGCATTCCAGAATTCATAATACAGGGTATAAAGCTAGGCTTGCTTTGGTTCTAGATAGAGTTATGTAGAATGTTTATTTGTATTCTTTATAAATGTAACAATTGTGTTGTTACTTGTGATAATAAAAGGGAACCTCTGGTGCTGAAGAGTTGATCCCACGCTAAAACATTACATTAGTTTTAACACATTAGATAATGAGTTTTATAATTCACCTTGTACCTATCTGTCAAATAATTAATTAGTTTTTTTACTATCATTGTACACTATTAATACAAACCTGAGAAAATTTATAATCATGTGGTAATTTGAATTTTATTTAAATTAAAGCTGTTTAGTATCACAAACATACTTGTATTTTTATCGTCTGCAACAAGTTTTCAGATTCTTATTTCGAAAATAGTCATAAAAGAAAATATAAAAATTACTAACTTTAAATGTCCGGTATCGCAACCAAACATAGCCTATGTCCTACGTCAGGGTATAATCTACCCCTAAACCAAATTTCATCAAAATCGGTTCAGTGGTTTAGGCGTGAAAGACGGACAAACAAACAGACACACACTTGCCCAATTATAATATTAGTATGGATGCTACTATATATTACTAGTGTCACCCGCGTAACTCCATAACCCTTTAGAATAACAGGATAATAAGTAGCCTATATTAGTTCCTGAATAAAAAACTTTCATATGTTGAAAGAATTATTAAAATCGTTTGATTAGTTTCAGAGCTACAAACGAATAAATCTTTCACCATTTTAATATTAAAATAGATAGTATTCATTACACTGTCGCTATTGCGTTATCTTGAAATATATCTCCCACTGGTCCTTATGTTGTCAATGGACCTTGGGTACACCTGTTTCTATGTTACCCTTCGGACGTTGTACTATATGAACCTTGGGGAAATAGAACAGGTGAAACCGTGGTAAAAAGAGGCCCATAATAAAAAAATACATGGAATAAAAAATTAAATAAAAAAACAATACAATTAGTGCATAATCGTAATATAACATGAGCTATAATGAAGTTTATCAAGTTTTTATATGACTTCACCTCGCCTAATCGTAAGGTAAGCCGAAGTCAAGTCTCAAGAGATAGGGTCACCATTACAGATGTACTACGTAAAGTAACCACGTACATACAATTTTCACTGACCGCTTAAAGCACCCGGGGCTGCAGAGAAATCTAAAAATTGATAAAAAAATATTTTCAGTATCGTTTATCTAACATAACCCAAATATTTTTTTAATTATATCATATAATTATATGCATCTCTAGATGGCGACAACTTATCAATTTTATAATATTTTATAGTAGTACACGAAAGACTCCAACGTAACTCTCTTTTTTGTAAACGGTTAAATACTTAAACATTTACCATAACAATGTAAGTGCCATCTATTACACAAACTTTGACTCTCGCATTTCCTAACAAAATAATTTTCCAATTTTATTAATATTTTGTAACAGCGCGACAGCCCTATGACCTCGAGTCGTTCGCTTGCTTTACTTAGAGTGCGCTCGCCGCATAAGGGCGCTAATGTCCTGTGTTATTTAAATATTTATTATTGTTTTTTGAGTTTTACACTTGGGTAGGGTCACTCAACTTTTCTGTATATATAAATGTATTTTCCTTGTGGCTTTTAATAGTACCAATATTGTGATAATAATATTCAAAATTTTATATATACCATCTGAAGTGATGATTGTTCTTTGCAAGAATTCAAGTTTAAGTTTGATTAGAAAAATAATATAATAATTCAGTTTAAGTCACTTAGTTTTGTGTAAAGCTTTGTAGAGTCAGCAGTTCAGCACCAAGAGTAGATCAATTATTGCACAGATTTTAAACTTTAAAATCAGAGTGTAACTTAACAATTTTGTGAGAATTGTTTTATTTTTTAAAACCGTTTCAAAACAGACTAACAATTATAACAGCTGCAGGGCGATAACTCCAGACCAATCACAAGGTCGTGGGTTTTAAGTTCTATAATGGTAAAGTGTACACAGATATTATCAATAGTAGCAACTGCTTTGGATACCAAGTGAATACAATATGAGGTTCTTCAAGAGCATCAAGAGGTTGCTTCAGGGTGCACAGCACGACTGTGACTCCCCTGGAGTTGCACACGTCCGAATGCTACAGTAACCACGCACCATTAAGTGGACCGTGCGCTTTTCTGCCATCTAAGGGGCATAAAAATCTATAATTGGCTATTTCAAAGTTTCCATTTAAACAATCGCGACATTCATATAATTAATTACGCGCGTCATCATAGCAGCGGTAATAATTCAACAAATTATAGTTTGCATATATTATAAATAAAATCAATTAAATCGATTAAGATAGGAAAAAGAGAAGCTACTCAGGCGGGACTTGAACCGACGACCAGTTTCTTACAAGAGAATGCTCCGACCACTGACCTACCAAGTCACGCCTTGAGTGCTCCATAATCAATTAAAATAAAATTGTCAATTACGCCTCTCGTCGCGAACACCGCGGCGCGTTTCGTAAACGACGCTACGTCACATTCTGTTAGCTATTGAGCGACCGCTGTATTTTGATACTTGTAATAATTTTGTGAAAAAAATAAAATATTTTATGATTGTTTACATATAGTGAAGAAGGTATGAAAATCACAAAAAAACTATACTTACATACTTGCAACAAACGAATATTTAACAAACATAGAATGTATATCTATGTGTATATTCTATATTTCTTATACTAAAATTACGCAAGAACGAGGACGAGTACGACCGGGAATATGATATCTTGCTACTTTTACTCCCGGGATAGGGTTCCCGCATGTAGCACAGGTTAGTAAAAATACAGTACGCAGTGGGATGGGAAGTGGGAACTCCCCTATATCTTATCGCACTTAAAGTATAGTTCAGAGATCAAATCACTTATCGTCAATTAAATCAATTACTTTTATGTCTAAATCGCTCATCATGTGTAACTGTAACTAGATAAATAACTAAGGTTATAGTTAAGTTAGTTAATTTTTATACATATCTGCATAGCCCGCCTCCTTGTAATGTTATCTTTGTGTGTTCGCGATGGACGCAAAAAAGCTACTAAACGGATTGATTGGGGTTATTTTAAAAAGTTCTTGGTCAGAAATAAAAATCTTACTTTAATTTAATGACAATTGGGTGTATAGAATCGGAGATATGACCAGAAGTCACGATAACTGACATAACGCGGGTGGAGTCGCGAGCCAAAGTT
Source organism: Eilema caniola (assembly GCA_949126895.1). Taxonomy (NCBI): domain Eukaryota; kingdom Metazoa; phylum Arthropoda; class Insecta; order Lepidoptera; family Erebidae; genus Eilema; species Eilema caniola. Next base: position 589,897 of record OX421485.1, read on the forward strand.
ACAAGGCAATATAAAATTCAGTGAAATAGGTTTAGGCCCATCAAATTAATAACCTTAGCGTACACTGTACCCACCTCTGCCTAACCCTCCGGGTATAAAGGCGTGATAATATATATGTATATTACCTTGAACTTAATAGCTACAACGTTAAATTTTAATAAATATAAATTTGTACCAACAGATAACAACTCAAATATATTATGTGTTGTTCGTATTATAATTCACAAATATACAATAAGGAAACATGTCGGAGCCATTCATTTGAATTCGTTATGGACATTTATATTTTAATTTTTTTTAGTAAAGTGTCTTTTAGTAAACTAGGTGGTGCTCGCGACATCGCTCTTGTATATTGATCCAATGACTTCTAATATACTACTAGACTTGCTCCACGGAATTTGGTACTTATTTTAAACCATTACTTGCGCAGTAACTTCTTGATAACTTGCAACAAGACGCGCTATTTCTATACAAATAGGTATAAAAATTTATTAAAAGTCTATCGATATCGCGCTATAATGGCCCGTCCCGGGTTCACATGGTAAAATGTCCTAATAAAATACCTGATTGCAGCGCTATAAATATCGAGTCCAATTTTTCTTTAACTTCAGAAGCATTTTTTCATAATTGTTTTCAGAAACTATGCCTCTCTGGTATTGCACACGTTCATAGGCCACGGTAACCACTTTCCATCAGGTGGACCATGTGATTGTCTGGCACCTAAATGGTCCTATGGATCATCTTTATAGTTATAGTACATGTGGCCTGTGGAGCTCACATAGTGCCAACAATTTTACTACCTAATGGCTCGAGGAAGCACATTGTTTTGTGCGTGGGAGATGAAATAGAGGTCTGTCTTAGTGCCTAGATTTATCTAACCGTATAAGTGAGAATATATGTAAATGCTGTGTGACAGTATTTTTATTCAGTCGATTTCACCCGCGACAGTTCTACTCAGTACGCTTAGGTACGTATTGTGAGATTTTTTTCTTGTTCTTATCGCTGGAGTCCTGAGTATCATAGTGCGATATTATAACATACTAGCAATTATCTAAAGGTTTCCCCGTTTGAAAGTCCGCATTAAGTAGGAAACTATTTCTTGAATAAAAAGTACCCCAGATGTTATTCCAACCAAACTATAAATCTATCTATGTATGAAATTTCAGCCAGATCCATTCAGCCTTTTGAGCGTAATTTAGTAATAAAAGCCCTAACGGGATTAGTAGTATGCCTTACTAGCTGTGCCTGTGACTTCGTCTGCGTGGTTGATTACCCTTATGTCTCTGCCCATCCCTTATTTCACTAACTTCCCTTTGTAGCAAGACATTATGTACGGATTACTCCTAAGTACTACTCCAGTCCAGCTAGAACCGGCCGTGACCAGATTGCGGTTGAATCAACACCGGATTAAACCAGTTTGCTCCGAACATCGCCGTTCTGTGGCATATAATGGCTGAATACTGAGTTAAGATGAATAATTTAAGTTCCTAATTAGCTTTTATACGTAATTAAAACTTTTGTACTATGGAGTGTCGTTACTCGCGTTTTGGTCTGGGTTAAAAACCTAACTGGGTTCCAATTCTGATAATTGTTAACGACTGTACACTGCCACTGACTTTATTGACATAGGCTCGAAGTTCAAATATTATTTTTATCAAGATTCCATTTAATTTTAAACTGTAACAGCACAGCTCCGTAAAGACTACAATTACATGTGATTTTTAACAGTTTCTATGTTATTTGGAGAACAATTGGTGAAATCGGGGTCCTGGAACCTATTCGCACAATGATAGACAAAAATAAAAAAAAGTCTTGGAAAATTTATGTGAATATTTATATAACAAAGTAGGAGGAGGAGAAAATTTAATTTAACGCAAGTGAAGTCGCGGGCACAAGTAGCGTACATACATTAAAACGGCCATTGCTTATGTTCGAACTTTTAAACAAAAATGACGTAGACATCGCTTCAGCTGACGTGGTCATGATTATAATTCATCATTTACTTCTAGTCCTAATGAGTTAAAATCGAACATCGGCTATCATGACAAGTCTCAACCACTCTTCAGCTCAGTGTCCCTTCTTCCTACAGTCCCGGTGCCACTGTTTTAACATGGTACGTGACTGTTATGGTGGCCCTCTTTCTTGAGACTTTGCCTTCAGCTTACTTCAGCGAAGTGAAGTTAAATTGACGTTACCTATAAAAAAAATACTCTCGAAATATACACGCGTAAAAGCAAAGATTAAATTCAGTTAATTCTAAGTTTAGATTTAAAAGTATCAAAATTATATATACACCTCTTAAAATTGCGTACCTTAACTATACATATGACAATTTTTTAGGAGTTTTTTGCAGTAGCAGTTCGCTTGAGCGTTTTGTCAGAGCGTTTTTTCATAAGCGGTAATGCCCGCTTTCGCTCACAACTTGTAGCACACGCCATTCCATTCTATTATTAGTGCCCAATCGATAAGGCTGGTTTAAATGTGACAGCGTGTGTATGTATGTGCGCGCTGTTCTAGCGAACTTGTTGTGGTTGTATGTCTGTATGTGACTCTTTGTATCGTTTGGGTTTCGTGTGATCCTTTTGATATGGAACATAAATACGTAAAATCACGCCTGTATATCCCAAAAAGAGTAGTCAGAGTAGCCAGAGCTCACTGGAGAGTTTTTGTGCTGTCAGTGGGAAGATCAAAGGCTATTCCTGCTTTATCTTCTACACTGACGGCACAGCGTCGGTAGCTTAGTGGTTAAGGAGTCGGCCTTACGATCGAGAGGGTCCGGGTTCGAATCCTGGCCATTACACTACCGACGTGAACCCACTCCTAGCACAAGCAATTTAGCTTAGTTGGAGGGGTTAGAGGGAGTATTAGTGATTTCGATAATTTCGGTTGCTAATATTCTTTAAAAAAAAAAATGTCCATTCACTTTGCGAGCAAGCAATGGCCGAGAAGGGAATGCTGGAGCGGATCAGGGCGAGGCAGGACACTCCTGGTCCATCGAGCTCGTTGAAGCACGCCCCCTGTGAACGACATCCATCCTCCTAGGGTGCTAAGTGGGGGGTGACAGTTAAAGCTGCTTGTCACCCTAGCAGAAGCAGACCAGCTTGCCAGGGTAAGATGAGTCACCTAAGGTTTGAACTGCTTTCTCTTCTACACTGACGGCACAGAAACTCTCTGTGTTTACAGGGTCGGTAGCGCGAGTGTGACTGCCCTGGTGTTGCACACGTCCTTAGGCCACGGTAACCACTTTCCTTTAGGCGGACCGTGTGCTTATCTGAGTCTTCAGTGGTATAAAAAAATATTATAAAAAATATTAATTAATAATACTTATATAATGTTATATTAACGATAACTGAACACAAAAATATATTTTTCGAATTCTTGTCTATTTGTTCGTAATGTACGCAAAAACTATTGAATGAATATTGATGCAGGTTTTTCAGAAAGGTCTTGATCAATTTTAAAATCTTAACAACCGATGATATGACTAAAAGTTACGTTAACCGACACCACGCGGGCGGAGTCGCGGGTACAATTAGTATATAATATATATTTTTGAATATTCCCATGTCTACAGCAACATAATATATCACGCCTTGATAAAGTATTCAAGGAAAATAGACGAAAAGGAAAAACAGCAAAAGTATTACTCTCCATTAGTGAGGGGACACTATCGATTAGTAGAAATATCGATAAATTAAACAAAATATAAGTTAATTTTAGTGGAGACCGCGAGAAGGCAAATTAAGGGTAGGACGCCTCCTGGCCAGATGGACCCGATGGCCTGAAAAAGGTGGCTGGGACGGACTGGATGCGGAAGGCGGAGGATCGGATGAAATGGTTTGCATTGGGAGAGTCCTAAGTCCAGTTGTGGGCTAATTGATTGATTGATTGAAGTTAATCTTTGGTTGTCTTCGGGATCAATATTCGACGCTTGGCTTAAGCATATTGTACATTTGGTCTGAGTGTTTTAACATCTAAGATTTTATTTTTCGTATATTATTTTAACCTTATATGAATATCACTCTTTGAGTCACCTTGCAACCGCAGCGACGGCAGCGGAAAACTAACCAAAACGTCGGGTTAATGGAAAATAATACTTATATAATAATTAAAAAATAAAATACCCGACTGCTATTCAAAAGATAGAAACAAGTTTGAAAGCAGGCGGGACCCATTACCGCCTGCTTATAACCTTGTCGGGTTTATCACTGGAGAGTTTTCGTGCTGTCAGTGGGAAGACCAAAGGCTATTCCTGCTTTGTCTTCTACACTGACAGCACAGAAAATCTCTGTGTTTACAGGGTCGGCAGCGCGAGTGTGCACACGTCCATAGGCCACGGTTACCACTTTCCATCAGGCGGGCCGTGCGCTTGTCTGCCATTTCAGTTGTCTAAAAAAAAGTAATAATATGTATAGAATACATTACAATATATTTTTCACACACATTTTAATTTTGACACATATTTCAAGAATGATGTCTCTAAGAATCTCTTCACGGCGAGTATTATCAGTAAATGGCTGACGCGACGTCATCATTATCATCTGAGTACCCTAGTCCCAATTATTCGGGGTCGGCGCAACATGTCATTCTCCTCCATAAATTCCTGTCAGATGTCATTTCCTCAGTTACTCCCTTCTTTGTCATATCATCTTTCAAGCAATCCATCCATCTTTTCTTAGGCTTACCTCTACTCGTAAAGCCCTCTACATTCACACTTTGAGCCTTCCTTACATCATTACTTTCATCTATTCTCATAATATATCCATTCCAGTCGCTTGCTTCTCAATTTTCCATTCACTGGTGTCACTTTCAAACTTCCTCTAAAATAATCATTCCTTTTTTTTTTTATAGATTCTATCGTGAGTCATTTTTCAATTCGATAATTTTACTACGGCTATACTCACGTCACTTGTCAGGATGCACCCGACTAGTTTCGGACCCGACCGGAGTCCTTATTCCTGAGCAGAGTATCCAGGCGCGGCGGCGTCAAAGTAAAGCACATCCTGACAAGCGACGTGAGTATAGCCGTAGTAAAGTTATCGAATAATCATTCCTTGTCCATTCTCGTAACACCACACATCCTTAATCATATTCATCAATAAATAAATAAATAAATAAATAAATATCCCACAACATTTCACACAACGCTATCTAGACCCATGGTGAGCATAGCTTAACTAGCTTGTGTTATGGAATCTAGAATGCGGATAAAAATACTTAAATACGTATTTTTTTTTTTGTAAATAGATACATATTATACAATAATGGCAAAAATGTTTAGTATATATACATATAGCAAATACCACTAAATAATGCACGTGTGTACCCACAGCTGAAGATATCGATCCTTCTAGAAACGAACAGGGCACTTATTTGGCTTGACCAATCATTTTTTTTGGCAAACGCGCACGCGGCCCACCTGATGGAAAGTGGTTACCGTGGCCTATGGACGTGTGCAACACCAGGGTAGTCATACTCGTGCTGCCGACCCTGTGTACGAAGAGTTTCTGTGCCGTCAGTGTTGAAGATAAAGCAGGAATAGCCCTTGGTCTTCCCACTGACAGCACAAAACCTCTTCAGTGAGCTCTGGGTACCCTACTCACCGCCGGGAACACAACACGAGGTTATTACGGCCGCGGTATTCTGTAGGGCGGAGGTACTTCCCCAGTCGGACTGCTCAATTGGACGGATATACCGTCGTGTCCTACCATTTCTTTTCATAACACTTAGGTGGCAGACGAGCACACGGCTCATGTGATAGAAAGCGGTAACCGTGGCCTATGGACGTGTATAACACCAGGGGAGTCACACTCGTGCTGTACACTGAAGAAACCTAATGCGTTTCTTGAAGAATCCCATATTGTAGTTGCTTGAGAAAACTACAGCAGGGAGATCATTCCACAGCTTGATCGTGCGTGCATAAGCATAACGAATATCTCAGGACACATATATTGGACCTTTATCGCGGGACAAAGGAGACCCTGGCGCGCGCGGATTGTTTTGTTATAATCTGTACTGTAATATGAGCACATTTTATGTCCAAGCAGTAACTGTATAAACCGACACATTTAAGTTGGTTAAGTTGTACGCCAGTTTCATCTTTTATGGTATTCAATTGAAATTAGCTGCTTAAATACGATTAAAACGCATTGTCAAGTAGAATCAGGGTACAGTATCAATAATAGACTCGTTAGCTATGACAACAGTATTGATAGGATTATATAACCCTGGGTATGAAGGAGGCTAATTATTATACTATAGTGATAAATTATACAGCTTGATGCAGCTTAGCATTCTTATTGTTTACTAACTGTTGCCTGCAGCCCCGCCCGCGTGGATATCGGTTATCGCTTTGTGTTTACGCTATTGAGCATTCAATTCACCTCGCTACTCAACTTTATCCTCGATTAATTTGACATTAATGATCACTGCTCTGCTCCAGTGAGTAGTAGCGTGATTATATATAGCCTATGTGTTATTCTGATGTGTAAGCTATATTATTGTAAAGTTTCATTAAAATCCATTCAGTAGTTTTAATGTCAAAGAGTTACAAACATCCATCCGATTATGCACAAATTTTCGCGTTTATATATACTATCTGACCCGGCGAACTTCGTACCGCCAATATTTTTCCGCCCGCGTGGCGTCAGATCCCGTTCCCGCTGCACCCTCTTCTATATTAAACATGTATTATATACATATAAACCTTCCTCTTGAATCCCTCTATCTATTAAAAAAATTCGCATCAAAATCCGTTACGTACTTAGTTTTAAAGATTTAAGCATACAAAGGGATATATAGGGACAGAGAAAGCGACTTTGTTTTATACTATGTAGTGATAAAGTATGATTTTTGATGTTTCACAATCTTATTCATCACACTTCGAAGCCTGTTTATTATTTATAAAGTTATATTACCTATGATAAAATATGTATTTATGATAAAAAAATTTTTTTTTTTAAGGTTTTAGACATTTTGAAGTAAAATTCGTCCAACCACTTCATACCGTAATAATTTTGTCTTTTTTTGTTTCAGGTAAACAAATGCATTTAGTAATATCGATAGGGTAAGCGTAATGGAGAATGTTATTTGGTGTGCAAATCCCTTGAAAGTTTGTTACAATAAAGCTCTTTATATATGTCGCCTCCAACTAGTTTAATCACACGTTCAATTAACTGCCTAGGCAGTTAACTAAACGGTGCCATTCGATGAACGGCTGGAATGATTATAACATTTAGTAACCAGGCTGGCTAATGATTAGGCTACTTGTAAGATGGGGCACCACCACCACTCACAATTAAGTAACAAAATTACATACATACATAAATATACTTACGCCTGTAAATCCCCGCGGGGATAGGCAGAGGTGTATTCACAGAAAATTAGTGATAGGTTTATTGAGAAAACTGTACAATCCGATTTTATAGCCATGCAGAAAAAATCCATTTTATTAAATGGCTAGGTAAGTAATTAAACGTTATCGATCCAAACTAGTTGCCTAACTGTTCAATCAAATGGCTGAACACCATTCAGGCAGCTAATTGAATTGCGCCGTTCAGTAAAGAGCCAAGGCAGTTAATTGAACAACGTACATTGTATACATATACATACATACGTTCTCTAAAATATCGAGTCCCACTAAAACGCGTGTGACGTTACATTCGCCTCGCGTTTAGAGTTCTTTCCCGCTGCTTTGCGTCTCAGGAACTCTCAGAACAGGAACTACTGGTCCGATTTGAAAAAATCTTTTTGTTTTTCACAGACTAATGGCTTATAGGCTATATTCATAATTTTCGCGTTATTAGCCTATAAGCTTCCTCAATAAAGGGCTTCTTAGCGTTAATACCAGTCGTATCCGAAGCTTGCAGCTTGGAGTTTGAGTCTAACTGCGGGTTTGGCTGAACTTTTGATCCTCGATAAACGGGCTATTCAAAACAAAAAGAACTTTTCAAATCGGACCAGTAGATCCTGAGATTTCTAGTGAAACGTGAATCCGTACCAACTAAAGCTGACTGGTCGGCTGGTCAGCTGGTCGCTGGGCGCCCACTATAAAAGTCCATATCTCGGAAACTAATTGAAATATCGAAGTAATTATTTCACATTCAACAGAATAAAATAAATATAAGTCTTCAGGCTTTCACGGCCGGCGTTGCATGTAGAATATACTGTTTCCGGGCTGTTTGGCCGTGGTCTATGCGAAACTTGCGTTCCAGATTTTTCGTCGATCACTGCGGTCGACATATTCAGTGGCGCAGGTCCGGGCGACGACGACTTCGGAGACCTTGCCTCGTCGGCGGCTGAGTTGCGACTGATGCGAAGTCTTGAATCACTGCCGTATTTATTGGCACGGTCGCTATAAATTCCCCGCTCCGACCGTGCCGAAACTGTGCTCCGAAACATCTGGAACGCAAGTTTCACATAGACCACGGCCAAACAGCCCGGAAACAGTATATTCTACAAAAAAGAATAAAATAAGCTGAAATTCAGAATTAGAGAACATTCTCCATTGTCAAGAAACTTTCTTGAACTAATTTCTGAACATGGGGTCAGATTTTTTTTCTCATTTTTAACTTTGAAATCCTGGTTCTTGGGGAAGGCTCTAGGATTGTATTTGACTGAAAAGGGGTGAAGGAAGCGATCAATATAAAAAAAAAATAGATAAAACGAGTGAAGCCCTGGAGCACACTCAGTCTTATTTTCTTTTTAAAGAATATTCGCAACCGAAATTATCTAAATTACTAATATACCATCTAACCCCTCCAACTAAGCTAAATTGCGTGTACTAGGACTGGGTTCACGTCGGTAGTGTAATGGCCAGGATTCGAACCCGGCACATCTTGATCGTAAGGCCGACTCCTTAACCAGTAAGCTACCGCCTGTATTTAATTCTTGAGTATTAAGTTAATTAAGACTCGTATATCGATATTTTTCTGTCGAGGAACATCACTAGAATGAAGAATATATATCTAGAATGACCTTTATGACAATGTTTTCTGTTTTCTCAAGTGACTTGAATCATAGGAAGATTGTCAACGTACGCGGGACATTCTTGTTACAAACCTGCTGTGGATATAGATACTTTGAGACTTCTGAATGACTGGCGTCTGACCTAATCTCGAGAGGAAAATTCATACTGGTTCGCAGGTGAAGAAGTTTCCTTGGGCTACTCGGGTCCAAGGCCAAGCTGGCATCGAAGATAATTAGAGTGCTTAACAGGGCGAAGCAGTACTTCAATGCGGGGCAACGACTACTTCTTTATAAGGCACACGTTCGGACTCATATGGAGTACTGCTGTCACCTTTTTGCCGGAGCACTTGCATACCAGCTTGACGCCTTCGAATTGATACGAAGACGGGCTTAGAGGCTCCTCCTCACCTCTCAGCCTCAGACGGGACTTTGCCTCGCTGTGTGTGTTCTACCGCCTATACAATGAGCTGTGCCCAGATGAATTGTTTGGCATGATGCCCTCTTGTACATTCTATCATCGCACCGCTCGCCATAGGCAGGGAATACATCCTCACACATTGAGACAAGAAATGGTGCGAACCGTCCGGTTTGGAAGGAACTTCATCCCACGCACGCTTAAGCTGTGGGATGAACTCCCTGCTGTGGTTTTCCCAAGCGACTATAATATGGGGTTCTTCAAGAAACGCATTAGAAGGTTTCTTCAGTGTACAGCACGAGTGTGACTCCCCTGGTGTTGCACACGTCCATAGGCCACGGTAACCACTTTCTACCAGGTGGGCCGTGTGCTTATCTGCCAATTAAGTAGCATATAAAAATAAGACCCACCACGGCACAGTGGGTCTCATAGACCCAAATTATATCATCAATCTAGAGACAAGAGTCCAGGGTTCGTATCCTGGTCATTACAGTAACGACGAGAACCCTTACCTAACACAATTGATTTAGCTTAGCTAGAGGGGTAAGCAGGAATATTATTAACTAGGTAGATGCTAACTGCCATGCCCCGGCTTAACTCATGGAATACTTCGAGACACCATATCCCCTCGTAAACTAAATATTCAAGTTTTACATTTTTTTTACAACGTATGAGAACATGCTGAATTTATGATTGCTGCTCCGCTCCCTCGGACAGTAGCGTGATGATATAATATCCTATAACCTACTTCAATAAGCGGACAAAAATATTTTTTTCTAAACAAGCCTTTCCTGATATTAGCTCGTTCAAACAAATAAACTCTCCAGCTCTATAACATTGGTATAGATTGATTAATAATAGTAAAAGCTTCAATCTGTCTGGGCGGGGTTTGAACCCGCGATCTTTGCCTTGCAGGGGCAATGCTTTGACCACTAAGCTACCAGACCTCGCCCGAACCAATCCAAATTTCTCCTTCTATATCTGTCTTTGAGGCGACAGTGGAGCGTCTACCCGCCTAGACCGATTGAAACTTTATCTAGTTTTATCAATTTGTATATTTAGCATGCATAATTAATCTCAGCAGGGACAAAATCCGGAAAATAATAGGAGCGTTCACTGGCCACTACTGCACAAAGTACACCTTGAGCAAGATTGGTATCGTGAACGACGCAAAATGCAGACACTGCGGGGAGGCCGATGAAACGATGAAACCAAAAACTTACTCTCGGACTCTCAATACGGTTTTCGCAATGGCAGGTCAACGGAGGATGCTGTCACGAGCTTGGTTGACTTTGTAATCAAGAAAATGGATAGCAGAGCGAAGTGTGGAGGCGTTTTCCTTGACCTTGCCTTTCGATACTGTGTCCAGACCGATACTGTTGCGGAAGCTAGAGCAAATGGGCATCAGGGGTACTGCTCTGGACTAGTTTAGTTCAGTTAGTGGACTAGTTTAGTTGACCGAATACAAAAGGTCTGCCTGGGTGACTTCCAAAGTCGTGAAGCAACTGTGGGATATGGAGTGCCCCAAGGTAGTGTCCTTGGTCCTACGCTCTTTCTCATTTATATTAATGGTTTGTGTTCAATCGACCTTAAGAACTCAAAAATATTTGCATATGCCGATGACACTGCAATCATCTTCTATGGTAAGACATGGAATGACGTACGAAAACACGCCGAAGCAGGTATGCGTATTGTGTCAAACTGGCTCAGTCATAACCTACTGACCTTGAACACTGACAAAACTAAAATGTTAAACTTCAGAGTCACCAAAAGAACAAGGCCTCCGAGGAACTTTAAAGTCAAGCTCCACACCTATTGCTCTGAAGGCCAACAATGCAGCTGTGCCTCACTAGCTGAGGTAAGCACACTAGGTGTTGTCATAGACAAGCGATTGACTTGGAGCACACAATGTCGGAGCTTAATTACACGTGTAAGGAAACTACTTCACATTTTCAGAAGACTGCGATCAGTAGCTGATATCAATCTTTTGAAAACGATATACTACTCCTTATGTCAATCCATTTTAATGTATTGTATTGTCTCTTGGGGGTCGGCCAGGAAATGTTACATGATTGGAGTGGAGCGAGCACAGCGAGCAATTCTGAAAGTGATGTATAACAGAAGAATCCGATACCGAACGACTAAATTGTACCATGACTCGCGGATGCTGACTGTGCGTCAGCTATACATTCTGTCGGTTTCACTCCGATTTCATAAAACAGCACATACTTCCCTTGCTCTTGGTGGTCGCTCTAGAAGGAAGAAGACATGGAGGAGGCGTACATGTAGACTAGTTTTTGGACAAAGGGCGTATGAATGGATGGGACCATACTTGTACTCAAAGATAAATGAGAAACTGCACCTACTTGGGATTACTAGATTCCGCTGCAAAAAGAGAATGTACGATTGGCTCTTGGGCATGGATTACAGAAGTACCGAACATTTTCCACACACATTCAAAATAACATAACACACAGACAAACAAACACACACACACACACACAAAATTTAAATATAACAAACCTGGGCATGTTATATAAATCAATATAAAATTGTGTTATAGTCGAAATCAATAGAAGGTTTATTTTTTTACTGCACAAATGTTCAGTTTCATACTGTATCTAGCGAAAGAGGACTGATCTTCACAACACAGGGTATCCTAGTGTTAAGACCAGTGGTCAAATATATATATTTAAGTGCCATACGTGTAAACTAAGTATAATAAAAAAAAAAACATACTGTGCGAGTGCCACGCCTTAGGAAGACATCGTATGGATCTTCTCGGGAAGGGCTATCCAAAACCAGAGGATTACAGGCATCTACAAATAAGAGGAATAACCACCCTAATAGAGAGGGCTATCCCTCCTCAAACGTAGAGGCCAGGTTGGGGTTGACACAAAGGATCCAATAGGATCGAAGTGTCCGCGATAGCTCCAAAACACGCACCCCAGTAACATAAGATAAGATAAGCATGCATAATGATTTATTTTTAAAGTTAAACTAATACTAAAACGTATGAGCCAAATATTTACAAGAATTAACAAAATAGAGAGAAATGAGGCCTGTTTTTAGCACAACGGATTGGCATTGCCATCTAAGGAAGCAATGACGCCAGCCTTTTGGGCACGTTACCAGCCGATATCAATGGGGAGGAATTCTTCGACGCCTCAACTCTGGCCTCGCATGCATAATGCCTAAAAATTTCATTCAAACTGGTATAGATTTTTGTTCTTTTAAAAATACATGTCATCCGTGCAGATGCCAGTATGGAACTTAATCGTGAGCCTTGTGTGAGGTGAGCAGTGGCCTTCCTATCACTACACCAATGACCCTTGACCTCTATCTTCACAAAAACTTCCAATACTCGTCTTCTTATCAATATTCTCTGGCTTGTAACGGGTTTTATGGGTGCGACATCGACATCCCAAGCTCAAGAGGGAAACTATCTCGGCTTGTGGATGATATCAATTAGATCCTGAAGAACTTGATAAGCCATCAGATGTTCCTAAAATAAAACAAAAACAGGCAGAGTGCGAGTCAGACTCACGCTTGATCGGTTCCGTATTTTCATGTCTCAAATGAAAGGTATTTATTGCCCAAGTGTTCTTGGGTACATGAAATATGGACAAAAGCTATATGTTGGGCTTTTGACGCCAAAATGTATGTGGTAAAAAAAAGACGGGTTGCACTCTGGGAGTGCCGGCAGAAGTGAAAACATTTTCTTTCTTTCTTTATTCGTTACATACATAGAAAAAGATAAAAAGAACATACCATACCATACCATACCTATAATATAGCGCCAGTCATAGAACCTATCACTAATTTTCTATCAGAAGAAATTAATAAACTACAAAAAGAAAAAATAATCACAGAAAGTAATAAATTACAAAAAGAAAAAATAATCACAAAAAGTAATCAATTACAAAAAGAAAAAATAATCACAAGAAGTAATAAATTACAAAAAGAAAAAGGTTTGAACCCGGTGCTATCTGAAACCATAAGGACATAAAGTCGACTACGATGCTATTTATCGAATCTTGCAGTGCTATTTATAGACAGTCTATAGCTAATGTTGTATGACGTCAGTCGTCGGTTACGGTCTAAAGGTCAAGCGATCTTGACGCAAGTTTAACACTTTTCACCCATCCAACGCCGCTAAAGAAGTTTTCACTTCAAAAATTTAACTCAAATTTATCGATTGGGGTATCAAAATGAAGGCAATTGGGGAGACGATAATAAATATATATATATATATGTGTCATAACTAAATATAGTGTAAAATAAAATGAATTATCTTTTTAGCATCGGTCGGGTTTTTTTTTAATTTTAGGAGGTACTTATTCATTATAATGGCAACAGAAATAAGTTCATCATCTGAGAAAGTTTAAACTGTCTAGCTATCACGGTCTATGAGATACAGCCCGGTGACAGACAGACAGACAGGTAAGTCTTATAGGGTTTAAAATACGGTTCTATATTAAACCCTTTCGGTACGAAATCCTAAAAATCCTTGCAAGAATATAGTTTTAATTTCAACCCATCGCGTTTCATAGTTCGAGTACATAACCTACCACAGATAAGCAATAGTAAAAAACTTATAAAAACTACTATTCTGTGTACAAATAAAAGAAAAAAAATTTAAAAAAAAGACAGCAAAAACGGTTTCCTAATCTCCAAAATTCTATATAAGCTAGGTCGTATTAATAAGTTAGATAAACAATAGACGTGTTATCAACCTTATGTCAATAGTCATACGGTTGTTTTTCCGTTGTGGGATATCCTATTATTGTGTACATACGCTCTTTTGCGTGTAATATCCGTTCGAAACTTCGTGAGCAGTTGTTTACCAATGTCGGCTGATCTTGATACTTTGAATATTTGCAAATATTTGAAATTTTATTTTAATATTGTGTTTTGTGATTTTTATACCTACGTTGCGTAGGGATTTCTTGTTTTTAATTTTTAGAGAAAATAAGTAATATTCTGAGACAAAATATCTTAAACGAAACTGAGCATAACTTGTAATATGAGTGCTAGAATGCGAAAATTCTACTTAGATATTTTTTAATGTAAAAATTGTATGCATTTACATGTATTTTATTAATAGAAACACCTGGACCACTACAAATAGGTACTCATATTTATGGATTCAAATATTTGCACTGAGCGGTAATCGAAAGCAAGAGCTTTGACCTTGCTTTAGATAGGTAAACAAAACTATACATAATATAATGATTAGATATGTATCTATAAATAATTATTTACAATTTGAGTATAAACTCAAATAAATCAATATTAAATATTCTATAAATTCAAACTACTTATTTGACGCTTTTAAAATGTGAAACCACTCAATGTCAATGCCGTCTTATGAACACTTATGGTCCAATTTCAGTGTAAAACCACTTTACAGGGTTTTGGTTCCCAGTGGAGTACAATAGGGCCACCCCATCTCTTCCCGTGAGTGTCGTACAAACATACAGTCCATAATAAAGTGCCCGCATGACGGCAATGGCTCATCCCCTGTTACGTTGGACCGAAAAAATAGTTGGCGAAATGTGGGTGTTTATATAGCCCTTCGGGGATTATTATGCGTGAATGTATGTATGTTAGTAACTACCAACCAAACTTCTCAGGACATTCAAGGGCTGACCAAATCGTAATATGAACACTTATGTGCCAATTTAAGTGTAGAACCCACTTTACAGGGTGATTTTTAACGTCACAACTAGTTCCGGTAGCAATAACCTGCTTTTTTACATCTTAATAACGTTTTCGTGCGTTCGACATTTATCATTGAATATTTTTTGTTTCTGTTGTACTTGAACAAACCTGTTTGAGTAATGACGACTTGGTCAACATAATTAAGTATGTATAACATCATCAACTCAGAGTTTTTGTGTAGAAATCGAAAGTTTGATATTATTTATTGATAAGTGGAGGTTTATTTTAATTCAAACTGTACTATTAATTCTTCTCCACCGAGCCTTTTCTCAACTTAATCGGAGCCGACTTTTAGTCTAATTTCGATATTTTGTGCGAAGCAACAACGATCTGACCTTCACAATTAAACTATATTATACTATTTTATGCCACCATTCCTTCTTCATCCTCATCTTATTTTTGACAGTATGACGTATAATATAAACTTATCTTGCGCAGAACTTCACGTGAATTTTTGAAAATAGTCATGTGCTAAGAATAAATTAAAATATAATGTTCACGGATTTACGAAAACAAAGAAAGCTTAATTATAATGATTACTACTTGTTAGTGTCCAGCGTCACTCGATTACCGATTTATAAACAGCAATTTTCCTGACAATTACGAATACAACAAAAATGAAATATTCTAAATTGGACAAACCGTTTTAAAGTTTTGTGCTTAGCAACAACTACTATGTAGGTAGAATGTGTGTTCTTATTCTCTAAAACAAAATATTTAACAAACACACATGACATATCGCTTGTTAGTCTACTTTCTGCCTCTTTCAATATAGGTGATTTGTGAAAGCAGTGATAGTCATTTAAATGTCAATTTAAATATCTTATTTAACCTGTTTATTGTCATAAAAATCAATAAATAAATGGAAAGAACAGACCGACTTCGGTCATAATAAATTTAGGCGTATTATATACACTTCAATTACACTTAAAACCATCCTTTCAAACAGTAATTAATTATTTAAATAATTATTACCGCAATATATTAATAATAATAAAAAATAAAAAGTCTCAATACAACTCACACTCACACTATCTCACGCTTTATCAATCTCGTAACTTAATGATATTTGCCTAACCTCTTAAAGTCTAACGCCATTAGATTGTTATTACGTAAGTAATGTTAAAGTACCAAGATGGTCGCGTCGCGGTATCCGACCCGACTCTCATCTTTCACTGCTTTCCGCTAGGGACGGACTCCAATGGACTTATTTTTCAGTTTATTTTTGTAAATTAATTGTTTTTGGGTTATATCTAAAGTAGGTGTCGCTTTTCGACCTATATTTTGGTAATAATTTTAATGTTTATGTATGATTAGATATTTGTTTTTGTATTTAATATCTATAGTGGCTAGTATGTATTTTAAAGTTAATATTTAAACAAAGAAAGGCAGCTTTAATATAAATAAACAAAATTTGTTTTTTTTTATTGCGTAGTAGGTACTTGACATACTAAACTACTAATCGAGATTTATTATTATCTACTAAAAATTTACAACTCAAAAGTTATTTAAAAAAAAATATTTTGTTTCCTAAAATGAAGTTTGTAGCGCATCTATAAATGGGACTTAAAATTGAGGTAAAACCGGTGTTTTTGTGATAGGGTTCCAAACTTTAAGGACTTTTGTTTTTTATAATTTTATTCTACCCAATAGACAACTCACCTTATTTGGCTTACAACGAGTAATAATTAAATTGTAATTACTATAATTATCTATACGAATACGCTTCCAACTGCGAAACTACATCGCCATATGCAAACGTCCAAAACATTTGCAAATATAATGAATTCTAATAATGCTATCAATTAAAATGTGATTTCGTCCGTCCATAGCAACCGATGGCCATTAGCATTAAGAAATCGTGTTGGTAACAACTAGTTTGCTATTAGCACGAGCGTGTGCACGCGGCTTTCCTTGCTTTTTTTTATAAAATCACAGAAAACTCTAGATGCACTCCAGATATAACAACAAGAATAGCGATTGCCATTGGAAAAGTTGAGGATAGGAGAGAAAGAGGAAGACCTCGGAGGAGCTATATGGACCAAATAAAGGAGAAGGTTAACCTCATGTCGTATCAGGAAGTCAAGAATAGGGCGATGGATAGGAATGAATGGAAGTTACTCCACGGACAAGAGCGAGGCTCTTAAATTTAAATGAAATGAATGAGGTGCTATGCAGTTCTCTAAGCACATAGAGCACATACAGCCCTGCGACATCATTGATTGACATGTCATTGGTCGATCTCCAGTGACGTCACGCATTCCGAACAATAACAATCTTTATCAAGGGCTGTCGCATTACTGTGCTCGGAATACCACCAACGCTATCCTTGATATTGTCTAATTTAATACTATTTAGATCGTTATTTTTCAGTATTCGGGTCTTAGTTTTTAGGGATCCGTACTCAAAGGGTAAAAACGGGACCCTATTACTAAGACTTCGCTGACCGTCCGTCCGTCTGTCACCAGGCTGTATAGCAAGAACCGTAATAGCTAGACAGTTGAAATTTTCACAGATTGTGACATTTCTGTTGCCGCTATAACAGCAAATACTTAAAACAAAATAATAATAATAATTAATAATAATATCCTAAATATAAATAGCAAAACACGTGATATTTTAGCCCTTTTTCATGACTTTTGGCCTTTTAGCCTTTTTTCTGGTACGGAACCCTTCGTGCACGAGTCCGACTTGCACTTGGCCGGTATTTTTTTAACTTATTATCATTATTTCGGTTCTACTCAAGCGATTTTTATAATATACCACAGATATTGAGTCTGGCTAAGCCCTGTGTAATAGAAAATTCACGTCACAATCTGGTCAGCAGTTTTAGCGTTTAAACAGACAAAAATTCTATAAATAATATTTGCATGTTCACAATATTTAAATATAAATAATACCAAATACATGGAGATACAATCCACTATAAATTGGTTATAATTCAATGTGTTATATTCACGTAACCTTCAGACAGTATTATATTAAATACTGTCTTTTGCCTGTGTTTTTGCCCGCGTGGATGTCGGTTATCGCGACTAAACATAGCCTATGTCCTTTCTCATTGTCTAATCTACCCTTATACAAAATTTTATCAAAATCTGTTCTGTGGTTTAGGCGTTAAAGCGTAACACACAAACAGACAGACAGAGCTACTTTTAAGTAACGCAATGATAGAACTGACGAACAGACATCAATCAAATTCAATCAATCAATTACCTGCTATTTATTATGTTCTAGTGTTTCTAGTTTCTACGTATTATAAAAAAAACTGTATTTTACTGTAATAAAATTATACAAACGTGAGAAATACTTGAACTAAATACGATCAGGAAGCAATTAATAATTACACCATTGGAATATATAATTATTATATTTATATATATGTAATAGCCTTCCACCCGCGGCTCCGCCTGCTAGGACTTTTGCTCGTATCTCCGGTTCTACTCAACCGATTGCGATCAAACAAAAATCAGAATTACGACTGACCAAACACCACACTACTTCGCGTCCATTGCAGACAAACATTCAAGAATCCCAAAAAAAAGTGTTATCGTGTTCAGTATCCTTAACAAAATCTTTTTTTTTTTTTCAATTTACTCCAATGTACAGACACGACCACTTTCAATGATTTAATATACACAATATATAACGTATTCGATTTAATGACTTTAATGAAGGTTGTATAATTTATATGTAAGTAATATATCGTATTACTGAAGATCCCTAACTCACACTAATTATTCACTTATGTACACAGACAACTACATATATTATACATTATAAGGAAATTATAAGCGTACATCAGCCACATATTATACGCTGACCGACAGGATATTATTCTCTAGGACTGTGGAGACAGCTGATGATCATAGCGAGGTCCTATTATGGTCATGTGTCTCTTTATGACAAAGGTTTAAGTGATACAGCCAAGGTTTTTTGCCAGAACCATGGATGCCCAAGATCGTGTGCAGGCATCGGATGCAAAAACGATGATGTTTAGCATAATATCAATTAACTAGCGCGTTCGAACAAACAAATATTAGTATAGATTATAATAATTTGATTTAATAATAATAATTTGATAAAGTAATAATAATATGGTAGATTGATAATAATTTGGTATAATAATAATAATTTGATATAGTAATAATAATATGGTAGAGTGATAATAATTTGGTATAATAATAATAATTTGATATAATAATAATAATTTGGTATAATAATAATAATTGACAATAATTCGTGCTTTTATCCCGTTGATACTTAAAACGCAGTGGAGTTTCACAGATGAATCAACGTTTAAATTATTCTAACAAGCAATTAGCTTGGAATATGAACACATAATTCTTCTTCATCTAGGTACAAAATTAATTGGTTGATATTTCAGATAAAACAATATAAATATGTATAAGTACAGTAAAGTCACCTTCGACTTGTGAATACTCGATAACGTGTTCTTCAGTTAAAACTACACACTCACACACACACACGCACTCACTCACTCATACACACACGCTCAAAAATGTGCTTATGTTAATTACAAACTCTTCATATTTGCACAAATTATACATAATTTATGTATTTTTTAACCATCTGAATTTAAAGCGGCAGATAACTTCGTTGGTTTTCGTTTATTGTATTTTATTTATTCGCTATTTAGGATATTTTTCGTATAATTTGGTCTATTTTACCTGCGAAATAACCCATTTTTCGACTAATATAAAGAGCTCATGCTCAGATATAGTTTTCATTTCATCCTAATATGTTCCAAGTTCGTATTTGTAAAATAATATTTATCTGAATTATTTTTTTTAAACTAGCTGACCCGGCGAACTTCGTACCGCCAATATTTTTCCGCCAGCGTGGCGTCAGATCTCGTTCACGCTGCACCCTCTACTATATTAAACATGTATGATACATATAAACCTTCCTCTTGAATCACTCTATCTATTAAAAAAACCGCATCAAAATCCGTTGCGTAATTTTAAAGATATAAGCATACAAAGGGATATAGGGACATAGAAAGCGACTTTGTTTTATACTATGTAGTGATTAATTTTACCTAATTAATGAATTACATTACATTAAGTCTAGGTCTAACACATTGGACATTTTTGAGAAAAAAAATGTAAATACATACTTATAAATATAAATAGAACTAATAATTGTAACAAGCGTGCTACACTTTTAACTGTATTCTAAATTTCAAGTCTAGGACAAACATGTTTCTATTCAAATTGTATGTAATTTTGTTCATAATTATAGATGTATTAAAAAATTAAATAGGTAATTTGTAATAACACTTATTTGTAACAATTATATATGCAAACTAACTCTAATAGCATATAAAATTATTTAAAACTGTAACTACGACCAAATTTAAATAATAAAATACATTATTACAAAAATACTTGCTGTATAATAATAATAGCAGTACTTGCCGAGTGCGGCCCTGTGTCCCCCTCCCCTCGCCCCGCGCCGCCATTTCGTGTTATTGAGAATTTATGTCGGTTAGGCTGGGTGCACACCGCGCGGTGATATCACTGGCTTATTATAATGAGATGAGAATAGATTTGGCGGTAGAATTTTAATATATAGTTTGTAAAATGTAATTAAAATATTATTGTATCTTAATAACGATCTCTATAAGTATATATTACAATTGCTATATTATTCTGTAATATTGGAATTGTAATTATTAATAGAATAGGTATAAGCGTACAAAATATAATTACTCTAAATGGATTAAAATCATTGCAAGTTATACTAAAATTAATATCAATAGATAATATTAGATAATATCAGTTGATTCGCTCCATCGGGTAACGATGTTTTTTTCTGTAAAAAGAGATATAATGCTATAGAGTCATACTTTATGTAACAATAAAAACAGTCATATAAAGCGTTCTGGTATTTCTTTTCTACTTCTTATTATTATACTGACTGAAATATATGGGTATATCGCACTTCTTTAAAGATTAGTTTCCCTGTTTGAGTTTCCCAGATGTCAAAATAATAAAATTTATATAATAATATCTTACTATGTTGTCATTTGTCAATAAAACGCAATGACAATTGATGTATTATATGACAGATTCAATTAGAGATACTAAATTGACAACTTAATTTACATTTTCACCTAGGAAACAATTACATTAATATCTTAAAAATAAGTAATCATAAAAAAGCAATATTTCAAATATTGTCATAAAACATCGCAAATCTGTCCGGGCAGTGTGTGCCCAGCCTTATGGCCGGGGCGTTGCACCGAATAGATCCGACGAACGCTATCAATTCTGTGCGCGTGTGTGTGTGAGTGCGCCTGTGTGCGTGTCACATGTGATCCTCTACAGCGTGTTGTTTTAATGAGAATTTGTCTAGTTATTGATATTAATTATTTATTTATTTATTTTGATACTTATTTACGATGTTTTTAATGATTACGTATTAGATATGATGTAATATGTATGAAATTTTTATTAATTGGTTTGTTACATAAAGCTTTGGATCTGAATCGCAAGCAAAGATAAAATGTTTTGATAGATCCAAAAAATAAGCTTGTAAGTATTTATAAGAAGTTTATATCAACAAAAGACAGTATAAATATGATTAAATGTTTTTTTATTAATTATAATACTCGTAATAAGGAAGTTATTGTTCTTACTTTATTATCTATTATTACAAATGCGACAGTTTAGACGGATATTTATTACTCAATCATGTTGAGAAGGTCTGAACGGATATAAATGAAATGCACCACAGAGATAGATTATAATCTGGAATAGGCTTCATCGCGGGAATAGTAAAATATAATAGAGTTAATAACTTCTAAATATAACAAATTAAAATTGAAATATAGCTCGCGTGAGTGTTGCCAACAACATGTTTTTCTATTTTTTTTTGCGATTAATTGTTTATTTTTTACAAATACTGAGGTATAAAATCATTTTTCCGCTATACGTATTTGACCTTTAAACGTAAATAGTATTTTAATCGTTTCGCCATTATGTTGTTACTGCACAAGTATATTTCATTACATTACATTGGCCGTGAACACGAATTATCGATTTCTTACTCAATTATTGCTAAAAGTTTCAGCGAATTGATTTCTGCAATAAATTGGTTATATTTTAAACATGAAATGTAAAATTAGAAGTGTAAAATTGTTATTAAACATTTTTAACATGGAAACAGGTGTTACTGAATTTCCAGATATTTCGCAATCCCATCAGGAAAAAAATAATTGAAGAATTGAATTTTTAAAAGGGAGGCAGAGAAAAAGAGAGAATTTTGTCAAAATAATAACACAAACTAAAACTTCACTGGATTTCCTTTATATTGTGTGGTTTTAGATATTTTTTTGATAAACTACCAATTTGTTGAAACATCAATGTCCACATTTAAACTGCCTGACATTTAAAAAAAATGTTACACATAAGTACATAGTTGCGTAAGTATAATGTCACGTTAATTTCCAAAAAAAACATTATTAACCACTTCAAAAATTGTTCTCTCTGTTCTATTTATACAACTCAGTAGTTTTTATTTCTAACAAAGAACACTTCTAAGTTAAACAAAAAATTTAGATAATAATTTTTTTGGTACACTTAATAGTGTTACATAAAAAACACTCCTGTATAAGTTCACCTTGTTTTCAACATACACACGCATAATCTCCGCATTATATATACACACGTACATACGAGTCAGCTACGTGTGTGTACGTATACCAAAACCAAACTGTGCAGTATGTTTGTACGGAATCTAATATGTTTATGATTTACTTGGAAATCGAGTGATAAGACAGACTGTGTGGGTGGTGAAGTTTTTTTGTTATCAGCTCCAAAATATACCATTTAAAATACAATTAAAATTGCAATTCGTATATGATTAGACGGTCTTCAGTAGGTAATTGCCGATATTTGCTTCATTTTTATTTAATACTAATATATGCCAGCGGCTTCGCCCGCGTTAAATTATTGTTTCCGTTAGCGCTACCCATATAAAGCTATTCCTAAGATAAAAAGTATTATTCCAGAATATAATTGATCAAATTTATAATATTACTAGCTGTTGTCCGCGGCTCCTCTCGCGCGTATGTCTGATTCCATTTCTGCGTCGATAGCGTGATGATATGACTATGACTCTCACAAATAATGTATCTATACATAGTACGAGTATGTAATGCTGACCCTCTTTCCTGAGACTCTGCTTTCAGCCTACCATCAGGCGAAGTGAAGTTAAATTGACGTGTCCTATATATTAAAAACAATAGTGATACAACCTCATAAAATTGACCCCATTATATTAATATAGTGTAGATATTAGGAAAAGTACGATAGTAGGTTTAGCAACTAGCAATTATATTGCATTCATAAGGTTAGTGTGACTTTCGGACTCATCAGGTTAATCGAGTGTTTATTTGCTGACTTAGTAGTGTAAAAATACATACAGAGTTAATGCTCACTGAACCAGATTCGTAGACTTATATCAGATTTGTAGGGTATCGTCCCTAAGGAAGGAGCCCCAATAGAATTATTATTAGCTGTATACATATACAATCCTGTTGTCCAGTACGCCGAGTCATGCCGCATGAAGAACGGTCTATAATGTATATATAATGTATATATTAGTGTATAAGTAGTATTAAGAATACATTGTAAGACACGGTAGCAAACCGCGTCATTTAGGTTGCTCCTTAAGTGCCTATGCGGGCTAACGAAAAATGTAGTACTTAAGCGAGCATGTTGCGCCCGTAAAGCGGTACAATTGAACACAAGTTCGGAAAAGCTCTAATAGCGATCCAGAACAATAGAAGTAAGAAGAATAAAGCTGCAAGTCTGCAAATTGGAGTTTTATTCAAGTGAATCCTGATAGGGAGATAAAAGTCATACAGTCCACGACATTGTTTGGTCCTTCAGAAGCCGGATCGAATTGTGAAGATCAGCTTCAAGGTTGGAAGAATCTACGCTTCAAGAATACTTCGTGTTCAAGATGGTGGTGACTAGAAGTCAGGCTGACGCAGAGGAAGTTCTAGCTCGACAACGGGAAGAGGACCTGAGACAGCAGCGCATTGAAGAGGAACGGCGCCGAAGGTTGGCTCTGGGTCCGCCGGCATCGCCAAGCACGCATTTGGGTATGGAGTCTAGGGTAGGGGCTACGATCGACGCTCCTCCTAGTGCTCCTAGACTGAAGCCCGGGAACCTACCTCGAACTGGTTCACCGGGAGGGTCGGTGAGATCGCACCGCTCAACTGCGTCAGCCCGGGCCCGGCTCGAGTTGGAAGCTGCAGAAAAGCTGGCCGAACTAAAGAAGAAAGAACTCGAAATTGAAGCAGAATTGATAAGGAAAAGGTTGGCCACCGAACTTACGGCCATCCAAGAGGATCAAGAAAGCGTTCACGAAGATGTACCCATTGAAACACATCACAGAAGAGTAGATGAGTGGCTGCAAGCGAACCCCGTCATGCCAAGAACGGAGCCAGAAGAGTCGAGAACACGGAGCAGAGAAGATCGGCACCTACGGTTCGAACTGCATGGAAGGTCAGACACACCCACGCGAACGAGTCGCATTGATCAACTGACTGAAGCGATGGAGCGACTAGCAAGACCCAGAATACGGTGTGCAGATCTACCTACGTTCTCGGGGGCTCATGGAGAGTGGCTTACGTTCAAAGCCGCTTACACCGACTCTACGAAGCTGTACAGTATATCGGCGATTGAGAATATACAGCGACTGAGGAAGAGTCTCACCGGGGAAGCACGAGACATCGTGGCAGCACTACTCGCGACCGCAACGGATCCGGACGTCATACTCCGAACATTAGAACAGTCTTTCGGCCGTCCTGAAGTAATTATCGACAAGGCATTTGAAGACTTGAAGAAGCTACCAAGGCCAGGATCGTCGGCAGTGGAATTGAATAAATTCGCAATACGAGTACAGAACGTCGTGTGTGTACTACAGAATATTGATCAGCGGGGATACCTGTACAACCCAGCGCTAGTAAGAGAAATTTTGAACAAGCTGAGCCCTCACGTGCAAGCGAGATGGTGCGACTACGCGACGGACTACGGAATCGCGGCAGAACCCGATATCATCACGCTATCCCGCTTCCTGATGAGGGAGGCAGACCGCGCGCTCAAGCATGCTTACGTCCCGGAGAGTAGTACAACCACGCAAGCGAAGAAAGAAACTCGCCCGACGCCCGCGCCTGCGAATAAGAAGAAAACGAACGCTGTCTTCAATGTCACAGAGTCATCAGAGTCGAAAGAACGGCTAGATCAGTGTCTGAAGTGTGAGAAAGCCCACGAGTTACCGCGGTGCCCACAGTATAAGGCACTAACGGTAGAAGAGCGATGGAACTTCGTGAAAGAAAAAGGATTGTGTTTCAAGTGTCTAGTGAAAAGGCATCAACGCAATCGGTGTAAGTCGAAGCCTTGCGGTGTGAACGAATGCCGCATCGCCCATCACGCCACTCTGCACAGTGAGAAGCCGAAGCAAGATGAGAAGCCGCCAACCACGTCAAGCCCAACGGAAGCAGTACTCTCAGTGGTAACCCAGTCCTCAGCTGAGCCAAGAGCCGTGCTGTTGAAGATGTGTCCCGTCACGGTCGTGGGACCAGGGGGGGAGGCAAAGACTCATGCACTCCTGGATGAAGGCGCTACCATCTCTCTCATCGATGCAGACCTGGCAAGGAAAATTGGGGCAAGAGGACCTCCGCAACGACTGCTAATGCGAGGGGTCAACATGCAGCAGTCGGAAGAAAGAAGCCAGCTGGTGACCGTGAAGATTAAGGGACCCGAAGGTGCGCCCCACGAACTAAAGGCACGCACCATCCGGTCTATGAAGCTACATCAGCAAGCTATTCCGGCTTCGCTGCTTGAGTATGAACATCTGCGGGACCTAGGAGAGAACAAGGTCTGCTACGAGTCGACGCGTCCGGGGATCCTAGTAGGCACAGACCACTGGGAGTATATCGTATCCCGGGAGCTGCGTCTGGGTAAACGAGGCCAACCCGTAGCATCGAGAACCAGCCTAGGGTGGGTGATACATGGAACATTACCACGAAGCATCATTCGCCAAAGCGAAAGCGACGTGTTACATGTTTTCACCTCCGAGCAAACTAAAAATGAGAGTGAACGCCTGCACGACCTCGTAGACCATCACTTCAAGATCGACGCGCTCGGTGTCTCTCACAAGCCGAAAGTGAGTGACGCGGAACGTCGAGCGGTGCGAATCGTCGAATCTACGTTGAAGCGAACTGATAAAGGCTACGAAGTAGGGCTACCGTGGAAAGAAGACAACGTCACACTCCCGCCGAGTTACAACTCTGCGCTGCGCCGACTGAAAAAGATCGAAGAAAAAATGGACAACGATCAAGACTTCGCTGAAGCCTACACCAAGCAAATTGATAACTTGCTGAAGAAGGGATACGCGGCACCATGCGACGGCACCGAGGCTACGAGTCCAGTCTGCTGGTACCTACCTCACTTCGCAGTACATAACCCGAACAAGCCTGGTAAACAGCGACTCGTCTTCGATGCAGCAGCCAAGAGCCGGGGTGTAAGTCTGAATGATCACCTGCTTGAGGGGCCGGACCTGTTGATGTCACTACAGGGGATTATGTTCCGGTTCCGAGAGAAGCCGATCGCCATCACAGCGGACATACAAGAGATGTTCTTGCAAGTAAAGATACGACCCGAAGATCAGCCAGCTCAACAGTTCCTGTGGAGGGGAAGAAACCGAGATATACCGCCCCGGCACTACAAGATGACGAGCATGATCTTCGGTGCTACCAGCTCCCCATTTATGGCACACTACGTTCGAGACGCGAACGCGAGGGCCCATGCAGATACTCACGCAGCGGCCTTCGAAGCGATTACGAGAAGCCACTACATGGATGACCTGGCGGCCAGTTACGAAACTGAAGAAGAAGCCCAGCGAGCCGTCTCCGAGTTAATGACGGTCCACGCAGCTGCCGGCTTCAAGCTACGAGGGTGGAACACGAACCAAGCTAGCGTGCTCCGCGACGTCCCGGCTGAGCTACGAGCAACGTCGCCGACGCCACTGGGGGGAGATGGGCCCGAGAACAAGATACTCGGCCTCATCTGGAACGCAGAACAAGATGAGCTTGGGTTCAACACCTCTATGAACCGAGTTCCCACGGAAGTGATCAACCGGACGCGAGCGCCGACGAAGAGAGAAGCCCTCAGCGCGGTCATGTCGATTTATGACCCCCTCGGACTGCTGAGCCACTTCACTATACGCGCTAAGATCGTGCTGCAGAGTCTGTGGCGACTTCAGATGTCGTGGGACGAACCTATACCCGAAGAAGAAAATGAGCTCTTCGCAGCCTGGTTAGAGCGACTCAACGACCTAGCCTGCCTGCGACTCGAACGCTGCTACATGCTGAACGAAGCTCAAGACCTACAGCTGCATGTGCTGTGTGACGCGAGTGAACAAGCGTACGCGGCAGTGGCGTATTGGCGCGTCATTCAGTCGGACGGCAGCGTCAGGTTATGCCTCGTGGCCGCCAAATCGAAAGTGGCGCCACGACGCACGCAGACTATACCTCGGCTGGAGCTACAAGCAGCGGTCATCGGGTCAAGACTAGCGGCAACAATCAAGCAAGAGCATCGGGTCAAGATAAACAAGACAGTATACTGGACCGACTCAACCACGGTGATACATTGGGTGCGAAACGACGAGCGACGCTACACGCCGTTTGTAGCCCACCGCCTGGGTGAGATCTCCGAGCTCACTAACAGCAAGGAGTGGCGGTGGGTGCCGACTGAGCAGAACGTAGCAGACGACGCAACACGCGTCACCTACTTACCGATCACCGCGGATGACAGGTGGTTTCAAGGTCCAGAGTTCCTGTTGCAACCAGAAGAACGATGGCCGGCAGACAAGACACAGCCAGTTGAAGACTTCGAGGTGTTACACGTTAGCGAGAAGAGAAAAGTGCATCATGCGTGGTTACCCGACCCCGCCCGGTTCTCTAACTACAATCGGTATGTTAGAGCCGCCGCCTACGTGTTAGCCTTCGTGGACAAGTGTCGCCGACTAACAAAGCACTTAGGAACAACACACATCGAAAGAGCTGAGAATGCAATTATCAGCCGCGCGCAGCACGATAGCTTCGGAGAAGACATTGAGCGACTACAGACCGCTCGCCCTATTTCTAAAGCAAGTCGTCTGTATAAGCTGGACCCGATCTTGGAAGATGGACTACTACGGGTCAAAGGACGCATCGGAGCAGCTACCGCGCCAGTTGAAGCAAAGAAGCCCCTCATACTCGACGGCCGACACTGCGTCACTAAGTTGATAGTGATGCGCGAACATCAGGCCGCCGGGCACGCCGGGCGCGAACGGGTTACGAACGACCTGCGGCAGCGGTACTGGATCATCCATTTGCGACCTACCGTTCGAACGATAGAACGAGACTGCGGAATATGTAGAAGAAGAAGAGCACGACCGCAGCCGCCAGCGACAGGAGACCTGCCACGCGAACGCCTCGAGCCCTATCAACGACCTTTCACTCACTGTGGGTTAGATTATTTCGGACCCATGGTAGTCAAGTTGGGACGTCGCCGAGAAAAGAGATGGGGGGCTCTGTTCACGTGCCTTACGTCGAGAGCTGTACACCTGGAGATCGTCGCGTCACTCACTACGAGCTCCGCGATCATGGCGCTGAGAAGGATGGCCGCACGGCGGGGTTGGCCGAGAACCATATACTCAGACAACGCCACCAACTTCCATGGAGCCGATAAGGAGCTGAAGGCAGCATACGAAGAGTGGATGCCGGCACTACGAGACTTGGGACAGCTGCACGCGGTCAACTGGCGATACATACCACCGGGAGCACCAAATCAAGGCGGAGCGTGGGAAAGATTAGTCCGGTCAGTGAAGGTAGCGTTATCGGCGACTCTTAACGAAAAGGAGCCGACCGAAGAGGTGCTGGGAACTTTGCTAGCCGAAGCAGAGTTCTCAATCAACGCAAGACCGTTAACCCACGTGAGTGTCAACCCGGAAGATCCAGAGGCATTAACCCCAAACCATTTCCTGTTGGGGTCATCTATGGGTCTGCCATCAACAGGGCCCTGTCAATACGCCGATCGTCGAACATGGAGGAGTTGTCAAGCCCTCGCCGACCATTTTTGGAGCAGGTGGGTACGCGAGTACTTGCCCACCCTGGTACCGCGCGGCGAGCCGAGCAGCCAACGACGACCCCTGCAGATTGGGGACATCGTGGTAATAGTGGATCATGTTTTACCACGCAACGTGTGGCCAATGGGAGAAGTCACACGCACCTACACTGGACCTGACGGTGGAATCCGGATGGCAGACGTAAGAACAAAAACCGGAGTGTTCAAAAGGCCTGTGAGCAAGATCGTCGTACTGGAGAAAGCCGTTCCGCAAACTGCTGCACTGGGGGGAGAACTGTCCAGTACGCCGAGTCATGCCGCATGAAGAACGGTCTATAATGTATATATAATGTATATATTAGTGTATAAGTAGTATTAAGAATACATTGTAAGACACGGTAGCAAACCGCGTCATTTAGGTTGCTCCTTAAGTGCCTATGCGGGCTAACGAAAAATGTAGTACTTAAGCGAGCATGTTGCGCCCGTAAAGCGGTACAATTGAACACAAGTTCGGAAAAGCTCTAATAGCGATCCAGAACAATAGAAGTAAGAAGAATAAAGCTGCAAGTCTGCAAATTGGAGTTTTATTCAAGTGAATCCTGATAGGGAGATAAAAGTCATACAGTCCACGACACCTGTGTTGGTTTATCGGAGCCTTCTCATTACGAAGTTAATTTCCTTATATATGTTGAACATTACTCTCTACAGATTAAATTATTATTTCTGTATTAGTAAGGTAGCAAACAATGATACAGGTTATGAGAACTTTTAGTAAAGAGAAAGGAACTAAAGTATAGCAAAAAAGTTAAAAGAACTTCTATTATTTTCATGAGTATTTAAATATTGAAAATTTTCAGTTACAGTTTAAACAAAATAGTTTACTAGTGTTGCTACTGTGTGTACTACTTAGTGTTAGTTACATTTTAAATTACATAAAGAACCGACTAAAACCGCACGCCGTATTGGGACATCAAATACCGAGGGTCTGCATACCTACCCTTAGCTAAATACTACAATTCCAATTTTTATTCTAGCCCTTAGATTTCAAATGATGCTTGCACAATTTAGGTACTAATTTCAAGTTGTACGTGAAATATAATCTTACTGCGATGTTTCTGTCGTCGTCGTGTGCTCGCGGTGGCATGTTCGCATGTGTGCGTGTGTGTGTTGGGAGACATACTCATACGTGGAACACGGACTGTTCCGAAGTGTATTGTTATAACAATCTTTGAGTGATGTTTTGTTCAGAGATTTTATATTTTTATCTCATTATGTTCTTATATTATAGTAGATATATAAGTTTATAGTAGTTTAGATAATAAGTTTAAACCTTTACCTTTGTGTAAAAAAACGTAATTTGTAAATAGCAATAAACTAAATAAAGCAATAGGTAAAAAAAAGCATGGTATATTATAAAAAATACTCTTAGAAATTAGATTAAATCAATCACTGCTAAACATAGGGATATCCCAATGTGCGCCCGTCATGTTACCTCCGATCCTCCGCCTTCGGCATCCAGTTTATCCCATCAACCTTTTATGTATGTACAAACAAATGATCTTTGTACAAATCTGTTCATAAAATTGCAAAATGTAAACCTTTTGTATTTTACCGGTAAATATTTTTGAATATAAAAAAAAAAATACGACATTTACGATGTAGGTAGTACCTAGGTATTTACACAAAATATCAAAATATTTAATTCAAAAACAAAAAAAAATTAACATCAACCTGTACCATACATCCCACACATACATACACGTCGAACACAGTCAAAGTCACGCACACACACATGCACACGCACGCGACACACACACACACACACACACACACATGGTGTGTTAAATTTAATTGTAGACATGTACCGCGTTCTGCCTAGTTTTTGGGTTCAACAATACAATAAATGATCGATATTTATCTTAGCCTTAATATTCGTTCTCTTTCTAAATCTGTTGCATCTCACTCCGATTTCTAAAGTATTTTGTCAATGCTTTTTTAAATAGGGCACGTTAATAAGACTACACCTCGCCTGATGATAAGCTGAAGGCAAAGTCTTAAGAACCTGACCAGAACCGGACAATTTTACAATTATTAGTGAAATAGCCACACGTGATCAGTAAATGGACATACAAAATGCTCTTTTTAGACCTACTGTTCAGCCGTTCTGGCATAATTGAGTAACAAATATGCAAATACACTAAACCTACTCATATATATTATAGTACCTACCTATCAAGATTGAACATGAACGTATCTAAACATGCATAATAAACTACGAGTGACATCTATCGGTAACAATAGGCACTTAGATGATTCATAACTATTTTGTTTCCTCAATATTGTCAAGTAATTCTTCCTAGAACCGATAGATGGCACTAAAAGCAGTATTGCATTGAATTGCTTTTAATAATGCAACAAGACAATTAATTACAACAACTAGACACTAGACAACACGAGCTGATAGTTTTTATTACGGAACACTCTGCCTTGGCACGATTCCGCTGCAGCACCAACAGTCTCCTGAATGTGTTCAAGGAAAGGTGGGACTCCCCCTTGTTGCGGCACTGGATGACACTTCACACGTGTCACAGGTAGCGGAGTGTTGTTTATTGTTTATTATTTATAATTACTAACATTACTTCTTAAGTTAAATTGTTACTAACACTATGGATCAATGGTCTGAAAATAAATGAATTTTTTTTTTTTTTTTAAATTTAATAGAGGTATATAGAGGTCGCTCTAAGTCGGAACGCTATTGGTCGGCACTTTTACCAATAGCGTTTCGATTTAATTTTTTTGAATTTCCCTCTCTACTTAAGCACTTTTCGATAGTTATTTTCTTAATCAAATCTAAACGAAAAGATTACATGTAGAAAAATTGCGAGGTTTTTGAATCATTTGCATATTAGAACTTAGAAATTTATCTCAATATAACAATATCTCAACTAGTATGAACGTATGAACTGTGTACCAAATTACATCAAAAAATGTCCACCCGTTATTGCATAATTAACTAACAAAACATACAAACATCCCCATCCCTACCTAAATAGGATTAAAATAAAACATGACACAATTCGTAACAAGCAGCTTATTGCCAGCTATAGGGTCACAATATACCTCTAATCCGTAAAAAATATTCGCAAGCAAACCCCGGCGTAAGAGCTAGTCGTTAATAAAATTGCGAATTACTATAAAACCTTCTTACCGAGCACCTAAAATAACTCGCAGACTTATTCTGAAGGGGAGAGGCGAGATCGGGGCGATGTAGCAGTATTATTTATTATGGATATTTTTTATTTATTAGTGAAACCTTCTTCACTGGGGGATTAGAACAGAATAAACCTTCTTTTATTCTGTTTGGAAGGCAGAAGTCGCGTGTTCGATTCCTTGTACACACATATTTTGTACGTAATTACATACGCTCAACGGCTCACGCCTATATCCCTCCGGGTTATACAGACTCTATGAAGGAGGTAGGGCACGACGGTATTTCCGTCCAATTGAGCAGTCCGACTGGGGAAGTACCTC
The DNA here is from genome assembly GCA_949126895.1 of Eilema caniola. Classification (NCBI taxonomy): domain Eukaryota; kingdom Metazoa; phylum Arthropoda; class Insecta; order Lepidoptera; family Erebidae; genus Eilema; species Eilema caniola. The sequence goes on from OX421485.1 coordinate 622,681, forward strand.
CGCCCTACAGAATACCGCGGCCATAATAACCTCTTGTTGTGTTCCCGGCGGCGAGTAGGTTACTCAGAGCTCACTGGAGAGTTATTGTGCTGTCAGTGGGAAGACCAACGGCTATTCCTGCTTTTTCTTCTACACTGACGGCACAGAAACTCTTTTTTTACAGGGTCGGCAGCACGAGTGTGACTCCCCTCGTGTTGCAGACGTCCATAGGCCACGGTAACGTGTTTTTTCGTTGTTTAACTGCCTATATTTACAAAAGAATATAATTACCTACACATATATACCATACCTATACATATTCACGCCTTCACCCGAAGGCATAGGTAGATCTTAACACTATGGACAAGGAATCAAATTCTATCTTCCGTAATTAACATTCAAATTTCGCTATGATTTTTGGTCCTACGTAATACAGGGCGAGCTTATTGGCGTCTAGCAGGCACTTGATGTCGGATGGAGAGTAGTCCTATCCCTTAGTTGCCTTTAACGATACCTATCGGAAAAGATGGAGTTGCCCTTTTCTACTAACACGTGTAACGTATCAGCTGGTCCTCGAGTAGGGCCAGTGTACGTCAGATTATTAAAGGAAGAGGGGAATAATAGACGTGAACAGGGAAATGGCACTTTGTATTGTCCACACAAGATAAGTTACACTGTTCACAAGAAAAACACTTATAGTCATTAAAACTACACGAATAGTCTTGAAATCTTCTCTTCAACTTTTCATTTAGAAGATGGGAGTTCTGTTATCGGCCAGGCTTGCACAGGCACTCAATGTGGAATACGTCCCCGGCGAGACTATGAGGTGAGAGTTCTAGGTGAAGCAGCTGCCTTTCATCGGAGCAAAAGATTTAAGAGTGTTCTCCACCAGAACAACATTGAGGCACGAGACTTGACAATCCTGATGATTCTATAATCATTTAAGAGTCAGTGGCTTTTGAAAGATTAAGAACAACTTCAGTAATCAGATTTAAGAGATGTTTTCACCATCCAAACCGGGGCTCGAATGACGCTTCTTGGTTTTTCTTCAAAGCTATAGCTAAAATAAAAATGCGTTTAGATAAAAAAGGTTGACAATATTATAAATAAACCTACTTAAATAATATATTACACACGGTAACTTCAGTAGTCTATAAAACGATATCGTTTCTATATCGTTTTGGTCTCACCACCCGTTGCCGTGATACCCGAGGGTTGGTTACTTATTTGAAAGCAATTTTAGTTCAACCCCCACGTTCATTTAGAATGGCGCAGGGATGGACTCGGGACTGTTAATATTATCAATGTTGACATTTATTTTCGTATTTTGAGAAATTACTAAATAAGCAGCAGACAAGCACACGGCCCACCTGTTGGATAGTCGTTACTGTGGTCTGTGGACGTGTGCAACATCAGGCGCGTTACACATGTGTATAATTTTAATTTTTTTTAATTTTTAATCATTGTAAATGTTAATACCTACGTCTAGTTTACGTATCCATATATATGTCTCCGCCAACTAGCTTAATCAGTCGTCCAATTAACTGCCTAGGCAGTTAACTAAACGGCGCCATTCAATGAACGGCCGGAATGATATTCAGCCGTAACGTTTATTACAACATTTAATAAACTGGCTGGCTAAGTAATTTTGAGTGAAAAATTATTTTCACCACATACATTTTGGGGGATTCCATCTTTTGTCATAATAGTTTTTGTCCTAATTTAAATTGCCATAACAAATTAGGCATAATTTTCTTTGTCATAACAATAGTGTGCCATAATTGGTTTTTAGCATACTGTGTTAGGTTCAAAAGTGCATTAGGTTAAATGAACTTTGATGCGCCTACAAGTTTGACGAGAGCAATGTATAAAATAGTGTAATATTGTTAATAAAAATTTTGTAGTGATTTTTTCGGAATAGTTATGGTTATGCGTCTTTATGCTTAAGTAAACTTATGCTTTTGGTATATTATGCTTATTAAATATTATGCTTATAGTAAATAGGAGTAAAAAAATTATGCTTAAAAAGTTATGGCAAATGAGTATTATGCGTAAATAATGTTATGACAAGTAACATTATGCAATGTTAAATTATGACATAAAATTTTAGGAATAAAAATAGAGAACCACATTTTGGCGCTAAAAAACCAATATGTAGCTTTGTTCATATTTCATGTGCCCAAGAACACTTGGGCAATAAATACCTTCATTTGAAACATGAATCATTGAAATCCGTACGGCGGTTCAGAATATGAGGTAGGTCAATCATCAATCAATCAATTAGCCCACTGCAGTCCACTACTGGACATAGGCCTCCCCCAATGAGGTAGGTATTAAAGAATATTACAAACATACAAAATACGCGCGAAAAACATAACCCTTTTTGGCAGTCGGGTAAAAAGTGTTTTTATTTCAATAGTACCTATGATTATTACCGCAATAAAATAAAAGTATAAATATTATAAAGTTAAAAAAAATATTTATTAACCTTACCATCTGCTGTGTACTGTGTAGGTTGAAGTACCCATTACGGGTACTTGCACGATTTAGAGGAAACCAGTCTAAGGTGGAATGTAAATGACTTTATAAGTATTATTATATTATGTAGATATATTTATTTATTTCAAGGTTTTAAGGAACTGGATGTTGGGTGTGACCTTGGCGATGTGCGAAAATAGACGATAAGATTCAAGTGGATGAGACGTTGAGAGGTCCATGGTTCGAAGTTGAGAGTTACATTATAAATAAATTTTCTAAAGTAAGCATGTCCAAAACAGCTTGCGTTATGGGATCTAGAATTGCGAGTTACTATACGACTTATTTACATTTTTTTTTTGTAAATACATAGTTAAGAGCCTAGGCAGGTAATTGAACGGCTGAGTAGGCTAGTTGGCGGCGACATATATACAGATTATACATTTATAAAAAAACTGTTATAATTGAAATAAAACTATTTTTGAGGGATTCTATCGCAATTTATTTGATGTTATTTTGCTTTTAATCTTTTTGTTTTACTAATAACACCAAAATGCTGGGAGAGAACTCATCGAGTTGCGTATGTACCTTGAATTTTTTTATGTATGATTTCTGTACTGTATTTGTGCAATACAACACATAGAATCTCTTAAAAACAATTATCTTTTAAAGTGTAAACCTTTGCATAATACTTTGATAATATTATATATTAATTATTATTTTTTAATACTATATTTTATTCACCATCCCGCGGGCCGAGTCCGTCCCCCGCCCCCGCCCACCCCACGGGGAGGGGGTGGGGGCGCACCGATTTATTTGTGCCGCTTTAATTACGTACACACACTGTGCGGTACAGTCAGCGAAACAGACGTACGGTCAGCATTATTCCCTTTTTTTTTAATCACAAAGAAAATGCGATTAATATTATAAACGCGATAGTTTGTATTGTAAGTATGGATGAAAGGATCTTTGTTACTCTTTCACATAAAAACTATTGAATGGATTTTAATGAAATAATAACTCATAGGCTACAATTCATAACGATAACCGATATTATAGCGATTACCGACATCCACGCGAGCGGAGCCACGGGCAAAAGCTAGTACTAGATATTTCAGGATGTTACCTGCAAGTTGTAATATATGCTAGACGCATGACGCTCTGGTGTAGGGTTTACTAGGGTTGGGTGGCCAGAAGGCAGTTGCTAACGTTATAGCCATGATAAACAAACCCCACTAGAAGATTTTTCCTTGTAGCTGATCAAGCAAGGTCAAATAATTTTATTGACTTGTAATTCATAGAGAAATGTCTTCCGAGTGCAAACTTAGGTTGAAGACTACAAGCATGTAAATAAATCTAGGTAATTCTTTTATAATCTAATTGCGTAAAAAAATATGTAAAATACATTTTTCTATTAATAATTATTTCCCATTCATATCTATTATGGGAAGTCCTATGATGTCGTCACACACAAACCCCTTACCGAGGCAGCGCTTTTGGCGCGGTTTTCAAAATGTACACATTCATTAAATTTGTAATTATAATGTGTGTTTTAGTTCTGATTGTTGTCGTAACTGAACATAAATTGAAGATAATTAGGTTATTTATACAAAAGGCAGAACAGTAAATTCTATTTCGGTTTTACTAGACATTGCAATTAAACATAGGTACGGCCATTTTTATGTCTTCAAAGACCTTTCTACAAAAAAACTACGCATCGCAAAAAAAAGAATTAAAAATAAATTATTTTTAGATTTAAGAATCTTTATTAGTTTAATTTAACACAATCCAAATGTTTTTAAAATATCTTCAATACTGAAAACTGGGGACGTACCTCCGCCCTACAGAATACCGCGGCCATAATAACCTTGCGTTGTGTTCCCGGCGGTTAGTAGGGTAGCCAGAGCTCACTGGACAGTTTTTATGCTATCAGTAGGAAGACTAAATGCTTTGTCTCCTATACTGACTGCACAAAAACTCTCTGTTTCTACACGGTCTGCAGCTTGAGTGTGACGTGACTCCCCTGGTGTTACACCCTTCCATAGACCACAGTAACCACTTTCTATCAAATGGGCCAAGACGAGAGATTCACAACTCATTCTCCTCTTTCCAGGACGAGGTCTTAGCCATCAGCGACAAGGTGGTACTCCGGGCTGACGACCTGCTCAGCTGGATCTGCTCCGGTGAGGAATGGCACTGGGGGCTCCGCGCGGTGTGGCGCGGCGCCTGCGCTCCCCCGGCCGACCCGCAACCTTCCTCGCCACTACACCACACGAAGCTGGACTTCAGCGATGTGGATACGGAAAAGAAAGCTATAGGTGAGTTAGTCATTTCCTCATCATCTTCATGGAGAAGTATAGCCTGATTGCATCCTAGGCTATTGTGACCTCAGAGCTCAGGGCCCGCCTGCCGATTCTTCCTTCACCACTTCGCACAAGCTTAGGCGTCCATAGTAGTACCATTAACACGCATGTCGCTCTCCACGACGTCATGTTCTTCTGTCTACCTGGACCAGGCCGAGGCACCATTACGCAGCTTGGTCTCGGCCTAATGATCGTTTTAAAGACCTTGGAGTTATCATTATTTGCTGCATGCCCATCTACTTGTACACCGGAGGAACTTATGAGCGCTTACGGAGAACACCATCCAGGTAGCAGCAGTCTGGTAATATAGAATTTGAGAGGTGCCGTTGATTCGACAGCAGAAAAAGAAGTGGTTTCTTTTTGCATTCGATGAATCTTCTTCTTCTGCATCATCCTCGCGTTAGTTCCAGTCACATCTAAAGCTTTCACCTCGGCATCCTGGGGACTGTTTTTTCCAATTTAACAGCGAGTTTGGCTTATTTTCGATATTGTCCGTGAAGCGACTGCCATCGCACCTACACAAACCATTTCAGTTAGACCAGTCGATAGACTTTTAAGAGTAACCAACTGCCCGCGTAACGACTGCCATAGATGTTGGTATGGCAACCAGACCGACGGCTTAACGTGCTCTCTCTTAGGCATGACCAGTCCAATGCAAATAGACATTTCATGCATACAAATATTTACACTGATCGGGAATGGAACTTACAACCCCTGCAGCCGAAATCCATATCGGTCACACCACAGAGGCTGTTAAATGACACCTTATAATTAACGTAAATTATTAAAGATATTAGATTTTGATTGACGGCTTCAGTGGTGAAGCGGTTCAGCGTTTCACTGGCAAGACAGAGGTTGCGCTTTCGATTCTCGCTCAGTGCAAATACTTAATAATAGGGGTTAAAGTATGAAATTGCCGTTTCATTGTAATAGGTACTTCGAATTGACATAGAACCTTCATGGTTTGAGATTTTTGAGTGAAACTTTTTCCACATGGTACCTATGTAGTTCTTCATTTAAAAATGTGCAACATTCGATTATCGACTTTCAGTTGTTTTTTTTATTCAGCTTAGACAAGAAAGATGAATACTTCGAAAATTCGAGTGATTTTTGAATACGAGTTCCGACGCGGAACTAACACGGTAGAAACAGCTCGCAATATCAATGTTGCGTTTGGAGAGGGGACTGCTAATGAACGCACCGTGCGATTTTGGTTTAAACGCTTTCGTGATGGAAACTTTGATTTGGAGAACGAACCACGAGGAAGGCCGTCCACACAGGTGAATAACAATGAATTGAAAGACACGGTGGAAGCCGATCCGAGCCAAACTACCCAGGAATTAGCTGCATGGTTTAACGTTACCTTACCAACAATATTGACTCATTTGCGTCAAATCAATAAAATAAAAAAATGTGAAAAATGGGTACCTCATGATTTGACTGATCTGCAGAAAGAAATGCGTGTTGAAACTTGTGTTGCCTTGTTGAATCGATACAGAAATGAAGGAATATTGGATCGAATTGTGACATGTGATGAAAAGTGGATTCTTTACGATAACCGTAAGCGAAAAATGCAATGGCTGACCCCAGGTGAAACGCCACAACAGTGTCCTAAAGCAAAGCTTTTTATTAAGCTTAGCTAAAGCTAAGCTTAATAAAAAGGTAATGGTAACTGTTTGGTGGTCTCAGCATGGTGTTATTCACTATAGCTTTCTACGATTTGGTCAAGCAATAACGGCAGATGTCTACTGTGCCGAACTGCGAACAATGATAGCAAAACTAGCAGTGAAACAGCCCCGACTCATGAATCGATCTTCACCATTATTGCTCCATGATAACGCGAGACCTCATACAGCAGGAGAAACCGTTTTAACTCTACAGGAACTGCAATTAGAAACTATCCGTCACCCTCCGTATTCGCCAGACCTTGCTCCAACAGACTACCATTTTTTTCGTGATTTGGACAATTTTCTATGTGATAAAAAGTTTTCTTCTCAGGAGGCAGTACAAAATGCTTTCACACAGTTTGTCGAATCTAGATCACCAGAGTTCTATCGCAAAGGCACGGTGTATAAGAGCTATGTTTGGGCTGCAGACGACTGAAAGCTGTAGGCCACTATTTGCAAAGCATAAAATTTTGACTCTTACAAGCTTGTATATCTATGAAGTAACAGTTTTCGTTAGGCAAAATCCCAACTTATATGAGTTAGCATCACAAAAAAGTAACAGATCGCAGCGAGATATGTATCGATTGTGCATACGTAAGACCAATACAGCTTTAATGCACAAAAGCGTATTCCATATGGCCTCTGTGCTATACAATAAACTGCCTAAAGAAATAAAAGCACAAAATATAAATTTATTTAAAAATAAGCTGAAAATTTTTCTAGCAGATAAATGTTACTACAATATAAAAGATTATCTAAATGACCGTCTAATGTAATTACAATATCATCCATTTATTTCTTTTGACATATTAATTTTTAACCATTATTATTGACAATGTATTTATTTGACTATGAAATAACACAATTTGTATCCCACTCTTAGAAATTTTGCATGCCTATTCTAAGGTCGGAACACTTGAAACCAATTTATATTGATAACATCATTGTAACAGTGTTTTCTGCAAAATAATAAATGATTTGATTTGATTTGATTTGATTTGACCTTCCTACTAGATGGCAGCAATGTATAGATAATAATGGTAATTATTTTGATTAAATAAATACGTTAAATTAAAAAAAAAAAACGAATTTAAATTTGTCAGTACAAATCGGCAATTTCATACTTTAACCCCTAATACTTATACATGTGTATTGGCCTGGTGTTACACACGTCCATGAGCCACGGTAACCACTTTCCATCAGGTGTGCGATTCTCTAAGCATTCAGCGTCGAGCACGGGGCTGCGACAGCCTTGATAGACATGTCATTAGTCGATCTCCTGTGACGACACACAGCCCGACCTATAACAATATATGTATAATAATAACAAACAAAACTGTCACGCTCGACAACACAGAAACGCAAACAAATGACTTTGACATTAACTTGCTTAGGGAATTACACAGCAAGTGGGCTCTGTGCTTGTCTGCTATCTAAGCGGTAAAAAACCTATGCTCACTTCGAGCCTAGATTGAGGTGTGGTATTGGAACACTTTTTATTAATTATACTTTACGCCTTGTGTCTCTATTCCAGCAATAGACACCGAGGCTCCCGGAGTGGTGGTCTTCTCCTACCCACGGTACTGCCGCTACCGGGCACTGCTCTCCCGGCTCGAGGGGATCCAGGCGGACTGGCTGAGGGACTCCCTGGTGGCGGCCCTGGGGGGGTATGCCGCCGCTACTAACAACACTAGAATATTATACTGTAAGGTGAGTGAGAAGAACTTGGGTTTTAGGTCGCCACACATACCTGGTGGAGAATATTCCATCAAGAACCAAGTGGTTTGGTGTCTGTTTCGTTCGTCGCACCATTAAGACCTGGAACTTTTCACCAGCTCACGTGTTTCCTTCTTACTACAGTCCTGGGTCCTTTAAGCGGGGCGTGAAAAAGCATCTGATGAGGCCGTCTAAGTGTCACCATTGTACGTGTCTGTAATGGTGACCCTCTCTCTTTCTTTTCTTCAGCTGACTCTCAGGCGAGGTGAGGTCAAATAGACGTGTCTTCCAGAAACAGAAAACCCTAATGGTAAGCTGGGGTGCAGTCCAAAGAAAGTGGCCGCTAATACGATGCTGTCCCTAGAATGGCGATCCATATTTTGACGGCTTCGACAGGTGTTGTTTCCTGTTCAGCTTAAAGGACCCGTGACTGTAGGAAGAAGGAAACACGTGAGCTAGTGATGAGTTTCAGGTCTTAATGGTGCGGCAAAGAAAAGAGTTGGTTCTTGATGGAATATTCTGCACCGTATGTGGGTGATATGTAAGCCCTGCAAGTGTTGTTATATATTAGAAAAGAAAGGGTGGAACTAATGAAAGAGCTCATCAGAACATTCGCCGTGATATACGCAGTAGGAATCCATTAAGGGGGTAATATGGTCGTCACACAGGCGACGTCAGTAGCTTAAAGGTTAAGGAGACGGCTTTAAGATTGAGAGCTTCCATGTTCGAATCCTGGCAATTACACTACCGAAGTGAGAACAATACTTTGTAATTTTGGCTACTAGAAGATATTCTTAAAAAAAGTCGCGTGATTTCCGGCCGAGTAGAATTTGGGCCACCCCATCGCTTCCCATGCCGTGTCGTACAAGGTGACTAAGGGATAGGGTTGCTTAACATCAGACAGATATGTACAGCTCAGACTCAGCCTCAAATGCATGGCTCGAGTCAACAATATTACCCGGGATGGGGCAATAGGCTCATTCCCTAATACTTGCGACGGATTAACCTCTGCCTAACCCCCCGGTGATAAATACGTAATTATATGTTGTATCTTAAAAAAAAAACTTCTTTAAAATATAGCAGGTTCATTCCACCTCTTTTTCTAGGAAACTTTCGAGTACCCGGAGCTGGAGGGTCACGAGTTCGTGTGCAACCACCTGGCCCCGCGGCTGAAGGGGCGGCCCCGCGGCCGCAGGAAACGCGCACCGCACTCGCCCTCGCCCGACAGGACCGACCGCTCCGCCACGGAGTCGCCCCCGGCAATGTCGCCACCTGTAAGTGATAGATTTGAGCTCCTGGGGCATCTACTAATGTACTATAGGAACAATCATTACTTACCAGAAGGAAAAGTAGTCCACAGCTGGACATAGACCTCCCCGTTGGCCAGATTGGTTGGCACAGGGTTCTCTTTCAAGTTTGCCTTCTCTCGCCTGTATCATCTACTAATAAACATTATACTGATTTTACTATCATTAATCATTACTTACCAACATAATATAAAAATAAATAAAATAATATAATTCTCATATAATTTTTACCCGACTGCCAAGAAAAATGGTTTTCGCGTGTGTCTTGTATGTGTTTGTAATATTATTAATTACCTCATATCTTTTGAATTACTGGACGGATTTCAATGATTCATGTCTCAAATTGCCCAAGTGTTCTTAGGTACATAAAATATAAACAAAAGTTATGTGTTGGGTTTTTGACGCTAAAATGTATGTGGTAAAAAAATACTTTTTCACTCAAATTTATTGAGTGAGGTATAAAAATGAAGGCAATTAGGAGACAATTACAAAAATATATATGTCATAACTAAAAATTATAAAACAAAATAAATTATAAAAAACCCGACTGTTGTTAAAAAGATCGAAACAAACTTATAACAGGCGATACCTATTTGCAAAACTCAAACGCGATGAAAAATAATGGGTACCGCCCGCTATAAAGCTTGTTTCGGTCTTTTTAGCATCAGTCGGGTTTTTTGATTTTCATAGTTATTTTTAAATTTAAATGAGAAACACTCGAGAAGCTATTGAAACTACAATTTAAAACAAAAAAGAATTATCTAAGTTGGTACACGTGTCTCCGAGAAATCAGCCACCATTCACAAAGAAATGCAGATGAATCAGAATCAAAACAGCCTCTGTATTTGTCAATTATTGGGGGATGATAGCTATGCGGCCATAGAGTAAATTCTCGACCGTTCTTAAAACAGTTCTTGTCCGGCAACCTGGTTTAACAACAGACCTTCAATATTGCCAGTACTAGTGGGTTGTGGAGGTCAGATGGCAGTCACTTCACGGAAAATATCCAAGTTCAGCCCTATCCTTAGCCTAAATATTGCTCCCAACTGAGTTGAAAAAATTTTCAGAACATGATACATTTGTTTGTCAAAAATATTTATATAAATAAGACTGTCTCTCATCTCAGACTCCCCGCCGCCTCTCCTTGAGGAACGGCGGCCCCGACAAGCAGAGCGAAGACGAAGAAGTAGACTGCAAGCGAGTGGAGGAGACGGCAGAAGACCGCGCCTTCCTGCACCAGCTGAAGCAGTTCTACAAGCAGAGGAATGAGACCTTCAAGAGTTCGCACACGCTCAAACACAGTGAGTAGACCTGAGGATCACCATCATTAGACTTAACTCATCATCTTGTATCATTGTTTCTGGTTGCATTCGAGGTTTTCACCTTAGAGCTTGGAGTCTCCTTGTACCTGTTCCTTCTTTTGGTTCTGATTACGGCTTTTATAGAAGTGAGTCTCCACAATCAGGAGTGGAAAACCTTTCGCTACAGTTTCATCCGTCAATCACCAGCAGTGAAATTCTTTTTTTTTTACCACTTTGTGGCTGACAAGCACACGGCCCACATGATGGAAAGTAGTAATCGTGCCCTATGACTGTGTGCAACAGCAGGGGCGTCAAACTCGCGTGCACATCTGCCAGCTAAGATTAATGAAAAAAAAAAAGAGTTTGCCTTGGGCCTTAAGAGTTTCTTTGGGGACTTATAATCCTCCATCTTCTTTGACTATTGCTTCGTTTCTTTGGCAATGGTTCGCGTGGTGGTCATGCTAAACCGGACCGACTAAAATGTACGCCCTATCCAATCTCAAATGCCAGGGCGTAAGGTGACCCAATGAGACAATTGCTCGGTCTTAAGAGGGCTATGTCCAGCAGTGGACTAATATAGCCTGATGATGATGATGATGATGATGATGATGAAGAGGGCTCGTACCGCAGTGCCCCATCTTGCCCTGGTAAGCTGGTCTGCTTCTGCTAGGGTGACAAGCAGCTTTACCTGTCTCCCCCCACCTAGCACTCTAGGAGGATGGATGTCGTTCACAGGGGGCATGCTTTAACGAGCTCGGTGGACCAGCAGGGCTAACATGCGCGCGTCGTCAAATCTCGAATCGAGATGAGATATCATCTCGAGTCTTCTCGAGCGAAGTAACGCCGACACATTTTGTCGCGTCAAACTTTTTCAATTGTTGTCTATGGCATACACATTTTTTAAACATTTATCATGCTGTGGGATGGGATGCTAGGTATGCAAAAAAGAGAAAAAATTGTGCAAACAATTTTCGACCTTATTGACATGACATGCTATCGAATTTTTTTTCTTATATTCGTGATCAGCGTCATCAATTAATGCGAAAAGACACGTAACAAAGGAAATGTCATTAAGGTCGAAAATGGCTTGCAGTCGATGTTTTAGTCCAAAATGAACCGAGCACAAAAATGTTTACACGAGATAACTTCTCGTCGACCAAATGAAAGACGGTAGACAAAACATTTTAATTTAAAAAAGAGAAAAAATAGTGCAAACAATTTTCGACCTTATTGACATGACATGCCATCGAATTTTTTTTCTTATATTCGTGATCAGCGTCATCTATTAACGCGAAAAGACACGTAACAAAGGAAATGTCATTAAGGTCCAAAATTGCTTGCAGTCGCACAAAGGTACTAAATTTTGATCCAAAATGAACCGACCACAAGAAAAGTTTACTCGAGATAACTTCTCGTCGACCAAATGAAGGACGAGAGACAAAACATTTTAAATGTCAAAATTCGAGTAAATAAGGGCACGTATGTTACAATTTGCAGACACTAAGTAGAGATGATTTCTCGAAGTCGAGTTATGTCGACATCTGACAGATCGCCATGAAATTTGCCAAGTTACCAACAGTCGATATCGACATAAAACGGCAAAATGCCTCGAGATAGCTATCTCGTGGCGCGCATGTTAGCCCTTCATGCTACCAACAGTCGACATATCAACATAAAACGGCAAAATGCCTCGAGATAGCTACCTCGTGGCGCGCATGTTAGCCCTGCAGGAGTGTCCTGTCTCTCCCGGGTCCGCTCCGCCATTCCCTTCTCGGGCATTGCTTGCTCGCAGAAGGAGGCGGCGGCAGAGGTACTCAGGTGTACCTATACCTATCGCTCAGGAAACATATCTTGGAGCTAAAACGTGCTCTAAACGCGGTGTACACGTGTTCTTGGATGTGTTGAGGGCCAGGGCCTCGTTCGTCTCGCGCCTTAGGTCCCAAGATATGTCTACCTATACCAGTGTTTGCCTGCCTGTCGCAGCCCCGCTCCGCTCGCTGTACGCGCGGGTGGCGGCGCGCGGCGGCTACGAGGCGGTGTGCCGCCACAAGCTGTGGCGCGCCCTGGCGCACGAGCAGCCCGCCCGGACGCGCCGCCACTACGAGAGGTACGTACGGCGTGTGCCGGGGGTAAGTGTAAGGCCCCTGGTAGTACTCGGGGTACACTACATATTAGCATTTTTTTTTTCGATTTAGTGAAAAAAAACCTATTTTTTTGCATTAATTCTCCATCGTATTACTAAAGTTCAATGAAACGATAATTACATAAAAAAACATCACTACAAAAAAAACACGTGCTTTGGCGCCATTTGTTTTTTTCTGTAATGTTTTATTTTTTTTTGAAAATGGCGTTTCATTGATATTTCCTAATACGATAGAGAATAAATATTGCTAGTTAAACGGAAAAAAAATGTAAAAAAATTAAAAAAATGAAAAAATTCAATAAAAAAAAGTATCCATACTAATATTATAAATGCCAAAGTAACTCTGCCTGCCTGTCTGTCTGTCTGTATGTTACGCTTTCACGCCTAAACCATTGAACCGATTTTGATGAAATTTGTCATAGGGGTAGATTAGACCTCGAGAAAGGACATAGGCTTTGTTTGGTCGCGATAACCGACATCCACGCGGGCGGAGCCGCGGGCAAAAGCTAGTGCCAATATATAGTGTACCTGGAGTTCCCCTGACACCAGGTATACCAACGACATTTTGCAGAAAAACAATGTCAAAGGTATTCGAAACTGGTGATAAGCATGTAGGTATTACGACAAATTATGATAGTGGAAAAACCGAAATTTCAATGTGTTGGACTATAGAAACATTGTGATCTCTGTTAGGTAGAATGCTCTGCCCGAATCTGTGTTTCCGAATAACTACAACTTGGATATCTTCAAGATTAGGGCGAATATGTTACTTCTGAACAAGCATGCTCCACCTTACCAACGGGTGAAGTACTCTAACACGAGCCTATCAGCTATAAAAATCGCCCTAGCAATAACCTGACCCAGAAATAGGGAAAACCGTACCTACATATATATTTGTAATCTATTAACTTCCTGACCATTTAATGTAAGAGTATTTGTGTAGCCTCCTCTGTACGTGACCATCCATACAAATATTATAAATGGGAGAGTGTGTGTGTGTCTGTTTGTCCGTCTTTCACGCCTAAACCACTAAACCGATTTTTATAAAATTTAGTATAGCGATATATTAGACCTTGAGAAAGGACATAGGCTGTATTTAGTTGCGATAACTGATATCCACGCGGACGCAGCCGCAGCTAAAGCTAGTCTAATATAAAACAATATTCAAATTCCAGATTCCTCCTCCCATTCGAAAACTATGAACGACGCAACGGCATGTCATCCGTCTTTAAAATGAATGGGAAAATCGACATCGAACCCCAAACGATCGCTACAATAGACGTAACCGACTCTCCACTCCGAGAAGACGAACACGCAGACAAAATTCTCCGCACTCCTTCTCCAAAAATGGAGAAATACCATTCAGATAGCGAGATATTGAAAGAAGAACACACAACACCAAAAAATGCTGAAGAATTGAACAGAGAATTCTTAGATTCTTTACCAAAAGAAGAGAATAAGTTGAAGATATCTGTGAAGCCGGTGGAGAAGCTGATAGATCCGGGGAAATTGTTTGAGGAGAATATCGCTATGGACTTGAAGTGTGGGGAGAGAGCCAAGAGTGAGGATGTGAAGGATGGTGCTCAGAGGGTAGGCAGTGATGTGTGTCAGCTACCTAAGTTGGGTGAGTATTATATTCGACACTTTAGTAGTTCAAAGCGTAGATGAAATCCATTTTAGAATGGAATTCTGAATCTCGTTTTTCTAAGGACAGATGGTCAAATCTATCAATCTGTTTATACAAATTTCTTCTTTTTCATCCTAGCGTTAATTCCAGTCGCATCCCAAGCTTTTCAACTTGGAGTCTGGGGTTCAATTTTACCAGTCTTACTGCGGATTTGGCTAAACTTTAGGTTTTAGAACCAGTATTTTGTTTTTAAATCCTTGGTTTTCGTGTTCCAGTGGAGCCGCCCCGCTTACCCCCGCCACTCAACGGTCACGGAGGCGTGCCTGCAGGTGACCTGGTGAGTTGTACTAATTTACATACACACATACATTATAATCAATCAGTCCACCGCGTCATTTCATCCGATCCTCCACCTTCCGCATCTAATCCGTCTCTGTCACCTCTTCCAGGTCGTAAGTCTATCTGGCTAGTGGGCGTTCTACCCTCTGTTTGTCTACATATACAGACATACTTATAATCATAACTATTTTGAAGTGAAAACTTCTTTAGCGGCGTTGGATGGGTAAAAAGTGTTAAAATCGCGTCAGCATCACTTGACCTTTGAACCGTAACCTCCGATTGACGTCATACAACATTAGCTACAGATTGTTTATTTTGTTAGGTACGCTAAGAAGCTTCGTAGCTTAGCGGTAAGCGCTTCGACTGTAAGTCCTTATGGTTTCAGATAGTACCGTGTTCGAACCTGCAGGGCTAACATGCGCGCGTCGTCAACCATCTCGAATCTAGATGAGATATCATCTCGAGTCTTCTCGAGCGAAGTAACGTCGACATATTTTGTCGCGTCAAACTTTTTAAATTATTGTCTATGGCATACAATGCCCCCGATTTACAGTGATTATTGTAATGGCAAATAAAGCCACCTTTTCACGGTTCGATTTACGGTGATTGACTAAGAGCGTTTTCACACTCATCCGACTGCAAGTAATTTTCGACCTTAAGGACATTTTTTGAGTTACATGTCTTTTCGCTTTAATTGATGACGCTGGTCACGAATATAAGAAAAAAAAATCGATAGCATGTCATGTCAATAAGGTCGAAAATTGCTTGCAGTCGCTGTTTTAGTCTTTTTGTGATCCCTTATCGGGGCTATTATAATATGGCACCGCCATTTTCAGCACAAAGGTACTAAATTTTGATCCAAAATGAACCGAGCACAAGAAAAGAACGTTTCGACTAAATGAAAGACGGGAGACAAAACATTTTAAATGACAAAATTCGAGTAAATAAGGGCACGTATGTTATAATTTGCAGACACTAAGTAGAGATGATTTCACGAAGTGGAGTTTTATCGACATCTGCCAGATCCCCATGAAATTTGCCATGTTACCAACAGTGGATATCGACATACAACGGCAAAATGCCTCGAGATAGCTATCTCGTGGCGCGCATGTTAGCCCTGCTGGGCTTCTGACACTTTTTCTTTGTGTAATTTATTAATTTCTTCTGACAGAAAATTAGCAGAAAATTAGTGATAGGTTCTATGATTGGCGCTATATTATGGGTGTGGTATGGTATGGTGTGTTCTTTTATCTTTTTTTATGTATACAACGAAGAAAGAAAGAAAGAAAAAGTTTTCACTTCTGCCGGCACTCCCGGAGTGCAACCCGTTTTTTTTTATACCACTTCGTAATATAAAGGTATCGAAAGAACGGAGCATCGCGATTGGTTCACAGTAGGCAGCCAACCCACGGGACACACGGAAACAAATTGACTGGCGTGGCTAACGTGGCTTTGGTACACTCGACATCGGCGTGCGCCATTCATAATTTTTATCTACTCTGATACTATAATACAAAGATTATAAAATTGAAATCAGAACTCTTATGACAAACATTACGCACAGGCCAAAAAAAAGTTTTATTACGATACAGGTCTTGTATGGACACCTGTATCATAAAATAACTTTTTAATCATAACGATACACCTATACAATCCCCATCTGGACTGAACCTCTACCACAGAATAATTAATAGTACTAACGTACAGAAGAATCACTGCGCAAGAAGATTGAAATTAATTCCAGTCTTGCTTCGACGCAATACGGTGGAATTCAGCTTGCACAACATTAAGTACCTATAATTTTATTCAACTACAACTTGCGTCTCCTTCTATCGCGTACCTCTTATCTCTTCTTACGCTGTTAGGGTTGCCTTCTTGTGAAGATCTGAATATTTGATTAACAGACCAGTTATGTACCTATTACTATTTTTCTACTTATGTGAAAAATTACAACTTTCAAACACACCTACTAGGTAGGTATGTTTAAAAGTTGACATTTTTTATTTAGATGAAAAAAGTATTTTATTACAATGTCCGCATATTTTAACATAAGAAGATAAGCATACTACTACATTTAGTATTCTTTGCTACTACACTTTAGTGTATTTGCTAAATTGAACATTATCATTTAGGTGTTTAGTTACATGCGTATCAAATCTGGAATGCCGTACGACGCAAACACGAAACCGCTTAAACTAATCCGAGAGCCGACACCCAAAAATGATGTTGGTAAATTATTTCAATTTGCCCTTTCTAAATTCTCGCTTATTAAATTAAATTGACAGGTAAATGGAA
Source organism: Eilema caniola (assembly GCA_949126895.1). Taxonomy (NCBI): domain Eukaryota; kingdom Metazoa; phylum Arthropoda; class Insecta; order Lepidoptera; family Erebidae; genus Eilema; species Eilema caniola. The sequence continues at coordinate 639,893 of OX421485.1, forward strand.
AAATGTTAGGTATTTATCCCTTCTTTTACATGATTTGCACCCATCTACAGCACATAAGGCACCAGATGGCATCGTAGGTACGCGAACGAACGAACGGAGCGATTAAAATTAAACAGTGTGCGTGCGCTTCGCTTGCGAAAACCGCACTGAATTTTGGTCCGCAAACGGCCCGAGGCCGCTCGGCCGGGCGGTAGGTAATTATAGCGCGCAAGTATATGGAGTGAAGGAGGCCTGTCTCTACTTTAAAAAAAAACGGCCGATTCGGAAGAAAAAAAAAAAAGAAACGCGCATGCGCAATCGATGTTTGCGCCTTGGCTTGGCGTCAACTTTTTTTTACATTTATATTAAACAAAGTTTGGTTTTGTTTGTAAAATAAATTAGTTTATGTATTATAAGTATGAGAGTAGATAAAGTAGTGTATGACACTGTACATAACTAGGTCTTATAACACTCGTGTGATACTATAAAAAAACTCGCCTACGGCTCGTTTTTTTAAAACACACTCGTGTTATAAGAACCCTTATTATGCAACAGTATCATAAACTACTATATATTACATTTTACTTGACATTGGCGAATTGCTCTGTTGCAGAAGGCGGCGCGGCCGGCGGGCCGCAGCTCCCTGCGCGCCGTGCGCGTCAAGCCCAGCCTGGCGCGCCCCGCCGCGCACGGTGCGTACCCACACTCATCCAATCACTCACACACTCATCCAATCACTCACACACTCATCCAATCACTCACACACTCATCCAATCACTCACACACTCATCCAATCACTCACACACTCATCCAATCACTCACACACTCATCCAATCACTCACACACTCATCCAATCACTCACATACTACTATATCACATGCAGAAAATAGTGCCGTTTACACGTACAGTTTTGACCCGCGTCCCAATCCGCCGGTTCGATCTATCCGTTTGAACTGCGGATCGAACTGTGGTGATATATTGCGACTAAACTATGACCACAGTTTTGGAAGGGCAGAACTTTCACATTCCTGTGTTGTTTAAAATGGAATCCCATGTAGCGTTGGCTGGGTTCATAGTCGATTTGGACAGCACCAGAAGACATCGTGGGAAAAGAAATGTAGGCGAAGTATGGACACATACCAGTCACAAATTTATGGACTGTATAATGGCCTCCACACCGCGTGGTGATATTTCGTGAAAATATCTTTTATACCTACTTGAGCGCGGATTAAACTGTGACGATACATGCGCGCGCCAACCATCAAATCGAACTGTCGTTCCGGGCACGTCGCTAACATTACACATTCGTTCCAAACTGACAGTTTTGGACTGGCGCGTGGTAAACCCTTCATTCGAATACTCTGCGTGTAAACGCAGTTAATGGACTCGGAGACATCCAGTGCTACTGGAACGAACGTAAAGAAGATAATGATTATGACCTTCACACATAGAAACTCACACACACACATGCACTCATCGTGTACACAATTAAATAAATACAATTATCGTAGTACATTTTTATGTGCTTCAACAAAGCACATGAAATAGCATATCTTTAATATTTTTTCCGTGTGTCCCCAGCGCCGTCCCCGCTGCGGCCGCACTCCGCCCCCTCGTCCCCGCCGTCGGCGCCCCCCCCGCTGTGCCCCCCAGGGCCCGTCACCAACTTCGGCATCCACCACCCGCCGCCGCAGCCCCACAGCGATGATGACATCGTCGAGGTAACCTTCCAAACCTATTATTACTCGTTCCATATATCTTGGATCTAAATCGCGATATAGGTATAAAAAACCCTAGCGCTAAATGTAAGAAGCAGTGGGCTGGTATCTAAATCGAACAGAGTCAAATCCTGGCCGTTAAACATGAGAACTTTAGTTTAGCAAGAGAGCCAACAATAAATTGTGTAGGTAACACAAAACAATAAAAAACAAAGTATACAAAAAATTACTATAAATAATTCAGGTCACCAGTATTCATAAAAAATGCTTTCCTTTTCGTAATTTGATTAATTTTTTTATGATCTTCCACAGGTTCCCTATAAACCAAAAACTCCAGAGATCATCGATTTAGACGAATACCCTGAAAGTCCTCAAGCAGTCAAGAAGAAAAAGCTGGACATCCTCAAGGAACGAGGCCTCGAAGTCACCGCCCTACCCCCCTGGAACCCTATGCCTCCTATGATAAACACTCCCATGATCCTTAACCCAGCCATGCAGCACCAAATCATGACCCAGGCACAAATATTCCAAATGTACAACATTATACCACCAAATTATGCTAATGGAATACAACCTCCTAAGGTAGTCCAAGGATCCTCGATCTTTGGAACTGCAGGACCTGAAAAAACTGTATATGGCAACCCGAAAGACCCTTTTATGCCTCCCCCCCACATCTTACATGGAGCTCCGGTGAAACCCTTGAGAAATATACCCCTAACTAATGCTACCCCTCAAGACATTCTTGACTTGACTTGCAAATCTGCTAGTCCACCGTTAGTGCAGAAACCAGCTGTAGAAATTTTGAGGGTATCCTGCCCATCCCCGAAGCTCGCAGCTCAGAATTTATCCAAAAACTATACCCTAGTAGACGGCAAAGCGGTCGTAGGATCCAACCAATTAGAAATTACTTTAGTCAACAAAGCGCACAGTCCTAACAAATCAGGACTACGCCCCCCTCAAAAGAGATCCTCAAACGGGAAATTCATGTCCACGAAAACGCCCACACCTCCCAAAGAACACCCTAAATTCCCCAGCCCATCCCAACCTACAAATATTCAGAAAAAACCTGCGATTAATATTCCTAATTACCAAATTCGGGAGGAGACCTCACCTACAGGGTCTACTCAGAAACCAAATCACCCCTTACTGTATAAAAATCAACCCTTAGCCCAAATAATGGATTTACAAAAGGGTGGAGGTCCTATGTCGTCATTCATTGACCCTTACACAGTGGCCCTATACAGTAGTCTAGCTGGCCAGATGGACCAGCGCCAACTGGCGATGTATAGGGACCTAATGGCGAACCAAATAAGGGGGTACCCTGGACTCTTAAATTTGGGGGTGTCAAATACGCCTACAACGAAAAATTAGGTATCTAGTCTGTAAAGTTGGTCCAAAGGTCAGTTGATAAAGAAATCTGCTATAAGACGCTAGTATTTCTAACATTGTGTAAACTGCCAATGGTAGGTTTACTCGTAAGGGGTAGGAAAATGTATATTATGTTAAAAGTAAATATTCTTTATTCAATTTTGAGCAAATTAATTTATTTTTCAAAACAGAAATACGGTTTAACTTCTTAGTGAGCTGTACTTAGTTAAACTACATGGAAATTTTGATTAAAATAAAATTTATAATTTTCATTCATATTTTAATCTCATCATTGACTCTGGAAGCAGCAAATTTAGATGGTAAAATGAAAGTAGGTATAATAATATCTCTGCCTATCCCTTTAGGATTAAACCTCTGTGATTATATAATAAAAAATAAGCATCCAATGATATTTTCTAAGCTAGGTTAGATTAAACTCAATTATTACAAGTTCTTCAAGTTTTGTGTGCAAGATTTGTTTATCAACTGCTTCCGGACAAATTATATTTTTTGTGATAGCGTAAACATTAATTTATATGTGGCTTATGAGTCCTTGGTACGACCGTTCGGTCGAATTCCCACCGGAAGTGTACCGAGCATTGCATCGACCGAATGGCATTCGAAGAAATTCGTAAAGGAAATTTGTGTGATGTGATTTCTTCGAGCCATGTAGTCTTGTATGAACGTGGATAGGCATTGGTAGAAAAACGGATAGTATTTCTGACCTTCGGCTTTTGATTTACCGCATCGGAAAGAAAAATAAAAGTTTTGCTAAAATCGGATTGCTTCGTCAATGCGTCGTATGTCTACTTGCTTTCTTTTTATTAAAAAACCAAAGTTATAGTTTCAATATCTTAAGAATACACGGTTTTATTTACTCTGTAAAGGTACCAAACTATTTGTCCGATGTGCGACAGAGAGAACGCTCTACAAATAAAAGAAAGCTGATTTTAAACAGACTTTCCGATGTGTCAAATTCGGGAACTATACTGTCAAAACGATGCTTGTATTTCAGTGTAAAGGTGCAATAGTTGTCTAAGAGACTCGCAAGTCACACTTTGATCTCTTGGGGATGTTTTTTTTTATTTTATAGAGAAAAAATATGGGAACAATTAATTCCTTGTTTCTATTTGATTATTAAAGAAAAAAAAAATTGTTTGTATATACTAGAAGTAATTTGTCTATAATTTTATGCTGTTTTTTCAAGTGTGTAGCTGTGTTGGTTACACGTATTATTTAATTGTAGGTAGGTTTTAACAGAATTAACCAAATGTGCACTAGCATAGCCAGATTTAGTCAATTATCTGAGTATTATACAAGTTTTTAAACTACAGTTGCAATTCAAATATATTAAGCTATAAAAAGACCATTAAAGTTATAAAACACGTACATTTTGATGAAAGTGGTGAGTAGAAATTGCGTATGAATAGAATTTGGGTTGAATAAAAACCACTTGTTAACCCTGGAGGTGAGTAGAAATTGTGTTTAATAGATTGGTGAAAAGAATACGAAGGGTATGAAATATAGGGGAAATAAAAACTGGGATGAAATTAAAAAAATTAAGAAAAAAAATGGTTGTTTTTTATAAGGTAGACGAAAGAAATTATTTTTGATTTTTTAATTTATGAATTAAAAGAAGCACATTATGTTTTAAGTTCCTTTGATGTAAAATACGTGTAGTCGACTGCACATTAATTGATAACACAGGTCAACACAGTTTTAAGCCTGAGTTCTGTAACCTCTGATTTTGACAAGGGTGTGTACCCTCACAAATTTCGTGACGTCACATTTCAAAATCTATTACAATCTGTATGTATAAAGAGGAACTTTAAACTATTACTTTACGAGGACCTCAAAAACATGTGAAACATACACTGCAGCTTATGCTGATAAAGAAAAAACAAATTGTACATGAAGTAAAATGACGAGAAAGAAAGCGACACTTGAGAATTGTTTTTCCAAAATTCCTTCGTTGGTCGCAAAATATGTGACGTCACATGGGGGAAGGGGGAGTCTCACAATGTGCTCAGTTGTGACAAGGACGGGGGGGGGGGGAGGGACAACCAATTATGAACTTCATGTGACGTAATTTATGGATGACCCCTAATCAGAAAATGTACAACAGGCTCAAAACTAAGTATTTTTTTTGTTGACCTGTGTAATTCATCAGAAACGGTCTAGCATTTTATGAGAATTTTTGAACCAACATGGCCACACATTACGTTATGTAATTTAAATATTTGTGTTATTTTAGCCGAATTTGTAGTTTAATTCTTGAAATTAAATGTTTCACTGATGTCAGGACTACGGTGTTGCCATCCTACTAATTACACCTAAACACACCACCAGTTGCTAGTGGAAAAAATTGAAATTTTGTTGTTCTTTACTAGGAACACAGAATATAGGCCTGATGTTTAGCTAGACATGTTTAAAACAGCTTTGGAATCAATGGCGGTGATTTGTTGATAGCTTAATTATAACTTGATTTGACATACATACATATACAGTACCCATGTTTTGATTTACACTTATGAAAGAGGAATAAGAAGTATTAAAGAATATTTTTTTTCAAGTGGTTAGCGGCCAACCTTTGTCAGAGTTTTTCAGGTCGTCCACATAGGCCTCCGTCAGGACCTAACGACTGTTGACAGCCGGGACCGACTGTTAACGTGCCCTCCGAAGCACAGAAGCGCTCAGATGTAACATTACTAAACGGTCACCCATCCCAATGGTAAGTATGTTCATGTACATTCTAGAACTCATGTAAGTTTGGGTCTAGATTACGCTGGGTTGTAGAATATTTATTTACTCTTTTTTACCCAAATTACTTCAATGTATCATGGCGCTGTCATATGTAAAAGAATATATTTTACTTATTTATTTATAAATAAATCTCATAATTCACTTTTTAAGGGTAAAAACGGAACACTTTTACACAGACTTCGCTGTCCGTATGCCTGTCTAAACACCGCCATACGGTACCAATCTACTACTTACTACCACCATATTTAATTGCTCTGTCTCGTATACACTCTTGTCACAACATGCTGTAAGTTTTCGTGTTCTGAGCGAGAAAGAGGACGAGCTATACACCCTATATAGTTCCATTTCTTTCTCGCCTAAATACGACGCTTACAGCACTTTATAGTACCACTGCTAATACCAATTTTATACACAATCCGGACAGGTAAACCTGCGTCAAAGCTTCTTCTATTATTCTGCAGGTGTACCGGCTTGTACCGACTTGACTTAGGCTCCCATATACCCTTAGGGTCAATCCTCACTAACAGAGCAGCGGCTGGCTTTTTTGAGGCAACATAATATAAATCATTTTGAATCTTATCTACGGGAGAAAAAGACCATAGTCATATATATGTAGAATATACTGCTCCCGGGCAGTTTTGCCGTGGTCCATATGGAACTTGTGAAACGCGTTTCGTCGATCCCTGCGGTCGACATCATAGTCATAGCACGGCGAGATGTCGACGGCGACCCTTCTCGCAATCATTTCTGGTATTGTTCTTTTCATATACTTAGGACATTAAAAGTTGCATAATTGTGCTCAATAGGTACACGTTTCTTAGATATATTTTAAAATATCACGGAGTGTTAATCCACCAAGTATACATTATTACAAAAAAAGGTATTTTATATATCGCGATTTAGGCGTGGTTTATACAGAAGAGACGTGGCGTGGACGTTTGATGTGGCGAACAATTGAAGTAGCACAAAATAAACCAGCCATCGCATTTACGCGTTACGTCATTGAAGTCTAAGGTTTATTTTGTGTTAATTAAATTGTCTGCTGCCGCCATACGCCCCCGCCACGTCTCTTTTGTATAAACCTCTCTTAAGCTCCAAGATATATGGAACGAGCTTGAACGGGATCGACCCTTAAACTCTATATAGTCGAAATATATCACTACTGTTATAATTCACAATTTGTTAATAAATAGCTTATTTATACACAATTACCCCACCTTCTTCATCCTTCTGAGGGAAGGTGGGGGCCCCCGCCGTTGTTCCAAGGCTGTGTTGATTGTATAAATGTTTCCTAGGCTAATTTTCTAATCTGCAATGTGTATATATACTCGTAATGTTGCGTTAAAGTCGCGCACTGTGTTGCAGGCGCACAAATAAAGATATTAAAATTATATGGCGTTTTATTTTGAATGTAATCACTGTAATCAGCATCACTACTTTCAAAATGATCTTAGTACCAGGGTTTTGTATCTAATCCTAACTTTTTTATTGAGACCAAATATCAGACATTAAGACCATTTATCGTTACTAAGAAAATCTTTTTAGTTATACTCTAAAATGAATAAATAGCACTAGTAGACTCATTTAAAGAAATAAAAAAGTTAAAACGCTTATTGCTAACTTAGAATCATATAAATTATTTCAGAACTTAAACACATGATAATGTAAGCATGTAAGCATATAAAACTCGTTGATAATGTAATAAACAAAAATTTCGTGGCAATCGTGCTATTTATTTATTTATGATACTGTTGCATAATAAGGGTTTTAGTATCAGAGTAGATAAACTACTATTTGGTGCCATCTAGCGGCATAGTGCATTATGACTGTAACTTTTACAATTACTGCAGAATCTGGCAGAATCAATATATTTATAGTTTTATTCAGTTATACTCAATATTGTGTTTACTTACTTACTTACTTCCAGCGGGGGACGCCGCAGACCGGACGGGTGATCTGCCCTTTTTATGGGGGCCATTTCACCCAATTCCCCTATTCCTCCTGTTTGGAGGCCAAGAAGTGTCCGGCAATCACGGCGTTCCGTCGAACCTACCTGTCTCTTTGCAGAATCTTACGATCTGTTCCACCTTCAGATCCTCGAGGTCTTGTTCTTCTAGGGTGTCCGTCCCCATGTTTTCCCATCTTATCATTGAGTACATGGGGCATTTGGCCAGCAGGTGGAGGCTGGTTTCCTCCTCCTCCATGCACTCTGGGCATTTGGGGTCAGTTTTCACCCCTATAAGTGTCAGGTGCCTATTTAGTCGGCAGAGTCCCGTTATCACTTCTACGACCAGCCTCATGTTTCCTCGGGAGAGTTTTAACAGTCGGCTTGTTTTTTTTTTGTCAATGCTTTTGATGAAGATCTTCGACTGTATCATGACTGGCGAGGACTTCCATCTCCGATTGGCTTCGGCCTCTATGCTTCGGCTGATGACTCCCTTTGTTATTTTATGGGCAATGGGTAGTCTGGGCTCAGGGCCCACTTGATCTACATCAGCTCCTTTTCTCGCCAGTTCGTCCGCCGTCTCATTGCCCATGTTGCCCTCATGTCCGGGCACCCAGGCAAGTGTTACGTCGAGTTTCCTGGACAGTCTTTCAATGGTTTTCTTGCATTCCTTGACGAGCGCAGTTGTCGTCTCTGCTTTTTCTAGTGCCCTTAGTGCCGCCTGGCTGTCGCTGTAAATGGTTACCTTGCCTGTGTCTCTCAGGCAGTCCACCATTTCCGCGCATTCCATAATGGCATAAATTTCCGTTTGGAAGACACTCGCATATTTGCCTAAAGGTATTGTTTTATTTATTTCTGTTCCGTTTTCGCGCCTGATATGTACGCCGGAGCCAGAAAGCTTGGTAGATTCTTTTCTAGAGCCATCTATGAAGCAGATGATGCCTTCTGCATTCATCATCCAGTTTTCTCTTGATCCTATGTGTATTTTATATTTCTTATCAAAAGTCCTCTCCTTCTTGATCAGGTCGTTGTTTGACAGGACCATTGATAGTCTTTCTTCGTAGCCTTGACTGATTCTGGCATGGCCCTCATCAAATGTGTTGGCTGTCCACTGACCAGTGCTTCTCAGTTTGAACCATTGTTCTGTTGCTTTCCTTTTTATTTCAAGGTCTATAGGATTTAGGCCCAGTATGATTTCCAGTGCGGCTGTGGGAGTAGTCCTCATCGCGCCAGTGGTCATAAGAGCTGCCAGTCTTTGGACTTTGTTTAATTCCTGTTTGTTTCTTCCAGCTTGGGCTTTGTGCCACCACACTAGAGCTCCGTGTAATATTCTTGGCAATATAATTGCTTTGTATATCCACATCACTATGGATGGTTTCATCCCCCAGCTTCTGCCTACCGCTCTTTTGCATTGCATCATGGCCATTTTTACCTTTGAGCATGCTTGGCTTATGTGTGTCTTATAGGTCAGTTTACTGTCCAGTATTACTCCTAGATATTTGACCTCCTTCACCACTTCAAGGTCCTGATTATCTATTCTGATTGGTTCAGTCTGTCCTATTTTTCTCTTGTTGGTGAATAGGACCAGTTTGGTTTTGTCAGGGTTTAGGTTTAAGCCTTTACCCCTGCACCATTCTAGTGCTTCTTTTAGCCCCCTGTTCATGATGTTACACATGACACCGAGTACTTTTCCTGTGATTAGGAGCACACCGTCGTCAGAGTACACCTGTGTGTAGATGTGCCTCCTATTAATCTTGTCAACTAGTTCATCTATTAGCAGGCACCATAGTAGTGGCGATAGAGAACCTCCTTGCGGAAAACCTCTTTTTGCTATCACCGTACGTGTTGTTCCTGCTATCTCTGCTTGTATCAGTCGGTGTCTCAGCATGTTTTTCACCCATCCTGATATGTCTTTGTTTATTCCTTCCCGATTCAGGGTCTCCTCAATTGAGTCTGGAGTCGCTCTGTCGAATGCGCCCTCGACGTCAAAGAAGCATCCCAGTGCGTATTCTTTGTTGCTCAGCGATCTCTGCACTCTATTGGCCAGATTGTGTAGGGCTGTCTCAATTGATTTTCCCTCCATGTACGCATGCTGGTTTCTGTGCAGTGGAGATCCGCTCATGGCCACTTGTTCTTTAATCAGTCTGTCTAGTATCTTTTCAAGGGTCTTTAGTAAGAACGAGGAGAGGCTTATACACCTGAAGGATTTGGCTTCTTGGTATGTGGCCCTTCCTGGTTTTGGTATGAACACCGCTCTTACTTCCAATATTGTGTTTAGTGTATGTTTTGTTTTTGATAAGTTAATTTTAATACTAAAATAAGAAAAGTTTGCCAAAACAATGTCAATGCCATCTAGGTATAACTCAACTAAAAAGCTGCATTCCTGCTTTTCGAAGTTACGAGTGTAACCATTTTTTTTTTCTGATTGTGCACCTGTATAAGAATTATATTATACTAGCTTTTGCCTGCGGCTCCGCCCGCGTGGATGTCGGTTATCGCTTAGTGTTGAGCTCTAATCCATCTCTATACCAATTTCATTAGGATATCTTCAAAATTGACAATATCGTTTTAGTGGTTTAGGCGTGAAAGCTTAACATACATACAGACAGACAGACAGTTACTTTCGCATTTATAATATTAGTATGGATTATTGCTGACTATATAATCCTGATACAATATTACAATCCCGGTGGAGTACAATGGGCTACCCCATCTCTTCCTTGTTGTAGAAGGCAACTAATGGGTAGGGCTTTTTTCCATCTGACAGGAAACATACAGCAGTATGGCAAACCGCTTAATAGCGATAGGGTTGTTTGACCATGGAACCGAAAATCCCAATTGGCGAGCGGCAATATAGGTATGTGTGTACATTTTACTTGTAGGATCATTATACTGATCTAATCCCTACAGCCCACAGGCAGCTATTTGAAGACTCAGGCCTGTTACCCTAGCAGAAGAATTCGCGCAAGATGCGGACACTGGTTACCAAACTCAAGGACTTAGGTGCAGACAAGCACACGACCCACCTGATGGAAAGTGGTTACCGTTGCCTATGAACGTGTGCAACACCATGGGAGTCACACTCGTGCTGCCGACCCTGTAAACACAGAGAGTTTCTGTGCCGTCAGTGTAGAAGACAAAGCAGGAATAGCCTTTGGTCTTTTTACTGACGGCACCAAAAACTGTCCAGTGAGCTCTGGCTACTCTACTCACCGCCGAGACCACAACACGGGGTTATTATGGCCGCGGTATTCTGTAGGTAGTAGGGCGGAGGTACTTCCCCAGTCGGACTGCGCAATTGGTACCTCCTACCATTTGATAATAATGGCCTAAGATTAGTGGGGATGCGAAGATAATGCCTTATTGGGTTAACTTCACATTGGTCTTCCGAGACTCGAGACGGCGTGCGTTGTTAGTCGGGCCCACCCTGTTGGCCGGTAGGAAGGAATTCATTACTAATGAAACACTACACTATTCTCAAATACTTAACATTAATTTAATTAAACTTATGCTATATACAGTGGTGTTGGCGCACATTGGGCTCGCCCTATGTCCAGCAGTGTTCAGGCGAGGTCGGGCGCCCACAGCTTGAAGGTGCGATCATATGAACACGTCGCGATGTACTTGCTGTCGTACGATATGTCTGCACTCATCACCTGGGAAGTGAAATGGTACTTTATAATATAGGTATACTATACTACATTTCGTCAGGTAAATAACACATATTACAACAAAAACAAAAAAAACTAGACCAACTGACTGACTAGTGGTTCAATATCGGTCTTTAAAATAAGTTTCTAAACAAAAAAAGATTAAACTGGTTCAGGTTCAGAATGTCCAATTCTCAAAATGTCATACGGTTGCAAAATGTCCAATGCCCATATTGTCCAATTCCTAAAATGTCTAATTCCCTGAATGTCCAGTTCCTAAAATGTAAGTCTCAAAATGTCCAGCTTGTTAAATTGTTAAATACCACAAAACTCAATATTTTCTTCAAACTTAGGTGGCAGCACACGGCTCACCTGATGGAAAAAGGGTCGACAGAGCCTCGGCTCATGGGGCTCCTATTTCTGGGTAGTTTAAAAAAATAACCACGAAGGCTAAGGCGGCAGCGAAGCGAAGTTGAGCTCCCGCCTTAGCCTTTTAACCTAACCTATCCGAGTCGGGGTACTCAGATTTAACAACCTGGACATTTTGAGACTTGGACATTTTAGGAACTGGACATTCAGAGAATTGGACATTTTTGGAATTGAACGATATGGGAATTGGACATTTTGAAACCGCTTGACATTTTGAGAATTGGACATTTTAAACCTGAATGAAGAAACTTAGTTTTTAAATAGAACTAAAACGGCACAATAAGATTGTTTATTAGTGTTTAAATGACTGACAGTGTCGTAATTGTATGTTCAGTGCCTCAAGCACAAATAATTCGAATTCGTAACGTAAACATATCGACAGAATGGAGCATCGCGATTGGTTCGCAGTAGGCAGGCGGCCAATCTCTGCTTCGTTCTTTGGATATGTTTACTTAGAGCACAGTAGAAGCTGCGCTTTCAGTATTGACCCTAAGCCGTCGGTCCCAGTTGCCATACGAACATCTATGGCAGTCGTTACGGGTAGATGGGGCTTCAAAAAGTGAAACTTATGGATTGTGGAGGTCAGATGGTAGTCGCTTCATAGAAATATCGAAGTTTAGCTGCGTCGTAAATATATTGTAAAAGCGCAACCCAAATTAGTCAGTGAAGGCCTATGATTGTAGCACTTTACTGCTCCCTGACACCAGTGACTGTCTTGCTGTCATGCTCCGGGTCAGAGAACTTATAGATAAGTTGTATATCCGACATCACTTCGTTCTGAAACTTGTTTCGGTTTTTCCCCACTGTGAAATCTTGAAGATGAAACGCTGTTCTCAAACGCTGTTCTCAATATATGATGTTTGTATATAAAAAGTGTGGCGCGATGCAGAGGCGCGTCATTCAACTAATCATAGATTACATTATACCTAACAAGGACTCCAGTCATTGGTCGATCAGTTCTTGTATTGGTGTTCGTATGTTCAAGAAGTTTGCCGGCAGTTTTACCTTATTGTCGTGGCCCGAGAGCGTGCGGAGCGGGTGCCAGGCGGGGTTGGACCACAGCTTGGCGGTCTTGTCGTACGAGGAGGTCAGAAGGAAGTGTCCGTGGGTCTTCTGGAAACGTATGTCTAAAACGGACATAATATACTAGAAATGCGAATGCGGATTAGGTGGAACTGGTAACCGCGATCTTTCCTTTACAAGGAAACCCATATTACAATTAGTTTTAATACATATAAAAAGATTTAATAAAGTAGGCAGATATTAGATTTTTAAACGACCGCCATGTTGGCGCGCTTGTTGTGACGTCAATGTATATAACAACAAACAACTACATGATGTCATGGATAGCTGCAAAAGTGTTTCAGATTGTTAACTACTAATATTTTGTGATTTACTTCAATTAAATAATGCAACAGGACAATTATTCAGCACTAGACACTAGACGACACGAGCTAATATTTTTTTTCATGATATGTGACGTCAGTGTCCGCTTCGAGTCGGAATGCTACTGGTCGGCACTTCCTACCAATAGCGTTACGTTGTAACTAATTTAAATTTCCCTCTCAACTGTTGCACTGTGTCGGTCGGTACGTCGCAGTACTGACCGCTGAGCAGATGCGTGTGCGCCGGCACGGTGTAGAGCGCGGCGCGGCGGCGCAGGTCCCACAGCTTGGCGGCGTGGTCGGCGGCGGCCGTGGCCAGCGCGTGGCCGGCGGGGGCCCAGTCGGCGCCCAGCACGCCGCCCAGGTGCCCCGACAGGAACATCACGCAGCGCCCCGTGCGCAGGTCCCACACGCGCCCGAACGCGTCCATGCCGCTGGAGAAGGGCTGGGTGTCATGAAGTGTCTCACATGCGCAATCCGATGGGGTCACGCCCAAAACCGTCAAAATCTTTTAAAAAGTATTTTTCTGAAGAAATTACCCCACCCAAGCTTCTATCTACGACCAGTGACCCTTCCCCAAAATTTCAAAGTGCGCCTGCGCCTCGTGTTTCACAGAAATTGAATGAAAATGTTACCCCTTGTTTTTTAACCAAGGTTTAAAACATGTGTTTAATAGGGTTGCCAGGTCGCCAAATCTAAGAGTCGGACACACCAGCCAGTTTGACCCGACAATTGGGGAAAAAGGTCGGACACCCTACATTATTGAGAATTTTATGCCCAGTATCAGTGGTTACGACAAAATTAAGGTATTTTACAAGCTCTTTAATAATATTTGTATATCAATCATGGGCGTAGACAGGGTAATAGGGGAGGGGACAGCCCCCATGAAAACCTGCCAGAAAATGTATGACTCGCACTAATCATGAATTAAAGCAAGTATAAACGTTTAAACGGGGCTTTGTTCGCTAACTTAGTTTACGGAAAACACCCAAAAATTCCAAAATATTTAATTCCGACTTTCAATATCCCGATTTTTAAAATTCTGCATATTATATCTAAGCAACAAAACTTCGAGTATTTATTATATTATAAACACGATAGTTATTTATTCTAAAGTCATAAATACGTATGTGCATTATTCCGAATTTCAAGTCTCCGAAAACACATTGCTCAAATTGAAAATTTGTATAAAAAATTATTGAATAGGTAGATCATCAAAGCAGTAATTTTTCGAGTATAAAAGAAATTGGTCACTTATAGTGTATTGATTATTATTAGTAAATAGCCAAAAGTACATTTTATTAATTCAAAAAATGTTTCATTTATTCAGGTTTAATAGAAATAGATACTTTTGTCCACAGACTTAGATACATTACATCTTTTTTTTTACAACTAAGGTGGCAGACAAGCACTCGGCCCACCTGATGAAAAGTGATCACTATGGCCTATGGACGTGTGCAACACCAGGGGAGTCACACTCGTGCTGCCGACCCTGTAACACAGAGAGTTTATGTGCCATCACGGTAGAAGAGAAAGCAGGTCTCCCCACTGACAGCACAAAAACTCTCCAGTGAGCTCTGGCTACCCTACTCACCGCCGGGAACACAACACGAGGTTATTATGGCCGCGGTATTCTGTAGGTACTTCCCCAGTCGGACTGCTCAATTGGACGGAAATACCGCCGTAGGTAAAGTAAGAAAATTTTACTGTACTTCGAAATTACAGACCCTAAATCACGCTATGAAAGTTTTGCACATTTCATACATCAACAATTGAACCAATGTGATCAAACATAATTAGTAGGCACCCAAAGTACTCAAAGGATTATCCAACCCCAATTTTAGGTGTATAGGTAACTTAATATAAATAATCTCGATGTGTCTTTCTACATAAACACATATTAGACAAATAAACTTCTGCTTTTTTATACAACTGAGGTGGCAGACCAGCACACGACCCACCCGATGGAAAGTGGGTACCATGGCCTATGGACGTGTGTAACACCAGAGGTGTCATACTCGCGCTGCCATACGTGAATGTGTGCAACACTCTTGCTACTTAAACAGTTAGCTCGATTTCGAATTTAAATTGCTTTTTATTTCTAAAGTGAGTTTTTTAAATAACAAATATGAAAAAAGACCTATTGTCTACACAGGCGGTGAGTACTCACCCGGTGACGGCGAGCGAGCCGTCTCCCTGGAACGCCACGCAGTACACCGGCTTGGCGTGCCCTTCCTGGTGAAGCACCTCCGTAGCTAAAACAGTACAACACGAGTTATTTCTCGAAGAACCGTCTCACGCCTTCTAGAGAAATGACAATTTGCCTCCCACCGTCGCCCTAAGACGGTAGTATAGGAGAATTTGGATAGCTTCAGGTGTGGCTCGGTGGCTCAGTGGTCAGAGCATTCCCCCTGTAAGGGAAAGATCGTGGGTTCGAGTCCCACCTGGGCATTCACTTTTTCCTATCTTAATCAATTTGGTATTTGACTGATTAGTCAAATTGGTTACATTTTACTTAACTTACTTAAAATAAAAAATATTTTGTAGTCGAACCATTTACTATTGAAGGTTGGGTGGATGATTAATAGTAGTTTATGATACTGTTGCCTAATAAGGGTTCTTATCACACGAGTGTTATAAGACCAAGTTATGTACAGTGTCATACATTACTTTATCTACTCTCATACTATAATACATAAACGAGTTTTGATTTCAATTTTATAATCTTTGTATTATAGTACCAGAGTAGATAAAAATATATAACAACGATAAAATAACAACGGACGCAACTGTTATCACTCTTTAACCATTCTTAATTTAATAAGTTCAACTAAATATTTTTTTAAAACAACAATATAATATCCAATTGGTTGGCCGGTATTGTACAAAACACTAA
The DNA here is from genome assembly GCA_949126895.1 of Eilema caniola. Lineage (NCBI taxonomy): Eukaryota > Metazoa > Arthropoda > Insecta > Lepidoptera > Erebidae > Eilema > Eilema caniola. The sequence continues at coordinate 656,026 of OX421485.1, forward strand.
TGAATGTGTGAGATTGACACATATTTTGACATTTAAGACAGTCGTAGACGTATGTCACACACCCATACACGGATCAATCTATTTAATTCTACAAAAGTATTGCCACTTGTCTAGAGAGGCAGGCTCGTCACTTCATGTCACTGTGTTTTATTATTTATTATTTATATTATCTTAATTTTAATCCCGTAACTGCTTCCTATAGGTTGGAATGAGAGGTAAGATGGTGCGCACAATGGCCCAATCAAGAGGCTAAGTGCCGAACAGCCCAGGTAAACTAAACTATGATAAATACTGACGTTTGACCGCGTGAACGCTCTTTCTATCCGAGAAATCATTTATAGTTTCGGATGTGGCCATCCACGCCCATTTGGATAAACGCGAGACAAATAACACACACACACTGCAAAAAATTACATTAGGTTTTAGACTTTACTGCTATGTTATTAAAGTTTAAAATTAAATGACATCTTGTAAAGTGAAAGCTAAAATGTAATGAATTCTTTTTCATTTCATTTTGTACTCTTAGTCTATATTAATAAAGTTTAAATGGCATTTTTTGCAGTGGTTGACAATGAGTAGCATCGGTGTTCTGGTGAAATATTATCAAGCGGTCACCCCTCCAAAGCGCAACCACGACTTGATAGCTTAACTTACTGCTCATCTATAGAACAGTGAGTCCTACTGTTGTAATAATTATAATGACAACATGGTTATCTACGAAAAAAACGTTAGTTTTCTGCCGAGAGATCCCTTATAGTTTCGAATTCGGTCAACCACGCCCATTTGTATAAATGCGAGAGCCTCCGTGGCGTAGCGGCCGCTACGCAGAAGGCGCGGATTCGATCCCCGCCCTGTGCAAATATTTGTATGCATGAATATGGATATTTGCATTGGTCCGGTCGTGCCTCGGAGAGCACGTTAAGCCGTCGGTCCCGGTTGTCATACAAACATCTATGGCAGTCGTTACGGGTAGTTGGAGCCCTCAAAAATCCAACTACTGGTCTAACTGCAATGCTTCGATATCGTCTTTGGGTTGTGGAGGTCAGATGGCAGTCGCTTCACGGAAAATATCTAAGTTCAGCCAAATCTGCAGTTAGACTGGTAAAAAGCGGACCCCAGACTCCAAGTTGAAAAGCTTCGGATGCGACTGGTATTAACGCTGGGATAAAGAAGGATATAATAACACAAGATTTTCTTATAATATAGAATATAATGTAGGTGATCAGTATACCTGTCTCCAGGTCCCAGAGCCGCCAGGAGTGGTCGAACACGGTGGTGGCCAGGAACCTGCCCGACGGGTGGAACTCCACGCGCGCCACGCGGGACGGACCGTGGCCTTCTAGGGACGCCAGGGGAGACTCGCTGGAGGGAGAGTGTTTTATTTATTTAAATAGATTAATAATGGAAAAAGTGATCCATTCAGGCGGGTTTTGAACCCGGGACCATTTCCTTACAACGGAAATGCACCCACAGGAATATATTAGAGTAGAATGGCTATGTGAGCAGAAAACGTGTGGCAACTTATTAATCAATTCCGATCGTATGAGACAGTAACTTTCCAACGCTTACTCGCTACTGTTAACACTAGTTTGGTAAAAAAAACCCGTAGATGTGCCACATTGTGCTATTTCCAACTGGAGAAATAAATTAGAAAAATAAAGGTATTTCTTATGTATATATGCCTGACATGCAGGTGAACACTGCGTATGGCCGTTCTATCATGCTCCGATCATTAAGCTGCCCAGCCTAGCCTGAAGACGCCAGAAGGTCTCACAGTCAGTCAGTTTCACCTGCAAGCTAATACACCCGCCGATTGCTGAACTATAGTCCGTTTTTTATTTATTCAGATAGTAAATTGACAACTGCAAATGTCAAATTGTGAAATAATGATACCAGCATTCAGTGCTTAGTGACGTGCGCGAAACTATCGACAATGTTTGTGGCCTAGATACAAGTGGTTTGGCTTTATTTTATTTAAAGAAAAAAGTTAAAATTAAAAAGTTTTTTTAGTTTCGTACACTATCCATATAATTAGCTTATATAGATAGAGTACGAAACTAAAAAAAAACTATAAAATAACTAACAAAAATCTATATTAAATTTAATTTGTCAACAACTTTCGATACTGGTGACACATGACTATTTTTTAATTGCCATAAACTGGCAACACAGCTGACGTCTTTTTACTATCTGAAATTAAAAAAACAGACTATATGCTATCGCGCAGGATTTCCTCTCAAGGTTGCACACATCAATTAAAAACAAAAATAAGTGAGACCAACATATGATGATGAATTAAGACTATGAAACATTAAAATAGGAAAAAAATTATCGGTCTAGGCGGGGTTTGAACCCGCTTTCGTTGCCTTACAGGGGCAATGCTTTGACCACTATGCTTCTAGACCTCGCAGGTTCCTATCCAAATTTTCTTTATATCTATCTTTGAGGCGACAATGGAGCGTCTACGAATATTTTACAGACTAACGGAATGAAAGATGATAATATGATAGTGACAAATGACGAATGTGATTAATGATAATGATGAATAATGATGATGAAAGTTGATAATGACGATGGTATCATACCTGACAAAGTTCCACAGGTGTACGGAGCCGTCATAAGCACATGTGGCCATGGTACACGCCTCCGACCCTCCCTCTACCAGATCCATCGCGTCCACGTCTTCAGGAGGAGGGGCTCCCTCCTCTGGGGGGTCTTTTTCTTTGTCCTCGGCTAACTAAAAGGATATAATAAGAAAATGTAGTCATCCAACATCCTCCTCAGAGCCCAATGGAGAGGTTTTGTGCTGTCAGGCTTATCTTAGTTTATTTTCTACACAGATAGCACAAAAACTCGGCAGGACGAGTGTGACGCCCTTAGTGTTGCATACATCCATAAGCAACATTGACAGCTTGGAAAACGATATTGACATCAGCTCACTCACCCATAATTGCCGTTTTTGCGATAAATTTTGTTATAAATGCTGTGTCTATGTCGCCGCCATCTAGCTTCATAGGTCGTTCAACTAACTGCCTAGGCAGTTAACTAAACGCCGCCGAATGACGTTTAACTATTTGCCTAGTCATTTAATTAAACACTTGGAAAAATGACTTATTTCTGCATGGTTATAAAAAGAATAACCACGAAGCTCCGCTACGCTCCCGCCCTAACCTCCGGGGACGAGAGGGATATGTGGGACTCCCCGGGAACAGGTTCCCGGTATACCCACTAAACGACGCAGCGGCACTCCCGCACCGCCTTTCTTGGAGGGGGTCTGGGAAACTGGCAGAGCCTTTACGTCCAGTCCCCCTCCGGCGATTGCCCGCCTAATCGCGGCGGGCCCTTCACGCGGGAGGGGCTCGAGGATGGCAATGCGTGCAGTGCAATGCGGGCGAGGGCGCCCCCGCGCCTGTCACCCGCTGCTCATCACCGGGGGCTAGGAGGGCGACCACGTGCCCGCCCTCTCCTGCCCCTCCTTCCGCTGCCCACGCCTCCTCGCTCCCCAGCATGGCCCTTACCAAGCTGGGGAGCGAAAGGTCCGGTCCGACCACCGCGACAAGACTGCGGCGCCGCTCGGACCACGACGCGCACACCTCTAGGGTGTGCTGCGCCGTGTCCTCCACCGCGCCACAGTCCTGGCACGATGGGCTTTTCTCTCTCCCGATCCGGTGCAGGTACGATCCGAAACAGCCGTGTCCGGACAGCACCTGCACCAGTCGAAAAGAGAGGAACCCGTGTTGCCGCTCGAGCCAGTCCTTCAGAACCGGCCCGAGCGCGTCTAACGTCCAGCGACCAAGATTTGCGGCGGCGAGGTCTACCGTTCAGTGATGGACGATGGCATCCCTCGCCACCCGCCGAACTGCCTCCCTGCACCCACGCCGCGAGCTCCCAAGGGGGGGTGCCCGCCAGAGCGCACGCCGCCGCGAAGCTTACCGACCGGTAGCTTCGCGACACTCTCTGGGCGATGGCCCTTTGAGGCGCCCGGAGTGCCGTGGCATTCTCCCTCCTTTGGAGGGAGTCTGCCCAGATGGGCGCCCCGTACAGGGCCATACTTTTCAAAATGCCGGCGTACAAACGCCGGCACCGCCCACTTGGCCCTCCCAGATTTGGCATAAGCCATGAGAGGGCCCCCGCCGCCTTCAGCAGGCGCGACTTCAGCCCGCTGACGTGCGGGCTGAAACGCCACCTGCTGTCCAGCGTAAGGCCCAGATATTTCATCTGGGCCTTTACCTCTACCCTGACGGCCTCCATAAAGATGTGGGTGTCAGGTGGTGGGCGATGCCGAGGCCTGTGGAAGAACACGGCCTCGGTTTTGTGCAGCGCCACTTTCAGCCATTAGCCTTCTAACCTAACCTAACCAAGTCGGCTTGCGCAGCTATCACAATAAATTTATCACTAATTTTCTATGAATACACCTTTGTCTACCCCCTCGGGGATTTACAGGTGTAAGTATTTTTTTCTATCTTGTTTCGAGGTAGTGCCCCATTTTACGATTGGCCTAAGCATTAGCCAGTCAGGTTATTAAATGATGTAATAAACGAGATGGCTGAATATAATTCAGGCCGTTAATTAAATGGCGCCGTTTAGTTAACTGCCTAGGCAGTTAATTGGACGGCTGATTAAGCTAGTTGGCGGCGACATCTATACAGTTTATGGATGGACCTATGGTCTAAGCCACTAACCTTTCTAAGGAAGTGGTCCGGTATCTCGGCCTTGGGGTGGAAGTTGGCGCCGCTCACGTTGCACTTGTGGCCCTTCAGGATGTGCAGCGGCTTGCACTCCGGGACCGACCACACCTTGGCGAGACCCGACCTGAGGCAGGTGGTGGTGACAGAATGGTCGGTTGGTACAAGAGAATGCTCTCGTTGACAATAGATATACCTACCATTGATGGACAGTCAAGGGCAAGAGTTGCTCAACACTACATTGAATTATAATATTACTAGCTGTACAAAATCACTTTGAAAGTTTGAAAAATGGTCACACTCGTAACTTCCAAAAGAAGGAAGGCAACTTTTGTTTGCAGGAGTTGTAACTAGATGGCGACATTGTTCTGGCAAACTTTACTATTAAAAATTAACTTATCAAAAATAAAATATACAATAAACACATTATTGAATATTATTGAATAAAACTATAGATATTCAAATCTATATGAATTCTGCCAGATTCTGCAGTAATTCTAAAAGTTATAGACTTAATGCACCATACCGCTAGATGGCAGCTTCTTAAAAGCACTATTGTCACGAAATCTTTATGTATTACATTACCAACGAGTTTTATATGCTTACATTATCATGTGTTAATCTAAAATAATTTACGTGTTCCTAAATAGGGAAATAAGCATTTTAACTTTTCATTTCTTTAAATGAACCTACTAGTGCCATCTATTGATTTTGATTATTACTAAAGAAATTTTATAGTTATAGTAAAGTCTTTATATAAAAAAAATACACTTGTTTTTGTTTCATTCAAAATACCAAGTGGTTATGATTTTACAGGCCTTTTAACTTCTCAAATATATTGAGTTCCGCTAACTGGCATGTGAAAGCGTGTGACGTCACATTATTCCACCCAGTCAGCTTTCGTTGGCGCTGCCTTACGTTTCACTAGAAATTTCAGGAAATACTGGCCTCATTTTTTGTTATGAATAATTCGTTTATCGGGGAAGGTACAGGCTATATACCTTCACTTTCGCGTTCTTAGGCCTTCCCCTTAAGAACGTCTATAGCATGCAAGAGAAGCCTTCGCTGGTGTGGCCACGTCTTGCGGCAACAGCCAGAGTCTAGGGTCCGGGTCCAGATAGAATGGCTAGGCCCAAAGAGTCCTGGCTTGACATCGTGACCTTCGAACAAATGGTCTCACTACCATGGACGCCCAGGACCGTGCGAAGTGGAAGAGGATCACCCGGAAGGCGGATCTTAAGCTCCGAGGGCATCTCGCCTTAGTGAACATTCTCCATTTGATAAGATAATTTAGTTGTTGATTGTACACGGTGTGCGTGGGCAGTGCTACTCACCAACTCGCCGTGATCAGCATCTTGCTGTCGCTGCTGAACCGGCAGAAGCTTATAGGACGCGTGTCACCTATCTGTCCACACAGAGACAAGGCAATTAGAATGGCACGAATCTTTAAAACTCTTGATGGTAGGTTGGAAAGTCATTCTTTAACAATTTTTACAATAATGTAGAGATTTTCAAATCGATTAAGATAGGAAAAAGTGAATGCTCGGGTGGGACTCGAACCCACGATCTTTCCCTTACAGGGGGAATGCTCTGACCACTGAGCCACCGAGCCACACCTGAAGCTATCCAAATAGAAGTAGATGCCTCCCACCGTCGCCCTAAGACGGTAGTATAGGAGAATTTGGATAGCTTCAGGTGTGGCCCGGTGGCTCAGTGGTCAGAGCAATCACCCTGTAAGGGAAAGATCGTGAGTTCGAGTCCCACCTGAGCATTCACTTTTTCCTATCTTAATCGATCATTCTTTAACAATTTTTACAATAGCTAATGTAAAGTTTGTTTAAGCCCGAATGACACATTGTTTGCGGATTTGTTGGTCAACGCGTTGTTGTATACAATATTTCAGCGATCGCTAGTGAGTCTACAAAGCGTGCTAGGATTTATCGCACGACTAATAGTCCCAAAAGTTTTTTTAATTTTTTTATTTATTATTTATGTACACTTAAATGGCATTTATACAAACAAGTAAAATATACATACAATTTATTTAAAGTTATATTTTGTGTGTCTTCCTTCAAGAAAAAAATCGACATTTTTATACAAAGGAAGTGAATGTGTGAATTCAGACAAGCTATTCGCGCCCATGCATAATTAGACAGACAAATTAAATTGATGATTTTTTTCAGGCGTTCCAATACCCCCGTTTTACTAATCAATAGATAATAGTGTCTGAATTAATTTTTTAAGCATTTCTCATGCTAAATGTTCAAATCGATTGAAATAGAAAAAATTAAATCGGTCTAGGCGGGGTTTGAACCCGCCATCTTTGCCTTACAGGGGCAATGCTTTGAGCACTAAGCTACCAGACCTCGCCCGAACCAATTCAAATTTCTCTTTCTATATCTGTCTTTGAGGCGACAGTGGAGTATCTACCGATATCCGAGCATCTTACGAACTATCGGAACCAATGAATGACTGATCTATCTGTATTTATGGGCGAGGTCTGGTAGCTTAGTAGTCATAGGATTGCCCCTGTAATGCAATGATCACGGCTTCAAACCCCGCCTAGACCAATTAATTTTTTTCTTGTAGTCCAAAAAGGTTCTGTGGCGTGGCGGTAGTGAACGCGGCCGCTACGCAGAAGGTGCGGGTTCGATCCCCGCTCAGTGCAAATATTTGTATGTTTTTATATGTAATATATATTTATTTACAAAAAAAATGTATCTAAGTATGTTTATCCGCATTCTAGATGCCATAACACAAGCTAGTTAAGCTATGCTTACCATGGGTCTAGATAGCGTTGTGTGAAATGTTGTGGAATATTTATTTATTTATTTATTATTTATTTTGATAGAACATACCTGACTGCAATATATGGACATGGCAGACGCCTTCCGCTGTGATTCCTGCTTAGCCGCAGCGCGCACACTGCCGGCTAGCTTCAGTTCTTCGCGGGCCTTCGTTAGCCTGCGGAACAAACAAATATTATAACAATAATACAGACTTCGGACGCAGGTCGGCCGAAGTAAGGAGAACTTGTTCAGGTGGGGATTCTCAGATGGCTCTAACTTGGAGTGCAAGTGTGGTGCTGTTCCCCAAACGATGAAACACTTGACTTCGTGCACTGCGTGCCCCAACAACTGCACGCAGGAAGATCTAATGAATGCTACTGACAATGCGATTTTAGTAGCAAAATTTTGGGCCGATACCACACCTCGGAAGCTCTCGGAAAAATGTATGAAACAATCGCGTTGCAATTACTACAAACATAGCTCGTGTACATGCACGGTAGTGTTGATGTGTGAGGAAATTAGAAATGTCATGGATGGCACTATTTGAAATTTGAGCTAATTTTCGAGTGAGATAGCGTGATTTTTCTCACTTTAAACCTTAGTGTCATGATTTACGTCACATCCGACGGAGGCGACAATTCTGTTGTTACAAAAATTTATATTAATGATTTTTACATTAAAACGTATTTCTATCTTTTTCTTCGCTTCGGAAGAAAAGAATATGGCGATACATTTTGGTCCTGTCAATCAACAGAATTGGCACAAATAACAAAACAATACTACAACACGACTTTGATATGTTTATAGAGCAATTAAAACCGATTGTGTTTATAAAAACTAGCTGTTGCTCACGGTTTCGCCCGCGTGAAATTTTTCGTTAATTATAAATAGTCTCCGTTCCGTTCGGTCTATAGGGCACATTTCATTTCACCGATTGTCACCAAACATGGCATACATGTTCTTTGATTTAAAACATCATTTTTGCTTAGAGCTTTTTAATCGGAGGAGAAAAGGGATGCCTTTTCTGTCGCGTTATTTATGAACGGATATTGATGATTTTTGGCTGAAATACCATGATTCCTTACAGGTAGTTGTGGAAAAAAAACATGAGAAAAGGCGGAGACGTTTATTGTGGCTTTTTTGAGAACGGATTGACAATATTTATTGGTGAAATATCCAGGGAGCTATAAAATAAAGATACGTATCGTATAAAAGAAATAAGTGAGGATACCAGATTTGATCTCCAGATGCCAAAAAATGATCTGGAACTCTTTACAAAACTACTAGTATTTATTCCTTAGTAGTTAATGCTCCATTGCCAAGGGTGAGGTAGATTTTTTTTTATAAATGGTGTTTTTATTACGTACCAAGGTTTCTGAACCTCAACTGAATGACACGGATTTTATGCCCGGTTTTTGTAATAACTATACTAATACTTATTTAGAATTGTCAACGGCGAGTAGGAAATTAGAAAAATTGCAGTTGAGCACACTTTAATTTAAAAGTGTTAATTTATTTAAGTATCAATTATAATTTATACTAAACGAAAGTTCACGGAAAGATATCTATTTATATTTTTAGAAACAAATGGTTTTAACCACTCTATACTTTTTAAATTTAAGAATCAATATTTTGACAGCTCACGCCTATGAAGTGTGGCATTTTTTCAATTTGAATGTATCACAATTAATGTCGTCCATCATGGATTCCGTCATTGCCAGGTACCGCCCATTTTTTAACCCTAGAATGTTTACTAATGTAAATCTGCATCATATGCTTTTGAGTTATAATCTTTATAATGTTAAAAAAATAATACACCTATAATCAATATTGGTCCACCATAATGTAACTTAACATGCTAGTTCTAGAGTTATTTTCTAAAAAACCCGGACTATATGAAAATTATCATAATTGATAAGATTTTTCACGAATTTATTACTGGGCGAACCTGACATCCAGTTCATTAGTTTTTTTTTATACTGTTCATTGATGACCCTTGGTGGAACTTGTTGTTACACATATTGAGAACACTTGTACTTTTTCTACAGTATTTATTATTGAACCTGACCAGTTTCGCAATGTTTATGAACATTTCTAGTCGTAAACACCTCTAGTGTTTAAGATTAGAAACATTTCAAAAACATCAATGTAAACTTTTGAAGTTACCATAAGGCGAAACCGGTCAGGTTCAATAATAAATACTGTGGAAAAGTACTAATGTTCTTACTATGTGTAGTTCATTAGTTATTTATACAAAAAAGCAAGATGCTTTTGAGGGTTAAATTTCACTATAGTCATGTGTGAAAGAGAGGACGCCTTAAAAACCGAAGCTAGCCGAACTTTTCACTCTTCTTCCCGAAGTGCCGTTTCTACACATTTTACTAGCGACAACCTTTGTTTTAGGCGCCCATGAAAGCGCCCATGATTTTGACGTGAGGGGAGAGGAAATGAAATCGGTGGGAGGGGGTGAGCTTCCATTCTGTACGCTAGTACTATTATCTATTCTGTGCCGATACCATCTAGGTTTGCTAACGACACGATAAGAAGAAGAATACATTTTCATACATTTTATCATATACATACATTTTATCGCAGGTTTATAAGTGCCCAGTTAATGGCAATAGGCTCGCCACCTATTACATTGGGACCTAAACATAAACCGGCGAAATGTGGGTGTTAGCACCTCTGCCTACCCCTTCGGGGATAGAGGCGTGAGTTTATGTTTTTATGTAATACATTTTCTAACGTTTTGTTTGGTACTTAACTATAGGTCAGTCAAAGCTGAGTCACACTCGCGCTGCCGACCCTGTAAACACAGAGAGTTTCTGTGCCATCAGTGTAGAAGACAAAGCAGGAATAGTCTTTGGTTTTCCCACTGACAGCATAAAATATCTCCAGTGGGCGCTGGCTACCCTTAGCTAGTAATAGTAGTTATTCGGGGACCCCTCCCGAGGAGGGCTAGATCAAGAGGAATGGCCCTGGGTAAGCCGGGGTACGAGGGATATGTCGCGAGACAACCTCACCTTCGGCCTAGTACAACGACCCACAGACTACATGCGGTTAAGTCGGTTCGAGTCCAACATAACCTCCCCCTCCGGCTCCGGAGGGGGAGGGGGATCCGTAGGCAGATTTCCCTCACGTAAAAAAAGAAAGTAGTTATTACTTACGCCGCATTGTAGTACCACTCACTGCGTCTTCAGAGTTTGTTTATAGTCTAAGAGTGGTGGATACTTACCTTTCCTTAGCCTTCGGGAGGGAGTACCGCGCTATCCACAACCGCGCCTCCCTCAGTTCCGTGGGTCCCTCGTGGTACCAGGTGCCTTCGCGTCCTCTGTCCCTCTCGATACGAGCTTCCTCTTCTTCTAACTTCTTGTGGATAGCGTCTTCTCCGAGGCTGAAGAAGGATTTATAATGTATTGATTATTGAAGAATAGAAGTTATTGGTTCCAGCGTCCATATTTTCATTTCAAACAACATTTTCCAGTCTCGTTTTTAATACTTCTGAGGTAGCAGACAAGTACGTGGCCCACCAGATGGAAAGTGGTTACCGTGGCCGATGGACGTGAGCAACACCATGGGAGTCACACTCGTGCTGTCGACCCTGGTCTTCCCACTAACAGCACAAAAACTCTCCAGGGAGCTCTGGCTACCCTACTCACCGCCGGGAACACAACATGAGGTTATTATCGCCGTGGTATTCTGTAAGGGGAGGTACTTCCCCAGTCGGACTGATCAGTAGGACGGGAATACCGTCGTGTCCTACCTGTCCTAAAGTCTAACAGTGATGCGGCTGAATTTTGATATTTTCCATGAAGCAACTGCCACCTCATTTCCATAACTGATCAGAGATATAGAAGCTTAACTGCAAGACCAGTTGTCGGGCTTCATAGGGCTCCTAAAAGCTCCTTAACGACTGCTATAGATGGTCGTATGACTATCGAGACTGACGGCATCATACAAATATTTACGGGAATCGAACTGTTTGCTGGTAGTAGATTTGATGGCACAAATTGGACACAAATTTCGGCTGGGTGGGTACCACCGTGGACGATTGCGAAATCCCTCCATAGTAATACAATCTCGGTTGGATTGCGTTCAGGGGTCAGCAAGTGCATAGCCTGGCAGGGGGGATTGTGGTCACAGCACTAGTGGGACCGGTGTGTGTCACGCGGCAGACGACAATCCTTGACTGATGAGGCCGATATAAAAAAAGTTTTCGGCGGAACAAGCCAATCTCTTCCGTACATTCCGTTCAGTCTTCATCTCCCCAGTAGGCGTGGATCAAGTGAAATACCCACCCTCACGCCAAAAACACGCCATGAGGTGAAGTTGCAAATACCAGCCAGTCATACCATACCATCTCCTCAATCACTTCCTCTTCGTCCATCATTTCTGTTGGCAAGTAATTTAATAACTACTTACTAGCTGAGCAGATCTCGCAGTCTCACTCTCCTTTCCGCCGGACCCTCGCCAAACAAGCAAACTGGCTCGCCGAGCTGTCGTAGACTTCTTCTGACCTGGAATAGAGATATTTTTATAGCACCAGACCCTCTACCTGACACCCCTGACAGCCTCCGTGGCGTAGCGGTAGTGAACTTGGCCGCTGCGCAGGAGGCGCGTGTTCGATCCCCGCTCCGTGCAAATACTTGTATGCATGAATATGGGTATTTGCATTGGTCTGGTCGTGCTTTGGAGAGCACCTTAAGCCGTCGGGCCCGGTTGTCATACAAACATCTATGGCAGTCGTTACGGGTAGTTGGAGCCCTCAAAAATCCAACAACTGTTCTAGCTGCAATGCTTCGATATCGCCTTTGGGTGGAGGTCAGATGGCTGTCGCTTCACGGAAAATATCGAAGTTTAGCCAAATCTGCAATTAGACTGGTAAAAGCAGACCCCAGATTCAAAGTTTATAGCTTTAGATGCGACGTGGATTAACTCCTTCATCGTAGAAGGATTTTGGTGTCCCAATGAAATAAAATAAAATGAATTTTGTTCAATCATCATCTCATCATCTACATTTAGGCATTATCCTGATTCCGGCTCTTCCTCCTTCACATCGCACGATCTTGGACGTCCATGGTAGTGAGGCTATTTGTATGCATGTCACCCTCCTCCGGGCCCAAGAATTGCATATCAAGCCAGGAATTCTTGAGCCTTGGAGTATTTGCTACCCACATAGCCTAGCAGTTGTTCAATATGTTATTTGTAAAGAAATTACTAAATCTACGAAGCTGAAATTGGCAGTCAAAATCGGCAGCCAATTTGGTTGTGCAATTTTTTTGTATTAACAAAAAGCGAATTATTGACTTAGGCATAAGCTTAAAGGCTAGTGGTAGTAATATGAAAATAGTTACAGGTAAACTACTGTAAATTTCTAGTAATGTCAATATGTGCTCGGTTGCTACGATTTCAACCTCCTACTAAATCTTTCTCTGCACCACCTTAGTTGACTAAAGTCAACTATATTTTGATTTCACCATTATAATGTACAAACCATTAAAATGTACCTATTACAATTCCAACTATAATGATTATTGGATACCTCATCATCATCTGTGGACACGTTCAGCTGGCGAGCTTTCCGTCTCCTCTCAAACTCTTCAAGAAGAGCCTTCTTGTCTCGAGACATCTCCTCTTCAAGCTCCATGTATTCTGAAGAAGGAAAAGAAAGAAAAACTTCAATTACTAAGTGTCTATCCCAAAAAGAATCAGATTTCCAGATGGATCCAAAGTTTGCATTTTGGAGCCTGGACACTTTACATATTGTATTTGATTGGTATATCGGATTTTTCGGGAGCGACTGCCAGCCGATTAGCAGGAGATTGGTTCGGACCCTACACACCTCACCTCAAAATTAATGAAAATCATCTACCATTTTCTTTTATGCCACTTGGGTGGCTGACAAGCACACGTCCCACCTGATGGAAAGTGGTTACCGTGGCCTTTGAACGAGTCAAAGATGAATAAGGCTCCATTTTCAAAATATGAAAACATAAAAATAATATCAAAATCAGTCTACTTACCACTAGAGATTTGAATGTCTCCCAACTCTTTTCCACCGCCATCTTCAGCTCCCTCCTTAGCGGCTGCAGCGAGGGCCGCAAGCCTGGCTTTCTCCTGTTCCTCCAGAGACCCATAGTGGACATGTTTTGGTTTCTTTACTAAAATTACATCTTCATCATCAGACATTTTGAGGTTATGTTAGCGGCTAGCCAGGCTGGTACGATTAAATTATTTTCTCAGAAAGGTTTTAACACCACAAATGTAGAAATTGTTGACTATTTCAGTACAAAATGATAAAATTGAAAATTAAAACACTTTTCGGTATGCGATGCTGTCAGCGCTGTTTGACAATAAATACCAAATAGTTAATAAATACTATGCGTTTCTTTTGACGCTGGAATTTCAAAAACACATATTTTTGTTTCTCGGCATCATTAATACTGTAGCATAAATATCCAAAACAGTTTATATCTATTTCAGTTATTATCTATTAAATACTATGCACTGCGAATGAAGCAACAAACATTATGTAAGAATATTAATAGATTTGTGATGAAATAAAACACATGCGTATAAAGAATTATTTCCATAGACTTAAATAGACTTCAACATACCATTGGTAAAAAAGGATCCCAATAATTAGTACTAATAAATATAAATAAATATAAATATAATAGTGTCCTCCTTGTGTATCTTTCCTATATCAATAAAGTAAATACCCTAATGCAGTTAGCCGTAACTTAGTCATCAGAGAATATCCCTAAAAAATGCAGTATTTCCAGGACTGGTTTGGTTTATTATGGGAGATTCAAAATCTTCTTCAGCAACATAATTTATCTATACCCCTATGACCGTTGTTTACGTCAGTGCGTCGAATCATATTTATTTTCCAATATAACTACAATACTTACCAATTAAAATGTAAAACCGAGAATAAATATTCAAATGAAAACCAATAACTTATCATACGAGTTATATTTTACGTGCGAAAGTTAGTATTAGTTTGACATTAGATTTATAACCTATAATTGTTATTGATAATTATAATTTCGTGATTATTTGGTTGGTATCATGGCTCTGCAGCTATCTCGGCGAGAAGTAGAAGACCTGAGATCCTCACTAGACCGCGCTATATACAGGACTATTGGGAAATCAGACAGTTCGTTGCTATCTACCGTTTCGTCATGTTTAACTAGTGGGTAAGTACTTGCAAACAGCAATAGTCTCAATTCATCCTAGTGTAGTTATTGGTGGCCACCGAAGCTTTCATCTTAGAGTCCGGGGTTCGCTTCCTCCAGACTAACTACCTTCAAACACTGAACTTAGATATTTTCCATGGAGCGACCTCCAGAACCTATTGAAGATACCGATTTTTTGCAGTTAAACCACTCACAAACCAAATAATATCTATGATTGCAGCATTGTTTATGATTGTGCTGGCTCTGCAAACATCTTTGGGGTCGAAAACAACCTTATCTACTGCAATTACTGGCGTATGCTTGAAATATGTTATTGATAGATTAGATGGATTGGATGTCAAAAAGTTGTAACAGTTTTGAGAATAAAGAATTTGATGTTTTGATGATGATGAGGGTTTCATACACAACTCTATAAATTTAAATGTTCCCTAGATATAAGCTTTAAAAAGTTTTATTTCATTAAATAATGAAATATTTAGGTAAAGTCTGTATTAACCGTTCCACTTTTCAGCTACGAAAGAAGAAAAATAATTGACAAAATATCTGCACACATAGACTCAAAAAAAGCTAGCAAGTTAGCCGATAAAGTCATCGCTTTAGCTCAGGAATTGATATCATCGTCAAAATCTTCAACAAAACGTAAACATGACACTGGTGACCGTGACAAAGAGGTTAAACGTTCACGGCATGAGGAGGTTAAAGAAGTTAAAGAGGAGAAGGAGCCAAAAGAGGACAGGAAAGACGTGAAAGAAGAGAAGAAGAATGGTGTGGAGTTGATAGCTGTAGTACCAGAGGGGGAGACGGTAGGATCTAAAATGGCCGTGCTAAGTGCTGATAGGATCAAGGTGAGATTTTAAATTATAATATTTTACTACCTAATGCTGTTATCAAGAATGTCTGATCTATCTCGGTACCAAATTCTTTCAAAATCAGTTCAGTGCTTTAAGTCTGAAAGACAGACAGAGTAAATATAATATTGATATGGATTTTATAATTGTTGAGTAACCTGCATATCAAGTTTAGTGTTGATGGAAATAATAGAGAAAAATAATATACATGACCTTTTTCTGTACCTTAACAGTTAATTAAAAGTAAAATTTTTTTTTTATATTGATCGGAAAATCAACATGTCATTCATAAAAACCTTCAATTGTGGAGAAGTTTGTTGCAGCTATTTCACAAAGGTTAGGGACAAATTCATAAGGACCATTCGACACTCATTTTTATTCAAAATATGTGTTTCGTCTGTCTAAGCTAACAAGCTTTGGTGATTAAGTCTCCTGTGTAAGTTTCCTATACATTCACTAGCTGAAAACAAAACACTAAGATATGAAATATCCAGAAATATCTCTACTATTAAGTCGGGGGTACCACAAGGCAGTATACTTGGTCCACTCAATATCTTTAAACATATAATTCAATTTTATTATTTCCTAGCTTATGATGGCTAACGCTCAAAAAGAGATCGAAGAACGCAAGCGAGCGCTCCAAGCGATGAAAGGCGGAGACACCAAGAGCACTGGCATTAGTGCGGCCGCGGCTACGGCTCAGCAGTTGAAACTGCAAGTTCAGAGTAGTATACCTCCGCCGAGCGTCATCAAACCTGTTCTTTACTCTAGACCAGGTATGTATTGAAATTCAAAGTAATATTGTGATAAAGCAATCGTGATTATGATTAATAATAATAAGCATTGGTTACAAGTTCTAGTAACTGAAATGACTCGCAAACCCAGAGAGGATTGTGTTACTGGTACTTTTCTAAACGAAACTGTTTGTTACGTCGTTCGTTACGTCAGTGGTTTTTGGTTTCTAGCCCGTTATTCTCGAACGTGAAGTCCACGCCTTAACCATTGGGTGCCACCATACTTACATTTCAAGGGTCCCTCCATCCCTTCTTGTGGATCTAACAAGGCTGTCGACAGTCAACGTCAAAATAGAAAAATATTGCGATTAGTGAGGTGCTGGATCTTTGAAGAATAGACATTTTGCTCACCACTTGCTTTGCGATATACACAGAACACAGAATATACACGATGTCAAAGATATTCCATGTTTATTTTCGTGTAGAGTACTGATAAACTAATAGAAATATTTTTAATAATTTTTTAAGCATTTTTCATGCTAATTATTCAAATCGATTCAAATAGAAAAAATTCAATCGGTCTAAGCGGGGTTTGAACCCGCGATCTTTGCCTTACAGGGGCAATGCTTTGACCACTAAGCTACCAGACCTCGCACCATTCATTGGTTCCGATAGTTCGTAAAAATGAAGGTAGATGCTTCAACGTTGCCTCTAAGACGTATATTATAAAAAGAGAATTTTCAAACCCCGCCTAGGCCGATTAATTTTTTTCTATTTAAATTGATACTAAAAATATATCCATATTGCAGCAACCAACGCCATGAGCCATGAAGAATTGGAGAAGCAACGGAAGATAGCCGAGCTGCAGGCCAGGATACAGAGGAAACTAGCAGGTAAGTGGAGCTTCTATGCCTGTATCAAGTCGAGGTAGTAAAAGATATTTGTATAATGTCTTTTCGTACTTCTAAGGAGACACACAACCTGTTTGATGATAAGTAATTTGAATTACATTTTAAAGCATTTAGAATGATAACTATTCAAATCGAATAAGATAAATAAGTCAAAATAAAAAATCATGTATTCTGTATAGACCATTAAAACGGAATTTACAAAACGTCGAATTTAATAAAGGAAATAATTCTAGGCTAGTTTAGCAAATGGACCACTTGTTCGAAACGCGGCCCACTCCTGAGAAGACTCCGGCAAGAAACTCAGCGGGCATTTAGTTTTTGCTTGGGCATTTAGTTTTTGCTTAGTCTACTTAGTCTAAATACACAGCTCATTTCCAAGCTTGTTTATCATCAAAAGGTTCTTGGATTTTATAATCGCCTTTTTTACACAGTTTAAATTACATTTTTAAACTTATCCGCAGGTAAATCCCTAATATAATTAGGGAGCTTGTTAAAAGAGCATATACAGTTACCCTGGAAGGAATTACTTATTTTATGGAGTCTAAAATTTTTTATAGCTTCAGGTGTGGCTCGGTAGCTCAGTGGCTCAGTGGTAAGAGCATTCCCTTGTAAGGGAAAGATCGCGGGTTCGAGGCCCACCTGAGCTGATTGGCTTTTTCCTATCTTAATCGATAATTGACTCCTATTAATATACTCGCTTAATTTCCGCATAAATTACACTAGCAATGCCCATACTCTCGGGGGGCACTGGTTGCCACAACCAAGGTAGTCATTTTCAAAGCGGAGATGGCCCTGGGTCAGCCCTAGTTGCGAGGGATATGCCTTAGGCAGTCTCACACTGAAGACCCAAGACGGAGTGCGGTTTTCGTCGGTTCGAGTCCGACTTAACCGTCTCCTCCAATGGGCCTCCGGGCAGTATCCTAGGGGATCTCCGCACGAAATAAAAGGTCACTCGCGTTACTATTAGATCTGTTGCTTTGAGTTTGTCCTTAGAAATGGAAAAGACCATCTCTTTTCGTAGCCGTTTGAAGAGGCGTTCTACAGGGACGCCTCCTCAACGTACTCCTCCGTACTATTTAATGCCGGATATTGTCTGTCATCATCATCTTCGTCTATTTTATTATTCCAAGGTGGTGCCTTAACCAGCACAGTGGGCTCAGGGCCTGCCCCCCTCATCCTGGACCGAGAGGGTCGCACAGTCGATACCAGCGGCAAGAGGGTACAGCTTACACATGTGGCTCCCACGCTCAAGGTAAGAAATTTTGTTTTAAGCATACTATAAATTTAAGCAAAACTTTCTCTTATTTTCACCCTGAATTCGATACAAAAAAAAGTGAAAATTTCGGATTTCGTTTCTAGAATAATAATGTTTGTTTCCAGAATACAAAGTCCACAAGAAATAATAAAATAAAAATATAATTGCTCGTGTTTTTTTTTGTTGGTAGTATAATATATTATACATTTCAGGGTGTTCGGAAATATAGATTTGTATGGACTGTTATACAATGTTATAAATCCCCGCAGGCGAACATCCGCGCCAAACGCCGCGAGGAGTTCCGCGCGCAGCTGTCGGGCGCGGCGACGGCCGAGCCGCTGGCGCCGGCCGCCTGGCAGGACGAGCGCGTGGCCTGCAAGCCCGCCGCCCGCGTCAAGAGGGCGCTGCGGTTCCACGAGCCCGGCAAGTTCACGCAGATGGCCGAGAGGCTGCGGATGAAGGTGAGCTCTCGACACACTCCTCAATCTTCCGTTTTGTTCAGGCCAGCCCGGAGTAACTTCAACTGCAAATCAAGCCATCTATTGATTGATGGATGATACTGATGCCGGCGTACTTCTCGGGGTTGAGAGGGTAGACAACAATATCATGATGACTCTAGTGAATATAGTGATGAAGTATGTTTAAATCTCCCTGGACCTCTTCGAGTGTCATGCTAGGTATTTCTGCGGATCACTTGTTGATCCAACCATACTTGTTACGTGGCTTCATCCATGCAACAGGGACTACCCTATTACCGCGAATCGTGCACTTTGCCCATAGGATGTGTTTACTGTCGGACGGAACAATCACAGCCCAGGCTTTATGCCCGAATCGCATTATTCTAGTCCAATAATCAAGCGAATCAATCCAGTCTAGCACTGGATTGCAGTAATAGATTGTACTCACTGGAATATCCCCATTCCATTGATGGAACACATTATTGCAATAGCATCCCAGCACTGGATTCGTTTGCTACACTGGAGTGCTTCTAGAATATTGTGGACCAGGCATTGTATTCCACCGTAAATGCTGGGTTCTAACTATTGATATCTATTTCCAGGCCCAACTAGAGAAACTCCAAAACGAGATATCTCAGATAGCTCGCAAGACGGGCATCTCTTCTGCCACTAAACTGGCACTACTGGCCGCAGACACCCCTCACTCCGACAGGGTACCAGATATAGAGTGGTGAGTAGTGATAGGGATATCTTCTGTGCAATTCTCTATGCATACAGCGTCGAGCGCGTCAGTGTGACAGCCTTCATAAAGAATGCTATTGGTCGGACTGAGTGACATCACTCGAGTTTTTTTTTTAAAGAATTTTAGCAACCAAAAGTATTGAAATGACTAATATTCCCTCTAACCCCTCCAACTAAGCTAAATCGCTTGTGCTAGGAGTGGGTTCACGTCAGTAGTGTAATGGCCAGGATTCGAACCCGGGACCTCTCGATCGTAAGGCCGACCCCTTAACGACTTAGCTACGGACGCTTAAAGCTCGACCAATGACAAGCTCTATCAAAGTTGTGCAGCGCTGTGCTTGATGCTGTACGCTTAGAGAATTACACAGCTGTACGTACCCACAGGGGATAGACACTTAGACAGTGCTGTACTCCTAGCACGAAAAACTGTCGTATTCATATCGTAAGCGTATTGATAGAACGGAGCATTGTGATTGGCCGGCTTCACATACACACAGGTTCACAGTAGGTAGACGGCCAATCGCATTGTTTCGTTCTCTCAATACGGTTATGATACGATTAAGATAGTTGTTCGTGCTAGGGGTACTGTTGATACTTATGTGTCGGATATTCGAGAGATGACCCGACACCGACTTAAAAAATGAGAAGGATCTTAATTCGATTGCTGTTTTTTTGTATTACTAGTAATTATCAGTATCAGACATACTAGTAATTTTCATAACTAATACTCTGAGCTCAGAATTTCCGTATAAAATTAACTTCGGCGAGATTTGGTAGCTTTGTGGTCGAAGCATTGCCCTGTATGGCATAGATCGCAGGATCAAACCCCGCCTAGACCGATACAATTTTTTCCTATTTCAACTTTCATTCTTTGAAAATATTTTTTTTTGATGAAGTTTGGAAACAGTGTATACTTAAACAAGACTTGAACCCGCGACCACGCCCTGACTTCCCTCTTTCCCGTCTTCTTTTCTTTTCTTTTATATGTATAGTTTAGCACACTAATTACTAGGTATCGATTTTAATAGAAAAAAATTAATCGGTCTAGGCGGGGTTTGAACCTGAGATCTTTGCCTTACTGGGGTAACGCTATGATCACTAAGCTACCAGACCTCGCCCTAACCAATACAAACTTCATCTTCTCTCTCTTGATGAGGTGACAGTGGAGCGCCTACCGACGTTCTTACGAACTATCGGAACCAATTAATGATTTTTCAATCATTTTTAAACATTGATTTTTGGCCCATACAATTTGCATTAACTTTGAATTAAATTTTTAGGCATTTTTCATGCTAATTTATTCAAATCCATTTAAATAGAAAATAATAAATGGTCTACAGTTCGTAAAATATAGCTTGATACCTCTGACGTTTGTCAGAATGACATGTAATAGGTATGGGACGTCTTTAGTATTTTATCGATATTTATATAGAATGAGTTTATTAAAAAAATACATTTTAACGATATTGAAAGAAAGAAAAAAGGAAATGAAAGATGAATTTGAAGGTATTTAAAAGTTTAATTGTCAAATGGTGTACAACCGAGATCAACTTCAAAGTCAAATTCTGATTCATCACTGGAGCAGTCCTGTAGATTAATAATTAATTCTTGATCGCATATGTTGTCAAATTGAATATCAACATTTATTTTATCGATATTCGCTGGCCAGTCGATTACACATCCCTACAAGGCTGCGAAAAGAGTTTACGAAGTAAGCTAACAAAAAAAAAAAAAAATATATAATAAATATTTTAAATTACCTTTGTTTTTACTAGTATCTCCTTGATAACAAGTTCTATTTGAAAAAAGTGTTCTAGATTTCTATACAAATGTCTTATTAATATTTAAAAAATTAAAACTTTTCCAACAACAAATTTATTGTTGCAGTCTTTATAAACGAAGTCTCTAAAGTCACAGGTATCAAGCTATATTTTACGAACTATAGGTGGGGTTTGCACCCGCGATCTTTAGAAAACCTCCAAAAAAATAAGTATTAATTACATTATAACTTCATAAAATAACGTACATACTTCACTATTACCCCAAAAGGAAAACCCACTATCTACTCTTAATGTTCAGGTGGGACAGCGTTATCCTAATGACACCCGAAGAGCGCGAGTCCAAACGGCGCACCGAACCCGGCACCGCCGACTCCCGCACCGACAGCCAGAGGGTGGACGCGTGTAACACAGGGGAGGACGACATAGTGGACAATCTCAACGCAGACGCCATCACCAACCTGGTGGAACACCCTCAGCAGCTGCGCCCGCCAAGTAAGTCATACACACTCAGACAATACTCGTATAATGCTCGGTCAATACTTGTATAATACTCGGACAATACTCGGACAATACTCGGATGGATAGTAATATTCGTTAAATACTCGTACAGGTTTGTATTTTTTAAGATTAATAGCAGTTTATGATACTGTTGCATAATAAGGGTTCTTATAACACGAGTGTGTATCACACGAGTGTTATAAAAAAAAAAAATTTGGCGCCAAGGCACAAACATCGATTGCGCATGCGCGTTTCGTTTTTTTCTTCCGAATCGGCCGTTTATTTTTAAAGTAGAGGTTCAGTCCAGATGGAGATTGTATAGGTGTATATATGTAGTATGAGAGTAGATAAAGTAGTGTATGACACTGTACATAACTTGGTCTTATAACACTCGTGTGATAATATAAAAAAACTTGCCTACGGCTCGTTTTTTTAAAACACACTCGTATTATAAGAACCCTTATCATGCAACAGTATCATAAACTACTATAATGATATAGGTGTCCATACAAGACCTGTACCGTAATAAAACTTTTTTTTTGGCCTGTGCGTAATGTTTGTCATAAGAGTTTTGATTTCAATTTTATAATCTTTGTATTATAGTATCAGAGTAGATAAACAATATTAGCAAACGAAATTACTAATATTCCCTCTAACCCCTCCAACTAAGCTTAAGTACTTGTGCTAGGAGTGAGTTCACGTCGGTAGTGTTATGGCCGGGACTCGAACCCGGGACCTTCCAATCGTAAGGCCGACTTCTTAGCTACTGATATAGATACGTCTGAACACATGGGACAAATATAAGGTGTAACATAATTAACGTTCAGTACTTTGGTTAGTTGATCAGTATTCGTTACTGTGCCCGAAAAAAATAAAAATAAAGACAAAACATGTTAATTTTTCTCTGACAGTCTCTGTGGCGAATTTTTACATTGGTCTGGTCGTGCCTCGGAGAGCACGTTAAGCCGTCAGTCCCGGCTGCCATACAAACAACTATGGCAATCGTTACGGGTAGTTGGAGCTTTCAAAAATCCAACAACTGGTTTAACTGCAAAGCTTCTATATCGCCTTTGGGTTGTGGAGGTCAGGTGGCAGTCGCTTCACGGAAAATATCGAAATTTAGCCAAACGCGGTTAGACTGGTAAGGCGAATCCAAGACTCCTAGGTCTTTCACCACGAATGTGACTGGGATTAAAGCTAGGATGAAGACGTTAACACTACTACGGTGCCGTAAATCAAAATTCGGACCTCTCGTGTCGTGATGAGCGCGCGTCGTCTCATTAAACTTACTTACGAAGCACCCACCGGTCATTGACTTCAAAAAGTCAGCTGCTCACTGCAGCCATGTGCTGACATATCGATGTGGTACTGTTAGCATTTGCATCGATGTCAATTTTTGGAATCTGCGGCACTGAATATTGGAAAATCTTTACAAAAATATTACCTACAAATATTTTCTATTACCAAGTAAACACACAAAGATCTGAGAGTTCATTTTGTTACACTTTATATTAATAAAACAAATTAGATATATTTAATACAACTATATTCGTTAACACACAATTTAATGACTAATTGACAATCATCTGACGTTTACACCTAGTTCATGTGTTATTTATGCGGAAATTCGTAATTTTAGTAGAACTGATGGAACTGGGGACTGATTTTTTAAGCAGAAGAAAGTTTCAGAGTACTGAAATAATAAAAAAAAAAATCTAGTATATTTTTTTCATCAAAATGTTTTTTTATGAAATAGCCGTTTCATTGAGTTTTACTAATACGATGGAAAATGAATAATGCTAATGAAAACCAAAAAAAATAATTCTAATATATTTTTTTTACAAAGAAGTTTTTTTTATGAAATTGCCGTTACATTGAGTTTTACTAATACGATGCAAAATAAATAATGCTAATGAAACCCAAAAAATTTTTTTTTTTACCAAAACCAGAAAAAAAATGCCAATATGTAGTATACCCGGAGTACTACCAGGGGCCTTCGGCTTCGGGAGCGCTTCCCTTACACCCGGTATATAGTAATATTATGTAAAAATACCCACCGGTAGCAAAATTGATACAATTTTTGCTACCGTACTTTTGAAGTACTGGTTTCGTTATTTGTTGTGCTGGTATCGTTATTGCTGATATCGTTATTTGTTGTACTGGTATCGGTATTTGTTGTACTGCTATCGTTATCTGCTGTACTGCTATCGTTATTGTTGTTATATGTTGTATTGTTAGTTCCATTTCCAATGTAAACAAATGTTTCATTCTCAGAATTCTTCTTATGTCTTTCTTTAGCATTAGTAATAAAATGATTCACTTTAGACGATAAATCTCCAATAGGGTCCTCAAAAATATGATGCACTTTTGACGTCATGTCCCCTATAGAACCCTTAAACATATGATTCATTCCGGATATCATATCTCCCATAGGACCAATGAAAATCCTATTCATTTTGGACGATATTATGTCTCCGATATTACGTACAGTATTCACTTTAGACGTGATATCTCCCAGAGGCTTAACAATTTTATTCACTTTGGACGATATGTTTGCGTCTTCGAATTTTTTTCTCAGTGTGTACTCCATTTCTGTGCTATCAAATCTGAATCCATTGTTACTATGCTGTTCTATACACATAAATGATACGAATAAATATACGAGATACATCTTTGCACAATTTTTAGATTGACGATAGGTGAAACGGTGATACTGAAAATTAGACTTTAGTTTGTCAGTTTTTGTATTCAATAAAACTTTTTAACTGTTCAAAACATTATTTTTCAAAATTCCATTGACATTTATACACATACCGGCAGAATTAGTGGAATACAAAAAAGGAGAGTATAAAATAGTAAGCTTTATTTTTAAACAAATAATAATCAAAACATGAAACAACAGTTGAATTAACATGTTTTGACATTAATTTGCAACACCAAACTTAAAGATTCATAAAAAAAACTTAACTAAACAAAATGCATTTTCTTAGATTTCGTAGTGATAGAGAACCAGTTGAAATTTTTAGACTTTATGACGGTTTAAAATTAATTAAATTAATGTTTAATAACGAGTGTTTTCCCCTCGTGCCCTGATTAAGGTTTCCATCCGTCTGGGCATGCAGCAAAAAATCTAAGAAAAATGTATTTTGTTTAGTTTTTTTTTTATTAAACTTTAAGTGTGGTGTTGCAAATTAATGTCAAAACATGTTAATTTAACTGTTGTTTCATATTTAACTATTATTTGTTTAAAAATAAAGAAAACTGTTTTATACTCTCCTTTTTTTGTGTTCCGCTAATTCTGCCGGTGTGTGTATAACCGAAACGTCGTTTAAAATAAAATAACACCAAAAAATCGTGAGAGAATTAGTTAATATAGTTGTAACCGGCCGCGATTATCTTATTAGAATGAGAATTATTGTTTGTAATTGACATAACGCTGTTGTTTATCAATACTAGTTCCGCTACCTAGCTACACAATAGAATGTTTATTTATTTCTCAGCATCTATACTAATATAATAAAGCTTATGTTTGTTTGTTTCGATTTAGGCCCGTATTCCAGAATGGTACTCAGTTCTGTCAAATCTGTCTAGACAATTTACACGCACAATTTTTCGTGAGGGAAAACAGCATTCGCGTGTGAAAGAGCTCGTCTTTAGGAGCGTCCAGGATTGCGCGACAGAATGCAAGCACGCAAAACCGCGCGATTGCGGAAAAAAGAGAGGGATAGAAAATGCGTTCAGCGCTTCTCTCTCAATGGTCGTGCGCGCGTAATCGGATCTTGTGTTCCGCGTGGTCTATACCGCGCGAAAAATTTTATGAGCTTTGAATTTCAAAAGATAATCACGCACTATTATACGTACGAGCATTCCGCCGCGCAATCCTGGATGCTTGATTGCGTGACTATGTAAAGGCGGCTGATTTCAGTCTTAGAGCGTTTTCAGATTATCCGATCCGATATCGGTGTCGGTCGACGGTAGTGGACAGCCGATAGCTGCCAACACATGGGTGTCGACACCGATATCCGATATCGGGCCGAACAATATGAAAGACAGTATATACCAATATATATCATACATTTTACTTCGTCCGATATCGAATAGGCGCCCAACACCGATATCGGATCGGACAATCTGAAAAAGTTCTTAGTAGGATGGTGTAGGCATATCACTTTGCTTCTCTTCGACCAATAAATTTGATGAGATATGCACGTGACTCCTTTTTTCAGCGATTTGATTGGCCGGAGAAGTGTCTCCATTTTGTAAATGTCCACCAATCTAATTCTGCCGTCTTCAGATAAATCGAGATTCAGGACTGAGTTTCGTTGGATTGGACAAACAAACAGGCAGGCGAAAAGAATTAATATATAGTTTTTGACGTGACAACGTCTTATAAATTGGTTTGCCGGGTGACACTTCAAGAAACTGCGTTACGCTCCGCGCGTTACGCTCCGCGCGTTACGCTCCGCGTTATGCGCTTACAATGAGAGCGAGTGAGAGGCACGCGTCCCTTCCAGCCCGCCTAAGAGCGAGAGAGACAGACATAACATCCTTCTTCCTACTATACGAATGAATATTCACATTAAAATTATTTTACCACTCAAAGTCGTTGTCACGTAAAACTTTCGCCTGTATACCGACTTTACAGGCAACCAATTTTTTTTTTGCTTTATTATTACTTATGTTCGTATGCAATTGAATTTAAAAGGGAAACTGTTATTTTAACAATAACATACACATATGAGATAAAGTGAATCTTAGATAAGGCGATTTACTTGATATAAATGAATCCCTATTTCCCTTGGTCACGACATTACGCATTTCTTTTTTGTTGTGTTCAGTATTTGTCAGAAGAAGGTTCTTATGACAGATAAAATTAAGGAAATTGCGCGGAACTTAGAATTAAGGTGACATAATGTATTTATTATTGCATTGTATAATAACGAATTTACCTTAGTTTATGGTAAGTAAACTTTATGTACATGGAAAGCATAACCATATCTAAATTAACTTCAAATACATAAACTCATACTCATAAACTCATGCCTATATCCCCGAAGGGGTAGGCAGAGGTACTAGCACCCACATTTCGCCAGTTTACGTTTAGGGCCCAATGTAATAGGCTAGCCTATTGCCATTAACCGGGCACATATAAATCTGCGATAAATACACACATAACTTCGAAAAGCATCGATAAGTCATTGGTGTGTGCCATGGTAAAACCTGGGATCGAACCCGAGACCTCGTCTCAGCAGTCTATTACCCAAACCACTAGGCTACCGCGGTTCTTCTTCACTTCACTTATTTATTCAAATACTTCCAATAATTATTTTAATAAGTTGTACATCATAAAGCATTAGAATAATAAACATATATTTTTTTTGTATTAATTATACTAATTAGAATTAAAAATTCATAATTTAGACTGGAAAACGTCAGCTACTAATTTATAATCGTCGTCCGCACCGAATTCTGCTGCTGTACTGGTCTTGTATTCTGCTGTAATGGGCTTGTAAGTTGTTGTACTTGTATCGTTAGGTTTTTTAACTTTACTGCTGATATATGTTGTATTATGAATATCACTGTCCATATTAACCAATATATTAACATTATCCATCCCAGAATTCTTTTTATATCTTTTCTTAGTGTTAGATATAAGATGTTTCACTTTGGACGATATGTTACCGACAGATTTCTTTAAAGTATGATGCACATTAGACGCTATGTTTCCCATAGGTTTGTCAAACAAATGTGATGCAAGACTTCCTAGAGGGTCTCTCAAAAAATTATTCAAATTCCAGTCACCAAAAATACCATCCAATAGGGACGATATGTCTCCCGTAAGCATTTCTGTGCTATCGATTCTGTATCCATTGTTACTATGCTGTTCTAGTATACACATAAATGATACTATCAGATATACGAAATACATCTTGGTACAATTTTTAGAGTGATGAAAGTGTATAAAAGTCGAAAAGAATTTATATAGTTTTATTTTTGTTTTATTATTAAATATATTCATATGCAATTGAATTTATAAAGGAAACTATTATTTTGACAATAAAATAGGCACTTAAATTTTATCTACACATATAAATAAAATTGGAGTGTCTGTTTGTAATATTGAAATAACCGTTTTTTACTACATGCATATGAATATAATACAATATAATACACCAAATTAACATATATTTTTAATTTTTTTATGTCAGTCTGTTCGTTCCGGCTAATCTCTGAAATGGCTGGACCGATTTGGACGGGGCTTTTATTGGCAGGTAGCTGATGTAATAAGGAGTAACTTAATCTACTTTTATTTTAGCAAAATAGCGTTGGCTCAACACTAAGCTATAATCGACATCCACGCGGGCGCAGCCGCGAGCAACAGCTAGTTTATTCATAACTAAGAATATGTATAACAGAACTAGTAAAATACAAATTCATATTTATTTATTTATTTAAACTTTCTGTACAAACGCGTACAATGGCGGACTTAATGTCAAAGGCATTCTCTACCAGTCGACCATATCCATTCATATAATATGTCGAAGCGAGGATATTTCGAAAATCAATGCGCGTTATAGTACACAATACTTCGTTATCACACTAACTTTGTTACACGAAATCACAAAGGATGCTTCCAATATATAAGGATTGAAACTTGACTCAGAATAAATCACAAACCGATTGAATGCAATGAGGTTAGCTATCTTGACCTGACCACTTCGCGCCGCGTCCCGTTACAAACTGAGCCCCTCTCGGCTCTCACCGCCGACGAAGTGTCATTTACATCAAATGTCATTGTCAACTGACAACTAAACACATTTAAGTAATAACCAATGTTGCCACATACGAAATCACTTAATTCAAACAATTATTACCTTTGGCACTGTACCGTCTCCATGATGCGCACGGCGTTGCGGGAGTTGAAGTAAACAAAAGAGAAGAAAGAGCATGAATCGATGCGATTTATAATGTCGGACAGATCTTACGATATCATTTCACAGTTTAAATGCCTGGTATTATTAAAATTCCATATTTAATCACTTTTGGCTCTACAAAACAGTCAAAAAAATATAATAAATAATAAATACATAAATCGAATAAAGAGAATATATTGAATCGGTCTAGGCGGGGTTTGAACCCGCGATCTTGGCCTTATAAGAGCAATGCTTTGACCAGACCTCGCCCGAGCCAATTCAAATTTCTCCTTCTATATCTGTCTTTGAGGCGACAGTGGAGCATCTACCGATATTCTTACGAACTATCGAAACAAATGAATGATTTTTCAATCATTTTTAAATATTGATTTTTGACTATTCCGTCCATATTATTTGAATTTAATCTTTAAGCAGTTTTCATGCTAAATTTTTCAATCGATTAAAGAGAAAATATTGGATCGGGAATTTCTCGGGAATCGGGATTCAATTAATGAAGATGAAGGACATAACTGCAACAAAAAAGTAAAAGTGTCAGGTAAGAAGGAGGTATGTGACTTAACACCTTCTATTTGAAATTGGTCAATTTAACGTATTTCTTCCATGGAAGAAGGGGTGATGTGCAGGCAAATGCACTGCCACGATGCGTTATTTGACTCATGACCATCTTCTTTCATTCCAGCTCTTCTATGTTTACTACTAGACTGGCTGTATGTAACAAAAAACTGAGTAACTAATCTGAAAAACCAATACTTGACCAACAACAATGAGCAACTTTTTGCTGCCGTTATACATGACAGTACAAAAAGGCGCACTATGGTGTACAGATTGATGTCAAAATTCATTATCTAGTTTTATACCAGATTGAATCTTCTAATCTGAGACAAGGATATACAAACTCTATGGACGCCACAAGTGTGTCAAAACGGCGTCATACATACATACCATGACTTTTCAGTTTAAAAAATAATATTGACATTAGCTAACTCACTGTGTATCTATACAGTAATGGTCTCAGCTTCTAATGCCCTCCTTGAAACCTAATAGCCATTACGCAACATCTTTCCATACCATTTTGTGCAAAATTCTCGCACAACAAAGACGCGCAGCAGCGGGACAAGTCCACGAATGATCAATCGTTGAAGAAATGTCATGTTGCGCATCAGCAGCCAGCATCGTGCATGTTGTGCAATGACACCGATCTTCACGCATTGCACGTCTAATATGAAAGAATCCAATCTGATTGCGCTCCGGCCCCATACCGACTTCATTCCAACTCCACCCCGACTCCCTCCAACTCCAACTAGAAACCGACTCCACTCCGGCTCTAAGCTAACTCCACTCCGATTCACAAGCGACTCCTCTGCAACTCAAAACCGACTCCAAACCGACTTCACTCCAACTCCGAAGCGACTCCAAACCGAATCCACTCCGATTCCCTTCCAACTCTACTCGGACTCCCTCCAACTCGACTTCACTCTGGCTCTAAACCCAAGCCATCTCCATTTCACAGGCAACTCCATTTCGACTCTAAACCGACTTCAATCCACCTCCCTTCTACTCTACTCCGACTAATTCCAACTCCACTCCAACTTAAACACCAAACTGACTCCAACTCCCAACCGACACCACTCCACCTCCCTCCTACTCCAATTCCAAACAGACTCCAAAAGGACACCATTTCGGCTCTGAGCCGACTCCACACAGGTTCCAAACTGACTTCACTCGAACTCTAAACCGACTCCCGTCGACTCGAAATTCAGATTTCATACCGACTTCATACCAATTCCAAACCGACTTTCATCCTACTCCGAACCGACTTCAAACCGAATCCGCTCCGATTCCCTTCTTACTCCTAACCGACCTCACTCTGGCTTTAAACCGACTCCACTTGGACTCTAAACCGACTCCACTCCAGTTCCAAAGCGACTTCACTCTGACTCCAAACTAACTCCACTCCACTCCCGACTCCCTCCAACTGCAAACCGACTCCAAACCAATTCCACTGCGAATTGAAATCGACTCCAATCGGAAACCCTCCGAGTTGCTCCTTAACTAACTGGTTAATTAAACCACTTTGGTGCCGTGTGACATATTTATGTAGAAAAAAAAAACCAAAGATGTCTGTTGCGGACAACGCACCTCTTTTATATCCTTTTATATTATTCAAAATTTGAAATTTGTTTGTCTTTGGTTTGGCATCGAGATTTCGACAGTGTTATAATATGGTTTGGTAAGAAAGTATGTGTTGGCAAATATAAAGTTTTAAAAGTGCAAGTGAAGTCTTATTTGACATTTGACCTGCTGCAGCTGTCCCTGTCCATAACAATGTCTGTTGCTGTTAAATGTGGTCTGTCGAACAGCATCAAACTCCGCGGCTGCTCATTTATGCTGATTATTTCGCACTGGTGGACTTGACAGGGGTAATTTGATGAGATCTGTGTTGAAAGGTGGCGCTGGCTTCGCCGAAGACCATCGGCCTCCATGACCGGGGTCCTGAGGACGGTGAGTGGGCTGACACCCGAACCCCCCCCCCCCCCCCTCCATAGACGCGGGACAACACCCGAACCTCCCAGGTGAGGCCGCAGCCGTAGGTCTGTTGGTAGTCCTGGGACATCCTTCCGAGGGCTTACTCGGGGCTACCAACCGCAGGCTATTAGGCGGTACGTGAGGGTTTTTTAGTCGGTAGGAGTCCGGCATAGCATCCATGAAGGATTTACCCTCACGTTAAAAAAAAAAAAAAAAAGGTGGCGCTGGCTCCCCGCCTGAAATTAAATGTGGTGACAACCGAGTACATTGCGTATTCCACAGATCTTACATTATTGCATTAGTTGCCGTTGTATGGGTCAAGCGGCGTGAGTTAACTAGTTATTGTCATTTGTGACCCCAAAAATCTGCCCTCTTACAAGACAAGCAGAAGCTGCGTGTTACGGAGATGAATATGCTGCGGTGGATGGATGGAGTACATCTAAGCAAAAGCAGAGGCGGCCTTGTCATGTCGGCTCGGGAGTCATGCCTGTTCTGCGACGATCGCCAGGCTACGTTTGCCATACCACCTCCATCGAGGCCCGGTAAGAGGGTAGACCCAAAAAGTGCTGACTTGACGTCATGGAGGATGACATTCGTACCAACAGTCTCACACCATAGGTGCCCAAGACTGTGTAAAGTTGAAAAGTAAAAGGTGGAAAGCAGATCACGGACTCAAAGGTAAAAGCCTCGGATGCGACTGGTCCTAATGTAAAGATGATGAATAACTGTCTTGACTGTTCCGAAGTGTAAAAGAGTTTCAAGTGTGACCGGTATTCAACGCTGAGAGGGTGATGATATGTTAAAAATGTTTAGCAGAGGACATTGAAGTTGGAAGCATTAAAAAGCAGATGAAATTCTTGAAACCAGAATATCAATATTGATAACATAACATCGTTGCTCAAGATTAAGTTGACAAAATTTTGCAATATCTCACTTTTTTATATTATTGAATGTCACATACTCTAATAAATAAGTTGCCATCCACTTATTTTATGTTTATGCACCCCCCACAATAAATATGGACAAATACAATAATTTGAAACTGTAATATTACGACATAAATAATCAGAAAATATAATTTTTGCTAATGAAATGTTCAAACTTTGAAGCTGATTATCTCGATATTTAGAAATTGTTAGTTAGCTCCTTCATCCACTCACGTCTTCAATTGTAATCTCATGTGCGTCTGACACGAACAGTCCGGTATAAACGACACGAGATACCGCCGTGAGCGTTGGTGGCGGACTGACCAAATCTGACGTAGTAAGGAGTAACTATGTAATCATGTGGTTTATATAGGTACACACACATGATTACATAGTTACTCCTTACTACGTCACACCCGTTTCACCGGTACAGCGCTAGCGGTCAAACTTTAGCTAATTGTGTACTGTGTTTATACAAAATAACTTTACCTACTCCATTTGCTTATATATAATCTCGAAAACGGCTACAACGATTTTCATGGAATTTAGTATACAGGGGGTTTCGGTAGCGATAAATCGATCTAGCTAGGATTCATTTTTAGAAAACGTCTTAAAAAAAATACCGGTCATCCAGGTACTTTTATTCAATCCGGTGACGATGTTGTTGTAACTAAAATATTAAATGGAAGAAAATTTACCCTTTGTAACATTGTATTATTTCAATATACCCACAACATCAAAGTTTGAGTTACATTTTCTAATTAGAATTTTAATCTAATGCACTTTACAATACATTATTAAAATCGATTAAATGCGTGAAACGTGAGTATCGAAAACCGTGTCATATGGTTACATCACTAGTTAGTAGACGTAGTTACCTCGCGAAGTCAAATGTCATAACGGGCATTTTATTTTGTGATGACTATATTATTAAAACTTTAAGAAGTTTTCTTCAGGGTCGGCAGCGCGATTGTTAGTCCCCTAGTGTCGCACACGTCCATAGTCTACAGTAACCACTTTTCATCAGGTGGACCGTGTGCTTGTTTGCCACTTAGCGGTATAAAAAACATGGCCACCTGTCAGAAAATATTAAAATAAAATGAACACCATAGTTTTAAATTTTTCACTGGGGACAGTAAAACTAAGGGGATAGTTTTAGCACAGAAAATATAATAGATATAATTCTTATACCGATGTACAATCAGAAATAAAAAATTGGCACACTCGTAACTTCGAAAAGCAGGCAGGCAGCTTTTGTTTGCAAGTGTTGTAACTAGATGGCGACATTGTTTTGGAAAAGTTTTTCAATTTTTACTATTAAAAATTAACTTATCAAAAATAAAACATACACTAAACAGATTATTGAATATAACTGAATAAAACTGTAAATTTACTAATCTTTATTGATTCTGCCAGATTCTGCAGTAATTGTAAGAGTTACAAACTAAATGCACCATGCCGATAGATGGCGGCAGCTTTATTATGACGTGAATTAGGTTTACAATTTTTATAAATATGTAATATTAAGTTAGAGGACAGGCCAAAGTAAGAGTTTTACTCTATGTAGTTGTATTCAGGAATATGAATTACTGGATATCCTCTTATAAACTTTGTTGTACTGGTATCATGATCTACTGTACTGATATTGTTATTTGTTGTACGGGTTTCATAATCTGCTGTAATGGTATCGCTATTTGTTGTACTGGTTTCGTAATCTGTTGTAGTGGTCTCGTAATCTGCTGTACTGGTGTCGCTATATGTTGTACTGGTATCGTAATCTTCTATCCTCATATCGTTATTTGTTGTACTGGTCTCGTAATCTGTTGTACTGGTCTCGTAATCTGTTGTACTGGACACGTAATTTGCTGTACTGGTCTCGTAATCTGTTGTACTGGACTCGTAATCTGCTGTACTGGTCTCGTAATCTGTTGTACTGGACTCGTAATCTGCTGTACTGGTCTCGTAATCTGTTGTACTGGATTCGTAATCTGCTGTACTGGTCTCGTAATCTGCTGTACGTAAAGCGTTATTTTTTATACCGAATGTTGGTATATTGGTACTGGTGGTTTTGTTATCGTCATTTCTGTTTTTAGCTCTATTTCCCACATAAATATATATTGCATTGCTAGAATTACTATTTTTAGTTTTTTCTATAGTATCCTTAATAATATGAGGTACTCTGTTTCCCATAAAGTTATTTACAACATGATTCACTTTTGACGATATATCTCCTTCGGAATTCTTAAACATATGATGCCTGCCATCCATAGGGCCAAGAAAATTATACATTTTGGGTGATATTATGTCCATATAATCACCAAAAAATCTTTCCATAGTGGACGATATGTCCAATATGTCTTGCATTTCTGTGCTATCGATTCTGTATCCATTGTTACTATGCTGTTCTAGTATACACATAAATGATACTACTAAATATACGAGATACATCTTAGTACAATTTTTAGATCGACGATAGGTGAAACGGTGATACTGAAAATTAAACTTTAGTGTGTTAATTATTAGTTAGTATTAAGGTTTTATAGCGTGTGATGCCACGTTTGCGAGGCGTCTCCGTAGCGGACCAATAGAGGTCGGCCCCCGGCTTGCTTGATAGCGGACTGAGCCGCGGGCCAACGTTTTCTGGCGTCTGCGCACAGCGCGATATTTAGCGTTCTGCGCCGCGTCCTTTTCTCGCCACGCGCCAAGTTGCGAGCTGCGCGCGGGCAGTGTACCACGAGCCGTGAATGTAACCGCACTCGTCACCATTCAATGTACTTAAGTACCTACCTACTCACAAAATATATCGTACCATAGGTTGCATTTTTCTGTTTAAAGTATTTAAAGAATATAATATACTAAAAATACAAATAACTAAATATACACCAGTTTTAAAGAATAAACTCTAGATTCAGCATTCGTGTGTATTCTTTAACAGGCCCGCTACAGTTTATATTTATTAAAACTTTCTCACTATATCCCAACATTTCGGCTGCAGATATGGACACGCGGAGACTGAAGATGCTATTAATCTCATAGTTTAAAGTGTAGAACGCGAAATGAATCAAAACGACAGTGTGCTCATTGTGCGTTAATAGTAACACCATCATGCAACATTACTTCTGACAGTGGGTACGCTGTTTGATGGGACGGGTTTGGGTTTATGGGTTTTTTTACGTGCGGGAAATCCCCGCGGACACCCCCCCCCCCCCTTCGGAGCCGAAGGGGGAGGTTATGTCGGACTCGAACCAACTGCCAACTGAACCGCACGCCGTCTGAGGCCGAAGGTGAGGTTGTCTTGTGACATATCCCTCGCACCCCGGCTGACCCAGGGTCTGGCCCTCCGCGGGACGATGCGCGCCGCCGCCTAGGGACGGGTTATCAGCCTTTCTGTTTGGACTATTTCACCGATTCCCATTAAATATCGACAACTATAAATTTTCGTATGAAAATCGGGAACGACGGTTTAATGTGCTCTCCGAGGCACGACCAGACCAGTGCAAATACCCATATTCATACCTACAAAAATATTTGTACAGAGGCTTTCACCATTCAACATAATATGTATTTTATTTACTTTAAGATAACTTACGGCTCCAAAGTGTCCACCCCCTGGGCTATCCCACAAGTGGTTGGTGGAAGGGTAGTTAAACTATGTGACAACTACCATTTATGGCCCTGTTACATTACACCCCATACAAAGAATATGCCAGAGGCTACCTGACCCCTGCCAACTGATGGCATAAGACAGCCGTGCGGTTTTAGACGGTTTTTTTTAATATACATTGGACACGTCAATTTGAAGTCACCTCGCCTGATGATAAGCTGAAGGCAAAGTCTCAGGAAAGTGGCACTCAGCTTGAAGGCCTCATCAGTCGATGATTGTCGTCTGCGTACCGCGTGCCACCCATCGGTCCCACTTGTGCTACGACCACAATCCCCCCTGCCCGGCTATGCACTTGGTGACCCCTGAACGCAATCCAATCGAGATTGGATTACTATGGAGGGTGTTTCGCAAACGTACGGTGGTACCCATCCGGTAGAAATTTGTGTCATCGAATTTCTACCACTAGGTTCGACGTAACCAACCCCGTTGGCTCATATATCCATAGAGATTTCTGCTAGTTATAAAAAAAACGACAACCATGTTAAGACTCTCCGTGACTACAGTTGATGAAAAGTAACTGAAACCTCATAAATAATTAAAAGCTTTAAAAAAAAATCATGATGGAATTCATTAAATATTTGTAACCGGTCGCGATTATCTTAACAGAATGAGATTTTTTTTTTAAATAAATATAAAAGTGACATTTATCAATAGTAGTTCGGCTAAAATGTACCTACATATATACAATAGAATTTTTTTTTTCTTAGTATAGAAGTGTCAAAATTTTCCTATTACCGAGGTATTCAGATCAAGTTAAACTGTCAGCAGGAAGGGGGGATAACCAAGGCATTAATATCATTCTGAGTTCTATGTACATCAAGATTTTCAAGCTTCAGATCCAAGCCTCAGATGTACATAGACATCTGAGGCTGACTGTACTAACATATTTGCAAACTCCATAAATCTAAGCTACGATAATTTAAATCATCAATCGACAAATTTTATCGGTCTAGGCGGGGTTTGAACCCACAATCTTTGCCTTACAGGGGCAATGCTTTGACCACTAATCTACCAGACCTCGCTCTAACCATCTAACCAACCCAAATTGAACCTTTTATATCCGTATTTGAGGCGACGGTGGAGTATCTACCGATATTCTTGCGAACTCTCGGTATTAATTAGTGATTTTAATAAGATAATTTATTTACAAAATTACCTTTCAAAACTATTTAAATCGCTCCAGTTGTTTCGTAGGTTAGCCAGATAACACACAGATATAAAAACAAATAAAAACACAGATGAAAAAAACATGCAAATTGTTTTATTCTGGCTTTGTTATTGTGTATATGTACATCATATGCAATTGATTGTAAAAATAGAAACTTATTTGAACAATAAAATCGGCACTTAAAATTTATTCTTATAACTTTGTAACACATCTTATAACTTCGTAAAATAAAAAACCCGCTAGTAAATTGTGTACCAATACACATAACTACACGTTAACAATCTTGATGTCTTTTTCATCTGTTTTAAATTACAGATTATTAATATTGTTCTGTTTAGAAACTCATTTTAAAGACTAAAATCCAAAATCGAACCACAAATTAGTCAATTAGTTAGCCTAGATTATTTGTTCAACTTTAATATGTGTTTTTATAAAAAGGCGGGACAAGTTTTTTTAAATTTAGTAAGTAATTAGTTAAATACCTAACCGAATTTAGTATAGTATAACTATATACCTCTCTCAATATGGTAGCAGTCTTGATGTATTTTTCATCTGTGTTTGCCCGTTGTAATTTTGGAAAAGAATAAAATATGATTTAAAGGTGAACTTCAATGAAATTTGTTATTTCAACTTTAACAAGTAGGAATTTATTAAATAATTAATATAAATTGAATACAGTTAAAATGATACGAGGTAAGCAGACCAGTCGTAGCTCAGGAGAAATGTGAAAAGGTGCTTTTTCAAGCTGATGTGGTCCTTTTATTGTGGGGTTGCGCGCCCTCTTGCGTAATTCGCCGACACTCCTGCGCTTGCGATGTATTTGCGTGTCCTGACGAACAACGATCTGTAGACGCCTCTCGTAGTTCCGTACTAGCGGGATAGATGGCGCTTAACATATTCGGCCCCTTTGAGAGCTATTAGCTCTCAATGTTAGTTTCTTCATCTTCGCTGGCTGGTGGAATTGGCAGGGGACACATCTTGGAAAATGCCCTCTGGATGTCGCCGGTCGCCGTGCGGATAGTAGCGACTCTGGCCACACCATCCTTGCCTGGGATAAGTTGGATAATCCTGCCCAAGCGCCATTTGAGAGGGGGCAGGTGGTCGTCCTTTATCAGCACCAGCGTGTTGGGAATCAGGATCCCGCTAGACGTCTTCCACTTGAGGCGTCTCTGTAGCTCTGACACGTACTCGGAGGCCCAGCGCTTCCAGAAGTGTTGCCTCAGTTGCTCGACTCTCTGGTATCGTGAGAGTGAGAGCGGGGGCTTCATGGAGGTGTCTTCGCCTGCAGGAGCTGTCAAGGGCCGGCCAATGAGGAAATGGCCCGGCGTGAGCGGCGTGAAGTCGTCAGGATCTGGGGACATGGGATACATCGGACGGGAGTTCAGGACGGCTTCTATTTGTACCAAAACCGTGCTGAACTCCTCGTAGGTTAAGTTAGCATTCCCTACAACGCGCGTAAGGTGGTGCTTGCAGGACTTTACCCCTGCTTCCCATAAGCCG
The DNA here is from genome assembly GCA_949126895.1 of Eilema caniola. Classification (NCBI taxonomy): domain Eukaryota; kingdom Metazoa; phylum Arthropoda; class Insecta; order Lepidoptera; family Erebidae; genus Eilema; species Eilema caniola. The sequence continues at coordinate 694,647 of OX421485.1, forward strand.
CCAAAATGAGGTGCGTAAGGGGGAATAAATTTAAATTCAATATGATTATTTGATGCGTAATCAATAATTCCCTGAGAACCTCCCGTCAAAACGCTTGTAAACTCCTTAGCCGCTCCTACGAAGTTTCTACCATGATCCGAGAATATTTTGATAGGTTTTCCTCTACGCGATATAAATCGTTTCAAAGCTAGAATATAACTTTCAGTTGACAAGGAAGTAACAAGCTCCAAATGGACAGCTCTCGTTGAAAAACAAACAAATAAACAGATGTAACCCTTTTCTAACCTAGAACCTCGACCCTTTTTATTTAGAATATAAACTGGTCCAGCGTAATCTACGCCACAATGAAAAGGGATAGTTTGCTTGCAAACGCTCACTAGGTAAATCACCCATTATAGGCTGCACTGTCTTAGCCTTCATACGACAACAAACTACACATTGGTGAACTATTTTCTTAGCTAAATTTCGGCCACCAAGAGACCACCACGTCTCCCTAATCTGCGCTAACAGGAGCTGAGGGCCAGCGTGGAGCATCATAGCATGAGTATGCCGAAATAGAAGAATTGTAAAATAGCTTTGGCTACACAATAGTTTGGGATATTTCTTGTCATATGCAAATTCTGAATTACCAATTCTTCCGCCCACTCTAATAATATTATTTTTATCTAGAAATAAATTTAAAGAGGACAAGTTACGTGAACCTTTGAAGGTCTGCTTATTCAATAAAGCATTGTACTCATCAGGAAATGCTTGAATTTGTGATAATTTTGTTAGATACAATAAAGAGTTATGTAACTCGGCTGCTGACAAAGGGCCCGAGTTACGTTCCAGTGATCTGATTTTAGCTCGTGCGTTGTAAATAAAGCGAAATATATAAGCACAAGCACGTTGAAGTCTAATGTATGATGAGAATCTATTGATGTCTATCATCCTATAGTCACTACTGGTACAAAACACACTTACAGTTCGATTCGGCCTCAATTCCGGCAATGTACTAGTTTGAAGAATGTCTAGATGATCTTGTGTCCACTCTACTACATTCTCTGATAAAAATGCAGGTCCGTTCCACCACAGTTTGCTATCACTGATATCTTCTAGCGTCATACCACGTGATAATAAATCAGCCGGGTTGCATTTGCCGTTCACGTGGTACCAACGCGCATTGTTTGTTAGATCATTAATTTCTACGACACGGTTTTGCACAAACGTTTTAAGTAAATAAGGTGACATTTTCAACCAACTTAACACGATAGTCGAATCTGACCAAAATACTACATTGTCAAACTCTAAACGCAATGAATTTACGATCTTTCCATATAATCTCGCACCGATCAATGCTGCACATAGCTCGAGTCGCGGAATAGTGATTACTTTAATGGGCGCGACTCGTCCTTTCGAACATAAAAGTCTAACTGTGATGTCACCGTAACTATTGAAAGTACGTATGTAGGCACAGGCCCCATAAGACAGCTGACTCGCGTCTGTAAAGATGTGCAACTCGAAACGTACGGAATCATTACCAATGACCAAACGGGGAATACGGATATCTTTTAATCTAGACAATGAATTATAGAACTGTAACCAACGATTTGATACACTTTCCGGTACCAAATCGTCCCAGTTTAATTTACAAAGCCATAACTGCTGTAGCAAATCTTGACTACCATAACAATAGGACTAATCAAACCTAATGGGTCGTATATTTGTGACACAGCTGATAGAATTAAGCGTTTAGTAATTTTGCATGCGTTACTATTTACGTTTGAGGTAAAATGAAATTCATCACTACAGTAGTACCAACCTAAGCCTAACGTTTTACTGGTACTGTTTTCATCGAACATCATCTGCCTGGATTCACCACTTTGAAATGTATTTGAATCTAAATCTGGCGTATTAAAGACCCATTTTCGCAATGGTAAACAACCAGAATCGCAAACAGTTTTTACTTGTTTACATATAGTTTTTAAGTGAGATTTATTGTCATGACCAGTGATCAAATCGTCTACATAGAAATCCTCTAAGATGATTTTCGATATTTCCGGATTATTACAGTCTAGTCCAAGCTGACGCACACAACGAATACTTAGATAAGGCGCGGACGCCGTTCCGTATGTAACGGTGTTCAGACGGTACACACCGAGAGGTTCCGACGGATTTTTACGCCACAAAATTAGTTGTAAATTCCGTTGATCGTCGTGAATTAGTATTTGCCTAAACATTTTCTCTATGTCCGCACAAGCTACGTATTTATACTGCCGGAAACGTAAAAGTATTCCAATTAAGTCATTTTGCAAGGGCGGACCGGTCATTTGAATGTCGTTAAGCGATTTACCATTCGATGTTTTTTGACTTGCATTGAATACAACTCTTAACTTCGTGGTAGTGCTCTGTTCACGAAACACACCATGGTGAGGCAAAAAATAATAGGGTGAATTAAATCCGTCAATGCGCGTCATGTGCCCCAGGCCTAAGTATTCTTGCATAAACTCGTTATACATATATTTATAAGTAGGTTGACGTGCGAGTTTACGCTCTAGTGATAAGAAACGTGTTTTTGCGACTTCATAACTATCACCAAGTGTTTCTGGCGATCCTTTGAATGGAATACGAACTGAAAATCGACCTGCATGTTCTCTTCTAGTAGTATCTATAAAAAGTTGTTCACATACACGATCATCGTTTGTATAATGCGATTTAGGTGGTGAAATCTCTTCGATTTCCCAGAATCTTTTGAACTGCGCGTTCAATTCGAGATTTTGAGAGGTACCCACATGACACTGAACTTGATTGATGCGCAAATTCGTGTTTACAGGACCTGAGATTATCCACCCTAGCTTTGTATTCTGTAGATAAGGTCCACTAGCTAGGTGAATCCTACCCTCATTTAACAAATCCCAAAAATAGTTCGCACCGATTAAAATATCTACCTGCGTTGGAGAATTGAACGTAGGATCGGCAAGCTTAATATCATTAGGAATGTTAAGATTATGCGTATGTATATATGAAGAGGGTATGCACGAAGTTATATTTTGCATAACCAAGCAATTAATGCGCGTATTATATTCGCTATTTAAGGAACGAATAGTAATTTCACAGGAATGATTTGACTGTGTGATTGATTGTCCTATTCCTGTGATTTGAAAAGTGGACTGTATAACCTTGGCGTTTAATTTATTGCGTAAAGAACTGGACATGATGCAGTGTTGGCTTCCACTGTCCAGTAGTACACGGGCAATATGAACTTGAGTATCGGCACCGATTATTTCTACCAGCGCAGTAGACAATAACACGGGTACGAGAGTGTTTGATGATTTATTACTAATTTGATTATTAGTGTTGGAATGTAGAACAGTAGAAGATTCATTACTCGAGGGGGTGGACTGCGCGTTAGAGGAACCCGTAAATACCGAGGTTTCTCCATTCCTAAACGCCTCGTGAATCAAGCTATTGTGTTTTTTATTACATACCCGACATGGCCCACAGAAACAACTATCGATAGTGTGTCCCTCACGTAAACAATTCCTACATAAACTCTTGCTTTTAATAAGGGCCAACTTTTCGTCGCAAGGTAAATTAATGAACTGAGTGCACGAGTAAACAGGGTGATTACCTGCACACATAGAACATACACGAATCCGTTTAGAATTTTTAGCGGTATTCTGATTAGTTTGCGTAGACACAAGACCTTGAACTTTAGACATTTGGTTTTTGTGACTATCTTGGGACAAATTTTTGCTATTGAAGCTTGAGGAATGATTTGCTTTAATCATTTCCAACATATCCGCTTTATTTCTTAAAAATGAAATAAGCTCGTCTAGTTTCAAAGCTACCTCCTTATTTTTTAGAGAATTTGATTTAAATTGCTCCCAGTCTTTTTGCATAGAAGCATCGAACTTAGATACAATTAAATAAATTAATAAGGTATCCCAAGTATCCACTGGCTCGCCTAAGCTCTTTAAAGCGCGTAAATTTTTAAGGACGGTATCTATAAGTTTTCTTATGCAAGCGGGCGATTCCCTAGACAAAGGTTGTATAGAAAATATGGACTTAATATAATTATGAATCAGTAATTTTTTATTATTGTATCTAGCTTCAAGCAGATCCCAAGCTATTATATAGTTATCGGCTGAAAATTCGAGAGATTTGATGACCTGCATGCATGGCATTGCCCGTGAGAGCCGATCTTAAGTAGTGATATTTTTGAATATTATCGAGCTCTTCCGAATTATGAATCATGGACAAATAAGTATCTCGGAACTCCAACCAATTGTCATATGAACCATCAAATGAGGTTAGCGAAATAGTGGGTAACTTAACTAGTAATTTACTACCCTTGCATTTATGATTATTCGAATTATCGCCTTGTAATAGACAGTCGATAGAGGCCATAACACTATAATAACTATTTTCAAAGGATTCGCGTTCTCTTAATTGCTCTGCTATATCCGATTCCGGAGCTATTTCAATCTTATCTTGAAAGCTATTAAAATTAGATAACAGACTGCATAACGCCTGTTGTTTTCGTAACTTTAACTCAGCAAATTGTCTTGCGGACAATAAAGCCCCGTCTAAGGAATCTACGTATTTGACTAGTAAGGTCAGGGAACCCTTGACTGAACCGCGTTTTTTTACTAATTCTTTAAAACTTTCACTCATTTTGGCACCTAATAAGAAAGCAGAGGTACTCACGTTTGTCCTGCAGCCACTTGGTGAATTATGCGCACCGCCGCGTAGCTTTCTAGAAGAAACAAACGGTTTTAGTACAAATAGAAGAAATGTGGGCGAGTAGGGCGGGAATAAAGGAAGGAAAAGAGGATTTGCTACGACTGGTCTGCTACCCGCTACTTATGGTTTCTTGAAAAAGTTTAAAAAGTTTAAATAATCCGGCGCTGAAGGTCCAAATGTTTGCCCGTTGTAATTTTGGAAAAGAATAAAATATGATTTAAAGGTGAACTTCAATGAAATTTGTTATTTCAACTTTAACAAGTAGGAATTTATTAAATAATTAATATAAATTGAATACAGTTAAAATGATACGAGGTACGCAGGCCAGTCGTAGCTCAGGCGAAATGTGAAAGGGTGCTTTTTCAAGCTGATGTGGTCCTTTTATTGTGGGGTTGCGCGCCCTCTTGCGTAATTCGCCGACACTCCTGCGCTTGCGATGTATTTGCGTGTCCTGACGAACAACGATCTGTAGACGCCTCTCGTAGTTCCGTACTAGCGGGATAGATGGCGCTTAACAATCTGTTTTATATTACAGATAATTAAAATTGTTCTGTTTACAAAACTCATTTTAAAAACTAAAAACCAAAATCGAACCACAAATTAGTCAATTAGTTAGCCTAGATTATTTGTTCAACTTTAATATGTGTTTTTATAAAAAGTCGGCACAAGTTTTTTTAAATTTAGTAGGTAATTAGTTAAATACCTAACCGAATTTAGTATAGTATAACTATGTACATCTCTCAATATGGTAGGACGTGGAGTTTATTTTAACGTAATGAAATTACTTAATACTCGCCTATGTTTAACAATAAAAGACTGATGATAAAAGAACAATTATGAAAAACCGGCCAAGTGCGAGTCGGACTTGCGCACGAAGGGTTCCGTACCAGAAAAAAGACTAAAAGGCCTTTTTATTATTATTGTTATTTTGTTTTTAATATTTGTTGGTATAGCGGCAACAGAAATACACAATCTGTGAAAATTTCAACTGTCTAGCTATTACGGTTCTTGTGATACAGCCTGGTGACAGACGAACCGACGGACGGACGGACAGCGAAGTCTTAGTACCTATTACTAAGACCCGTTTTTACCCTTTGGGTACGGAACCCTTAAAAAGAATTGTGGTACTACAAAAGGTATTTGATTCACAAAAAAAATTGCAACACAATTAAGAAGGTCCCCGCTACAAAGTGATGTCACCATTTAAAATGTCACAATTTGTCAAATAGGTAGGTACTACTGCGCTTCGATACTGCTAATGCAAAACAACAATGTCCTACCCTGTGGTGGTGTACTCAGCAAAATATTACATTAAATTTTACACTTTATTGCTATAGACCTAAAATCCAAAATTAAATGAAAAGAGTTCATTACACTTTATTTTTTTTTTTATTTTTTTTAATATACGATTCGTTTATTTCAATAAAATTACTACTACAACATATATTACAACTAAAAATAAAATATAATTAAATAACTAACATACACTACAACTAAAAATTAAATATAATAAAATTAACATGATTCAAACAACCCGCCCAGTATCGTTCCCGGTGCAAAGGTGCCCATGATGCTGGCAGCGTTACCTCGCTGAATTGCGATAGCCAATCTTTGCCCCAGGAACGAGCTGGACCGGGAGTCACCGCCTTGTTCTTCAATACGGCGACCAAGTTCCGCGAATAGGCGTTTCGCCTCCGATCCCCAACTGCCCAGAGTCTCAACCGCAATGGGCACAAAATAATATTGTGGCTCCATTGCGGCGTATTTTAACTTTTTCTTGCTAGCCGCGTCCTCAGCTGCAGCCGCGGGAGAGTTGACGGTGCGACTCAGGTGTGAGGCCGCGATAGTGCTGACGCATGTGGCATCCCACACTAGGCACTTGCCATTTTTCCACGGGACCAGAGTCAAACCGTCCGGACGCTTCCCATCTGATCTGCTGAGGCCTGGGGGCTCCAGCATGCAAGGTACATTCGCCGATATAAAAGCCCTACGAACTATATCATTTAGGGCATGGTGGCGCGGAAACCTACCTGTGCAGCGACGGCAACTTAGTGCGTGATGGCCGTCTTCCTCTACCATGGAGCCGCAGATGCATCTATGTGATTCACAGACCTTGCAGCCCAGGCGAAGCGCCACTGCCACCCGCAAAGAGTTATCGTCTAATAAGGTGCCCAGGTGCGGTGACGGAAGTGCCTGTAACCAAGCCCCCGATTCAGGTTGCGATACAGCCCTAAGCCTCGCCAGATCAACGCCCGTCGCACTGTTCAGCATCTCCCCCATCGCCTTTTTGGTACCGATACTATCCCATGCCCGTTGTACGTGTGGCGTTGCCGGATGCGGTTCATTCGGGTTGAGTATCGACCATGCCGCCAGTGCCTCACACGCATAAGGTATACCGACTTGATCGCCATTTGAGGAGAGTATATAAGCGACCAGGTCCGCCACCCCATGTGCCGATGCAATGAAGGCCGGCAAGCCAACATCCGTCATGCGCCGCAGTCCGAGACCACCACATCTTATTGGTAGGGATGCTTGAAGTCAATGCCACTCGTCAAGTGTGACATTGAGTATTGACTCTGCGGTATCTTTTAGAGTGTTGTCAAAAGAGCAGACTGCCTCAGGGCAGAGCCAGGTTGGTGTAGTCCGCAACAGGTAGGTGATTTTGGGAACGGCAAAACACATGCGAAGTAGCAGAACAGCAACATGGGCTGAAAGAGATTTTAGCTGTTCCTGAGCGGAGAGGAGAAGGATATTACGGGAAGTTATGGCTTCAGTGACTGCCTCCAGAAAAATGGGAGACCCCAATATATTGAAAGTGGAGGGAGTAAGTTCCCTGAGGCCTGGAAAAAGCGTATTAAAAAGAGGTAAGTGTTTACGAGCTCCTGGGCTGCAGGGGAAAAACTCGCACTTAGAGGAATTCACCTCTAAACCCAGTTCCTTGAGGCGTGGGATTAGAACCTCGAGGTCCTGGGCGACCACCTCGGGCTCTCCACCAATCGTACCATCATCCAAGTACCACAGGTTCAAGGGTGCTTTAAGGTCTGAGATGATCTCGTGGATAGCCAAGCTAAACACTAGTGGGCCGAGTGGATCTCCCTGCTGAAATGAGTATGTATGAGTTCATTTTTGAAGAATAGGTTCGAAGGTAAATGATAGGCTTGGTGGAGAAAGGGGTAGAGGGACGGAGTTTTATCCATAACTGAGCTCAGCAAGACATCTCTTTCTAGACTGTTAAAAGCGTTGCGAACGTCGATTTTCAAAATAACGCAGTTGGCGTTCTGCGGCTCCATCACATAGGCCCTGGTGGCATGAATAGCAGCCTCGCAGCCTCGGGGCGTACCAAAACCTAGCTGAAGTGGTTGCAGATACATGGACATCTCTTCCTTGACTGCGCGGCATGCCAGCTTAGCAGTCAAACGGCGGAAAGTACTACCTACTGCAATCGGCCTGATTCCACCATCCTTTTTAATTAGGGCACAAAGCGAAGCGCCGTACATATAAGGCCACACCTCAGGATTTAACTGACCGCTGAGTAAGAAATTGGACAGCTTCGTCAGACTACCTATTAAGCGTTGCCCGTTTTCGCCTGCCGCCCTAGAAGTGAGCTCTTTTAGGTGTCCCGGGCGAATACCGCCTAAGCCTGCCGCGGAACCATTATAAAATGAGTTGAGCGCCTTGGCTACGTCGTCAGCCGTTACCGTGACAGGCGTGAACGATGTATCGGGCGCCGGCAAGGGAACGAGAGGGCGCGACGGCCTGGCATGTTTGAGTTTCAAGGCATCTAGTGTCTCGGGACCGTCCTGCGCAAATTTGTCCTCTGACATCAGCAAGCGAACGGCTCCCCTAAGGTCACCCTCGAAAACCTTTGATTCTATTTTTTTCCTTTTTGAATACGACCTATGGTTTTCCCCCGGGCTGTCGTATTCGTCTTCAAATCTGTAGGAACCCGAGGAATCAATATTTGCCTTCACTTTCGACGTCATATTGCCCGGCCGAGACTTAGACGGTACCCTCAGAGCGCTATAGGCAAAGGACAATAGCGTGCACCATTCGTCCACACTATTTCCGTCTACGCATCTGTCAATAATGTTGCAAAGTTTACCTGCTGCTTGAATACGTGCGCCCTTGGGTATGTGCCGCATCACTGGAATACCTGCTTTCAGAGTGGCTAACTTTTCCAGGGGACACCAATTCGAAGGAACCGCTCCCGAGTGCGTCTGCTGACTGATAGGTGCATCATCGTTTGATCGTCCGGTGCGTGGTGGCCTATTATGAATGCGCGTGATATGCATTTTGAGGCCGCGCGAACTGAAAGTGCGTGACGACCCCAGGCAGTGTGGGCATGTTGTTTGTGAATCGCTCATGTTCTTGGATGTCGACCGAACGCGCAAGAGACAAAAGAAAAATAGAAAAATGAATATATATATAAAGAGCCAAAAAAAAGGGACAGCCAGCGTGAAACTATACAAAAAGATAAGAAAAACTAAAAGAACTTTTCTATCTTGGTCTACGCTGCCTCAGCGTCTCGCAGACCCCACTGGGCGATCGATGATGGACGACGAAACAAAACTTGCCGACTCGCCAGCCTCACTGGTGATGTAGCCGACCGAGTGGGCTAAACACACTTGGAACTTATCCTCGTCTGGGGACAGGTCCATAATACTTGTAAAAAATGCACAAATATATTCATTTTTACTTTTTTAGTCGGAACTGAGCTTAAATTTAACGAAATTGTTGAATAAATAGTACAAATTTACTATTGATTTGTTTTTGACATCTGTCTCTCTTGACGTCTTTTTTGTCTATCTTTAAATTAGAAATAGAATTTATTTGCTCATAAACATGGTTACAGAGAAGTAAGTATTATAACAGCACAACATGTTTAGCTGCAGTACGTGGCATGCAAATTTTGATTGTTACAAAAAAATATAAATTAATTATCCATAGCGAAATAAACATTGTCTGGCTGAGTTCATTACAATGATTGTTAAACATAATTTATCATAATTACAATGATTATATTAAATATAAAAATTATTTAAACATGACATTAATTAATAAACAATTAAAATGTCAATAGAATTTTTAGAATGAAACTAAACTAAACTCTACAAAAAGCCATTTAATTTTAGACTTTAACAGTACGAGATTAAAGTCTAAATTTGAATGAAATTTTTTTGGTGTGTTCGTAATATGACAGTGGTTTTGTTTCAGCAGAGCCGATGCCCTGTTCGTATAAAAAGTAACTGAGAAGTTCACGGTTGGACATAGGCCTCTTCCGATGATGGCGTTGGCCTACTGCTTCAACGCTGGCCAGACGGGATGGTACAATTGTCCTTCTCTCGCAGTGATTCCGTCAGTCGCCTCTTACTACACCCTTCTTATGAGATGGGGTGGTGATACTTGTATTTTTTTTCCGTCACCACACGTATATAATGTGTATATAATATTTAGTATTTTGATATATAAGTCTAATAGTCAGGATCATCTTCCACACAGTAACCACCTGCCCTATGAAACCCAGCCGGACACCCATCGTAGCATATCAGACAAGCTGGTAGCATTTTCCTTCGCTTCTTCCGAAGACCTTTAGGTTTCCCCTCATTTCCAGGTCTTACTGTCGTAGTCCTTAGTGTGGTAGTTCCAGGAGAATATTCAGCTAATTTATACATTGATTCGGGGTACAAAGCCCCAGATTTGAAACCAGTCATGTTGAATCTAGGCATAATTGTGTTGCGATAACGATATCTCCAGGTATCGTTACGTCTATAACCCGAATAACGGTTATTATTAATGATACGCACGTTATTTCTGGTAACGTTACTACGGTTATGTATAACGTTATTTTGGTTTCGTATTTTATTCCAAATGTAACTTTCTCTCCAGTTGTATTTATTTTTTAAATTAAATTCTGTCAATTGTCGTTTTTCCCTGTACGAATCGGTATTATAATTACGTATAGAATCACTAAAATATATATTTGAGGTTGTATCTGCGTTTTGAATATCTCTTCTCACTCTAATATCCATTTCGGTGTTATTTATTTGAATTCCATAGTTATAATGTTGTGCTAATATATTTAGGAAACCTACTGCGAGGTATGCAGGGATCATTTTTTAATATTAACAACACTTAAAATCACTTTTAGTTCATAGTACGAAACGAATCTTTTAGAACTAACCAGATAAAATAATCTTTAACGCCTTTAGAATTAAGTTTGAAATTAAATTTGTCACTGTAGTTTTCACTTATTACTTGAAGCTGTGATGTGTCTCTATTGAGTGCTATATATTATATGACAAATATGTAGTAGGTGTTAAAGCTACGCACTTATCACTATACTTGTATGACGTAAATATAAATCACCTATAATAAGCGATGTTTCTATAAGGGAGGATACACACATCGACTCTTCACTGCGACTCAGTCGCGACGCAGTACGCTATACAGTCGTTGTTTACTTTTTCTTTTTACCACCTGGCACCAAGTGGCAGACACGCACGCGGCCCATCTGATGTAAAGTGGTTACCGTGGCCTATTGACATGTAGTAGGGTAGTCAGAGCTCTGACTGATTAAGCTAGTTGGCGGTGTTATGTTTACGGCTAGCAACAAATAATACTCGAGCTTTTGATGAAACAAGTCGCCGTGTGTGCCCTCCCTAAATTAGAACACACTTGTTTTTCAGGTTAATTAATTACTCAACGTTTTCCCCCATATTCGGTACCACTATATAGAAACATAATACGTCAAGGATTTCACGATTTCAGCTAATTTCGGACTAGACAAGGGGGTGTCCCGGTATTTTTTAAACCACTTTAATTAGGTGGCATACAAGCACACGCCCCACCTGATGGAAAGTGTTTACCGTGACCTATGGGTGTGTGCAACACCAGGGGCGTCATACTCACGCTGCCGACCCTGTTAGAACAGATACTTTCTTTGCCCTTAATGTAGAAGATAAAGCAGGACAAGCCTTAGGTATTCCCATTGACAGCACAAATACTCTCCAGTGAGCTCTGGCTACCCAACTCACCGTCAGGAACACAACACGAGGTTATTATGACCGCGGTATTCTGTAGGGCGGAGGTACTTCCCCAGTCAGACTGAAATACCGTCGTGTCTTACCTCCAACAAATAGTAGTCTTATCTTAAATGGTCAAATTGAGTCAAACAGTCTACAGTTTGTGGACTTAAGTATCCTAATACACATTACATAGGTACACAAGGAGTACCAAGTCTGAATCAAGAGACATCTAAAATGCCAATTCTAATGAAAGTCCTTCAAAATATCGGCTTTTTTGGCAGTGGGAGTCACTGATCACCCACCAATGAAATAAGAGCTTACGCCAAAGCCGGTTGTCTGTCATCTCTTGTGCCCGAACCCGTTGATAGAGTACAATATAGGGACGTCGTAGTGTATGTCCGCCCTAATTTAGAACCGAGTTGTGGTTAGCGGTTAATTAATTAATTATTTGTCCTTGTAGGCGAACAAACTGAACAATAAAAATTACGTCGAGAGCGTCATCAAAATAACTTAGATTATTGAACAAAAAGAGACGGGTTTTTCATACAGAAGTAGGTATCTATATGTTCTATAATCTTCTTCATCCTAGCGTTAATCCCAGTCGCATCCGAAGTTATCAACTTGGAGTCCGGGGTCCGGTTTTACCAGTCCAACTGCGGATTTGGCTAAACTTCGACATTTTCTGTGAAGCGACTGCCATATGACCTCCACAACGCAAAAGCGATATCGAAGCATTGCAGATAGACCAGTTGTTGGACTTTTGAAGGCTCCAACTACCCGTAACGACTGCGATAGATGTTTGTACGGCAACCGGGACCGACGGCTTAACGTGCTCTCCGAGGCACGACCAGACCAATGCAACTACCCATCGTGCATACAAATATTTGCACTGAGCGGGGATCGAAACCGCGCCTTCTGCGCAGCGGCCGCGTTCACTACCGCTACACCAAGGAGGCTGTCAAAACTATGTGTTCTATAATTCTATTCTACATTCGGTTAGGGATTTACATAAACGTATAAACAATCTTGATCCCACGTCCCTATTGCCGTCTGGCAGGTACTTTGTTTTCGGCTGTATGTTTATTGTCGGATGGGGAACAGCCCTATCCTTTAGTCACCTTTGGCGCCAGGCACAGGAAGAGTTTGGTTGGTCCTATTTTACTCAACCTAGAACCAACACTGTCACACATGGAAATACACATATCAGTACAAATATACTATACTCATGTTTATCAAATCAATAATTAGACATAAGAGCGTTTTCACACTCATCCGATATCCGATATCCGACATCCGATATCGGAGGAAGTCAAATGTATGAGATATGTATCTTTCTATCACATTGTCCGGCCCGATATCGTTTATCGGAGCCAACACCACTGTTTTGGCCCAAAATCGGAACACGAAGAGACTTAAACAGGGACTGCAAGCAATTTTCGACCTTAAGGACATTTTCTGAGTTACATGTCTTTTCGCGTTAATTGATGACGCTGATCACGAATATAAGAAAAAAAACTCGATACCATGTCATGTCAATAAGATCGAAAATTGCTTGCACTTTTTCTTTTTTCTTTCAATCCATCCCTAACTAGTCTGTGCTTTCGAGCAAATGGCCGTATCGGGCCGATTTTATCGGATATATGTGAATAAAAAAAAATTACAGCACAAGGCTATCGGATGTCGGCTATCGGCGTCCGACACCGATATCGAATATGTATGAAAACGCTCTTAGTATACATTTAAGTCACTATACATAATATAGTTCGGTCAATTATCAAAATTTATCGAATAACCTGCCCCTGACCGTTCCTGGCACAAACGTGCCCATAACATTCGCTGCGTTTCCACGCTGGATTGCTATGGCCAACCTTTGTACCAGGAACGGGAGTCACCAGTTGCCTCTATGACCCTGTCTCCGATTTCCTTTACGAGGTTTTTGGCCTTACTGCTCCAGCACTCCCAAAGTCTCCACCGCTATCGTGAACGGTGCGACTGAGGTGGTTGGCGGCTTCAGTGTCGCACTTAACGCTTCCCTTATCACACAGGTATCGCCGTTTGCATAGTATATGTTAGATGCTCTCGATAGCTTACCAACGTGCAGTCCGTATTACTATAAGCATGGAGTACCGATACGAAGAAAATGTCTTTAGCAATACTCAAAAATATTAAAAAAAAAACATGGAATGATAGAGAAGGTTATAGGACACGACGTTATTTCCGTCCGACTGTTGAAGTACCTCCGCCCTACAGAATACCGCGGCCATAATAACCTCGTGTTGTGTTTCCGGCGGTTGGTAAGGCAGCCAGAGCTCACTGGAGAGTTTTTGTGCTGTCAGTGGGAAGACCAAAGGCTACTCCTGCTTTGTCTTGTACACTGACGGCACACACTCTCTCTGCGTTTATAGGGTCGGCAGCACGAGTGCGACTCTCCTGGTGTTGCACACGTCCATAGGCCAATGTAACCACTTTTCATCAGGTGAGCCGTATGTTTGTCTGCCACCTCAGTTGTGTAAAAAAGTTCCATTTTCAATTTATAATTAAATGTGTTAAACCGCCAATTATTAAATGATAAACGTCACTTAGTATATATACTTTAGAACCAATAAAATTATTTTATCTAGAGGCGCTTCAATCTATTGGATTGACATAACTAGACAACTGGCATAGACGTCAAAATTCATGTCAATCCCATACATTGAACTTGAACATTCTGTTTTATAATAAGCCAGTCAACGACTTGCCAGTTTCCTAGTGGGCAGTTTACCTTTCTCTGAAGTTATTGTGGCAATTAGTAAGTAAGTAAGTAATAAAAAATAAAGAATACTTTAAAATACATTTTATTAACTTTCATATTACTGTTAACTTACATAATGATTATTACACAATTCAATCGATAAACCTTTTTTAGTCCACTGCTGGACATAGGTCTATCCCAATGTGAGCCATTGCTCCCTATCAAAATCTGAAGGCATCTCTTTTTTTCTATACATTTTATCATCTTTATATACATTTACAAGACCTAATCCTACTACCTATAATAATTACAACAGTGCTTTCTAACAGCTACAGCCATCTGACCTCTTAATCTCAGTTCTTGTTAGTGGCCAATCACTGACTTAGGCCCGCCGCTGATCGAGATTTTTTGGTCACCGTGATTTATTGTTACTGTCACCTGCTGTCACCGAACATGCGCTCACTGAATTTGTTCTTGGGTGACAAATCGCGTTCATTTTTGTAATGGACTTCAACAAGCGTCCTATATACACGGAAAGATTATTTAAAGGAAAATTCTACACTATATATTCTGAATTACGTCAATATCCACCTAAGCTTTTTAATTATCTTCGTATGTCTATAAACTCTTTCGATGAGATGAGTGCCAAAAAGTCACCAGTGAGCGGACTCTCATAGTAATGTACAAGGCGAGTGACAGTCATGTCACTCCGGTGCGGTGTTGCCTGCTGCCGCAACCATTTGTCACCGAATTATCATGTCACTATAATGAGCGCACTCAGTATAGTTCTCACTGCACTTGACCAAGTGATAAAAAGTCACGGCGGCAAAAAGTCTCAATCAGCGGCGGGCCTTAGTTGTTCAGGTCGCCCTATAAAGGCTTCTGTCATGACCTAACGACTGTTGACAGCCGGGACCGATTTTTAACATGCCCTCCGAAGCACTCAGATGAAATACAGCTAAACGGTCACCCGTCTAAATGGCAAGCACTTTCATTCTAAATACGTTATCGTCCACAATATTAAAACACCATCTTTGGTATATTCTATGTCGGTATGAGTGTTACACACTACTTAATAATCTGGATTATCCGGCACACAAGAAGCGTTTTCTTTATGTTCCCCGGCTGGGCAAAAATGGATGCAGAAAACACAGGCTGGTATCTTTTTCTTTTTGCTTTTATCTTTTAAGGTTTTAGTGTTTGTTACCGGTGTTGTAACAATGTGTCTAGGTGTGGTAACCGTGTACCTGGGTGTTGTAACTCCGTACCTGGGTGTTGAATTAAGAGGCATAGACTGAACTGTTGGTTTATTGGTATCTTTGAATGAACCTGGATAGTTAAACCTGTTGAAATAAAATCTTGGCTTAATTATATTATCTGATCCAGGCATCCACCGGCCAGAGTTCGTTCTGTATCCAGGTAATCTGTTAGTATTGTGTCCAGGTATGTTGTTATAACGGTTACGTACGATACTGTTGTATGAGGTCGATCCTTCACGATTATTTTGGTTGTTCAAATTCTGGATCTTGTTCCAAACGTATCTATCTCTCCAATTATTTGTGTCTATGTTATTATTTATATCATGTCTATATTCTTCAGATAAACCACGTTTTTCTCTGAACTTATCTGTCCTATATCCTTGCAAAGAATCAATTTGAATATTTTGTACCTTTGAGCGTGCTTCTTGAATGTCTCTATTCACTGTTTCCATTTCTATGTTATCAAGTTTGATTCCATATATGCTATTTCTGGCTAATAAATTGAGTGCTACCATAAGGTATAAGGGTAATATTTTAGCCATTTTGATTCAGTTTTCAATTCTATTGCCAATTACACTGACCGCAAAATTATGTTATTTATTTAGTAGAATATTTTCACTCGCTATTACTAGTAGCTGTCTGACTGTTGAATTATTATGAACATTGAGTATATATACTAAAAGCCTTAGGCTTATCAATAAACTTGGACGGCGTATTACGTACAAAAGCGTCATTGTATGTCTAAGAGTGGATTCACACTGCGACTTTTTTGTCGCTTGTATTCGCGACACGTTATATTGTTTGTATACACTGCTGCATCTGTTTTATGTGACTACGTACACGCCTACTTCTGTAACTCCTGTAAACTTAGGTAACAAATTTTGATGAGACTGAACACAATTTCTGTTTTTAGGATGCCGTACCCAAAGGGTATAAACGGGTCCCTATTACTAAGACTTCGCTATCCGTCCGTCTGTCACCAGATTGTGTATTTCTGTTGCCGCTATAACAAAAAATACTAAAAGCAAAATATTCAAAAAATAAGGGAGGCTCTCATACAAAAAACGTGACATTTTAGCCCTTTTTCATGGCTTTTAGCCTTTTTCTGGTACGGAACCCTTCGTGTGCGAGTCCGACTCGCACTTGAACGGATTTTTTTCTTTACTGTTCGCCCTTTTGTCGATTCGTCTATTTGTCTGGGTGTCCACGGTGGACGCAAGAACTACTGCACGAATTAAGATGCGTTTGTTTTTTGTTTGATAGATCTTGGTCAGATTTAAAATCTTGCGTAAGTTTGATCACAATCGGTTGAGTAGAACCGGAGAAATGACCAAAAGTCGCAATACCTGACATTCACGCGGGTGGAGCCTCGAGCATAGGCTAATTGCCTATGTCCAACCTATCAGAGTGTATAAATCTTTAGCAATGCAAAGTAATCGCTTGTAACGGGTAATTTCTAAATATCACATCAAAGTCGTTGTATATGTCGCCCTTAAATTTAAAAACCCCAGGATATCTGAGGTTAGGTTAGGTTGTTAGGTTATTTAAGAAACGTTTTTTCCCCATATGGACACAAACGGTTACATAAGGAAATAGAGTTCTTGAATAGCCCGCGACTCGGGCGAAATACCCAGTATGAAAATGCACGGCTCTTAATAATAGAAATCACAGTGTCCTTATAATACGATTCCGGCTGGCTTGTCTTTGTAGAGATTTCTTTTTATACAACTAAGATAGCAGACAAGCACACGGCCCACCTGATGGTAAGTGGTTACCGCGGCCTATGAACGTGTGCACCACAAAGGGAGTCACACTCGTGCTGCCGACCCTGTAAACACAGAGAGTTTCTGTGCCGTCAGTACAGAAGACAAAGCAGGAAAAGCCTTTGGTCCTACCACTGACAGCACAAAACCTCTCCAGTGAGCTCTGTCTACCCTACTGATCAATTAAGAACAATAATGGCCGTATGCTACATCGACAGTAACCCAAATCGATGGTACGCTACATCGACAGTACCACAAATCGATGGTACGCTACATCGTTAGTACACTAAAACGACGGTATGCTACATCGACAGAAAACCAAATCGATAGTACGCTGCGTCGACTACCCGACCCGAGCCAGATTTAAATGGTTTATTGTGATATCTGCGCAATCCGACTTGGTTAGGTTAGGTTAGAATTAGACCTTCGTGGTTATTTTTTTTTATAACTATGCAGAAATAAATTATTTTTCTAACTGATGCTCGGGTCGTTTTAGTGTACTAACCATATAGCGTACCAACGATTTGGTGTACTGTCGATGTAGCGTACCATCGATTTGGGGTACTGTCGATACATTAGCCCGTCGATGGTACGTCTTCGATACAGCGACCATCGATGCAGTGACTGTCAATATTATGAACTAAACCCAATTAAAATAACACCAAATAAATTACGATAGAATAAATTAAAGAATTGTTTTATTTCAATGAGTGGTATTCGCGGTAACTTCAGCCAGTATCAACTACAAGTTGACCAATCTACAAGTTCTTTCTACTCAATAGTCATAATCCGAGTCCTCCTCAACACAATACCACCCGTTCCTCTTCCTCCCACTAGGACAAGGAAGATTACAAATTACACAAGCACCCACAATTTTGGGTGTTGTAGTTCTCATTCTGCGTTTTACACCAGATCTGTTATAAACACCAGATTTTAACGGTGTTGGTGTTGTTTCATGTCCGGGAGAAACAGATGCTAAATTGTTGTACCAATTTTTAGTTGCGTTTTTACCGTTGAATTGTGGTAACGGTGAATAACTGGTCGTTTTGAGTAACGTTTCTTGGTAATAACCGTTGAAATTGATTTGAGTTGGATCTTGGTGATTGTACATAGTAGCTTTGTAATCAGATTTTTGGTATATGGTTCCTGAGTTATTAAACCTGGATGAATTATATCTTGGTATTGTGTGTTGTGAAATATATCGCCAGGTATCGTTCGTGTTGTATGCAGGGAAACGGTTATAATTGAAATAGTGAGCTGTAACGTTATTTACGTTACCGTTATAAGAGTAATACATTCCGTTATTACCGTTATTATTTCCAGTAAGATTATTTTCATTTCTTCTCAACATTCCATTGTTTATTGTAACAAAATTCATATCTAGTCTTCCATTATTATTATATCTTACGGTTTGGCGTTTTTCTCTAGCCAAATATGGATTGGAAGAGTCAGTAATAATATGATTTACCTTTGAAGATATGTCGTGGATATCTCTTCGGACTCGAATATCCATTCTGGTTGTATTTGGATTAATTCCATAATTTTGGGTTTTGGCTAATATGTTTATTAACCCTACTAGAAGGTATACTAACATTGTCTTACTGTTGTTTCACAAAATTCTCGTTATACACTGAATTATAGTTTTTAAAACTACGTGTAATTTTAATATAATATCTGCAATTTGTGTCAAATTTTATTATCAAAACTATTAATTAATAATCTTAAGCCACTGCTCTTGACAAACACTGTCTTTAATAATGATTTATGCTGATTTTAATATCTACTACGTTCCTCTATAAAGTTTTAAAATTAATCACATTTATATACAACTAATGCCTTGATCACACGCACCGAGTGGAGTGGCGAGTCGCTAAAATGTTACTCTGCCGAGACAGTGATATTGGCGAGTAGCTGTTCACACGTGTTTTGAAATTAGCACAGACAGTTCGTTGAGACTACATTTCGGACACGATGAATCGTAAAAAGATTTATAGGGCGACAATGACCGAGAGGTCGTGTCTTGGAGAGCATGTTAAACCGTCGGTCCCGGTGATCATACCAACATCTATGGCACTCATTACTGGTAGTTGGGAGTCCTCAAAAGTTTAGCAATTGATCAAATTGCAATGCTTCGATATTGCCAATGGGTTGTGGAGTTCAGATGGTAATTGCTTCATGGAAAATATTGAAGATCAGCCAAACACGCAATTATACTCGATAAAGCGAACCCTAGACTCCGAGGTAGAAGCTTCGGATGTGTCTGGGATTAAAGCTAAGATGAAGAAGAATAACCGAGTGGCGAGAGGACCTGCCGAGTGAGCTAGGGAGATAGTGCGGGAAAGCGAGAGGCGACACTCACCGATACTTCACTGACTTGGCCGAGTTATTAGAACGGAGGTCGAGCTACTGTCGTTTTACTCAATTGTGCAATTCTCTAAGCATACAGAGTTGCGTCAAGCACAGCGCTGTAACAGCCTTGATAGAGATCGTCGTTGTTCGATCGCCAGTGACATTACCCAGTCCAACCATGCTTAGAGAATCGCACAGCAGTCGAGCGCTCGGTCGAGTGTACTGTCTCGCCACTCCACTCGTTGCGTGTAAACAAAGCATAATTTCGATGTTTTGTGTAACCTCTAGACCTTATCTGTGTCTCGCGGCGACGCAATAAGAAATTACTAATAATAGCAAACGTCTGTTTGTTTGTTTCATATTGCGGTTTGGATTAATGGAAATAACCCACTGTTAGGAAGTTCCGAGTATAGAATGCAGTTTAAGAGGTAGCGTGAATCGTACAATGTAGGTAAAAACCAATGACTTTATATTCACAATTTTGTACATACATTTTATGGTATTACTAGGTGTTGCTTGCGGTTTCGCTTATGTGGGATTTTAATCCCGTTCTTGTAAGGAAACCTATTCTCGGAATAATAAGTAGTCCATGTCTCCTTCTTCATCCCAGTCGCATCCGAAGCTTTTCAACTTGGAGCCTGGGGTCCGCTTTTTACCAGTCTAGCTGCGGATTTGGCTAAACTTGGAAGCGACTGCCATCTGACCTCCACAACCCAAAGACGATATCGAAGCATTGCAGCTAGACCAGTTGTTGGATTTTTGAGGGTTCCAACTACCCGTAACGACTGCCATAGATGTTTGTATTACAACCGGGACCGACGGCTTAACGTGCTCTCCGAGGCACGACCAGACCAATGCAAATATCCATATTCATGCATACAAATATTTGCACTGAGCGGTGATCGAACCCGCGCCTCCTGCGTAGCGGCTGTGTTCACTACCGCTACGCCACGGAAGCTGTTGATAATAAGTTGTCTATGTGTTATTTCCAAAACTATAATTTATACCTGTATCAGATTTCAACCAGCTACGTTCAGCCATTAGAAAGTGATTTAAGAACAAAAATTCAAACATATTCACACACTTTTACATCTTATTATATAAAAATGAATCGCTAAATGTGTTGCTGAGCGCAAATCTCGAGAACAGCTGAACCGATTGCGCTAATGCTTTTTTTAAAATATTCCTTGCAGTACGAGGACGGTTCTTACGCAGAGAAAAATTGTGCAGAGATTCCGGGATGGCAAAACAATTTAGTGATGTATAATGGCGTAGGGGTGCTACGGGGTTGAAGTATGCCACGAGCGAAGCCGAGGCGGGTCAGCTAGTTTCTAATATAAGTAGGTTGTAGGATTGACATTTTCTTTCATTTGTATGCAGATAGAGAGATGCTCTTTATTGTACACCAAACATAGGGTACATACAGAGCCAGTGCATGGTAGTTAGTTGTACACTGGGCGGTCTTATCGCCGCTATTTATTGTTATTGCAATTTCAACACGATGACCAATGTAACGAAAAGATGGTTATAAGCTAGATTTTGAATTAGTTTAAAAAATAAATTGAATCAAATACTATGAGGGGTGTAATAATTAATAATTGTAATAATATGAAGGTGTTTATACCGGCCTGGGTAGAGAAATAAATAAAAAATTGATTACAATGGTTAAATAACTGTTAGCAAGTAAAAATAAATTTTACACAAATTTATAATTTAGGTAAGTATATAATCTATACTGATATTATAAATCGGAAAGTGTGTGTGTGTCTGTTTATCCGTCTTTCACGCCTAAACCACTGAACAGATTTTGATGAAATTTGATACAGGGGTAGATTAGACTTTAAGGAAGGACATAGGCTATATTTGGTCGCGATAGCCGACATCCTAGCGGGTGCAGCCGCGGGCAAAAGTTAATAATTAAGAATCTCAGCGGATGGATTCGCAATAAATCATTCTACCGAGGCGTTATTCGGTCAGTTGTGCAAATATGGAAGTATGCACTTAGCTCGTTGCCCGGCTGCTGATGGTGCCAGCGTGCCATGGTTTTCACTGGTGTGCCTCACGACCGAATGATAGCGTGAAGGTCGTTACGAAGACCCCGGTGCCGACAGCAGTAGGCCGCCGGGGTTAAAAGTGATCTACCTTGGCCGAGGCTAAATGGCTTATTTCAGTGTCAGTGAAATGTGTAGATGGTTCTAGTTCTAGAAAATGTAATGATAGGTCACAAATGATAACAGGTAATTTAATTGTAATACACGTCTTGCCGCGAAGCTACGGTTTGATCGCGCCCGATTTCGGTAAGTGCACAACAGTAACACTACAACCTAAGTAGTGTTTAATTATATGGCAATCGGTCTGACTGAAAGTTGCTTAAACTAGCATTTTGTGATGTACGTGGCCCTTACAATCGGACGTACGACTCATAAACTATATTTGTAGGACTGAGATGTTCCTCATCTTATTAAAACACAAATACATGTGATCTATACCGGTGGAGGCGACTCGGCGACATCCGGCCTCCATGAGCGCGGGCCTGGAAGTGATAGGTGGAGTCGCCTGTCACCCTAGCAGAAGCAGGCTGAGGCAGCGATGCGCTCCATCTATCCGGGGCAACCCGGGCAAGATGGGGACACTGTGATCGAGCGTGGACGCCGAGGGGGCCATCTCGATGGCCCTGAGTTAGCCGGGGTGCGAGAGGGATATGCCAGTAATAAATGATCCAAGATTGTGTGCGGTTTTAGTCGGTATGAGTTCGATATAACCACCCTCGCTGGCTCCAGCGTTGAGGAAACCATGGCTGATTCTACACTTAAAAAAGTTTTCTATACTACGAATTACCTTATTTATCTTACAACCGCTCATTATGACATAATATACCTATTGTATCTTTCGTATTTTAAAATTTATGAAGTCCATATTTGAAATGACGAATTACTACTTCGCTTCTCGCTCGTCACTAAGTCGGTATTTGTAATATAATAATTTCAGATGTATTGTTATAAGCCTAAAGTTCACTTTTGAACGGAAAAATTACTCGCTTGATAATTGCGCTAACCCTAAGTTTATATGAAACTGATAGGTGTGGTGATGTTTTCCCAACATGAATGGGAACAGCTTAACCGGGAAAGTACCGCTCTATTAACCAATATAAACTTTAAGCAGAAACATGTCGCATTTGGAATTTGTAGGAATTGGAACGCCGACGCAAAACTAATTGTAGATGGTAGCAGCATATAACCAAACGACAATAACCATCTGGCCCCCGATTCCAAAACCACTGTCACACCGCTGATATTGCACAAAATGTTGTTACATTTTAGACTTTATAGCTGAGTGTTAAAGTTAAAAATAGTAAAAAAGAGTTTATAACATTTTTCATTCGCTCTACAAGATTGTCATTTAATTTTAGGCTTTAAAGTATACCAGTAAAGTCTAAAGTTATATGGCATTGGTTACAGTGTCTGCGGTGTCGCAGTGGTTTTGTTGGCCCTGCTCTGTAACAATAACAAACTCATAGCTGTCAGATTTGAAGAGACAAACAATGAAATCTACGTAGATGACAGCTAGTATTGGCCATTACGAGGCGCCCTCTGTAGGGATAAAAGCGCAGGCGGCATACCCATTACCGGAGGTACTTCCACCTATAATTATCTGCTTCCTATACCTTTTACCTATTCTGCAGGGCTAACATGCGCGCGTCGTCAAATATCTCGAATCGAGATGAGATATCATCTCGAGTCTTCTCGAGCGAAGTAACGTCGACATATTTTGTCGCGTCAAACTTTTACAATTATTGTCTATGGCATACACATTTTTAAACATGTTAGTTGCTGTTTTCACATTTATCCGATAAAATCGGCCCGATACGGCCATTTGCTCGAAAGCACAGACTAGTCAGGGATGCTAGGTATGAAAAAAAGAGAAAAAAATAGTGCAAACAATTTTCGACCTTATTGACATGACATGCTATTGAATTTTTTTTCATACATTTGTTCAGCGTCATCAATTAATGCGAAAAGACACGTAACAAAGGAAATGTCATTAAGGTCGAAAATGGCTTGCAATCGCTGTTTTAGTCCAAAATGAACCGAGCTCAAGAAAAGAATACACGAGATAACTTCTCGTCGACCAAATGAACGACGGGAGACAAAAATTTTAAATGTCAAAATTCGAGTAAATAAGGGCACGTATGTTACAATTTGCAGACACCAAGTAGAGATGATTTCTCGAAGTCGAGTTATGTCGACATCTGACAGATCGCCATGAAATTTGCCATGTTACCAACAGTCGATATCGACATAAAACGGCAAAATGCCTCGAGATAGCTATCTCGTGGCGCGCATGTTAGCCCTGCATGTTACCAACAGTCGACATATCTATATAAAACGGCAAAATGCCTCGAGATAGCTATCTCGTGGCGCGCATGTTAGCCCTGCTGGTCTCGCAACTCCTACACACAAGTGTAGACGTATCCACACATAAATGGCAACATTTATAAATAAGTGTCGGTAGCTTAGTGGTTAAGGAGTTGGCCTTACAATAGAGAGGTCTCGGGTTCTAATCCTGGCCATTACACTACCGACGTGAACCCACTCCTAGCACAAGCAATTCGGCTTAGTTGGAGGGGTTAGAGGGAATATTAGTAATTTTGGTAGATAATATTCTCCAAAAAAAAAAATAGTCTAACTCGTAAATTAGTTCAATTTATTAGTCAAAAACTGTCCATTTTTAGTCTTCACACCGTTTTTCATCTCACTTTAGTTCACTTTAGCTTATAAGTACTCATAACTATACACTAACAGTGAACATAAGATCTTCATTATATCTATTAATGCATTTACAACAAAAAAAAAACGTATCTTGGTATGTTTGTGTGCATTCTAGAACTCATAATACAAGCTATGCTTAGTTTTAGTTTAGCTAGAGTATCGTCATTAGAGTTCTTGGGTAGGAGGAACTACCCAAGAACCCTAGCGGTTAATACTCAGCTCTATGAAGTAGCCTAGGGTATACCCGGGGTCACTGATAAAAGATTCAGCTAAACGGAACACTGTGTAGCTATCGTCAGTTCGTTCCCGACATAGCCACTTCACTACACTTTGGGGGTTCCCACACGAGCAAATATAAAAAATAAAATAATAATAAATATTTATTAATAGTCATAATCATCTGGTACACAATACAACCCTTCTCTATGAGTCTTTGTTGGGCATCCGATGTTACACAACACACATGCTATTTGCACCGTTGTACTCCTTGGTTTTACTGTACTAACACCGGTTTTATCGGATACCGGTGTTACCGATATCGTAGATACCGGATGTTCTGTGTTTTGTTGCTGAAAATATCCGCTAAAATTGCTTTGATTTGGATCTTGATAGTTGTGTATAACTGGTGTATTCGGATTAACATATGTCGGTGTTTGATTATTAAATCCAGGCATGTTGTATGGATTTTGATTGTAAGTATTATCAGGTCTAAAACCGGTAGTGTTGTGTTTAGGTATTGTCATGATATGGTGTTGGTAATCTGATCCATTATATGCGTTATTGTAATAACCATATCCGTTATAACCGGTATTGTTATAAGGGTTATACATACCGGTATTCTCGTAATTATAATTTCTGTTATAGTCAGAATACTGGTTATAAGTTGAACTGGACGCTGGTATATTATTGAAACCGTTTGTATTAAATCCGGTCCTGTTATAAGGGTTATACATATCATTATATCTGTTATAATTCGGATAATAAGTAGAGCTGGTCACTGGTATGTTATTGTAACTATATCTATTAAATTCGGTACTGGTATCAGGGTTGTACATATCGTTTTTCTCATAATTATAATTACCACTATAGTCAGGCAGTTGATTATATCCCGAATTGGCCAGTGATGTATTATACCGGTATCTGGCAAATCCGGTACCGTTATACACAATATAAACACCGTTATTTTGGTAATTATCATTTCTCGCATTGTTATATTTATACGTATTGGATGCATAACTATTTGTTGGTATAGTATACGTGTGTTCTGGAGGTCTATCAAAATAATTATAACTTCTCTCAGTGTTAGTCACAATATCATGAACATTTGAAGATTCACCAGGTTTCTGCACTTTTATGTACATGTCTGTATTAATATTCCTTCCATTTGTTTTATATAAGTTCACTAAAACTATCACTAAGTATACAGTCCACATTATGTCTCGTTTAGTTTTTAATTTCTTCGTTTAAGCACTGAGTTGTCTACAAAACTCGACTATTCTCTTCACATTGCTAGTTCTCCCCAATCTTTGCATATTAACACTCTGGAGTTATTAAATCACTTCAGTTACTTTTGGTTATATCTTCCAAATAACAACAATCTTAGATGTACTCTTTCGCTTCGATATAAGGAGTATTTCATTTAGACAAAGCTATAGCACTTATCTTCAACACTTTGTCTCAGAGCAAATTATGGTTGTTCACAATCGTTAAAATAAAACAAAGCGTCGTAATGATTCTAGTATAGTTATTTTGTACAATAATATGATTGCACGTCTTCGTAAACTCGAGGAGTTATCAGTTCTGAGTATTATGACGCAATGAGGTGTATATAAAAATAAATTTGAGTGTTGATCCATTACAATTGTTCAGTTAGATATCAGCTGCCTTACACAATTAGTTATTTAAAGTGACTGTCAGAATTATATGTCGTAAAATCCTTTTCTATCCTACGTAATATCATATAAAATTTTTGAAGAAGTTTTGAATGTTCGGTTCTGGCAGAAATTTGGTACAGGGATAGTTTTATACGTTGGGAATAGTTTTGCATACGTTGCGGGAACGGGTGAATGCGGGAGAAGCTGCGGGAGAAGCTGCGGGTAACGGCTAGTGTCATTCTGGTTGATACTACGCTATTTGATTTATTCGTGTATTCAATAAATAATTTATACGCAAAATCTGGCAACATATTTTCAACCTACTTTCACAGCTATATAAATATAGTTTTACGGAAGTTTTATGAGCTTATCGTAATATAGGTGACAGTGGGGTTGTAAAATTATGATTAGAGCAAAACCTATATACCGATATTCTTAGTATATACAGCTACTCAAATACCTAAGATGAGCTGATATCAGATCTTTTGATAGGTACATAATATCACAGATAATATAATATAATTCTTATACAGATGCACCAGGAACAAAAAATGGTTACACTCGTAACTTCCAAAAGAAGACAGGCAACTTTTAGTCCACGGGTACCGTTACTAGATGGCGACAATGTTTTAACAAACTTTCTAATTTCTGCTATTACAAATTAACTTATCAAAAATAAAACATACACTAAACACATTATTGAATATGACGGAATAAAACTGTAAATATTCTAATCTTTATTGATTCGGCAGTAATTGTAAAAGTTATAGACTTAATGCACCATACCGCTAGATGGCGGCTTCCTAAAATAGCACTATTGTCACGAAATCTTTATTTATTACATCACTAACGAGTTTGATATGCATACATGCTTACATTATTATGTGTTCTGAACTAATTTACGTGATTCTACATAGGGAAATAAGCGTTTTAACTTTTTATTTCTTCAAATGAGACTACTAGTGCCATCTGTTGATTTTTGAGAATTACTAAAGATATTTTCCTCGTATCGGTACCCCATGATAATATGTATAAAGTTAGACATAGATACTAAAATACTAATAAATCTGGCAGACACAGTCGCAGTCACATAATAAACAATAGCGCATTTATCAAGGTCAAGGGTTATCAGTCAATAATGAAATCATTTTATTGACTTAACAAAAATGTCTTTAGTAAAGAGCCATATGTATTATATTTGTCGTATGAGCCTTGAGACATGCTTATAACCTGACCTATAACTATGTATGTAAACAAATACTTACAATATATACAAACTGTATAGATACAGTAAATTTTACTACAATGCGGCGTTAAAAGATCTACTACTTTGCCTTTGGTACAAGTTGACATATATATATACATCCGTTACCATAACTGGATACCTGAAAACTATGTGAAAAAGCATACTATGGGACATAATGACTATCTTAAAGATAAAAATGTCTGGCTTAAGCATGGTGCAGGCACCTCCTAAATTGTTTTAGTTACGGCATTATACTGTACTTACTTTTTTTATCATATTTTAACTTAGTTTAATTATTTCATTAGTACCTGGATTACCGAGCTTTACTTGGTATTTTTTTTTGTAACAACGCCATCTGTTGGCAGCTTTAGTGTTGTTGTTTCGTTGTAGCAATTAGTTGCTCACATCGCCAATAGATGTCAGGAAGAGTCATATTTCTTTTTACTTTTTTAAAATAAAATGACATTTTCTAGCTTTCTTCCTATTAGCGATTCTTCCTAGCTAGATCGATTTTTGGTACCTACAAACAATCTTAATTTTAATTTTAATAAGAATCTTAATTTTTTTGGAATATTATCTTTAAATACAGGTATTATTTTATTCTGAAATTAAGGACCATTATAAATATTATCTAAACAGACTAGACTAGACTGTTCTAGAAATCGCGCGATTCACGAAAAGATAAATACACGTGATACCTTACTACAGCCCCTTGCCCCCTCGTGATATTTCGAGTTTTTGTCTAACCCCCAATTAAGACTCACGTGATTAATGGATGGCCCCTTGCGAGGGATATGCATAAGGCAAGTTTACACCCTGGCATGTAAACCCCTAAGTGTAGTTTTAGTCGGTTCGAGTTCGACATAATCGCAGGCTCTATCAATGAGTTATTTAGTAACTATAATGTCATCTGTTCTCCCTTTGTTCCTTGCAGCGGAACCTCTCAAGCCGACGTACATGCCAGTGTTCCTGACGAAGAAGGAACGTAAGAAGCTGCGCCGCCAGTCGCGCCGGGAGGCGTGGAAGGAGGAGCAGGAGAAGGTGAGGCTCGGGCTGGAGGCACCTCCCGAGCCCAAGCTCAGGTGAGCATTTGAGGTTACATTTGAGGGTTCGGGGACATATAGGCGTATTGTAATTGAAAAAATTTGGAAAAGTCATGTACAGTAACACAATACTTCACAACGTATAGATACATATACTCTCGCCTGTATATCCCTGAAGAGGTAGGTAAAGATGTATTTACACAATGCAATATTTTACCAACGATGATTTGCAGTCCCACGTAATAAGAGGCGAGCCTTTTGCCGGCAAGCGGGCACTTAGCCATAGACTATATATTTACTGTCGTTACGTCATCAATATTTCTTATTTTTTTGTTTAAATTAAATAATAATAAATAAATAAATATTCCACAACATTTCACAAAACGCTATCTAGACCCATGGTAAGCATAGCTTAACTAGCTTGTGTTATGGAATCTAGGATGCGGATAAACATACTTAGATACTTTTTTTTGTAAATACATACATATTATACATAGAAACACCCAGACCAATACAAATATACATATTCATGCATACAAATATTTGCACTGAGCGGGGATCGAACCCGCGCCTCCTGCGTAGCGGCCGCGTTCACTACCGCCACGCCACGGAGGCTTTTGTTTTTGTAAAGTGTGTTAAATTTTAATAATTGTGACTTCCTGTTGCACACGTGCCTAGGCCACGGTAACCACTTTTCATCAGTAGGGTCGTGTGCTTGACTGTCAACTGTCACCTGAGTGTTATAAAAAAATATTCAAGCACCCAATAATGCAGTTTTCAGCTGTCATCAATATCGGCTCGAGACTCCTTTGGTTACTTTCAGCTTTTCCTTATAGTGACGGATCAGGCCATCTACGCCCACTTGAAGATTACACCCAGTATCACTTGAAGTAACTTTTTAGACAACACTCTATTCGCACAGTTATTTTCTCTTTCAGAATATCCAACCTAATGCGTGCCCTGGGTACAGAGGCGGTTCAGGACCCTACAGCCATTGAAGCCAAGGTGCGCGAGCAGATAGCCAAGCGGCAGAAGACGCATCTTGAAGCCAACAAAGCCAGGGCGCTGACCAAAGAACAGAAGAGAGAGAAGGTGAGATTGGCTGGTTAGGGTCTATTCAGACGATTTTGGGAGACCCAAAAACATCAGAATTGATCCTATACTTCTATTTTGGAATTTGGACATTTTGGGTTTTGGACATACTCTGATTTAGGCATTTTGGGGTTTGGACATTCTAGGATCTGGCATTTTGGTGTTTGGCCATTTGATATTTGGGCATTCTGGGACTTGGAGATTACGAGACTTAAAAGCATTTTGGCATATGGACGTTTTGCATTCTCTGGACATTTTAGGGACAGCCTGAACCTAAACGCCAACCTATATCTAGCCATATCAGGGCAAGCATTGTCGTATTCTGCGGACAATAATCGATATATTTGCCGACAGATCTACCATTTTGAGTACCGGAAATATATTCTTCATGCAATAAGAATACTCTTTTTATGTTTTCCAGGTGGATAGGAAAATTCGGGAAGACACAAGCATGGGCGTCAATGTAGCTGTATATAGGTAAGCACTATTCACTTCCTATACTCTAATTCTGGTGAATATACCATTCATAGGCTATGTAGCCGCTTACCATGAGATAGTCAGTTAGACTGCACTTATCTACAATTCTTTTTCTTATATCTTGGCTTTTACGGGGCCAAATGCCGTCTGACTTGCAATCCTAAAAAGGAAGCGTGCTCCGAAGCCTTCTCCATTAGTCAATATATTTACCGGTTCGCAGATATGGTGAGGAGCTCACAATTTGTTTTTTATTAGTGAAACTTAGCTTATGACGTTCTTGGTCAACTTTGCTCCAAATTATTGATTGAGGCCGGCTGCTCAGGTATCCCGATACGAAAAGTCCACAATGCGCAAAGGCGACTTGGGCGTCGGAGGTCACTCAACGACCTCCGTTAGCGCGGGCCTGGGGGTGACAGGTAGAACCGCCTGTCGCCGTAGCAGAAGCAGGCTGGAGATATCTCCTATCCGACTCAAGATGACAACATGGTCTCACATCCAAGAGGGTCTTCGATGGTCCTAAGTCAGCCGGGGTGCGAGGGACATGCTACCTCGCCCTTAGTAACTGATGGCCTGATTTTATTGTGGCCTGCGGACGTGTGCAACACCAGGGGAGTCGCACTCATGCTGCTGACCCTGTAAACACAGAGAGTTTCTGTGCCGTCAGTGTAGAAGATAAAGCAGGACAAGCCTTTGGTCTTCCCACTGACAGCATAAAAACTTTCCAGAGAGCTCTCTCTGGTTTACAGTCGCTACTTGCTGGATAGCTATAGATGCATCCAGGAGTTCAAGGTTGAGAAGGAGCTTTCCTCGCTGTCACATAACTAGTCCTCCGGACGCTCATGCTGTAGAATGATCTCCCTGCTATGATTCTCCCAAGCGACTACAGCAGGTCTTCATGAAGTGCATGAAAAGGTCCCTACATGGTCGGCAACACGAGTGTGACGCTCCTGGTGTTGCACACGTCCATGGGCCATGGTGGCCACTTTCCATCTGTGCCCGTAGCACAAAAAATATTCGAATTGTAACGTGAACGTATCAAGAGCACTGAGCATTGCGGTTGGCAGGCTTCACACATAACAGTTTCACAATATTATGGTAATAATATTTTTGGTGCTATGAACACTGGTACATCCATCTGATTATTTGAAATTCTATCAGACCTCTGTTCTTCTCCCCCAGAGTCAAGGATCTGTTCGAGTGTGCATCAGCCAAGTTCAAGGTGGAAGCCAACGCCCAGCAGCTGCACATGACGGGCTGCGTGGTGCTGCACCGGGGCTGCTGCGTCGTGGTGGTGGAGGGCGGGCCCAAGCAACACGCCAAGTACAAGAGGTGAGGGAACCGCTCAGTTTGGGGGTGTTACTGGACATTTTGGGACTTGGACATTTCGGGGCGCGTGGTACAAACTCTCTGCGTGGTAACCACTATCCATCAAGTGGACTGTGTGCTTGGCTGCCTACTCAGTAGTATAAAAAAGAAAAATGAACCATGTTTTACGGTGGGCCCCATATGTCAGGATGAATATCTCTAGTCTTAACTGTAACCTTCTCCCTTCAGATTGATGCTGCACCGCATTAAGTGGGAGGAAGACATGATCAAGGACGCGGAGGGCGCCGACGTGCCCAACTCCTGTCAGCTCGTGTGGGAGGGCACCGTCAGCCAGAGGGCCTTCGGAGAGATGAAGTTTAAGGTACGACTCGATATCACTTAGAAAGAAAGAAAAATCCGTTTTATTCTACATTACAAACTTAAAACTATATACCTATACTCAGCACCCGGGGAGGATCAGACCGAGAGGAATGGCCCTGGGTCAGCCGGGGTGCGAGGGATATGTCGCGAGACAACCTCACCTTCGGCCTAGCACATCGAACCACAGACGGCGTGCGGTTTAGTCGGTTCGAGTCCAACATAACCTCCCCCTCCGGCTCCGGAGGGGGGGGAGGGGTATATGTGGGGATTTCCCGCACGTAAAAAAACCTAGACTTAGCATGGTCATTACAACGCTATATTTGTATAAACGTTCTAACATATACTATATTTCCCATGACTTGCACATATTGACCGTTTAATGAACCATATTGACACTACCTTACTCACACATAACGCGTTATTCACATCGTCTTTTTTAATACATTTTGTTAGAAAAGCTGTGTCTATACAGTAGGTACCCTAAAACGTGGTAAATAAAGATCAATTGGTGAATAGAAATAAAATGGTCGTTAGATGTTTTGAAATTTTTTTCGCAAATTTTTGCAAAGATCGATTAAGATAGGAAAAATATTGAATCGGTCTAGGCGGGGTTTGAATCCGCGATTTTTGCCTTACAGGGGCCATGCGTTAACCACTGAGCTTCCAGACCTTGCCCAAACCAATCCAAATTTCTCCTTTTGTATCCATGCAAAATGCTTAAAAAAATTATTAAAAAAAAATCTAACAAGAGATTTGGTTATTCTGTTTATTATAACCAAAAAAAATACAAAATTTATTTCTATTTAGCCATTGATCTTAATTCACCAGTATACATGATTTAAGAACATGAAATTATAACATGATATTTTTGCAGGTGATGCCGACGGAGAAAATGGCTCGCGAGCACTTCCAGAAGCATCGTGTCGAGCAGTACTGGGACCTCGCGTACAGCGGGGCCGTCCTGGGGGCGCCTGAAGAGCCCTAGGGCTTCGCGACATACAATAAAGTGTTTATTCTAGCTGTGTCGTTTTATTTACGTCCTCCATTACTTGATTTATCCATATTAATATTATAAATACGAAAGTATGAATTAAATTTTTAAGCATTTTTCATGCTGAATATGTAAATCGAATAAAGGAGAAAAGTTTGAATCGGTCTAGGCGGGGTTTGAACCCGTTATCTTCGCCTTACAGGGGCAATGCTTTGACCACTAAGCTACGTACACGACGCTTCGGCGATTCCTCGCGCCCTCATTTCGGGACTTATTTATGGTCGTTACATTATGAAATTGCCGAAATTTTGTTACACATTCATAAGTTCGTTATTCCTGTAATTTAATAGCAATTTCCATTATTTATAGTTTCTTTGAAAGTCAATTTCAAGATTTTAAACTCTGTATTCAATTTTGTTTTTACTGGCCGCTTGATAAATTAAATTCGATCTTCATAAACAGTACTTCCTAAATGCGGCTTCTTCCTCGTAGTCAAACTTTTTAGTCAAACTGGTTAATGCTATCCATTTTGATGATGAATCTCGTATTACTTTATTACAGCTGTCACTTTTCAAAAATGTAATTGGGTATTTGACTGACCAGTCAAATTAGTTACTTTTTTCTAAACGTCAAAACGGTAATTTATAAGGAAAATTGTATGAAAACTATATTTGTGACGTCATAATATTTAATAGTCAAATCATATACTATTAAACGTTGGATGGATGATTAAAAATAAATAAGAACGAAAAAATAAGAACCGACGCAACTGTTTTCACTCTTTTACCATTATTAATTTAATAAGTCCAGCTAAATAATTTATTTTAACTACAGGAAAGTACCCAATTGAAATTGCTGTTTGTTAGTTTAATGTTGTCTCTCTGCTTCTCTCTTAATATGTATGAATACAAAAAAAGCAACCATCAAAATTTGGATTTGTTATTTCTAAAAAAATGCAAAAATGTTAGTACTCCAAATTGGGTTTCCTACAATTTCTTCAATAAAACGGCAATTTCATATGTAACTTGTTCATCCCAGCGTTAATCCCAGTCGCATCCGAAGCTATCAACTTGGAGTCTGGGGTCCGCTTTTACCAATCCAACTGACGGGTTTTTACTAAACTTGAAGCGACTGTCTTCTGACCTCCACAACCCAAAGGCGATATCGAAACATTGCAGCTAGACCAGTTGTTATACTTTTGAGGGCTCCAACTCCCCGTAACGACTGCCATAGATGTTTGTATGACAACAGGGACCGACGGCTTAACGTGCTCTCCGAGGCACGACCAGACCAATGCAAATATCCATATTCATGCATACAAATATTTGCACTGAGCGGGGATCGAACCCGCACCTCCTGCGCAGCGGCCGCGTTCGCTACCGCTACGCCACGGAAGATTTCTCGTAAACGATTCTCTGTGTTTACTAGTAAATGTGATCTTTTGGACTAGCAGTTTTTCTTTCAATTCTACACACTTATATTTGTACGAGTAGAATCTGGTTGGAATAAAATTGCCAGTAAGTAAATACATAATATGTATATTTAATGAGATCAATCAAATCGTCTGTTCGTCTTTTGGAACGCTTCTAATCACTCTTGTCGCAGCTTCTGTAAATAATAGAAGATAATTCTGATCACTAATTTACAGCTTTACATAGTATATACATACACCGGCAGAATCAGCGGAACACAAAGTTATGGTCTGGGGAGGGATATGTTTAGGAGCTCGCACGGAGTTAGTGGTAGTCGACTGCTGATCGGTATATCAGGGAGGTTTTAGAGGAACATGTTGTGCCATTTGCCCCATTTATGGGTAACGACTTCATTTTAATGCACGATAATGCCCGGGCTCACAGCGTTCGCTCAGTACAGACATACCTAAACCATGTTGGTGTTACGGTGATGGAGTGGCCGGATGTGAATCCGATTGAACATGTTTGGGACTTGCTAAAGAGGAGTGTCAAATCAAGAATGCCACCTCCTAACAATCTGGGCGAGCTGCGAAACACATTAGTTGAAGAATGGCAGAGGTCGACCCAAGAAATCATTGACAACATCATTCGCAGCATACCCAAACGGATGGAAACCTTAATCAGGGCACGAGGGGGAAACACTCGTTATTAAACATGTTGTTGTTGTTTATTTATTATTTGTTTAAAAATAAAACTAACTATTTTATATACTCTCCTTTTTTGTGTTCTGCTAATTCTGCCGGTGTGTGTATAATTTTAACAAAATAGTCAAACCGAATCTAAGAAATAAAAAAGAGACGCAGAAAAGCGTAAACATTTATAGATTTACTAATTTGCTAGAAGTCGGTGAGAGCTAGTGGTAGGACCACGGTACATCATGTTTTTTTATACCACTTAGGTGACATACAAGCACACATACAAGGCAAGGTCTCCGAAGTTGTCGTCGCCCGGCCCTGCGCCACTGAAGATGTCGACCGCAGTGATCGACGAAACGTCTGGAACGCAAGTTTCACATGGACCTCGGCGAATCAGCCCGGAAGCAGTATATTCTACATGCAACGCCGGCCGTGTAAGCCTGAAGACTTATACACGGTTCACCTGTTGGCAAGTGGTTACTGTGGCCTATGGACGTGTGCAATGCTGTATGGCTGTAGGAACCCTCTTAAGAAGGGCATTGTAGTCGCTTGGGTAAATGTTCCACAGCTTGAGCGTGCGTGGGATGAAGTTCCTTTCATACCACATTGCGCACCGTTTCTGGTCTGGCCCCTCTAGACAAGTGGCAATTCGCTAGCCGGCGTTAGGTAGAATAGAATGACGTATGTATGGGATTTGACGTAAATGACAGTCGTTAACGCATGTCAAATACGTCAAATCCTATACATTCGTCATTCTGTTCCTTCAAACGCCTGCTAGCGAATTGCCAGTTGTCTAGAGGGGCTGGTCCGTTGATTATGACGACGGTTTAGGTGAAGAGTATAATATTCAAATCGATTAAAATAGAAAAAATTTAATCGATCTAGGCGGGGTTTGAACCCGCGATCTTTGCCTTACAGGGGCAATGCTTTGACCACTAAGATACCAGACCTCGCCCGAACCAATCCAAATTTCTCCAAGTCTCTCTGTCTTTTGAGGCGATTTTTCAATCATTTTTAAACCTTGAATTAAAAAGATCGCAGCTTCAAGCCCCGTCAAGACTGATTAATATTTTTCTATTTAAATCGATTTAAATATTTTGCATGCAAAATATTTAATACATTCTCCTTACCTCCGCAGCGTCTTCACACACTTGACGGTGAGTTGCTGGTGTGAGGGCACTCCGTGTGCGTTCAACAGATGTTTCCTTACTGAAGCCGGCCTCTTGTAGCTAAGAGACAAATACAATTATGAATTATAAATAGTGCCTAGTGAGGTACAATATGACCTCAGATGCCCAGAGTGCATGGATGACGAGGAGACCAGCCTCCACCTATTCTGGTACTTCGGACTGCTCAATTGGACGGGAATACCTCCTACAGAAACATGATGGGAGAGTATGACGGACTCACTAGAGACAGAAAACCTCGTGGATCTGAAGGTGGTACAGATAATAAGATTCTGCAAAGAAACTGGTAGAGTCGACAGAACGCCGTAACTGACAGAAGCCCTTTGACCTCCCCAGGAAATGGACCCCGCATAAGGCCAGATCACCCTTCAGGTCAACGGTGTCTCCTGCTAGGAGTAAGCAATACAATTACCCCAGCTCTAGCTCTCTTCCCGTGGGAGTTGTACAAGACTAAGGGACAGAGTTATTCTACATGACAGCGGAGGCGACTTACACATTGGAGATCGTTCATCTACCTCCGTTCTCCTTGAGCGCTGCCTGAGGGTGACAGCTGGAGCCACCTGTCACCCTCGCAAACGCAGACCAGATACGACGATCCCCCCCCCCCCTCCCTTTGCTGGACCAAGATGGAGAAACCGTGGCTCCCATAGCCAAAAGGGTTAAGCGGAGGTAGCCCTGGGTCAGCTAGAATGCGAGGAATATTTCTTAGGGAATCTTGCTCTCCGGCATCTGAAGCCCCAAAGTCAGCGTGCGTTCAGTCGGTTCGAATCTGACATAATTGGAATTACCGTACAGAAAAAAAAGGAAGTTAATCTATGGAAATACCTATCTAACCCTCAAGTACGTTGAGGCACGTAAAGCTGCTTCTGCTAGGATACTCCAAGGCCGATGAACGACCTCCGTCCCCCATGAGCGCGGGCCTGGGAGGGCGGGTGGAGCCGCCTGCCACCCTAGCAGAAGCAGTCCACGGCGCTGCCTCCCCATGCCGGGGACGAGTTGGGGACCCCGTGGTCCCTCCACCCGAAGAGAGCCAGACCGAGAGTGATGGTCCTGGGTCAGCCGGGTCGACCGACCTTGCACTGCGACCCACAGACGGCTTGCGGTTTATTCGGTTCGAGAATGACATAGCCCCCCCCACCCCCAGCTCCAGAAGGGGGGTTCACAAAAAAAGAAAAAAATGGTGCTCCAAGGCATACTTACGTGTCAGGGCACAGGTAGCAGGGGTACGAGAACACGTGGTCGTGCACCTTGCTCTGGTGACCGCTTAACTCGGAGCGGCTGCGGAACATCGCCGGGCAGCGCTCGCACTGGAACAACATGTACGCGCACTTGACAGCATCAGGGTTAGATGACTAGGCCGGCAAAATTAGGCCAGAGCCAGTCACTTCGGAGATTATCCCGAACAAACAGACAGGTTTTACAATTTTTTATTTTAGGTTAATAAACAGACGTGTCAATTTTATTTATTTGTCTTGATAATTAACGTTTATTAGATCAAACTAAAAAATGAAAAAATAATTAATAATTATAATAGTTCTTACAAAAATCATCATATGACACTACTTTTTGTGTTCCTCTCGAGATTCGATACAAACAATATCTACCTACCTGCAAGTTCCTGACGCCGAAATGTTTCCGCATATGCTGCACGATGTTCCTCCGCATGCGGAACGCGTCTCCGCACACATCGCACGAGAAGGGCCTCTCGCCCGTGTGAGTCGCCCTCTCGTGGTTCTGTCACAACACACTATAATATTATTACTACTTGCAACCCTGCACCGGATACACCTAAGGACAATATATCTTGGCACTAAAATGTGCTCATCGCCTCGTTCTGAGCATCACATAAAAATATGGTGTCGACTGTCGGGCTGCGTGGGTGAAAAATGTTTGGTCATGCCGCTTTCACCCCGCCCAAACAAGGCAACCCCTTTTATTTTCGGTTTGGTAACTTTTTTATTTATTTATTTATTTATCTATCCGAGATAGAGTGGCGCTATTCTACTGCCTTGGGTACCTACCAACACGGCACTGGATGGTATGGATGGCTGAAAGACTCCTACCTACCCTACCTGCAACTGCTGCGAGTCCACCGCCCTGTACGCACACTGGGTACACGCGAGGCGCTTGGGGCGGCCGTGGACGCGTTGCTGGTGGTATCGCACGAGACTCGGCGTTAGGAACTTCTTGCCGCATTCCTGGGGAATATAGGAAATTCAGCTATAATACAAGTTTGCTAGTGAATGTAGCTTAGCGCTAAAGGAACCGCCCTTTTTTACAGTGCGGAAATTCACACAGATACGGCATAACCCTCGCACCCCAGCAGACACAAGTCCCCGGGTGATATGACCCCCTCGGGTGGTATAACACCGTTGGGCGATGTGCTACATCGGTTATATATCCAGTGGGTGAGATCACCCTTCGTGTGACCCCGTCGCAGGGCGAGATGACTCCCTCGTGTGTTAGCCGCCAGGTTAGACGATGAAGGAGAGATGACCAAGGCCAAAATGATTCCCACGGGTGTGATGAGATGGTCCTCTATGGTGAAATGTGCTCTTTTGGTGAGATGGCCGTATCGGGTGTGATGATGATGATTTTTTCCAGTTCAGTAGTTAGTACAGGTCAGTGTCCTTCAGATCACACTCACCTCACAAGCGTTCTTAAGTTCATAATGTATCTTAGCATGATTCTTGAAGTTCGGCACACTCTTCACGACTGTAGAACACAGGGAGCATCGTATGGGTCCTCCCGGGTCGTACGGAGACACTGCCAGGGACAACAGCTTGTGATCTAGCTTCTGAAAACAATATGTTTGTTTCATAATGTTTCCTTCTTAAGGGGAAATAATAAACAGTATTTAATTTGAGGGGTCAAATTGTACAGGGTGGAAGATTTTAACATTTACT
Organism: Eilema caniola; assembly: GCA_949126895.1. Lineage (NCBI taxonomy): Eukaryota > Metazoa > Arthropoda > Insecta > Lepidoptera > Erebidae > Eilema > Eilema caniola. The sequence continues at coordinate 733,880 of OX421485.1, forward strand.
ACTACTGCTAGTGGGGCCTCCGCTGACGGGACGGGTGAAATGCCCTTTTGTTTGGGCCATTTCACCCATTGCCCCTATATAACAACTGCCATAGATGTTCGTATGGCAACCGGGACTGACGGCTTAATGTGCTCTCTGAGGAATGACCAGACCAAAACCCACTGGTTCACCGGTGGTAGTAATTTGATGGCACAAATTTCGGCCAGGTGGACGATTGCAAGCTGAATGCCACCATTGTTAACATGGTATGTGTATATAATGGTGACCCTCTTCCCTGAGACTTAGTGTTCAGTTTACCATCAGGCGATGTGAAGACATATTGATGTGCCCTATACAATAAAAAAAAGTTTAAATAAAACCGCTTTCAAGTGTCGCCTGGATAAATGGCTTCTAGTGAACAATAAACAATAAAAGTGATGTGGACTACTAACAAAGGCTGAACTATACTCCAACACCATGAAGTGGACATACCAGCACTTTGCTGCTCGTCCATAGTCCAAATAATAATAATAAAAGGTATTTTACCTGTGTTTCTGTTCTTCTCCTCTGTCTTTCCAACAACTGTTTATCTCTCATCTCTTGGTACCCATGGTTGTTTCTGGAATGTTCTTGTAGCATCTCAACAACCGCCTCGATATCCTCACCATCAAAACTGTCACTAGACTCAAAATCTTCAATACTAATTTTTGGTTCATCAACATCCGAATCTAAGTCTTCTAAATAGATTTGATTCATGCTTTGAGATTCATCGCTAGATTCAAAATCTTCTATCCTAACACTGTCTAAATTTCCTACAACAATTTTTCTTTTTTCAGTTTTAATTTTCAAATCTTTTCGTTTCGATATTTGTTTGATATTCATTTGAGGAGTATCAGATATAGCAATATCATCTTTTTCTTTTGACATTTGTGCATCTTTATATTTAGTATTACATTTTAGTTTATTTTGAAGTATTTTATTTGATTTTGTGCTGATTTCTCTTAATTTTAATGCTCCCATTATTAAATGTGAACATTGAGTACATATTTGCTGCGGCAACCCATCATTTATTGTAATCTGAAAGAAAAGTTAATTTAATTAATAAGGTATATCACACTGCAACATCTAGACCATAAATAAACATAACCCATCAGACGCTAAGGGTGGAAACTTACAAAAGGGAAGCTGCTTAAAAAATGCTTAGCTCAATCTAGTTTGTTACCACACAACTTGTTGAGAAGGTGGCAGGAACCGAGTAAGAGGAACCCACTGCCACTGTTACCATTAATATATGGGTTTAAACAATAACGGGCCCCTGAACAAGCACTTATATACCATCGGAGGCACAGACAACCCCTGTCAGGGGGTGTTTCGGCGCTGAGGAAACGGCCGCCTACGTAATACTGGAGTGAGAGGCATTAGCCACTCAATGATCCCAAATCCTCGCCACAGTGAGGTCGCTCAGCGAAGCCTGTGTAGTCCCCAGTAAGCTTCTGCGTTTCTAGGCGGAGCTAAGCTGGCTGCTCTAGCCAGTACTCTTCATGCGTAATAGCCCAAAAGAGATGCTAAATGCAGACAAAAGAGTCCCTATCCTTTATGGGTTCTAGATTGCAGATAAATATACTTAAATACATTGAACCTACATACATTTGCTCAACCCTAATGCCTCTTTTGCTCCATACTAATTTGTTCTATGTACCAAAATCACTTTAGGTATGTATGGAAAAATATTATGTCAAAAGTAGCTAAAACCATGCTCGCTACCTGTATCAAAGTATGTTCCAGGATAATTGCCAGTGGAAACAAGTGGTTTCTGCCTAGGCATGACTGCATATATGTATGTATCCATGCATAGACACTGCAACATAACACTCCTTTTTTAGGCAGTTGTGTACAAAAATATAAACAGACATGTATCATATCTAATCATTATCTATTTCTTTTAATTTATCAATACATAGAAATATATGTTAAGCTTATCATTACATATATATGTTTATGTTAGTAAGACAAAGTATCTATGTAGGAATTAAAGATCCAGATCAGTAGAATAGAACACTCCATCTCTTCCTATGGTGACTAAAGGAAAGGGCTGTTCTCCATATAATAGTACTTGAGAAAGTAGCCACTTGAGCAATAGGCTCATCCCCTGTTATGTCAGACTGAAAATCATAGTTGCTAGTTGACGAATTGTGAGTGTTAATGTTGCTATTTGGTACGTATCGAGGTACGATAACATCTTTGCTGAAGATTACTGGCCAGTGAATGATTTGCTTGTCAAGTCGGATGTGTCAGTATTATGTCAATCTTACTTAAATTTTTTACTGTATAACTATGTCTTTCTTATTGTGATTTTCCATTATTATATTCTATGTGAATTTTCTCTGGTGTTTTCGTTACTGATAGTGTAACTCACCCTATCAGTTAATACACTTCTGCCTCCCCCTTCTCGGATTTAGAGGGTTACACTTTTGGCTACCTTGCACAGGCACTTTGGAGCCGGGGAACACTGCGTATAGTATTTCATTGATATATCGGCTTTTCTGGGAGCAACTGCTATATTATCTTAATCTCCTTTGCCACCTTTGCCATCTGTACATTTAAAATTCTTAAAAAAGGGCATTATAAGGTTTCTTAGCATTAATACGTCGGCAGCTCGAGTGTTAAGCCCCTGGTGTTGCATGCGTCCATAGGCCATGGTAACCACTTTCAATCAGGTGAGCCGTGTGTTTGTCCTGCCACCTCCGTGGTATAATAAAAACTACGAATACTTTTTAAAACATCCTTTATTTACCTTTACTCCAGTGACTGTAAAAAGTTGTTTGGTGCGTATATTTACAAGATTTCTATCTGAGAATATCGGTTGTAGATCGCCTTTAGCTAAACAAGTGCGACATACACACATCTTTGTTTATTGATTGCAGTTTTATGCCGAATAATTTATATTTACGCAAAAATTCGGCAAAATTTCTCTATTATTTACCCTATTTGTCATTACTGTCAACTGTCAAGGGAACCAAAATTTACCAAAACTGATACTTTTTTTTGTTTTCTAGTAGCGAGCTTTAATGCTTTATTTTATCGATAGCAATAATTATAAACAGCCTTTTTTCTGCATGAGTTGATTTCATTCATGTCATGATGTCGTTATACAGTATAATATGTTTAAAATGAAAGCCTTTCAAATAATGATTATGGTTGAATTTCATTTAAAAAATGGTTGTACTTGGAGCCCGCACTTAGTAATTTTTATTTTAATACCTTATTCCACTAACCTAGTAACATTATAAACCTAAGTAGTAAGGGGAAATATCTATTTGAGAATGCACTTATCTTGAAATTCGTCATAATTTTTATTTTAATCACTACAAATCAGATCTGTGAATTGATTGTACTATCAATTAAAGACAGAAGCAAGTGAAGTGGAGATAAGGATAATATTAATTAAAAATATTAATCGAAATTGTATATCATTGTAAATCATAAATGTGGTGAAGGCAGAATACTAAACATAGCGATAACCTCAACAGATTCTATACCCGTCCGCATGGGTAATGATTTGGTCGACACATGAACCAGTTCTTTAAGATAATCATTAGGCCTGCCCTTTTACATGGCTGTAAGGCTTGGCCACTGTTGGAGCGACCCAAGCAGGAGCTGCATGTCTAGGAGATGAAAGCACAATCACGTATAAAGATCACGTGAGGACCTCTTTCCTCCGTGGCAGCCTTTACGTCCGTGATATCGCAGATAAAATGTAACAGAGCCGCCTTCGCTGGTGTGGCCAGGTCTTGCGGCAACCACCGGGCTACATGGGTAACAAATGCCTGACAATGGTTCCCTCGCTAGGTTCAGGTAGAAGAGGTAGGCCCAAGAAGTACTGGCTTAACGTCGTGGAGGGTGGCATGCGTGCAAATTAAGAGCATTTGCACGCTTGCCTACCATCGATGCCCAACATAGTGTGAAGTGAAGGAGGAAAAAAAAAAAAAGGCTTCGCAAATTACAGTTTCACGAAACAGAGGGTTTTTTTCAGGGTTCAATAGCTTGAATGCAAGGCCTGTCCATGATTGCTGATTACCAATGATTCTGTCATCTCGCACCGTAGATCTCCTTCTGTAGACAATGGTGTTAATTCGGCATGTCCACCCGATTAAACTAAACTAAACTAAAAATTCTCTTATTTTAGTTTAGTTCAACGCTTTGTCTATTCGGTTTGGCCACCGAACTAAAAATAGTGCATGCATTTTTAGGCAAGGTCACACGACTAAATTGAATAAACCCTTTTTAATCTGTGAATTCAATGAACGAATGACAACGTCCTTGTTGTTGAAGTGTGAGAGAGACAACTTAACTTCTTGTCAAAAAACGTGTTCAAATTCAAACGTGACCGTAAATTAAACCTCTGAAAAAATATACAAACCAAAACAACAAACTTGGCGGCATGGTAATGGGAAAATTACGTGAAAAGAGGAATAATAAACAATGTATGTGTATGTGTGTGTATGTCACAATCACAAAAAAATCCTCTTCGCTTAATTGAAGGTGATTTTCAAGTATCTCCAACAGGAACTTGGCCGCTAATGATCCTAAAGAATTTTCTAAATTTACGGTCGGCCATCTCAAACGGATTTGATGCATCCTTCGACCGAAGCAACATGGCCCGTTATTCCCGATTTCTGTAAAACAAATAAATTTCTAACCTTAAAATAAATTTCAAACTCAACCTTTATGATAATAGTTAATATATCAATTATTTTATTGTTATACATGTGGGATTTTGTAAGCGAAACCAACGAATTTTTAGAAAAAACTATTTAATTTATATATTTTAATTCTTACAAAAGATACACCGTACGTCTTATCGTCTTAGTTCTTAGCTCTTAGTCTCCCCGACACCTAACGTACATTTTTCGAACTTATTCTAACCTAAATCTACTTGCTCTTTCACACACATTCATACTTGGTATCTTGCTATTCCTTTCACACTTTCATACGTTGTTCTACGCTCCCTTACACGCATCCTACAATCGGCCGTCCTACAACTAGTCTGCCCCCAGACTTACATAACAATAAAAACATAGACTCTTTACTCTAAGAACACAATTTTACACCAATATTTATAAAATAGTTGAGAGATTCTGATCTCTACATAACAACTTAAAATTAAGAAACTCTGTGTAGCTTTACATGACTAGAAGCTACCTTAACCAAAATCTTATATTTCTAGCATGGGTGTAGAAATAAATGCATCATAACACACATAAAACAAGATAAAATAAAAAATAAAAACATACCATGTAATCATTCACAGGGGTGAGGCCATCGTTTCATGTGGTCACATGAGGTTGTGGTATACCTTGGACCTTCTGTAGAGTCATAGAGCTTCTGCACTTGGTAGCGATCTCTCCCTGTAGCCTTTATCACTTCATACGGCCCTAGGTACTTTGGCTTGAGTTTCATACCCACACCAAACTGGGTTCGTTTTATTACGACTCTATCGCCTTTGTTATATATTGTGCTCTCCTTCCTCTTCTTGTTGTAAGTGCGTTTATTTTCTTCCTGTACTTTTAGTATTTGTTCCTTTGCTTTTCTTCTATATTCTTCCCTAGCCAGCATAAAGCTGTCTCTATTCTCCTGTTGTAATAGTTCATAAATCTCATTATCTTCTTTCAATTTCATCTTGGTACCAATTAACAACTCAAATGGAGAGGTGTTAATGCTCCGTTGGTAGGTACTATTAATGCATCTTTGCACGCTACTTACATGACGATACCAGAGTGTTGGATTTTCTATGCTAAGCTTTGTTAACACTGAGGTAATGATACGATGGATTCTCTCGACTTGGCCATTTGACCTTGGCACGCCAGTAGTGATCTTGATGTGCTGTATACCCTCGTTTGTGCAGTACTCATCAAACAGTGCACTAGTGAAGGCTGTACCTCTATCCGTGATTATTCTAACTGGATTTCCAAAGGTTTGCTGATGTATTTGTAACTTATTCATCGTTTCTGCACTCGTCGTAGACTTGGTTGGGAAAAGCCATACAAATTTGGTGAAAGCATCCACCATAGTAAGTATGTGGTTATACAGTTTCTTACTTTCTGTCATTGGGCCAATGTGGTCCAAATGAAGGGTATGAAATGGAGTATCTTCCTTCTCTATGGGATTGAGCCAACCTTCTTGTTTGCCCATCTTCCTTTCTGCTAACAGGCAAGGTATGCAGGTTAAAATAAACTCTTCTATCTTTTTATTTAAATCCTTTATGTAATAATCTTTCCCAATCAACTCTAGCATTTTCTTTTTTCCAAAATGCCCATTTTCATGGGCTCTCTTAAAAATTTCATTTTCTAATGTTTTAGGAATCACTAGATTCTTTTGCTCGCCTTTGTAGAGCAAATTGTTTTCCAAGAAATAATCTTTGTAGCTCACATTGTTTTGCAGTATATCTATGATGGCCTTAAGTCCTTCATCACTGGCTTGGCCATCTCTTATCTTGTCGTGTATGGGTGTGTTTGTTAGCACAGCGACATGTGGGTTTCGACTAAGCGCATCAACATGCTGCATCTTGGATCCCTCTCGGTGCTCAGTTACAAAGTCATACTCTTGTAGCAGTAAAATCCACCTTGCTACTCTCGTTGACATGGCCAACTCCTTCTTGTTCAAGGTCATCTGAAATGCTTTGCAGTCAGTCACAATTTTAAAATGTTTTCCATACAAATAACATCGAAACTTCTTGATAGCTTCTATAATAGCCAATGCTTCAAGCTCATAACTAGTATATCGGGACTCCGCTGGACTAGTTTTCCTACTCAGGTAATACACTGGATGCAATTGTCCGTCCTCTGTGCTCCTCTGTAATAATATTGCTGAGTATGCCACGCTTGACGCATCAGTATGTACCTCTGTGGGAAGATTCGGGTTATATAACTTCAAGACTGGTTGACTAGCAAGTTTATTCTTCAACTCTTGGAAAGCACTTTTACAGTTTTCATCCCATACAAAATTATTATCTTTCTTTAGCAAATCAGTTAAAGGCTTTGCAATCAATGCAAAATCTCTTATGTACTTTCGAAAGTACGAGGTTAGCCCCACAAAACTGTGCAATTGTTTCAGGTTATTAGGCTCTGGAAATCTTACCACCGCATCCGTCTTTTCAGGTGATGGTCTAACTTCCCCGTCTTCAATGATATGGCCCAAATATTCCACTCGTCTTTGTCGTCTTCGTTTCGTTCAGATTCACTTTAATCCCGGACGAGCCCCCAAAATTTGTGGGATTTTGTAAGCGAAACCAACGAATTTTTAGAAAAAACTATTTAATTTATATATTTTAATTCTTACAAAAGATACACCGTACGTCTTATCGTCTTAGTTCTTAGCTCTTAGTCTCCCCGACACCTAACGTACATTTTTCGAACTTATTCTAACCTAAATCTACTTGCTCTTTCACACACATTCATACTTGGTATCTTGCTATTCCTTTCACACTTTCATACGTTGTTCTACGCTCCCTTACACGCATCCTACATACAATTTTTACATATATTACAGATGTATTGGCAAATATTAAATTAAATTAATAAAGTTACTAAGTATATGTACACAATACTAAATATAATAAAAAAACTAAAACTAAAAGTTAAAATGCGTCGTGGAATTCATCCGCATCGCATGCCTCTTTTGGTAGCGTTCCCAGAAGACTAGCAGCATTGCCACGTTGTATGGCAATACTTAATCTCTGACCTGAAATGAGGCCAGCCTTCCTGGTCACGAGAAGCGTCAGCCATACATTTCGCAATCTCCCTGAAGAGATTGCGGGCGCTCGGACCCCAAGGCCCAAACGTTTCGACTCCAAACGGCACACATTCATAATCTCCAATAAGATTGGAGTATTTGCGTCGCTTAACAGCCGCTGCAGAAGCTGCAGCGGCACCGGCACAGCTAGCAGTGCCAGTCATATGGGTAGGGGCAATAGTGTCGACGCATGTTGCGTCCCACACCAGAGTCCTACCCATTTTCCAAGGCATTATTGGCATACCATCCAGTCTCTTGCCATCGTCGCGCGCCAAACCGTTTGGTTCAAGCACAGCTGGCATACCAGCAATGACAAGAGCAAGGCGGATTATGTCGTTGAGGCTGGCGTGCCGTGGAAATCGCCCCGCGATCCTGCTGCATGACAGGCCATGGTGTCCGAGTCGGTCAACTGCTTCTCCACAATGACATTGATGCGTAATTTTTTACTGCTAGGTCAGTTTTGAACAAATAAACACATATTTAGTTGATAAATTTTCTTATTTACCTTTCTTGCTCCTCGAAAAAAGCAGCCACAACGCATACGTTCATTTTTCTGTAATTTAAAAATTTCAACCAGCACAAACAATCAGCAGAACAAGGTTTAGTTTAGTTTAATCGCGACCAAAAATATGGCCACTAAAATAAGTCGGATGTTAGTTTGACAGGAATAAAATTTTGCCTTACCGAATAGCAAAATGGAGGATTTCACTAAATTGAATTCGACTAAACTTAAAATAGTTTAGTCCTGTCAAATTAAGTTATTTGGTGTTTTCCCGAATAAGAAACCGCAATTTGACGTGACTAAACTAATTATAGTTTAGTTTAGTCGGAATTTTGCCAACCCGAATCGACACCAATGATAATATCTGTTACTCTCAGAGAGTAAGTTGGTAGCCTCTTGTATCTTATAACACACATGTGCTTAACAGTCCATGACACAACACGCCTCACACTTTAAAGGTGAAAGGCGCCTGCATTGAGTCCCCTCCGTGTGACAACAATGGATCTCGGATTGGTACAAATCTCACCGCAAGTTGGTCCCAACTCTATGAATTGCGGGTATTGATCATCAGGCACTGCTGGGCGAAACTGCTTTCATCGCCCAGCCCGAGCTAGCATGGAAACAGCAGGCGAGCAATGAAACGCATATCTGGTACAGGACAAAATTGCTACGATGCAAACTAAATTCACAAAAGGTTACCAACCTCCGAATCCTTCGTACAGACGCGCTATCTCCTAGACCCGTAAAATCGCACCGGTTGCTTTCGATTTCTTCATTGACATACGTATTAATACTTGACAGTAAAGAAAATAGAATTATATAGATTGAGCTGCCAGTGAAACCAACCAAAGAGTACGAATCCTAAAAAGTTTGTATTTCGTGAAGGAACTTCGCGACAGAGGTGTCGTCTCCATGAAAATGATGGTGACTGTAAAATCACTGACTGAGTATTATTTCTTCTGTTCCGTTCCTACGTAACTGCTCTGTTTCATAGAAGTCTGGAAAACATAGAATGACTAATTTTGTTCCAATGTTTTTTTAGAATAATTCCATTTGTTTAAGCGTAACTCTTATATAGGTACCCTTTCTTTTAGTGCAATAAGCAGCCTTTCGCTTCCGGGAATTCCAAGAAATCAAATCTTGGAACGCCCGATTTAGCAAATAATTGCAATATTATTTTTATATGGAGCTTTTCTATGGCATCTTAATTTGATTGAGTTATCGATTTTCTAATATTTTTATGACGCTACTCTCTAAGTTATTAAATATTTTCCCCGTACTGCGACTGGTTCTCGTCTTGTTATCTCATCTTTAAAAAAAAATCGAAAATTGTAATTAGGTACCTAGTATCTGATAAAATTATCCGATTAATCAGTTATTAAGACAATCGTTAATCGTTTCCACTTGCGCAACACTAGCCAAATGTCAATGACACCGTCCCATCAGCCGATTGCAATGAACGGGTCGGATGGTCGGCGATTCCGCTGTTAAAATAAAAGCTCGTGAACTTCTCAGTAAGCAATAATTGTTGCTTGACACCGTCAACATTTGGTCGCCACATGTTGTAAAATACTCATTCGCCAAAATTCGTCATAAAAATACATTCAAAACGATAATATCTTAGATAATAATCAGTGTACCTAAACATAGTTAATTCATTAGTTTTAACGTGTTTAAAAACGCGATTAAAAGAGTTTTTATCACTTCCTTAGTGCAAGTTTTGTGAATTTTGTCACTTGTGTGTTGTTCGCTGAATAAACATAATGGTTATTGAGAAAATCTGCTGTTTGGGGGCCGGGTACGTTGGAGGCCCTACCTGCAGTGTTATCGCATTGAAATGCCCGAATATTAAGGTGACTGTCTGTGATAAAAGTGCTGAAAGGATTAGTCAATGGAACTCCGATAAATTGCCGATCTACGAGCCTGGCTTGGACGACGTGGTGAGGCAATGCAGAGGTAGGAACTTATTTTTTTCGACGGACATCGCTAAAGGTATTCAAGAAGCAGATTTGATATTCATATCGGTGAATACTCCTACTAAAACATTCGGAAATGGCAAAGGTAGGGCTGCAGACTTGAAGTATGTTGAGAGTGCGGCTCGTATGATTGCAGATCTCGCTACAAGTAATAAGATTGTTGTTGAAAAGAGTACCGTACCTGTCAAAGCGGCTGAAATAATAATGAAAATACTCCGAGCCAACACTAAACCGGGGGTTAAGTATCAGATTTTATCGAACCCTGAATTTTTAGCAGAAGGGACAGCTATCGATGACTTAGTCCAGGCTGAGAGAGTGTTAATCGGTGGTGAGGAGACTCCGGATGGTCAGAAAGCCATTCAAGAGTTGTGCTGGGTGTATGAGCACTGGATACCGGCTAAAAATATTCTTACAACAAATACTTGGAGTTCCGAACTATCTAAGCTTGCAGCTAATGCATTTCTTGCCCAACGTATATCAAGTATTAACTCTCTGTCAGCTGTCTGTGAGGCTACAGGTGCTGATGTGTCTGAAGTAGCCCGAGCAGTTGGACGTGATTCCCGTATCGGGCCAAAATTCCTCGAAGCTTCAATTGGTTTCGGTGGCAGCTGCTTCCAAAAAGATATTTTAAACCTTATTTACTTGAGTGAGTGCTTAAATTTACCCGAAGTGGCTGCATATTGGCAGCAGGTCTTGAATCTAAATGACTATCAAAAGATTAGATTTACGAGAAAAGTTATAGAGTCTTTGTTTAACACGGTCACAGATAAAAATATAGCCATATTAGGCTTTTCCTTTAAGAAAAATACGGGAGACACAAGAGAATCCCCTGCAATTTACGTTTCAAAAACATTACTTGATGAAGGAGCCAAACTACATATTTATGATCCAAAAGTAGAAACAGAACAAATAATGTATGAACTAACGAATCCGTACATAACTTCAGAACCAGAAATCGTTAAACAGAATGTTGAAATTCACGATACAGCATACTCAGCTGTCACGGGTGCCCATGCTATCGTTCTTTGTACCGAGTGGGACGAGTTTAAAACGTTAGACTTCCAGAGAATATATCAAGTGATGATGAAGCCAGCATACATCTTTGACGGGAGGAAGATTCTCAATCATGAAATGTTGCAGAACATCGGTTTCCACGTGCAGACTATCGGGAAGAGGTTGAGCAGAATGCCCAGCAACCGTGCTCAGGGAAGTCAGACAATGCCTTAATTACAAGTAAGTACATGTTACATTCTTATAATATAATTATTAATACTCTAGAAGCTTAAACTGAGGCGTGTATTGCTTGTTCCTTATCTTGGACCTAAATTGCGATATATAAAAGACTCTGGCACGCGTGAATAGTTTTGTGATAATCTATCCTTGGTGAATTTAAGCTCGTCCATGGCCGTAGTACCCCCTTCTATCCTCAAAATGCACCTAAGAAATGTGTACTACAGTCATATAGAAGCACATTTAATATTCAAAATATATGGAACATATAGGTAAAACCTTTTCCCAGGATAAAAATATGTTTCGGTGTTATTCCAGGCTAAAATCTATCCCTGTACGAAATTTCAGCCAGATGAGTTTAGCCTTTAGAGAGTGATTGAATAACAAACATACAAAATATGTACAAGTTTGTGAAGATGATTGAATCACCTTCACAAACTTGTACATATTTAGCAATTAATGTAAGCTTACATATAAGCTTTACAGACAGACAGAGTTACTTTCGCATTTATTAGTATGGATTAGTGGGATAGGCTTCAAATGAGAATATACAGGTGTCGCTCGCTTCGTTTCGTTAAGCTATAATTTATCTCCATAACTAATTTCATATAAATCAGTTCAGCGGTTTAAGCGTGAAAATGAAAAACAAAGAAATAAATACATATTATTATATTCATGCATAAAAATATGTGCACTGAGCTGAGCTCGAAACTGGAGACCTGTTCTACACCCGACAGAAAACAGACAGTCTATGACTAAACATTTGACAGCAATAAGAAATAAATAAAATAGATTATGATTAGATTTGAAAATAAAAAAATCTTTGAATTCAATAGACCCGCCCAGCCCCTCTAGACAAGTGCCAATTCGCTAGCAGGCGTTTGATGGAATAGAATGACGAATGTAAAGGATTTGACGTAAATGACATGCGTTGACGACTGTCATTTACGTCAAATCCCATATATTCGTCATTCTATTCCATCTAACGCCAGCTAGCGAATTGCCACTTGTCTAGAGGGGCTGTTAATATATCGCTGATTAACCCTTCAAGGATTAACAGCGTTTATATAACCATGCTATATAATATACACGGCTACTGGAGTGACATAAAGAAGAGCTAGGACAACGATGGTGTTTCCATCCAGTTGAGCAATCCGACTGGGGAAGTACCTCCGCCCTACAGAATACCGCCGTCATAATAACCTCGTGTTATGTTCCCGGCAGTAAGTAGGGTAGCCAGAGCTCACTGGACTCAGTGGAAGCAGGCCACGAGGTGCCGCGTCGCACCCCGAATACCGGGGACGAGTAGGAGACCCCGTGGTCCCCTCCTCCGGAGAGAGCAAGATCAAGAGAGATGGCCCTGCGTCAGCCGGGGTGTGAGGGATATGCACTATAGCTACCTCACCTTTGGCCTTGCACTGCGAACCACAGTCGGCGTGCGGTTTAGTCGGTTCGAGTCCGACATAACCTCCCCCTCCGGTTCCGGCGGGAGTGGCATCCGTGGGGATATCCTGCACATTAAAAAAAGGCTCGTTTAACATATAGGTTTGTCGTCGGAGGTTTATGCAAGGTTAAAATCATCACATAATATCTATGCAAATAGACATTCATTCATGCAAATATTTGCACTGAGTGGACGTACCTACTACAGTTTCCTATATTGCTTATGAAGCATGTAAAAAAAAAAACAAACTGACATGATGTCAATGAGCTTAAAATTGCCCAACATTCTCACAGATCATGAGTCATTGGGATGTTTTTAAATTATTTTGATTACTATGAATATATAGCTTAAATATATGCTATAGGTATGTTTTGAAACCCCGTTGAAATCACAACATTGAACCCATAATTTTTTAGTCTTCAAATAATGTATGGAAATCTGCCGGGTGTGATGACATTTATGGTTATTGCTCCGCTCCCTTTAATAGTAGCGTGATGATATATAGACTATAACTTGCGTTGATAAACGGGCTATTATATTAAACACAAAAAGAATTTAGCAATTTGAACTAGTACTTCCTGAGATTTGCGCTAACAAACTTTTCAGCTTTTTATTTAATATAAGTATTAATTTATTCGAGAATGTTAATTCAATTTCCGGTATCTTCACTTTCTTTGGCTAGTTTCCTATTTTAGCGGTTTGATTCTTAGGCTGTGGTTATATTAGATAGCGATTAGCGATTCGATACGGAGGGCGAATGTTACCCGGGATACTCCTCGGGGACTGCCGAAAGAAGGGAAAACAAAGACTTTACCTATATAAAAGTGCTCAACGCGCCAAAAGTAAAAAAAACATTCAAAAATGTATATCGTAGTTATGGTTACTGGCTGACTGGTTTATTAATGCAGAGCTAGGACTGCGAACTGCTCATTTTGGCAGTTGATGCCCTTTTTGTGGCTAAGAAGTATTTTTGAAAATTTTCCTCTAAATTTGTGGGAACGTTCGACTTTTTAAAAATAAATCCTCGTAATTTCATACACCTGGTCATAAATGTGACCTTATTTCGCCGTTTCTGTCGATTTATACTTAGAATTCTTCTCCAACACGCATGTTTCTGTCTTCTTACAAGTGATTCGTGATAATAACATTTATCAATGCTGTCAAACATCATTTAGCGTTGATCTTTATTGCATCTATAATCTAATCTTCTTTGGATTTTATTTACAGCATCTTATCATCGCGGCGGGATGAAGCCTTTTTCACGAGTCCTATATAAACAGAAAAATAAAAATGTAGAAATGATTCGATAAAATAACCTCGTTTGCGTTTAAAACTAACAATATCGATTGCCCATGGACCTCTAGTTAGACTACCGCTTATCGCGAATCGCGTCGCGCTCTAATATAACCGCGGTCTTAGAACATTATATTAATACCGCGGCCTTTGCGTCTCACGCTAACTCAAGGTCGATTCCCGGTCAAGCACCTTTACACTATACAGACATTTTGCTAAGAGACAGTAGTGATGAATATGTTAAATGTATGTGGAGCCGGTTTGGGCACGTAGAATATAACGTAAAAACAATAGCTGTTTAATGAACCCTTGTGACCGGCCAAGTGTGAGTTGACCTCACGTACGAAGGGTTCCTTGCTATTTTCAGATATACGACAGACACTATTTATTAAAATTTTTTTTGTACTACTGATGTGGCAGACTAGCACACGGCCCACCTGATGGAAAGTGGTTACCGTGGCCTATGGACTTGTGCAATATCAGGAGAGTCACACTCATGCTGCCGACCCTGTAAACAGAGAGTTTATGTTTCATCAGTATAGAAGACAAAGCGGGAATAGCCTTGGGTCTTTCCACTGCCAGCACAAAAACTCTCCAGTGAGCTCTGGCTACCGTACTCACCGCCGGGAACACAACACGAGGTTATTATGGCCGCGGTATTCTGTAGGGCGGAGGTACTGCCTCAGTTGGACGGAAATAACTAGAGATGCGCCGAGTAGCACTTTTGCCGAGTAACGAGTACCGAGTTTTACTCGGTTCAATTTTTTTCCTACCGAGTACTCGGCCGAGTAACTCGGTTCAATCAAATCCCCGTTTCGGGCGCGTAAACAAGAACAAACAGATTCGCGCGGCACGAGGCGGCGTTGATACACCCCTCACCCCGCCCCCGCCTTTCATCTATCAGTCGCTTGCTAGTTTACAAACAAATACGTCGCGTTGCACGTCATAGTAAATAAATAATTGAAAAAGTTTGTTAATTAACAATTGACTGTGATGACTTCACGTAAAAGATTCCGAATTTGGACGTTTTACGACGAAATTGAAGAAGATAAAAAGAAAGTGAAATGCACCTTATGCAATTCTCTGATTTCACGTAGCGGTATTGGACGGAAGGCTTCTACGACAGCAATGTTAAGCCATGTTAAAATAAAGCACACAGAAGAGTTTAAAGGTTTGGAAAATGAAACTTTGAAAGAAGAAGAAAGAAGAAAGAAAGAAAAACCTTTTATTTTAGTGCAGCACCGATTACACAATTAATTGTGTACTGACACACGCAAACAAGTTAATCAGGCACAATTGTTCTTCGCGCTACACCAAAAAAAGGGCCAGTTCTGCATGGTATCAGGCACAACTGCATGGTATTAGTCACAAGTGCCAGACGCTAGTTTTCAACTGGCTCCTATGTGGAGGGCATGCGACATGAATAATAAATAGAAAGATATTAAATTTATAAAAATCTAGAAAATAGAAAAAGAGATGGAACACAAAACAAAAAAAAAACAAAAATAAAAAATAACATCAGAAGCCAACATGCTGGAAATATCTCAAAATTGTGAGCTATTTGCGTCAACGTCAACAACCTAAATATATTGCTTTACCTAAACCGAGTATACTCGGCATTAAAACCGAGTTATTCGGCCGAGTACGAGTATCAAAAAACCCGCCGAGTACGCCGAGTACCGAGTAGCAACCGAGTACTCGGCCCATCTCTAGAAATAACGTTGTGTCCTACCTCTTTTTTAGTTTAAAAAATAAACGTTTGTTGTATGGCTCCCATACGATATTATTATATTCGGCGTTTAATATTTGTTTACATCATCTGGGAAAATGTCAACCTTCTAGTGTCTTACCATCACGGTTCATAAGATATACACACTGGTGACAGGCAGACAGACAGACAGACAGTCGAATCTTAGTAATAGTTCGTAAGCGTTTTAACCTTCTGGGTACGGAATCCTAAAAAGATAATGCCAGAAAGACTCAAAAAGAGGAAGTTATTGAAGTGTGTAATGATAAAATAGTAGTTTATGATACTGTTGCATAATAAGGGTTCTTATAACACGAGTGTGTTTTAAAAAAACGAGCCGTAGGCGAGTTTTTTTATATTATCACACGAGTGTTATAAGACCAAGTTATGTACAGTGTCATACACTACTTTATCTACTCTCA
Source organism: Eilema caniola (assembly GCA_949126895.1). Lineage (NCBI taxonomy): Eukaryota > Metazoa > Arthropoda > Insecta > Lepidoptera > Erebidae > Eilema > Eilema caniola. Next base: position 750,264 of record OX421485.1, read on the forward strand.
TACTATAATACATAAACTAATTTATTTTACAAACCAAACCAAACTTTGTTTAATTTATATGTATAGAACAAAAAACAAAAATTGTTCGCGCCAAGGCGCAAACGTCGATTGCGCATGCGTGTTTCTTTTTTTTTTCCCGAATCGGCGGATTCTTTTTTTAAAGTAGATGTTTAGTCCAGATGGATGTTGTATAGGTGTATCGTTATGATTAAAAAGTTATTTTATGATATAGGTGTCCATACAAGACCTGTATCGTAATAAAACTTTTTTTTTGGCCTGTGCGTAATGTGTGTCATAAGAGTTTTGATTTCAATTTTAAAATCTTTGTATTATAGTATCAGAGTAGATAAAACATATAACGTGTTATCGTGTCTGCTTACCCTGGAGCAAAATAGCGTGAGTATATGTACGTATGTAATTCACGCCTCAGATTATGTGAGCTATGTTTCTTCGTACACAAGTGTATAAAGACGTAATTACTCCTCTTTAAACATAGTTTCTTTTTGCAAGACCTTCAGTTCACCGTTTAGAACACTCAGTCCGATATTGAATAGGAATGTGCATAAAAAATTAAAAGTAACTTCCTATACAATACGAGGAAAATAGTGCAGTTATCTGAATAAAACATTCTAGCATTGCACTGCTCGCTACCGGCAGGGAATTCACACATTGCTATCGGAAATGGTGCACAGTCAGGTGTGAAAGGCATCCTACGCACGCTCAAGCTGTGGGATGAACTCCCTGCTGTGGGATGAACTCCCTGCTGTGCGTAACAAGCGACTACAACATGGGGTTCTTCAAGAAGGGCATCAGAAGGTTTCTTCAGGGTCGGCAGCGCGAGTGTGACTCCCCTTGGGGAGATCTGCCCCGCGGGAAATCCTCACGGATACCGAAGACTTTCGGAGCCGCAGGGGGAGGTTATGTCGGACGCGAACCGACTAAACCGCACGCCGTCTGTGGGTCGATGTGCTAGGCCGAAGGTGAGGTTGTCTTGACACAGGGCCATTCCTCTCGGTCTGGCCATCCTCGGGAGGGGGGACCAAGCGGTCCCCGACTCGCTTCTGGTATGGGGGGGAGGGGGGGGGCATCGTCCTACGATGCGCACCGCCGCCGTTGCCTGCGTCTGCTAAAATGACGAGCGGCTCCACCCGTCACCCTCAGGCCCGCGCTCATGGGGGGCGGAGGTCGGTTTGCGCCCTCCGAAGCCCGAGCCGCCTCCGAACGCGGCCAGCGATGTCGGCGAGTCTCTCTCGCTCGCTGCGCCGCGCCCGCTCTGCTCTCTCCTTCACGAGCATGACCTGCTCACAGAAGGAGGTGCTGGCCGCCCACACATCCTCACAGCGAACCATCGCCACGAGCAGGGTAGAGAGCGTGAGCAGTCTCACCCCCAGGGCCGTCACAAGCTCCCGCCTCGGCGCTTCAAACGCCGGACACTCGGAGAGCGTGTGCAGCCCCGAGTCCACGCTCGCGTCGCAGTGATGGCACTCGGGCGTTGGCTCTATGCCCATCAGCTACAGGTACCGCCCGAAGTTACCATGTCCGGTAATGACCTGCGTCTGACGGTATGAAATTCCACCTTGTGGCTTCTCTAGCCACTCCCCCATGATGGGTCTTACCGCCGCAATCACGGCGTGCCCTTGTGACTCCTCTGTAGCCCTGGTGTTGTACACGTCCGTAGGCCATTTTACTCAGTAGTATAATACTCAAATCGGCTACCTCTGGGCCGCAATACCGACGCTTTACCCACTGATTCATCAACGCAGTTTTTTTTCTTGTATACCACTGGACGAAAGGATTTTTGGATATCTAAATATATAAAAGAAGAAAGTGACTCACTGACCATCAACGCACAGCCCAAACGGCTGAAGCTACAATTATGAAACTTGGCACGTAGGTTCCTTTGGTAGTGTAGATGAGCACTAAGAACGGATTTTTGGAAATTCTAATTTTAAGGGGGTTAAAAGGGGGGTGAAAGTTTGTATGAAAATCCGTCAGTTTTGAAGTAAAGATCTTATAATTTTGTGTTTGGACTGAAGATCAAAAAATAAATTACACGTGTCTCAGCGATTTTGATTATTACATCCCCATGAGGGTGAAAAGGGGGATGAAGTCATGGGAATAATGAAATCGTCTAGAGGCATTTTTTTTTTTTTTTTTATAAATAGGACACGTCAATTTGACTTTACCTCGCCTGATGGTAAGCTGAAGGTAAAGTCTCAAGAAAGAGGGCCACCATTATATACACGTGCCATGTTAACAATGGTGGCACTCAGCTTGACGGCCTCATCAGATGCTTTTTCACGCCCCGCTTAAAGGACCCGGGACTGTAGGAAGAGGGAAACACGTGAGCTGGCAAGGAGTTCCAGGTCTTAATGGTGCGACAAAGGAAAGAGTCACCAAACCGCTTGGTTCTTGAAGGAATGTTCTGCACCGTATAGGGGTGACATCTAAGTCCTGCACGTGTCGTCCTGTATAGGAAGGGGGAGGGTGGGACTAATTGGAATAGCTCTTCAGAACATTCACCATGGTAGAGACGGTAAAAAACTGCCAAGGAAGCAACATCTCTACGCATCTGCAGAGACTCGAGGGTACTCGTGACCTCAGGATTTCCGATAATGCGGACCGCACGTCGCTGCAACCTGTCGAGAGCATCTAATAAGTACTTTGCGGATCCATCCCAGAGATGTGAGCAGTACTCCACGCAGGAACGAATTTGTGTCTTGTAAAGAAGACACCGTTGCTCCGGCGTGAAAAACCGTCTCACTCTGTTCAGGACTCCGAGTTTACGCGAGGCTGCTTTGATGATACTCTCGATGTAGTTTTTGTTGTTTGCATTTACATTTTACATTTGCATCTACTAAGAAAGGATTTTTGTGAATGCCACCAGGCTATGTTTGGTCGCGATAACCACATTCACGCGGGCGGAGCCGCGGGCAAAAGCTAGTTTAAATATATAAGGGAAAATAGGCGATGAAAGTTTGTATGGAAAATCCATCATTTTTTTATACCTCTTAGGTGGCAGACAAGCAAACGGCCCACCTGATGGAAAGTGGTTACCGTGGCCAATGGACGTGTGCAACACAAGGGGTGTAACACTCGCGCTGCCGACCCTGTTAGAACAGAGAGTTTGTGTGCCGTCAGTGTAGAAGTTAAAACACTGACAACCCAAAAACTGTCTAGTGAGCTCTAGGTACCCTACTCACCGCCAGGAACACAACACGAGGTTATTATGGCCGCGGTATTCTGTACTCACTACTTCCCCAGTCGGACTGCTCAGTTGGACGGAAATACTGTCGTGTTCTACCTCATACAAATAATTACGTAACAATCCGCGTTCGCCGTTTGAAGATACGTGATTCGAGGTATACACCTGCATTCATTAATACTGACTAGCAGACCAAACCCTGGTTTCGCCCGGGCATAAATTCTTATAATAACATAACATAACATAAACTCACGCCTTTATCCCCGAAGGGGTAGACAGAGGTGCTAGCACCCACATTTCGCCGGTTTATTTTTTAGGTCCCAATGTAATAGGTGGCGAGCCTATTGCCATTAACTGTGTACTTATAAACCTGCGATAAATACACACATAACTTCGAAAAGCATCGAAAAGTCATTGGTGTGTGCCATGGAAAACCTGGGATCGAACCCGAGACCTCGTCTCAGCAGTCCATTACCCATACCACTAGGCTACCTTATAATAAACCTATAAAAACCAGCTATACAACTTAAATTACTTACACGAGCAGGGCTTAGATGTCACCCGTATACGGTGCAGAATATTCCTTCAAGAACCAAGCGGTTTGGTGACTCCTTTCTTTGTCGCACCATTAAGACCTGGAACTCCTTGCCAGCTCACGTGTTTCCTTCTTCCTACAGTCCCGGGTCCTTTAAGCGGGGCGTGAAAAAGCATCTGTTGAGGCCGTCAAGCTGAGTGCCACCATTGTTAACATGGTACGTGTTTGTAATGGTGACCCTCTTTTCTGAGACTTTGCCTTCAGCTTACCATCAGGCGAGGTGAAGTCAAATTGACGGGTCCTACATAAAAAAAAAAAAAAAAATACTGTTACCCGCGGCTCCGCTCGCGTAGGTGCCGGTTATCGCGGCCTAACATAACCTATGTCCTTTCTCAAGGTCTAATCTACCTCAGTACAAATCAATCACCCAAGAAATGTGTACTGCGCGTATACACTTATATATAAATCGAGCAATACAGAATTGAAATTGAAATTATAATTCTTGTCGAAGCAGCCAGTCGCCGAAAGGCCAATGATCTGACAAGACCCCAGCTACCTGTCGGCGTGCAAACGACTTTCAACCTTTGCTGAAAGGCTTTAGAGTCCAATTTGGATACATCTGGACATAATTTCACTGGTGTACATGCAATATGCAGCAGGGATTGCGTGTACCGCCAATTAAATCTACATAGGATCGTGACAGACAGACAGTTTGTTTACAATTGTATATATAAGTACATATCAATGAAATCATCATCCTCTAACGATTTCCCAGTTGCGACGTCAGCTTATTGTTTTGAAGTTTCCGGGAGCAACTGCCCACTGACCTCTCCACTCAAGTGGCAAGCTTACACGAGAATATCGTCTGTTCTTTAGCAGGTGCAAGGCCTCGCAGGCAAACCTTAGATACTCCTTTGGTTGCTTATTCACCCTGCTTACCCAGAAGGAGGTAAGTATCTAAGGTTTAATAATAGTAATCCTGTTCCCGACACTTACAAGAACATATTCCTGGTATAAACTGTAGCCTATGTGTTATTCCAGACTATAATATGTACATGTACCAAATTTCAGCTAGATTCGTTAAGCCGAGCGTGATTGAAAAAAAAAAAAAAAACATCACAATACCCAACACTGAATGTTCCCCATCAGGTAAGCGGTGTCCTTATACTCTACCTTAGTAGTAAACCCACCCAGGTATTCGAATTGCGTACTATTTTTATTGAAACAGCTGTTTCATGTCATTCGTAACCGTTTCACGTATTATTTAATAATAATATAATAATGCCACTATAAGTAATAATATTGGGGCAAGTGTGTTTATATTAAAAACAAGTTAATGATATCTTAACCTCGCTTAATGGTTAAGATGTTGTTAAATATTGGCAGCGCGAGTGCGAGGCCTCTGGTGTTGCACACGTCCATAGGCCACGGTAACTACTTTCCATCAGGTGGGCCGTGTGCTGGTCTGCCACATAAGTGGTATAAAAAAGAAGACATTGGCCTTACAATAGGGAGGTTGATGGATAGCAAGGATTCGAATCTGGAACCTCGCGATGGCCTGCTGTCACCTTAATTACTTTATCTACTCTGATACTATAATACAAAGATTATAGAATTGAAATCAAAACTCTTATGACAAACATTACGCACAGGCCAAAAAAAAAGTTTTATTACGATACAGGTCTTGTATGGACACCTATATCATTATATAACTTTTTAATCATAACGATACACCTATACAACCTCCATCTGGACTGAACCTCTACTTTAAAAAAAAACGGCCGATTCGGAAGAAAAAAAAAAGAAACGCGCATGCGCAATCGATGTTTGCGCCTTGGCTTGGCGTCAACTTTTTTTTTTTACTTTTATATTAAACAAAGTTTGGTTTTGTTTGTAAAATAAATTAGTTTATGTATTATAGTATGAGAGTTGATAAAGTAGTGTATGACACTGTACATAACTTGGTCTTATAACACTCGTGTGATACAATAAAAAAACTCGCCTACGGCTCGTTTTTTTAAAACACACTCGTGTTATAAGAACCCTTATTATGCAACAGTATCATAAACTACTAATGACTTCTAGGTGTTTGTTAACAGAGATAACGTCATCTTTATTTCGTTCCGTTAAATTAGTCTTATTCTAACATTAATATGGGCGGAGTAGTCAAAAATCAAGGTTTAAAAATGATTGAAAAATCATTCATTGGTTCCGACAGTTCGTAAGAATGTCGGTAGATGCTCCACTGTCGCCCCAAATACAGATATAGAAGGAGGAATTTGGATTGGTTAGGGCGAGGTCTGGTAGCTTAGTGGTCAAAGCATTGCCCCTGTAAGGCAAGGATCGCGGGTTCAAACCAAGCCAAGACCGATTAATTTTTATCTATTTCTTTCATTCTGACATCAATAAAAGTTGGAATATATGTATATTCAATTCTATTCAATTCATTTATGTATTCGTGAATCATAGTGTTGTATACAGTCGACAAAATCGATAGTATCCCACCTTTACATACAACTTTATATGTAAAGGTGGGATACTATCAATTTTGTCGACAGTACATGGAAAGTCCTTATTCCAAGTTACTTGTCAGTGGGCTATGCCATCTTGCAATATGGTGTAGATACAAAAACATCATAAATCTGACATTAAATCAAATCAAATCATATTTATTTGTATTAAACATGTGTTATACATACATGTGCATGCAAGAGCGGCGTACAAATTATATAAATATTAATGACATTTGTACGCCGCAACACACGCGGCTAAACATGATGGACATAACTACTAAATTACATCTTGCATGCACATGTATGTATAACACATGTTTAATACAAATAAATATGACTTGATTTGATTTGATTTTGATTTGATTTGATTAGAATAATTATTGGATACATGCACGCTGAAAGACTAGTAGTGTTTTTTTTTCATATCACTGCGGTGGCAGACAAGCACACGGCCCACCTGATGGAAAGTGGTTACCGTGGCATATGGACGTGTACAACACCAGGGGAGTCACACTCACGCTGCCGACCCTGTAAACACAGAGAGTTTCTGTGCCGTCAGCAGACACTGCCTCCGTGGCGTAGCGGTAGTGAACGCGGCCGCTACGCAGGAGGCGCGGGTTCGATCCCCGCTCAGTGCAAATATTTGTATGCATGAATATGGGTATTTGCATTGGTCTGGTCGTGCCTCGGAGAGCACGTTAAGCCGTCGGTCCCGGTTGCCGTACAAACATCTATGGCAGTCGTTATCTGGAGCCTAGAACCCTTAAAAGTCCAACAACTGGTCTAATTGCAATGCTTCGATATCGCCTTTGGGTTGTGGAGGTCATATGGCAGTCGCTTCACGGAAAATGTCGAAGTTTAGCCAAATCCGCAGTTAGACTGGAAAAAGCAGACCCCAGACTTCAAGTTGATAGCTTCGGATGCGACTGGGAATGACGCTAGGATGGAGAAGTGTAGCTGACAAAGCTGGAATGGCCTTTGGTCTTCCCACTGACATAACAAAGACTCTCCAGTGAGCTCTGGCTACCCAAAGTGCTACCCTTCAATTCGAATCACTTAAATATTTGCACACATTGGAGGATGTAAATGGACCATTGTAACTATAAGATCTGATTGTTTACCTGCATTCTGGCAAATAACTTATTTAATTTCATTTCAAGCTGTATATAGAGTTCTAGACCACATTGTACTTGCAAAATGCAGATGTACAGCCCTGGAAGGTTTATTTCAACCTTATCGTTCCCAACAAGGAAAATAAGTTATTAAAAATAAATCTTCAAACAAAATATCCCATGTTTTACTTAGAAGCGATCAGATAAATTGTATAAAAAAATATACAACGCAATGAGTCATTACTTTAATTTACGTACTAAAGAGAACGGTCTGTACATTTGGACACGTTGCTTTTAAAAATATATTTAGTTACCGACAAATAGCCTCTGTGACGTTGCGATAGTGAAATCGACTGCTACGCAGAGGACGCGGGTTGGATTCCCGTTCAGTGCAAATATATTTTGTACTAGCTTTTGCCCGTGGCTCCGCCCGCGTGGATGTTGGTTATCGCTATGATATCGGTTATCGTTATAAATGTGTGGCCCATGTGTTATTATAAAGTATAAGCTATAATATTGTAAAATTTCATTAAAATCCATTAGTAACAAACATCTATCCATTAATATAAGTTTTCAGGCTTTCACGGCCGGCGTTGCATGTAGAATATACTGCTTCCGGGCTGTTTGGCCGTGGTCCATGTGCCGCCGGCGAGGCAAGGTCTCCGAAGTCGTCGTCGCCCGGCCCTGCGCCACTGAAGATGTCGACCGCAGTGATCGACGAAACGTCTGGAACGCAAGTTTCACATCGACCACGGCCAAACAGTCCTAAAGCAGTATATTCTACATCTATCCATTAACTTACAAACTTTCGCGTGTATAATATTAGTCGGATGCATGAATATGTCTGCACTGGTTTGGGTATTTCCGACTCCCAAGGAGGGCCAGACCGAGAGGGATGGCCCTGGGTCAGCCGGGGTGCGAGGGATATGTCGCATGACAACCTCACCTTCGGCCTAGCACTACGACCCACAGACGACGTGCGGTTTAGTCGACTCGAGTCCGACAGCCCTCAAAATTCCGAAAAGGCTAACACAATAGAACTGATATCTTTAATTTATTGTGGCAGTCGCTTCTCGGTAAATCATCACAGTTAGACTTTAAAGCCCAACTCAACTGAGCTGGGTAAAATCTCAGAGAATGATGGCCGGCAAACTTTGTGATAACATATTCTAGCTGCACAGAAATCGTCTTTTTAAGGGGTTTTGATGCCTTTGCAGGGTACAACGATGGATGCGCGCTATTCGACCAAACATCCACACTGTTATGTTTTCATGCATAAACCATTGAACCGATTTTGATGGAATTTGGTATAGGGGTAGATTAGACAGTGTGAAAGGACATAGGCTATGTCCTTTCAACTAGTAGATTATATTATTTAACTAACTAAAGGCTTAAAAGACTCGCGGCATTAGTTTTTTTTTGGTTGATATTAAGACATCATAAACAAATTTTATCTTTTCAACTAAAAACTTGTATTTTAATATAATGAAACAAGTTATTTAATAATACACCTTCACGCTCTTATTTTTCTTTACGTTGATATAATAATAAATAAATAATTAAAGCATGCAACTATTCTTTTATACAGAAATATAAAAATGCAATTGAAAATGTCCATAAATACCGACATATTGTGGTCAATATAGATTAATATTACCATGTATGTATTTATGTATGCAGCCACATATGTAATACATGTATTAACATAAATGAATTCAAATGATAAATTGTGTTTTACATTATTTATGGTCTCTTTATTAAACAAATAGCTTTTGCCCGCGGCTCCGCCCGCGAGGATCTCGGTTATCGCTATACCTAATATCAGTTATCGTGATAAATTGTAGCCTATGTGTTATTCTGATGTATAAGCTATATTATTGTAGAATTAGCGAAATCGGTTCTCAAGATACACATTCCGCAAGCTTAGCAACACATTTAGCGATTCATTTTTGTACTCGTACCTACTATAGATTATAAATATTTATAAAAACATGTATTGAAAAATCCATTCAATAGATTTTACGTGAAACATCCATCCATCTATACTTCCAAAATTTTTTTAATCAAAGCTTTGTATATTGTATGTCACAGTTATTAAAATTCAGCACGAAATATCATCATCTATCTGTGTGGTGACAGAGTAAGAATACAAGTATCACTACCCCATCTCATTCGAAGGCTATCATAGCAATACGCAAACGATATCACTGCGAGAAAAGGAACACTCGAAATTCTGAAACTCTGTACCAACCCGTCAGCGTAGAAACAGGCGAATGTCTCCCAACATTGGGAGAGACAAGAGGTAGTACTCGACGGTATTCCCGTCTAATTGCGCAGTCTGACTGGGGAAGTACCTCCGCCCTACAGAATACCGCGGCCATAATAACCTCGTGTTGTGTTCCCGGCGGTGAGTTGCGTACCCCAGTGGGAAGACCAAAGGTTATTGCTTTGTGTTCTACACTGACGGCACAGAAACTCTCTGTGCTCACAGGGTCGGTAGCACGAATGTAAATCCATTAGTGTTGCACACGGTAACACACTTTCCATCAGTCGCAGTTGTAAAAAATAAAGCCCACCAGAGCCAGTGGGAGTGGTTATATAGCACTCGAACCGACCAAAACCGCACGGCCGTCTTGGGCCAGCATGGGCTGAAGTTGAGGTAGCCTCTGGCATGCCAACTGGAGTCATCGAAGGCCCTCTCGGGTGTGTGAAGGTCTTGGAGAGGCCTCTAAAGTCGAATGCCGTCATCCTCTGACGACCTTGATGAATCATTTCCTGGGAAGTGCCGAGATGGACTTATCGTGAAAGATTTAAATAATTATTAGAGTCACGATTTTAATATTACGTTCGTGTATTAAGCACGTTTTAACTTAACTATGAGATATAATTGTGGTATTATGTGGTTGATGTAATACTACTTATTTAAATTTATAAATTACGATCATAAAAAACGTTCCCGTGGAAATCCAATATAGCCTATTTTCAATGGTGAAAGAATTTATGAAATCGGCACAGTAGTTTTTGAGTTTATTCTTCACAAACATACACACAAGAATACAAATCTTTCCTCTTTATAATCGTAGTGTAGATGTATACTAACTGTGTCCTGCGACTCTGTACGTTGCCGCGACTTACAGAAACCTTCATACCATTCAGACCTGTAATTCCTCAAAATGGTAGCGGTGTACCAACAACCACGTAATAGCGGGCGAGCTTATTACCATCAACCGGGCACTTGATAGGAAACTGTTCACAGGATAAATGGATGAATCTCTTCGGGGTTGGGCTTATGGCTGCTCCACTTTTCACGGTCTTGGGCTGTCATAATAGTGAGACTATGACTTACATCAAATTGCATGTACAGCATTTCTTGGGGCTACGGGTCGGAGACGGCACGGCCAGACATTTATTACCCATGTCACCTGGCTGTCGTTGCAGCACAAACCTGGGTGAAATTTAGCACACGAGATAGATTATACTCTGAAATAGCACTTAAGCTACTTTTTATATCGAGATTAAATATATTCTACTCACGGCTATCAGATCGGAATTCAATGTGGGTAGATCCAAAGAATATCTAAATTTAATAACTGTCCCTACGGCTAAATTGTTTCATCGCACCGCTCGCCACGGGCAGGAAATTCATCCTCACACGTTGCGATCAGAAACTAAACGTGCGGTATGAAAGAAACTTCATCCCACGCACGCTCAAGCTGTGGTATGACCTTCCTGTTGTGGTTGTCCCAGAGTTACGGACTGAATTTCGACAGTACAATACTTCGACATGTAGCGAACTTCGAAAACACATAGATCGACAAGTCATTGCTTCGACAGACAATTATTGGACAACACACACCTTCGAATTACCACTACTTCGACAGACGATTATTCGACAGACAATACTTAGACAAGTCACATCTTCGAATGACCAATAATTAGACAGATTTTTTTATTATTCTCGTATTATTGGGTGGTTTAAAAAAATAACCACGAAGGCTAAAGCGGGAGCTCCGCTCCGCTTCGCTCCCGCCTTAGCCTTCTAACCTAACCTATCCGAGTCGGGGTGCTCTGAGTTGGGGTGTTAACCATAATGAAGTAATTTGAAGCATAAAAACCAAAGAAAAAAAACAGTTACAATTCAACGAAAGACTACAAAAAAAAAATTGTCGAAGTAGTCTGTCGAATAATCGTCTGTCGAAGTGGTGGCAATTCGAAGGTGTGTGTTGTCCAATAATTGTCTGTCGAAGCAATGACTTGTCGATCTATGTGTTTGCGCAGTTCGCTACATGTCGAAGTATTGTACTGTCTAAATTCAGTCCGTAAGTGGTTGTCCCAAGCGACTACAATATGGAGTTCTTCAAGGAGGGTATTCGAACGTTCCTACAGGGTCGGCAGGGTGAATGTGACGCCCCTGGTGTTGCACACGTCCATAGGCCACGGTATATTTTTCTAACTGGGCTGTTTGCTTAATTATCACCTTAGTGACAAGTGCTAGTGAAACATGCAGCAAAAAGTCTTTCACGGTTTTAAACCGTAACGGTCACCTAAAAATTGTTTTATTTAAATAATATTTCAATAGGTTATTCTTTACTGAACAATAAAAACTACATCGAGAGCCGCATCTAAACAGCTTTCAGCAAATTCGGGGTTTTGAACAAGGTGATATTCAATTACTAATTCGCCAGGCTTATTGGTCAAACGAACGTCGCTCCCATCCTAATATAGTAAAAAAGTTAAGCCACATCGCCTTTTTAACTTTTTCTAGACACTTTGCCTTCAGTTTACCATCAGGCGAGGTGATGTCAAATTGATGTTTCGTATATAAAAAACCATTATATTTATGGGGTCCCGGTTAAGGCTATTGAAAAGACTGCCTCTGTGGCATAGCCGTCGACTGCTAAGTAGGGGCTGGGGTTCGGTTCCCGTTTAATGCAAATATTTGTATGCATGAATATGTATGTCTATTTGTATTGGTCTAGTCATGCCGTCATGAGCACGTCAAGCCGTCGGTCCCGATTTTTATGCAAGCATCTATGGCAGTCGTTACGGGTAGTTGGAGCCCTTAAAAAAAGTCTAACTACAGAACTTTGATATCGCCGATTGGTTGTGGAGTTCAGATGGCAGTCGCTTCACGGGAAATATCGAAGTTCTGCCGTATCATAGTTAGGTTGCAAAGGCGACCCCAACGTTAAGAAAAGATACAGACAATAATAGAGCTATTGAAAAAAAAACAATAATATTTGGCTCGGCCCAAACACCGAACCTTTGACCTTATATAAACGCTGCTCCATACTTCTCTGCTCACCTCCTTGACCTGTCAAACACACATGAATGCACGTCGTGGGTCTGTTAGGTCACGACGAGGTCAAGCGTGATTGGCCAATAAAAGGCCCACAGACAATTAAAATATTTATTTTCCTCTACCAATTAGTGAGTTCGCGGATTGTGTAATTTTATTTAGTCATGAGTAGTTTGTCCCTTCGGATCCGCTTACGAGAGATTTTTATCCCGTTCCTGTAGGCGCAAAACAACTGATCATCCCTGATTTTACCCCTTGAGGGTTTAAAAATATGAAAAATAGGATTTTCGCATAAAAAAATCAGTCTTTTTTATACCACTTGGTGGCACAAGCTCGCGACCCAACTGATAGAAAGATCCACGGAGGACAGAATATGATTAAGTAGCGGAGATGCCATAGTCAAATTTCTCTTAAGAAAAACTCGTGACCAAATGCGGGTGGGAAGGGAGACGCGGGGGGCATGACGTTATACCTCGTCCCGTCTCCATCTAGTATGTCATAGCGAAACCGAACAGAAACAGACCTTGTCATTTTTGTTATAGTTTGACTATTCGCCACTAAGCGCTACACAGAATTCTAGAATAATCTATTATTTAGGTAAATAATTTTTAAAAATAAGGCGCCATCTTTGCGATTGTAGCAAAATCATTCAGGGGGCTAAATGATTTGGCCTTATACCGACAGATGGCTCAATTCTTTTTACTTTAATTTTCAATTTCAGCTAAATATGCCATTTAATAAATAAAATAACATTTTTGAAATTGCTAATGAACTCGGGCGAGATTATTGTGATGAAATTTTCATAAAATGAATTGAGTTATTATTACAACTAGTATACATGTAAGACAAGGTTACTTATTTCTTCTCTACGCCAGATGGTTCTGTAACGACATTTTTTTCAAAAAAAATAAAATTTAAATATAGTGGACTTACTGATAAAATGTTATACCCTTAAAATGTTTAAATTGTTTATCTATATACTTTGTGCATCCTTGTACTGCACACTTCATTCTTAAACCAGGTTAAAGCTATTTTTATCGTTGAACTTTTGACAAAAAATGACAACCGAACGCAAGGACGTTTCACTAGAACTAGATGGTGACGTCACAGGCCAATTGAGTCGTTTTGACATATGGAAGGCTCGCGACTCGATTGCCTTACAACATCTCCGCTATCATTTCCTTCTCCATACAAAGATCACACTCGAGCTCCCGATCCCATAAGAAACTTCTAATCATTTGAATCTATTACCCCTTTTTAAAAACTCCATATTGTAGTCGCTTGGTACACCAAAGCAGGGAGATCATTCCACACCTTGAACGTGCTGGTAGAATGAGGTTACTTTTGTTTTTAACGTTTTTTATCCCCCGGATACCACCCCCGACGGAGCCTGAGGGGGAAGTTATGTCGGACTCGAACCGACTAAACCGCACGCGGTCTGTGGGTCGCAGTGCAAGGCCGAACGTGAGGTAGCTAGTGCATATCTCTCACAACCCGGCTGACCCAGGGGGGGGGGGGGGATGAAGTTCCTTTCATACCGCCCAGTGCGTACAGTTGTGTGATGATAGGATGTAGCTGTGGGCATAATGTCGAACAATTCAACTAAACACACAACATTGTACAGTAATTATTTGTACAAAATACTATTCACAAACGAATTCTACTCATTATGAAGTATGTAATTATTAAAGTTTTATCGCATATCCGTTTGTTTATCACTCGTGTACGCATGACATATTTTTAACTACTATTTGCCCATGGTACTAAAACTAAATGTGTCCTTTAGATAGGACTGCGTTTTGTGGTCAGCTTAATATTTTTAAAGTACTCTATGACATAGTAAATTACTGTCTTTACGGAATGAGACAGACAAACAGACACAAGCCGGCATAGCATTGTTTGCAGATGATACATCTTTAATATTCGAATTAAATTGGCATAGTACAGATGCAAATAATGTTGATAATATTTTGAATGCCATCTCAAATTGGTTTTCTGCAAATAATCAATTGTTGAATACAGAAAACACCAAATGTATTTAGAAAAAAAAAAAATAGCTCAGGCGGGAACTGAACCTGCGATCTTACCCTTCAGGCACCACCGACCCTCCACCAGTCCCACCGTCGCCCAAGACGGATGTTTAGGCAAATTTGGAATTGTGGCGTGGCTGCAGGGAAGTTCCGCCTGAGCTGTATAGACTTTTTCGTATCTTAATCGAATGCTTTAAATTGACATGATACTACAAAAAGACCCTCCCATGCCTTGTGTGAGAGGCGTTAAATTCGTTAACTCATTTAGGGTCTCTGTTGTGTCGTGCGATGGTCATGCGTAATGTAAGTGATTCACATCGCATATCGTCAGCGTGGCCAGAACCGTGGTAATTGTTCTAAACAGCTCATTATTTTTTCTCACGATAATTTATTAAATTGATTTATTTTCTCTTTCCAGGTATTAAACGAGACAGTACGTAGCACAGCAGGACCTGGAGCGAAGGTCTCGAAAACTATATTAAGCGATAGTACTTTTGTATTACAAAAATGTGAGGGCGAGCAGTTAGGCCGTCCGCTGCCTCATGCGGGAACCTCGTACAAATAATATAGTACGAATTTGGTGTTAAAAAATGTATCGAAATCTGTTGAGAATATCTACTTTAGAATCGAGTTTCAAGATTATATCTTAATAAATAACATTATGTATGTAGTGAAGATAGGGGCCATCCATTAATCACGTTAGGCTTGAAATGAGGGGAGGAGTTTGACAAAAATTACGAAATATCTCAAGGGGGCAGGGTAGGGGTAGTAAGTTATCACGTGTTTTTATTTTTTCGTCAATATATCGAAAAGTCTAGTCTGTATAAATTTTTTGACCTGGTCAATAAAATAAGTTTATACTTTTTAATATCAACCTGTATTTTAAGATAATATTCAAAAAAATTATAGCTTCTTTGTTGGTACTAAAAATACACGTGATGTTGGGAAGCGCTAGGGGAGTAATCTAAAACCTCACCACGCAGCACCAAGGAGAAGGGGTTTAAAATGTTAAAAAAATGATCACGTGATTAAATGGACGGTCCCTTAATATAAAGCTTGTTAAATGGCCTATTGCGAGTAGTACTCCCGCATCAAGAGTTTTGTATTATCAATTGGCCTAAATGTTAATATAATTCTATTTTTAATATTTGTAGGCAACAGAAATCATCTTCAAAAATGTCATGTCTTTAGCTATCTCGGTTCAAAAGATACTGGTGACGGACAATGTAGTTTTATAGGGTTCCGTTTTTTACCCTTTGAGTACACTACAATTTTCGCAAAACGCAGGCACCCGTATGCGGCAGCGTGGACCATATTAGCAACGATTCTCACTTTATCTTCAGCTGTGAAAATCTCTAAGCATACAATGTCGAGCACAACCTCGATAGAGATCGTCATTGGTCGATACCCAGTGACGTCACCCAGCCTGACCAATGAGAATCAGTATCAAGGCTGTCACAGCGCTGACTCGACGTTTAGAGAATTGAACAGCTTTCGTGAAACTTTTTTTTTAGATTTTTTAAAACCTAATGAAATTGATAAACTTATACTCAGTTGTTAACTAAAATCAACCATTTTATACGAATTGTTGAATAATTAGAAAATGTAGCAGGAAGTTTATGTATATAAATAATTAACGCGAGTGTTTACATTCGCGCAACTGTTAACAATAGTTCTCGTCTCGATAAAAATACATTGTTTTTAAAGAATATTACATAAATACATTTTTTATACCACTAGGGTGGCAGACAAACACACGGCCCACCCGATGAAAATTATTTACCGGACTGCCGACCCTGTAAACACAGAGAGTTTCTGTGCCGTCAGTGCAGAAGACAAAGCAGGAATAGCCTTTGGTCTTCCCACTGACAGCACAAAAACTCTCCAGTGAGCTCTGGCTACCCTACTCACCGCCGGGAAACAATACGAGGTTATTATATCCCGGGCCATCAGTTGCCGTGTGTCAAGTAGCCTCTGGTAAATCCCTTGCACCGCAGCTGACTCAAGGCCATCGGAAGCCACCCAAGTATGGGAACCGCGGTGTCCCTATCTTGCCCCAGAAAGAGGGGGAGGGGGGAGCAAACATCATGAAACTCGCGTCATCATCACCGGCCGGGCCGTTACCGAACGCGTCACAAACTTTTTTTTTTACTGCCAAAATTATTTAAAATTTGTCTCGAATTTAAACCCCATCTCTTTCGCTCTCTTTCTTTATTAATAATTAAATTGGTGAAGAATTACATTAATTAATATTATTTATTATTTTAAATATATCAGTTGCTATTAAATTATCACGAAATAATAAATTCAGTCCCTATTATCAATTACCGATAGTATTATAAATAAAATAAAAAATAGTAACCTCATTATACTATTTTGCTATATTGTCACTATAAATAAAAAGGATAGTATAAAATACTATCGTGATGGTCGCTATTGTCTGTCTATATCACTGTTAACGATACTATCCACACTATCCATACTAGTCTATACTAACGATGAAATAAATATACTATCGTTTGATGTGATAGTACTTGCACTATCGTTAGTCGTGATAGTAGCCTAATCAATCGTTCAATTAACTGCCTAGGCTGGGAACTAAATGGCGCGTTATTCAGCCGTAACAAAATTTAAATACCTGGCTGGCTAATGCTAGGCCATTCATAAGATGGACCACGACCCCGAAATAAGACAAATAATTACATACATATACTCACACCTGTAATTCCCCGAGGGGGTAGGCAGAGATGTATTCACTGGTGATCATACGGGAATATGTAAATTTTATAGATGTTTGATTAAATCACTACGCAAGTAATTAAACGTTTAAATGAAATGGCTGAACACCATTCAGGCCGCTAATTGAATGGCGCCGTTTAGTAAACAGCCTAGGCAGTTAATTGGACGCGTGATTAAGCTAATTGGCGGCGACATATAACCTATCAATATTGACGATAACACAGTCGCCCTCTGTACGTAATATAATTTCTACCTGTTTTTATAGTACATTTTTAAACTGAAATATTGCTTGACCTAGATTTTAAGTTGAATCATGTTAATATATTAGATGTATCGATTTATTTTGTATACTTAGTTATTAAGTATTTAAATAGTAAAAAGATAAAATCCACAAAGGGATTTGAATCCGCGGCAGTCGCTTGCGAAGGCTTACTCTTTCAACTGTGCCCCTAGCTATCTATACTCCATTTTCGGTTAGGTAGTTTTTTTTTTATACCAGTGAGGTGGCAGGCGAGCACACGGCCCGTCTGATGGAAAGTCGCTACTGTGGCCTATGGACGTGTGCAACACCAGGGGCGTCACACTCGTGCTGCCGACCCTGTAAACACAGAGAGAGAAAAGTTGTTGCAATATTGAGTATTGCTTTAATTAAGTATCTAACCGAATTGAGTTTAGATATGTCTTGGGTAGATAGGACTCTGTTCTAAATGATATGCTAAGGCAGTGTTTCCCAAATATTGTTCTGCCATGGCCCGGTAATTTTCACACTGCCTCTTCGTGATACACTGAATACGTTTCAATCCATGCTGGTTCCATTAATAATACACATTTATTAAAACTAGAAATGTTTTATTTCTACCAGGATATATACAATATTTAGGTATCACCTATTTAGTCACTAAATTTTAGTGCGAAGTGTGAAGCTGTTGCTTATTTTCTACTAAAGAATCAAGTTTGCGGAAAATGACGAAAGTTTTATCCTCAAGTCTGGTTCCAATTTCAAGTCGGTTTCTATACTAATTTATAAAGTAAAGTGTTGAAAACCCAGCTTAACTTACGATATACGATACGTTAATCGATAGTAGGTATTATTTTTAATAAAAGGCGGGAATGGTGCGACTTAGTATTTTATTTTGATGGCCAGGTACCGGGTCGCGACCCGGTAATTGGGAAACGCTGTGCTAAGGCAATGTAAACCTTCTGCCGCGAGTAAGTCCTATTTGAATTTATTTCATAAGAAAACGTATTGTAAATGTTTTAAAAATAATTTACTTACTTTTAAAGAGGCTTGCGAAACACTCAAAATTTATTTTCAAAATTAGGGATCAGCCATAAAATATTTCGGGCTATACGAACTATCTTCAAAGAAATGAATTTTCATAATTTATTATTATAATATTATTTATAAAATAAATATTATTATAATATAATATAAGACCGATTGTCGTCAAAAGTATGAAACGTCAAAATTCAATATCGAATTTTGACGTTTCATACTAGAAAAAATTGTTATATGAGAGCAAATTGGAATTCATTTCAAGAGCAAAACTACAAACGGGCGCGTTATTATCTGCCGATAATACCGCACGCGTTATTGGCCTATTTTTTTAATAATACATTATGTATTAGAACGCGGCTATGAAGACACAGTGTTGCGATAATAACAACTCAAGTAATTCTTTGAAAGGATAGGGATTCGCATGTTGCAATATCGCGTGCGGTATTATCGAGCGATAAAAACGCGACTGTGTTTAAGTTTCAGCCACTTAGACAAGTAGCGCGATAGTTAGTACAATAGATTAATAAATGTATGGGTATGACACATATCATCGTCAATCCCATACATTAATAAGTCTATTCTATTACATAACGAAATTTTTATTGATGGAAAATCTAGGGTTTCTGACCTCAATGGAGAGAGTCAGTTGTTCTTACACATAATATGTTACACATTAAAATTATCTCTTAGTTTTTAAGTTATTTATATTTACAGCTTGACCGGACTTTCATAACTTTAATAAATTATAATATCAAGTAAGAAAACCCCTGTAATATTTGACAGCCTTTACCGTAGCGGTTGAATATGCGATTCTGTGATTCCCGCTTATTGTAAATATTTGTATGCATAAATATGAATATTTGCATCTGGATGTTTCTATATATAATATGTGTTTATTTACAAAAAATATGTAGGCATCTAAGTATGTTTATTCGCCTTCTAAAACACATGACACAAGCTAGTTAAGTTATGCTTACTTTGGGTCTAGATAGCGCTCTGTAAAATATCATAAAATATTTTATTAATTTATTTTATTCTGCTTTTAGTATTTGTTATAGCAGCAACAGAAATATATCATCTGTAAATATTTCAACTGTCTAGCTATCACGGTTTTTTGATACGGCCTGATGACAAACATACAGACTGTTAAGTCTCAGTAATAGGTTTCCGTTTTTGACTCTTTGGGTACGGAACCGTTAAAAGTGACTCTTGAATTTAAGGCCCTTATGCCAGAACGACACTTAGGTCTGAATTTCGACTTTTATTGACAGATTTGGCAGATTGTCAATGTCAATGAAAATCTGTCGTCATTACTACTTATAAATGAAGATTCAGGGCTCAGTATAGTTTTTTTATACCACTGAGGTGGCAGACCACCTGATGGTGCGTGGTTACCGTGGCCTATGGACGCGTGCAACACCAGGGGAGTCACACTCGTGCTGCTGACCCTGTAAACACAGAGAGTTTCTGTGCCGACAGTGTAGAAGACAAAGCAGGAATAGCCTTTTGTCTTCGCACTGACAGCACAAAAACTACAGTGATTTTAAAAAATGGGCCTTAATATGGTCTTTTAAATCAAAAATTGTATATCTAGCAGTAGTAATGATATTTGGTTCTAAATATATGTACAGTATAATAACTGTGACCATAGGAAATAAAAGATAATATTATTGACCTAAAAAAAATTAAACAAGTATTATCTCAGACGTATTGTATAACCACTTGTCACTAGTTATTAAAAACTTGTATGTTTCGTCATTTTACTGGAATTTGTATGTAATTTTATTATATAATTATGTTATTTAATAAGACATCTTTCGCAAAATATTCACACGACACGCGGTGCGCAGACGACAATCCTCGACTGATGAGGCCGTCAAGCTGAGTGCCACCATTGTTAACATGGTACGTGTATGTAATGGCGACCCTCTTTTCGGAGGCTTTGCCTTCAGCATACCATCAGGCGAGGTGAAGTCAAATTAACGTGTCATATTAAAAAAAACTTAAGTATCCTTATATTTATAAAACTTGCTTCGCGCTCTATTGGATGTCGGTTATTGTGTATTTTGGTCATATCTCCGGTTCTACACAAGCAACTGCGATGAGATATTCGTAAGATTTTAAATCTGACCGATACATTTAAAAAAAAAACGCATCAATATTCGTTCAGTAATTTTAATGTCATCGCGGACAACATAAAATTTATAAAAAAAAATGTATTCATTCACTGACCTCTATAACTAGCTGGACTGGCTATTTCATAGAAAATGACAGCTTACTGTTTGTGTCGATTTGAAGCGCCACCGTGAGTGTACTGATAACTTATCCGTTTGCAAATGGAAGTCTTTCGTTTATTTATTTATACGTTTACCATAAAAATATCTAAAATAATAACCATATTGTTAATTTGGTACATAAGACCCATCGTTTATATTAAATTATCAATACCAAGACAATTGCTGTCCATCATCAGTATTAGTTCCAAGTACACTCACTACCGCGTGCCGCAACTATCAGCGCCAAAATGGCGATTTTCAATTGGAAACAATATATGGTACCGATCACCAGTCCAGCTAGTACTATTACAGGTCAGTGTATTCAGTATATTTCTCCATCCCACGCTTGCCTGGAAGAGATCGCACTTAGCGAATACTGTAATCCATACTATGATCTCTTGTAATCTAATGTTGGTGTACATTAAAGAGTTGTCTCGTCTATTTATATATCTAAAACATAACGCACAATTGCTTTAAAACATCTTCAACGTACAGATACGACCGCTTGACAAATACGTCCGGTTTACATAATTCCAGTAGCATTCCAGTCCAGCGAGCGAATCCAGTGCTGCTCCTCTAGACAAATATCAATTCATTGGCCGGCGTTTGATGGAATAGAATGACGAATGTATGGGATTTGACGTATATGACATGCATTAACGACTGTCAAATACGTCAAATCCCGGACATTCGTCATTCTATGCCATCAAACGTCATCACTTACTGGCGTGGCTAACGTGGCTCTGGTACACTTGAGATTGGTGTTTCGCTATAAATCATTTTATAATACATTTTATTTGACATTTACACCTTGAAGTTGGCAAAATCATCGGTACATATTCGCTATTTTAATAAAATAATAAGAAGAAGAAACGCCATCACAGGAATTTGTCCATTCCAGTGAGTTATTTCGGCCCAGTGTGTAGTGAATAATGGACTGGATTGATTCGCTGGATTGCTGGACTAGAATAATGTGAACTGGGCATAAGGTATATATAGGTACTTAAGCAGATTTAAAAACAAGTTTTATTTGACAATATTCTATTGATTTATTTGTTTTTAATTCGGTTAATGGAATCGATATCCTGTTATTTGGTATACTGATGAAAAATATAGTGATTTTTGGTATACCTACTGAAATCTGGTATACAAGTAATAAATGAATTCTATCAGTTGTTATAAAAGCCTGGTCGATCAATTTCTATTTTTAAGCTATACATATTATTTTTAAGTCAAAAGATTATTTTTTAATAACGCATTTATTTTATCGAATGCTTCGAATTGAACGCTAGACGTAATTTAATATTATATTCTGAAAGTATTACAATTGTATTTAAATTTTAGTTACCGGCAAACTTCGTGAACTGACGTCAAAGACCAATAAAAACTGGGGGCTACTATTATTACTAGTAGTATTATTTTTACTTTTTGACTTTCATAGTGTAAATCGGACCGTCAGCGTCCGTCAGATACTAGTATTATATGGTTAGCCCACTGCAGTCCACTGCTGGACATAGGCTTCTTCCAATGCCGCCATTTCGTCCGATCCTCCGCCTTCCGCATCCAGTACGTCCCAGCCACCTTTTTCAGGTCATCGGTCTATCTGGCTAGGCGGCGCCCTACTCTTCGTTTCCCTTCTCGCGGTCTCCACTCTAGGACTCGTCAGCTCCAACGGCCATCGGACCTTCGACAGATGTGGCCAGTCCACTGCCAGTTCAGCTTGCTCATTCTGCGAGCTATGTAGGTAACTGGTTATTTATGGTCAAACTTGGCCAAACAGTATCTTTTATTACTGTGGTCGATATATTTATTTGATTAATTTGTTAGATTTTACACTTATCTTACAAGTCACTATCCACAAATATCGGCGGACAACAACGGCGCGAGTTCGATTCCGATGTATGTTATTGACACTATTTAAATGTTTATGACAGTTGTCAATCCCATACATTGATCAATCTCTCAATTATATTTTACAAACATAATATTGTCATTTGTCTAGAGGCTGAAAACGAGTTTTGCTATATTGTCGCGAAGTTTGCCGGTCACTATAATAATATAATTTTATTTTGTGTCATATGTTAAGAACTTTGCCCTCGGCTCTGCTGTGTGTTTAATTTTATAAAAATGTATTACATATTATTCGCAGTAATTAATAAAAATATATTTTATTTACATAGTTTTTATTTCTGTGGCTTAGGGATCATCCATTAATTACGTTACTCGTTAGAAGAGGGTTAATGACGTGTGATTTGTGTAGCAGAATATCATTAAATATCATGGCGTCATATATCTAAAGTATAAAAAACAAACTACCTTTCATTTCGTCCGGAAATCCCAACAGATTTCACCCCCGACTTTCATCGTGGGTGGCTATCTCAGACTCGGAGCGACTAAAACCGCACGCAGTCGCGGATCTAAATTACCGGGGTGTAACGTTACTGATTACTCTTGCACCCCTGGTGCGCCTGAATGGGCTGTGGGTGTCAAAATTCATTCATTGTTATTAGTTCTTCACTCAGTAACCATGATGCAAAATTTGTTCTGAACAACTCAGGCTGCCTCCGTGGCGTGGCGGTAGTGAACGCGGCTGCTACGTAGGAGGCGCGGGTTCGATCCCCGCTCAGTGCAAATATTTGTATCATGAATATGTAAGACGGTAGTATGGGAGAATTTGATAGCTCCAGGCGTGGCTCGGTGGTTCAGTGGTCAGAGCCTTCCTCCTGTAAGGGAAAGATCGCTGGTTCGGGTCCCACCTGAGCGATTCACTTTTTCCTATCTTAAACGATCTAAAAAATATGTATGTATTTGGGTGAATTTCCCAAATGGCTTTTTTTTTGTCTTCGGTGAAATTAATATTTGAAAAAAGGAATATTTTTCTGAATTTTTTTTTTAGTATTCAATAGGTAGTTATTGGGTTGTGGCAAAAATATATTTTTGCTAGAACTATATATAAAGGTAGAAATAAATACATAAACCTACCTATATTTTTTTCACATCGGTGCTGTCCCTCTACTTTTTTTACAAACAAAAAAGCTTATACTCTAATAAAAATAAGCAAGTTAGGTATATAAATTAGTATATTTCATAGAATATTAGTTTTCTTAGTAATATATGGCATATTTTATTACATAATTAACGCTTATTTTTACTGAGAGGCACAAACGTAACTTGTCCTGCCAAATGTTCTCATATCGCTGGACAAAAGTAATTTACACCTAACTTTACATCGACGGGTCCGACAGTGTCCCCACCCCAATTTTATTTCTCTAGTTAGTGCTTGCTAGTGCGCAGTCAGGACGGATGGGTGTCAAATCGCTGCATATTCCAGCCAATAACGTATGTATGCCATTTAAGTTGCTCCCGGACAATTATTTTATACTATCGGTGGTTGCATCTTTCTAGACAAATGAGCAGTTTTATTATTGTTATTTGGTTCTAATAGGGGTAGTAAGTGAATTAGCTTCATTGACTGTTATTGAATTTATTCTAGATATTATGCATTTTTTCTATTTTTCTAAAAAGTGTGTAATTTCTCACATCGCTGTTCTCATATCGCTGTAATCGGTGGTCTTTATTACCACGGATATGATAATTTACACCGAAAATGATAAGAAAAAATCAATCGGTGTCTTACATCTAATATCGGTGTTTTGTTTCATGATCAATGCACAGTTTTATCACATCGGTGGATTGCTTTATCATATCGGTAGATCATTTTATCATCTCGGTGAGTCGTTTTATCATATCGGTAGATTTCGAGTGATTTCGTTAAGTATACAAAGAAAAAATAGAACATACATATAAACACATACACAACACACTTTCATCCCTTATTCCCCCCCTCCCAACCCTCTTTTTTGCGACAAAAGGTTACCTATGTTAGTCCCCAAGCTTTAATCTATCTCTGTACCAAATTTCGTCAGGATATCGTCAAAAATGACAAATTTTCATCCCAATGCCATATTCCTCCCCTTCTACCCCCTTTTATGCGATCATAGGTAGCCTATGTCCGTTCCCAAGCTTTAACCTATCTCTATACCAAATTTCGAAAATAATGACATTCATGGCCCCACTCCCCCCTTCTACCCCCCTTTTCGTGATAAAAGGTAGCATATATCCGGGTTCAAGGTCTAATTCATCCCTGTTCATCAGGATATCTTCAAAAGCGACAACCCTTCACCCCCTATCCCCCCCCTTCTACCCCCCTTTTTCGCGACAAAAGGTAGCCTATGTTCGATCCCAAGCTCTAATTCATACCTGTACCAAATTTCATCAGTATATATTTAAAACTGATAAACTTTCATCCCCTATTCAACCCCCCTCTTAAGCCCCCTATTTCGCGACAAAGGGTAGCCTTTGTTCGTTTCCAAGCTTTAATCTATCTCTGTATCAAAAATCATCAGGACATCTTCAAAATTGACTAACTTTCATCCCATGGCCCTACTCCCCCCCTTCTACCCCTCTTTTCGCGATTAAGGTAGCCTATGTTCATTTCCAAGCTCTACTCCACCTCTGTACCAAATTTCATTAGGATATCTACAAAACTGACTAACTTTCATCCCCTATTTCCCACCTTAAACCCCCTTTCTTGCGATAAAAGGTAGCCTATGTCCTTTCTCAAGCTCTAATATACCTCTGTACCAAATTTCATCAAGATCGGTTCAGTGGTTTAGGCGTGAAAGCGTAACATACAGACAGACAGACAGAGTTACTTTCGCATTCATAATATTAGTATGGATTGGATTTCCAAGAACTCAGTTCTCGTTGGATATGATCTTCTTTAGATCAGGTCTTCAGTTTTAAGTCACCCTTGTAAAAATGAGGTACCTTCTAACTATTTGCTTTATGACGTTCAAAGGTGGATAGATTATCATTTCGCTGGATATATTATCACATCGCTGGATATGCATATCATTTCGGTGGATAAACCTAACTCCACTTCAGCGAGAATACCTGAAATACCTGCGTGAGGAGCTTGAAGAACGCATCAAAAAGGGAGAAAACGACGTCACCATTAAGTATGTACAGGGTCATCCAAAAATTGTAAAAACTCCCAAAAAAAACTAGTCTGTCCAAGTAAGGCAACTTGTGGTACATATCTCCCAATAGTGGACCACAAGATAGGAAACATTGGGAACAATCGAACCCCGCTATACATACTAACTATACTGGACACAAACATTCAGTCACTCACATCCAAAATTGATCTCCTCACTGCAAGAATTAATGTCCAGAAACCAACAATAATAGTTGTAACTGAAACATGGCTCAAACCAGATATACCTGACACACTGATTAAGGTTCCGGGTTATGATGTATACAGGGATGACCGATTAGACAAGCGAAGTGGTGGAGTAGCCATTTATACTGCAAATAATGCTGGAATACAAACTAAACTAAGTCCCTTCAACAAGAAACATGAAACATCTAAATGCTTATGGTTGGACATACAGGTGGTAAGCAGCAAGTTTTTGCTCTGTGGACTGTACAGGGGACAAGGCTCTACCATACTACACGACAATGTACTATTGGAACAAATAAAAAC
Source organism: Eilema caniola (assembly GCA_949126895.1). Lineage (NCBI taxonomy): Eukaryota > Metazoa > Arthropoda > Insecta > Lepidoptera > Erebidae > Eilema > Eilema caniola. The sequence continues at coordinate 776,800 of OX421485.1, forward strand.
AGCAACCGAGTCCCACGCATGTGTTGTGATGGGTGATTTCAACTTCAGAGGAGTGAAATGGCCTTTGATAGACTGTGGCTATTTGACACCCAAAGAAGACCATTTTGTCCAATGGCATAAAGATAATAATCTCCAACAGCTAGTAGACAAACACACCAGGTACAGAAAAGGAAACCAGCCATCACTACTTGACCTGATATTGACCAATGATGACTCACTTGTGGCACAGCTCGAACACTCTGCCCCAATTGGGAAAAGCGACCATACCTGCTTAACCATCACTATGCAATTTGAGAAAACAAACAATACACAGACTAAACCCATTCTGAAGAGAAATTATCACAGAGCGGACTTTGAGAAAATTAATGATATGCTACTGGACACCTTACCTTGCCTAACACTACAGTCAATAGATGTGAATGTGCAAACAAACAACTTTTTAAGTGTATTAAGAAGTGCAATAGGCCGACATGTGCCCCTGGCCAAATTGCAACAAAATGCTACCAATAAACCATGGGTAAACAATGATATGCTCAAAATGATCAAAGAAAAGCATGAACTTTGGAACAGGTACACTCTGACTGGCTTAGAAAATATCCATGACAAATACAGAAAAGTGAACAACAAACTAACAATCCTAAGACGCTCTCAAAGAACTTCCTATGAGATGACTCTTCTTCAAGCTGGACCAAAGAAATTCTATTCTTATATCCGACAGCAAATCACATCGAAAGTAAGCATACCAACTGTGCTACGAAACCAACAAGGACAGACTGTTACGAGCTCCAAGGAAATAGCAGAAGCGTTTGCTGACCAGTTTGTCAGTGTCTACCAACAAGAACCCAATGGTCCTCTTCCTGTTATAGAACCAAGCCTGAGAATTGAAGAGTCTATTCCAGACCTGGAGTTCACCAGTGACAAAGTACAGCAAGCCCTAAAGGAAATGAAATCAGACTCTTCTCCCGGCCCCGACGAAATTCCAGTAGTACTCCTTCAAAAATGTAATATTGCGAATGTACTGGCTGATATAATGAAAACCTCGTACGACACTGGAAAATTACCAGACGTTTGGAAAACAGCTACTGTGACCCCTATCTTCAAAAAAGGAGACAGACTAGCACCAGTCAACTACAGACCGATCAGTTTGACCAGCGTTATATGTAAGGCCATGGAAAAGGTTGTAGTCAAACACATAAGAGAACATCTGCGCCTACATCAAATAATAAGCGACTGTCAACATGGCTTCTGCCCACGCCGCTCCACTGTGTCAAACCTGCTGTCGTGCCTAGCTACCTGGACCAAGAGCTTTGATGAACGAGCCCCTGTCGACGTAGTTTACCTGGATTACGAAAAAGCTTTTGATAAAATCGAACAAGTAGATACTACACGATTTTTAGGTATAAACATTGACTGTCAGTTAAACTGGAAATCCCATTTAGAAAAATTGTGCTCACAAATTAATAAATATTCATACGCACTATATATGCTTAAAAAAACAGCAAACAGATTTACAGTCATAACTGCATATCACGGACATGTTGTACCTACCCCTTTTGAAATATGGTGTTATATTTTGGGGCAACTCTACAGAGAAAGAGGCGGTATTTAAAGCACAAAAGAGATGCGTCAGGGCAATATGTAATCTCAAGAAGACGGACAGTTGTAAACCGTTCTTCATCGAATTAAAGATATTGACACTACCTTGTTTATATATACTCGATATTGTGCTATTTGTAAAAAATAACATTAATAGCTACTGTAAACTTAATAGTAGAAGGCATAACCTAAAAATATGTATCCCAACAAATAAAACAGCCTTATTTAATAGCAGTATGTTTTGCATGGCTCCACGAATATATAATCATTTGCCTAAATCAATACTAGAAATTCATAGCATGGAGACCTTCAAAAGTAAAGTTAAGCAACTACTGGTTGAAAAAGGGTATTACTCCATAAATGATTTTTTAACTGACAAATTGTAATTAATCATAATTTCTGAAATCTATATTTTTGAATATGACATTGATTTATGAATTTGATGAAATTTGAAATTTAATTTTTTGTTTGACATGCCCTGATTTATTTATTTATTGTTTGATATTTGTATTATGTACCTATGAGACATACTGTATAATCTTAAATATTGATGCCTGACATAATTGTTATACGTAACCTGTTAATGAAATTATCAACAATCATTTGCATGCCGTACCTATGGTTGAATATGGTGATACTTCCACAACAACAATCAACATCAATGTACAATTTATACCCAAATTTCGTAAAAAAAAAAAAAAAAAGTCCCCACAAGCAGACTGTTGCAAAAGCTCGAATTTATTGGCATACGCGGCAAATTGCTCGACTGGATAGAGGCTTTCCTTCGCCAAAGAACCTTCCGTGTGAGAGTGGGTGATACACTGTCCGAACAGCGAGATATCCATAGTGGCGTGCCACAAGGCTCCGTCCTAGGCCCGTTGCTTTATATTATCTTCACTTTCGATCTGTATCAGTGCCTTGATTGCAAAGTCAGCATGTTTGCCGACGACACAAAGGTCTTTGCAAACCCCCTTTTAGACTATGATCGTCTCCAAGCAGACTTAGACAAAATCATGAAGTGGTCCAAAGACTGGCTCATAAATTTGAATCACACAAAATGTACGGTATTGCACATCGGAAATCGGAACCCCAGGCTTACTTACAAATTTGGCGACACTCAGCTAACCGAAGTCAAAACGCAGATGGACCTAGGAGTTAAGATCTCGGAGAACCTAAAATGGGAAGACCATATCACGAATACTGTCAAAAAAGCTAATACCATGGTATACCTCATACGGAAAGCCTTTGGAACATTGACACCGGAAATGTCTCTTAGAATCCACAAAACATATATCAGACCAATATTAGAATATGCCTTTCAAGTATGGAGCCCCTATTTCATAAAAGACATAGACCTGTTGGAAAGAGTGCAGCGTAGATTCACCAAAGTCCCTAGACAGCTGAAACGGTTGCCATACGAAGAACGATTAGATAAACTGAACCTGACCACCTTGAAGGAGCGCAGAGAACGTGGAGACCTGATTGAAACCTTCAAAATAATAACTGATCACTATGACCTACAAGGATTCAGCAACATGTTCAAACGTGCACCGGACCGAAATCGTAGAGGACACAATCTAAGACTGCAAAAATCTACTTGGAATACAAATCCACACAAAAACTTCTTGAGCAATAGAGTGGTCAACGCATGGAATGGGTTACCTGAAAATATTGTGACAGCTGAAAATGTTAACCAATTCAAAAATAGACTGGACAAACACATAAATGAACAAAGACATTGAGTAGTGAATAACAGTGTAGTGAACAACGAGATGCAGGCTGATATCAGTTGTTTCAACTGCTGGCCTGTTCCCCAATAATAATAATAATAATAAATGCTGGCAACACCGACCGCGATTGTCGCGTATTTTCGTTCTCCGCATAGTTTTTCTTTATATAATTAAATATTAATAATTTCACTGGAGTTATATGGTCATACAAGATTTTTTCAATTAAAGCACGTAAATTACAATATATTTAATACCACGAATCAGCCAAAAAATAAAACAGCCAAAACCAAAAACCATTGACATGACATACAAATGTCAAACCATTTTGTATATAAAATGAGGATTTTGCGAAGACCGAAATGCTGACAAGAGCAAGAGCAAAACAGCTGAAACAAAACGCACAGGAAACACCCTCGGACTCGTCGCTCCGCTCCGCCTCGCAGTGCCCGCCATCCGTGTCTACGAGTCCGGTCACTGCTGAGGCGTCGAGCTCTAACAGTAGCAGCGATGAGTATTTCTCCCCGCCGACGTCGCCAACACCAGTACATCGGCTGGGGAGAGGCCGACCGCCGTCCTGCTTGGGGTCCCGAGGCCCACCTGCCTCGAGTAGTGCCCCCGCTATCGGTGGTAATATGCGCCGCATGAAATGGACAACATCGATGAACGAAAACGTCATGCGGGCATATTATGCGGCTACAGCGGGAGGAACTAATCTCACCGCGTACCGTGATCGTATGCTTCCTCTGTTCCAGGAGCTTGAGCCAGCTGTCAACGTTTCGGCACAACGGTTATCGGACCAAGTGCGTGTCATTCAGCGCAATCAGATGTTGGATGGAGACGCACTTGAGAGACTACGCTTAGAGTGTCTGCAGAGTAACCCTGTTATCTCTCCAACCCGTACAGAGTGAGTTAACACAAAGTCTTAATAATGAGGTAGAGGATAATAGGGTTATAACCGTAGACACCAGGTGCAATGAGGAGGTAAAGGTAGCTTTGGAATGTGCGATGCGCGAATATCGGTCCATGCCCATTAACATTAGACCGCGTCTACCTCGGTTGCCCATGCATAGGAAGAATTTGATGCTAATGAGTGCTCTTGACCCACTATTACCTGTTTATTTGGATAATAGTGAGTCTCTCATCCTCCATCCATCCTGTACTGCGCTGCTGTGGCGGCATGTCGTTTGGCTAGGGTTAAATTCCCAGATGAAGCCTCTGCCCCACGACAAATGTCCGCCGTGCCAGCATGGCAGCGCAGGATTGAGGGACGTATCGCTGAAGCAAGAGTACTCATTGGCAAGTTAACCTGTTTCAGGTCAGGTAATACTCGACCAAGGGTAATGCGCTTTGTGAACCGAGCATTTTCGGGAACGGGCATCAGCCCAACAGAATATTTGGCTCGGGTCACAGAGCGTATTGACCTCCTGAAACAGAAAATCTATGCGTGGGCAAACCGAGTACGTAGATACAAAAAACGTGTGGATCGGTTTAGCGTAAATCGTACGTTCCAAAGAAACCAGAGGTGGGTCTATAGAAATTGGGATCGACCTAACAATGATGTGAGTAGCGGGTGCCTACCGAATGCTGACGAAACTAACATGTTTTGGCGCAGCATCTGGTCGGTGCCCGTTGCTCATGTCGAAGGCGACTGGACCCGTGATGTCGAACGAGCATGTGAAGGAATTCCAGATATGGAATGTCTCATTATAGACGAATCAGACGTGGCCAGTGCAGTCCGTCAACTTCCTAATTGGAAATCTCCAGGGCCGGACGGACTGCACAATTTCTGGATTAAGTGGCTGCGTAGTTCACATGTTCGTTTGGCAACTCAGTTTCAAGCAGCCGTAGATTCGGGGTCGTTGCCAATTTTTATGACTACTGGAGTTACCCAACTGCTCCATAAAACAGGAAGTCCCTCGAACCCCAGTAACTATAGACCGATTACGTGCTTACCATCGGTCTATAAGCTTCTTACATCTATTTTGAGAGATAAAATAAAAAAGCACATCTTTACACACAACGTAATGAGTGCCTCTCAGAATGGATGTAGGAGTGGGGCTCGTGGTACTAAGGAGCTCCTCCTCATTGATATGGCCATTAGTCAACAAGTTCGCCGTAGCCGTAAGGATCTGTCGACATGCTGGATAGATTATAAGAAGGCGTTCGACTCTGTGCCCCATACGTGGCTCCTGAGGGTGCTGGAGTTGTATAAAGTAAATACAACTCTTTGCACCTTCTTGGCGTCATGTATGAGGCAATGGAGAACAGTTCTTAACTATCCAGGATGTCGAGGGATGTGTGGTAGCGGTGAACCAATAAGTATTGAGCGTGGCATTTTCCAAGGTGACAGTTTGAGTCCCCTTTGGTTTTGCTTAGCACTGAATCCTCTCAGTACCTTACTGGGGAATTCAGGGCTAGGTTATAGGTTACGAGGAGGAGGTCAGATAATATCACATTTGCTTTACATGGATGACTTGAAATTGTTTGCCACATCAAGCTCACAATTGGTGGATTTACTAAAGATTACCAAAAGCTTCAGTGATTCCATCAAAATGGAGTTCGGTGTGGACAAATGTGCAGTCATGCATGTAATGCGAGGGCGGGTAGTGGAATCCGAAGGTATTCAACTTTCTGATTCCATTCATCTGACATCACTACTCGTAACCGACACCTATAAGTACTTGGGTATGTCGCAGGCGTTGGGCATCAATGAGGCTGACATGAAACAGTCAATGCGGGAACGTTTCTTTGGTCGCCTGAAAAAGGTATTAAACAGCCTTTTATCAGGCGGCAACAAGGTGCGCGCCTTCAATGGCTGGGTCATGCCGCTTCTGATGTACTCCTTCGGCATACTTAAGTGGACTCAAACTGAATTGGACGCCATAGACAGGAGAGTTCGTACACTGTTAACAGCATATCGAATGCATCATCCTCGTTCATCGGTGATGAGGTTGTACATCCCGCGAAAATGTGGTGGCCGAGGCTTTTTGAATGCTAAAAACCTTCACAATCGCGAGGTGTACAACCTTAGACAATATTTTCTCCGAGTGAATGAGGATATGCATCGCGATGTTGTTGCGGTGGACGTCTCTCTCACACCGCTCAAGTTGGCTAAAGAGAACTGGTGCAAACCTGTGGTGCTGAGTATCAGTGATCGGCAGGAGGTATGGCAGAGTAAGGAGCTCCACGGTAGGTTCTATCGCGCTCTCCATGGGCCCGATGTGGACCTGTTAGCCTCCGTGGCCTGGCTACGTTTCGGTGATCTCTTCGGAGAAACCGAGGGTTTTGCCTGTGCAATTGCAGATGAGGTTCTCATGACGAAGAACTACCGTAAATATATCCTGAGGGACGGTACGGTCGATATATGTCGCGCGTGCCACCAACCCGGTGAGTCCCTCAGGCATATTGTTTCCGGTTGTCCTCGTCTTGCTAACAGCGAGTACTTGCACAGGCACAACCAAGTAGCCAGGATCATCCACCAGCAGCTTGCTCTGTTATACCATCTTGTGGACGCTGAGGTGCCGTATTACAGGTATATTGCTGATCCAGTTCTCGAAAATGGTCATATCACACTGTACTGGGATCGGTCTATCATCACGGATAGGACTGTTGTTGCCAACAAACCTGATATCGTGGTGATAGATCGGTCTGAGCGGCGCGCGATGATTGTTGATGTCACAACCCCTCATGACGAGAATCTCGTGAAAGCTGAGAAGGACAAACAAATTAAGTATCTTGATTTAGCTCACGAGATTGTCGACATGTGGGAGGTGGACTCTGCAGTCATTGTGCCGATAGTCGTTACCGTTAACGGACTTATAGCCAAGAGCCTCGACCAACATCTAAAGAGGCTCGCGTTGGGCAGCTGGATCAAGGGCCTTATACAGAAGGCGGTACTTCTCGACACGGCACGCATAGTGAGGAAGTTCCTCTCTCTGGAGCCCTGACCACCGGTAGCTTGGTCCCTGTACTCGATGCCGGTGGGGTACTATTTTTATATTTTTAAATATATTTTGTATTTTTTTTAGGATATATTTGAAAATGTAATTAATATGTAATTTTAATGAATAAAGAGAATAATAATAATATCGGTGTACAGAAAAAATAATCGGTGCCGGTTTGTCATGTCGGTGGAAACCAAAATTCAAACTGAATTTTCTCCTAATCTTAAATGATACGTTGATGATATTAAATTTGGGGATATATGATATCATAAAGATTACATAAAACCTGAAAAATATTCAAAAAGCATAAAAATGAAAAAGTTCACCGATATGATAAAAAAAATGGCATTTGTTGAAATTCACCCATTTACAAAAAAAACGTTATAAGTATGTTTATCTGCATTCCAGATTCTATAACACAAGCTATTTAAGCTATGCTGACCATTCATCTAGATAGCGTTGTGTGAAATGTTGTGGATTATTTATTCATTATTATTTATTTAACTTGCCTAGTAGGTAGGTAAGTATACTACATAAGCAGAAGTCATTAGGAGAAACCCAAATTCCAACGTAAGTACCTACCTACAGGAAAATGACTGATATAGTTATGTTAATTTAACTCATTACGCGTAGATAAGTGTCAGTACCTACTGTAATATAAGGCTAATCAACTGTACCTAACTGGTTACAACCGTTACAAGATGTCAAAAAACTATAGCAATTCATAACTACTTTTTATAAAACTTGCATCATTAATGTACATAATAGATTATTAAAAAAAAAAGACGTGTGGCACTCTGGGACTGCCGCGGTAAAGCTATTGCATAGCATTTTGTATCAACTTATGCAAGTATGATATGCATTAGTTTTTTCTTTTTAGCTCTTTACGCTTTTCTTCTCTATAAAACGAACATATCTAGGTATAAATAATTAGGTATAAATAGTGTAATGACACACCAAAACAAAATTATTCATTTAAAAAAAATAACGATATTAAGAAGTGATTATCGACAAATTTTACAAGTACAGCTATTCACAGTTGTACATAAATACCTATACGCTGCTTATGTATTCGTCCGATTTCGGAGCAGCTCGTCTCGATTCGTGCGAGCTTCGTACAGTCGTACAATACGGCTAGTTGCACGCACACGAACACCGTGTCGAAGACTGCCGAAAAGAAACGAGCGTGAGGTTTTTTCGTTACGGAATTTCTGGATTCGGTCCCCGCGCTCAAGGCCCTCGATAGAAGCTATGCAATAGCTTAATAATAAATTGGGGAGCCCCTTATTTCGTAGAAAGAAATTTCATAGAATTTCGTTTCACAGAAAATGTTTCATATAATATTTGGTTCTTATATTTTTATTTCGAATATTATTGTTTCAAAAACAATTTACTACAATGAAACATATTTCACAGAAACACAATTGAACGAATTTCTAATCACATTTTTTTGTTTAACAAATTATCAAACTGTAGAATTATTTTTTAAAGAATATTAAACCACCTTTATAATGTTCCAAATCACATTTATTTTTAACTGTAACATTTACACCCCGACTCAGATTACCCCGACTCGGATAGGTTAGGTTAGAAGGCTAATGCGGGAGCGGAGCGTAGCGAAGCTCCCGCATTAGGCCTTCGTGGTTATTTTTTTATAAACCACCCAGAAGTAGCGGGGCTCCGTCGACCTTGTAGACGCATCAATTGTTTAGTTTATAAAAAATTGTCCCATTTAAATGAGGGTATACATTTTATGAATTGAAACGTTTAGAAACTGTCACTTTGATAATATGTTATTCTTTGTAATAAGTTTTCCATTAAATAAACAATATAATGATTAAGAATATTTGATTTGATATTCTATGAAATAATTATTCTAATGTTTAACTTTATATGAAACAAAATTCAATGATTTAAAATTCTTTAAAGTAAGTAGGGGAGACCGGGTACAAAAGTAACGGCGGGTCGAAAGTAACAAACGCCCTGTAGGTATATCCAATCACCAAAACATCGCGTCGCTGCCATCAAATGATACTCGGGTGCACCCCCCTCCCCTGCAAACAGTTGCCGCGCGCGCCACGCGCTGTTTGGTTGTGTCAGAGGACCGTATGTGAATTTACTGCTCAAAAGTAAGTTTTTTGACATTTATTTATTTTATGTTTACGTATAGTTAAAAGTATGATATCAACATGAATATTTGCATATAGTTTCTTGATAAAATTGATCGTTGAGTGTTTTAATCCGTTTTTGTCTATCACGTTTCGCTTTAAGGTTATATTTCATATTTTAACGAAAATGATGTAGGGTACAAAAGTAACATAGCTATATGGGTACACAAGTAACATGTTACTTTTGTCCCCGTATGGATATATCAACGCAAATTATTTATAAGTGTCTTTATTTGAACAGAATGCCGCGACAACGTATAAGGACCACCACACGAGGGACTACTGACATGGAAGTGTATCGAAAAGCTGCAAAAGAGCATTTAGAAGATGGTGAAGAAATTAGAGCTTTGGCAAAAAAATATAATGTTTGTCATGTAACATTATATAGATACATAACAAAATTGAAGGCAGGAAACGATAATGTTGTCTTTGGTTACCGTTGTGTCAATCGTGTTTTTTCCAATGATGAGGAGAAAAATCTACAGGATTATTTAATCGAATGTTCTGGGCTTTACTTTGGATTATCTCCTTTTGAAGTGCGTAAACTTGCATATGAGTTAGCAGTTAAAAATGGAAAAACATTTCCTGAAAAGTGGCATGACACTCAAATGGCAGGTAAAGAATGGTTGACAGGCTTTTTAAAACGACACCCGAGCCTTTCTCTGAGGTCTCCTCAAGCAACAAGTTTGGCACGGGCTTCGAGTTTTAATGAACATAACGTAAATATGTTTTATGATAACCTTGCTAAAGTAATGGATAGACATAAATTTCACCCAAAAGATATCTGGAATATGGATGAAACTGGAGTAACTACAGTCCAGAAACCTAGTAAGATTGTAGCTCAAAAAGGAATTAAACAGGTAGGGGCCGTAACCTCAGCCGAGCGAGGGAGGTTGGTAACTGTTGCTGTTGCGATTAACGCTCAAGGAGGACACATACCTCCTTTTTTTGTATTTCCATTAAAGCGATATCAAGATCACTTGATACGCGAAGCTCCTGTTGGGAGTGCTGGTGCTGGCAATGGTAGTGGATGGATGCAGGAGGAAGAGTTTTTACTGTTTTTAGAACACTTCAAGAAGCAAGTTAAGCCATCAATGAATCAAAAATGCTTGTTACTTCTCGATAACCATACTTCCCATATATCTATCCAAGCTCTAGAGTTCTGTAAAACAAATGGGATCGTATTGCTCTCATTTCCTCCTCATTGCACACACAAGTTGCAACCACTGGATCGAGCAGTATTTGGACCTTTTAAAAAAATGATAAACACAGCCACTGACAACTGGATGCGAAACCATCCTGGTCAAACAATGACTATCCATTATATTCCAGGGATTGTTAGAGAAGCGTTTCCTCTTGCTGTCACAGATAGAAATGCAATTGCTGGGTTTACCTGTACCGGTATAAGTCCATTTAATAGAAATATATTTACAGCTGTTGATTTTGCACCGTCCTATGTAACTGACCGTCCTTTACAAACCATTAATGAAATTCCGCAAAATGATCTGTTGATCAGTTTTGACGCTACATCTCCCAGTCAAGTAGATCCAGATACTTTAGTTTCTAATCTGCCGACATCCAGCGATCAGCGTATGGACAATGAATCACCGTCAATAATCGCTGAACTTTTACCTTTCCCCGCTGATGCTAATTCTCTGCTAACTAGCGTAATTTCTAATCAAAGATCTGAGTCACCAGTTCCAGGACCCAGCGGATTACAACGACCAATCTTATCTCAGCTATTTAATCCTATATCGCCTAAAGATATCAGACCTTTACCACAAGCAGGTCCAAGGTCATTATTAAATAAAGGACGTAAGAAACGTAAGTCGGCAATTTTGACGGACACACCTGAAAAGAATGCAATCGAAGTAGAATACCAACTAAGAAATAAAGCCAAGAAGAAAGTTTTACCACCTGATAATGAAAAGACCAAGAAGAAAGGGAAAGGAAAGGGAAAAGGGAAAATAACAAAGAAGACAGATAAAGGGAAGGAAAATAAGTCAGACGACGAGGATTGTTTCTGTCTTGTTTGCTTAGAAAGTTTTGGCAATAGTCGACCAAATGAGCAATGGATACAATGCATTGAATGCAAAATGTGGTCACATGCTGAATGCGTCAATGATGAGAGAAATTATATGTGCCATAATTGTGAGTCTGAATAACAGACTGAAATTACATAGTCCTATTATCTCTGATTATTAAAAGATCTCATTAGATACCTATTTAAAATAAGAATAATTAGGAAGAGACATTAATAATGTTGATTTGTTTTGTTAAATAAGTATGCAAAAGTTAACATTTTGCTATTATACAGTTCCTAATAAATATTTTTTAATATAATATGTTATTTATAAAATAAATTAGAAACCCACTTTGTCCTGTTACTTGCGACCCACGCCGTGTTACTTCCGACCTGCCAACGTGGTCAAAAGTAACAAGAGACGATTTTTTTTCAAGTCTCTAAATTTCATAAAAAAACATCAATATTAAGTTAAATTAAGATGATAATGTAAAGAACATGAACCAAAATTACATATATTTATATCCGTTATGTCATACTAATAATACCTAACTAAAAACAATTGTTAATGTACAAAATGTTACTTTTGTACCCGGTCTCCCCTATTATGTATATTGATTATTCTATGAAACGAAATTATGCGAAACATTTTCTGTAATACGAAATTATATTAAACAATTGTCTATAAAACAACGCACACCCAATAAATTGTATTACGATATTTCAATGATCCGTGAGATGACGGAGAAAGAATACACGTATCACCACCCCATCTCATCCGAAGGGTGTCGTTAGAGGCGACTGACGGAAACATACGCAGACGATATCACTACGAGAGAAGGAACACTCGAAATAAAACTCTGTACCAAATCGTCTGGCCAGTGTGGAAACAGTAGGCCGGGCCTGCCAAAAGAGTGCCTTTGTCCAGCAGTGGACTATTATGGGCTGATTGATAACCAATAACGCTAATATGATGACGAATTTAGGTGTGTATGGGACTAGGGCTTAGTCAACCTCACCGGCAGGTCAGTGCACCTAGTGATTGACGGAAGAGTCTGTCGCAGGCATACTTTTCAGGTTGAGGGTTTAGATTAAAGATCTAAGTGTAGACTGTGTAGATACAGATTATAAGAAGTGGCTTAGTTTTACACTTCTTTTTTTTTGCGGGAAATCCCCCGCCGGAGTCGGAGGGGGAGATTGTGGGACTCGAACCGACTAAACCGCACGCCGTCTGTGGGTCGCAGTGCAAGGCCGAAGGTGAGGTAGCTGTAGTGCATATTGCTCGCATCCCGGCTGACCCAGGGCCATCTGTCTCGATCTGGCCCTCTTCGGGTGGGGGGACCACTGGGTTCCTAACTCGTCCCCGGTCCAGGATGAAGGGGCGATGCGCGCCACCGCCATGGCCTGCTTCTGCTAGGGTGTCAGGCGGTTTAGTTTTATACTAGGTAAGTACTAAGTTAAGCTATCTTTTGTTATTTTTTATACCACTCAACTGGCAGATGCACATAGCCCACTTGATGGAAAGTTGTTACTGTCGCTTATGGACGTTTGCAACACCAGGGGAGACACAGTCGCGTTGCCAACTCTGTTCGAACATCTATATTGGAAAAACCACGGTATTGTATTGTTCCCAAAGTTAAAAATGTAAGTATACCTACGGACAAATATCTAGACCTTAAGTCGCTAGACAAATGAGTCACTGGCACGCGTGGCATATTGTGTAGTAATTTATGCTTGGTGAATGTGAACTCGTTCAGTGCCGTAGCACGGCGCGATATCCTCAAAAAACGTAGGTTCACATCTTAGGTTCCAAGTCATATGTTTCGTAGGTATAGCCTGTGTAAGTGGCGCTTACGCAACCAGTCATCAACCAACATGTGAGTCGCGTGTGACGAAAGTGGGTAGCTAGGTTAACATAACAGATTACGCAGGTCGATACGCCTAATTTATGAACAAGATTTCATTGTTTTACCAGCTACTGCTCGCGGCAGTCGCGTCTCTGTTTTCAGGGATACCTAATTATTAAAAAAAAGACGGGTTGCACTCGGGAGTGCCGGCAGAAGAGAAAACTTTTTCTCTCTTTCTTTCTTCGTTATATACAAAGAAAAAGATAAAAAGAACATACCATACCTATAATATAGCGCCAATCATAGAACCTGTCACTAATTTTCAGTCAGAAGAAATTAATGAATTACAAAAAGAAAAAATAATCACAAAAAGTTATAAATTACAAAAAGAAAAAATAATCACAAAAAGTGTTAGAAGCGGTTCGAACCATGTACTATCTGATACCATAAGGACTTACAGTCGAAGCGCTTACCGCTACGAAGCTTATGAGCGTATCTAAAAAAATTAACAATCTATAGCTAATGTTGTATGACGTCAGTCGTTGGTTACAGTTTAAAGATCAAGTGATCCTGACGCGAGTTAAACACTTTTTACCTTTTTACCCATCCAACGCCGCTAAAGAAGTTTTCACTTCAAAAACTCGACTGCTGTTGAAAAGATCACAACAAAATTAATAGCAGGCGGTACCCATTTATCCATCATCATCATCATTTCAGCCGAAAGACGTCCACTGCTGGACAAAGGCCTCCCCCAAGGATTTCCACAGTGATCGGTCCTGCGCCTTCCGCATCCATGCCCTTCCCGCGACCTTCACCAGGTCGTCGGTCCACCGTGTAGGAGGCCTGCCTACACTGCGTCTTCCGGCGCGTGGTCGCCACTCGAGAACTCTCTTGCCCCAACGGCCATCTGTTCTACGAGCTATTATCCATCATACACCGATAAATACTTTTTAATTAGGTATGATAATTTTATAAACTCCTTCTGATTCATTTACCTCCCATTTTGATACCCTAGTTTAGTAAGTAATTTTCATAGATTTAGAATTTTTTTACATGATAATTTTGAAAATATATTTTTAGCACCAAAAATCCACCGTATAGTTTTTGTTTACCTTTCTGTGACATCAGGAAATGATTTCAATTGATATCTCATTCATCGAAATACGTCCAGCTCTTAGGCCTATAGAGGGAACAATAAAGAACACATACGCCACATACGCATTACAAATTACCCTCGCCGCTTGAGCTGGGTAAAAATTGGTTATACTTCAATGAGTGGCGTTCGCGTGGACTTTCAGATAGTGTCAGATAAGGATTTACCTACCTAGGAACACCTCACAGACTGACCTCCGCCCGCAGACCGACCTTCGACCCCATGAGCGCGGGCCTGAGGGTGACGGGTGGAGCCGCTCGTCACCCTAGCAGAAGCAGGCCACGGTGGCGGTGCGCATCGTAGGACGATGCGCGCGCCCCTCCCCATATCGGGGGCAAGTCGGGGACCGCGTGGTCCCCCCTCCCGAGGAGGGCCAGACCGAAAGGGATGGCCAAAAACCTAGGAACACCTAGGAAACGCTTGTGGCTCAGGTGTGTTCACTGTTCTGTAAATGATCAGTATGTTAAGTAACCTAGGCGAAGGTTACCATTGGGATGGGTGACCGTTTAGTGGTGTTACATCTGAGTGCTGCCGTGCTTTGGAGGGCACGTTAACAGTCGGTCCCGGCTGCCAACAGTCGGTAGGTCAAGACGGAGGCCTATATGGGCGACCTGAACAACTCTTTCACAGGTTGGCCACTCCACTAACCACACAAAAAGAAGAAGAATCTAGGAACAACTAACATTCATTGACGTCAAAACCATGTCATTGTACTGCACTATTGTAAAAAATAAATAAATTGAATCGAATTGAAAATCAATTTAAAGAATTTATGCATCTATAAAATTACATTGGAAATGCACAATTAGTGCCAGTAGTTAGCGATGCCAACGGCCATACTTTTGTACCACTATGGTGGCAGACAAGCACACGGCCCACCTGATGGAAAGTGGTTACCGTGGCCTATGGATGTGTGCAACACCAGGGGAGTCACACCCTATAGAAACCTGCTAATGCATTTATTAAAGAATAAAAATAAGGTAATCGCTTGGACACTTTCTAATAACTGGGTTTCATTAATAAATATTAGTGGTTATGGAGGCGGCTCTACGATCGAGAGGTTCCCGATTCAAATTCTGGCCATAATACCCTTTACACAAGTAATTTAAGCTTGGCTCACAAAATAGTGAGGAAACTCGACTACATATGTAGTTACCTATTTAACGCCTTATACATTTTAAATAGCATACTGTAGTAATTGATTTTTTTTTTAACAGATTCAATTGCGTTTTATTTGATAATAGTACGTCCAAAGGAGGAGTCCGACTAGGGAATTACCTCCGCCCTACTGAATACTGTGTTCCCGGCGGTGAGTAGAGTATCCAGAAATCACTGGAGAGGTTTTGTGCTGCCAGTGGGAAGACCAAATGCTATTCCTGTTTTGTCTTCTACACTGAAGACACAGAAACTCTCTGTGCTTACAGGGTCGGCAGCATGAGTGTGACTCCCCTTGTGTTGCACACGTCCATAGGCCACGATAACCACTTTCCATCAGGTGGGCCGTGTGCTTATCTGCCCACCTCAGTAGGATCAAAGAAAAAATATTTTAGATGCGAAAATGGCTGCTGAAGAGTAGCCGAAACGTCGGTCTAAAAGTAAATGATAACAAATAAATTACGACAGAATTCGTTAAAAAAGTGGTTTTATTTCAATGAGTGATATTCAACAGAAGAACAGAACAACCGAGATCGGCGGCATAACGTACTCTCCAAGGCGCGACGTATTTGCACTGAGCGGTAATCGAAACCGCGCCTTCTGCGTAGCGTTCACTACCGCCTTAATAATCAACTTCTTCAAAATGGTCTCTGCAGCAAATCGCTACAATTTTGCCTAATGTCAAGTAAAATGTATTTTAATAAAATATTATTGGCAAGACGCCAATGTCAAGTGTACCAGTACCACGTTAGCCACGCCAGTCAATTTGTTTCTGTGATGTGTCCGTCCCCCACGAGATTCACGTGGACGATCGACGTGTGGTTGGATTTTAGGGGGCACACTACCGCCATAGTTTATCATAATCTATGTGAGCGAACATAATATTCTCTTTGTGTCACAAGAAAACTGACATCTACTTGTCAAAATTCAATATTGTTTACAAAAACATGTAAATTATTAATATTTTATTTTATCGTGAAAATTATTAATATTAGCCAAGTTATTATAACAACGAATAATGTTGTATGATACTCCAAAAATCACCTTGGATTCATATATTTATTTCTGAGATGGGTAACCATGTGAGTTATTTGAATAATACAAATCTTTCAATTCAAGTTCAATTAACTGCCTAGGTTGTTAAATAAACGGCGCCATTCAATTAACGGCCTGAATAGTGTTCAGCCATTTAATTAAACGGCTAGGCAAATAGCTTGGATCGATGACATTTAACTACTTGCCTAGCCACGGATTTCTGTGAATACAACTCTGTCTACCCCCTCAAGGATTTACAGGTGTAAGTATATGTAAGTATGTAATTTTCTATCTTATTTCGAGGTAGTGCCCCATCTTACGATTGGCCTAAGCATAAGCCAGCCAGGTTATTAAATGATGTAATAAACGAGACGGCTGAAGATCATTCAGGCCGTTAATTGGAAGGCTGATTAAGCTAGTCGGCGGCGACATATACATAATATACTTACGCCTATTCCTATTGTATAAATTATTTGTTAAATATAAATTATGCGTGTACTTCCAGCTGGAACATCCACCACCAGGAGTTCCCCGGCGTCTACCACCGCGACTGCCGACTTACAACCAAGTAAATATACTTTAAAAAATTTATTCCTGTAGAGTTTATCTAGCTCAAATGACGCACCCTACCACCTCTAACGCACACAAGTAAATTAACGACAATTGTTTTCGGATTTGTTGATCAACTAGTCATAATGAAATAGAACGCGCGGGCGAGCGGACGTCTTGTTCTATACAATATGTCAGTGCTAGTGCACACACAGAGCGTGAGCGCTGTTAGTCGACTGCAATAGACGTTATACATACACAGATGATGTGTAATTATAGGGCTCGTCATTTCAATTTAGTTATGCTATAGATATAAAAGTTGTACGGGACAATTTAATAGTCGTAGGGGGCCCAGGTTCACACGGGGTGCGGTAGGATATCCTTATTGAACCATTTTGCACCCCTGCATGTGAGACCCGACACGGCGTGATGTTTAAGTCAGTTCAAGTCTGACATAAACACTCCTGCTGAGCGGTTGTGCGTATCCATGGGGATCACTGCACGAAAAACGGTACGTTGGTCACAATTGCATGTTGCGTTGCGTTGCATTGCCGCATAAAATAATAGGTACAATAATGGCCGGTTCATATTATTTCAGCAGCATTCCAGTCCAGCGAGCGAATTCAGTGCTTAAATGTTCCTTGAATAATGTCAAAGCACATTTAAAACACTGGATTAATATGAACACTACGTTCAGTCCAGCAATTGACTGGATTGGATAATGAGAACCTTGCATAATAGACTAGAATTCAGACTGGGAGTAAGCAAATATATAAAAGAAATTTAGAAGGTTTGCCTCCATATGTCATCCTCCAAGCGACTACAATATAGGGTCTTCAAGAAGGTTCAAGGTTCCTATAGAGTCGGCAGCGCGAGTGTGATGCCCCTGGTGTTACACACGATTGTAGGTCTCGGTAACCACTTCGAGTTAAGTGGGCCATGTGCTTGTCTGCCACCTAAGTGGTATAAAAAACATAACACATGATTACACCAGGAGCCTGATGCCCGTTTGCACTTAACTCTACTTAGGTTAATCCTTGTAAAGTGACTCCTAAGTCTAAGATAATCTTAACTTTATTTTCAATTGCACCAACATATTTACGAAAGGGCATTCCTAACTTAAGATAAGCCTAGTAAAGCGAATGAAGGTGTAAATGAACGAATGAATTAGCCAAATGTCTATGATAATTGAGCGATTGTCTATGATTTCTTTAACGATCTCGTCGGAATTTTGGCGCGAACGCGGGAAAGCGCACATCGCAGTATTATTTTATTTTTTGAAATTGGTGTGAATTCGAGTTTTTATGTGTAAAAATGTTGAATTTGTAGACATAACGTCTTGGACAATTCACACAAGTGTAGGAAAGTGGGATATTACAGTGAATTGTGACATTTCGTGTTCGTTCCAAATCTCCTGGGGGAGCTTTCAGTAAAGTCCCCACAACTTTACTGAAGCAGAAAACATCACTCATCGTCATCGTCATGGCAATCATCACTCATCGTCATCGTCATGAAAAAATATTGTATTGAAGATATTTAAGGTTTAGGCTGATGGCTTTGTGCCAAGCCCCAATAAATAATATTATAAAAAAACGATCTCGTCTCGTCAGTCCAGTCGCATAAGTCACGTTGTATTGAAATTGATTTAAATTTAGATTATATATTTATTTAGTTTAATATTATGTTTCAAACAGTACATAACAATACCTAACAGTGATTGACAACTGTCAAAAAAATAGGGTTAGGAGATTCTTAAAACGTTATGACTTACTTATTCGGTGTCATAAGAATTAAGATTGACTTATGCCCGTTTGCACTGAACTTAAGAGTATCTTAACCTGATGCCTAAGGTATATAAGACACTCTTAACAAGAAAATGCATTGCACCAACCCTAAGATACTCCTAAACACGCTAAGTCAATCTTAATTCTTATGACACCGATTAAGTAAGTCATAACGTTTTAAGAATCTCCTAACCCTATTTTTTTGACAGTTGTCAATCAATGTCCGGTATTTATATGTACTGTTTGGCACATGATATTAAACTAAATAAATAAATAATCTAAATTTAAATAAATTTAAATACAACGTGACTTACGCGACTTGACTGACGAGACGAGATTGTTTTTATTATTATTATTTATTGGGACTGGGCACAAAGCCATCAGCCTAAACCTTAAATATCTTCAATACAATATTTTTTCATGACGATGACGATGAGTGATGATTTCTGCTTCAGTAAGTAAAGTTGTGGGGACTTTACTGAAGGTTCCCCAGGAGATTTGGAACGAACACGAAATGTCACAATTCACTGTAATATTCCACTTTCCTACACTTGTGTGAATTGTCCAAGACGTTATGTCTAATAATCCACCATTTTTACACATAAAAACTCGAATTCACACCAATTTCGAAAAATAAAATGATACTGCGATGTGCGCTTTCCCGCGTTCGCGCCAAAACTCCGACGAGATCGTTAAAGAAATCATAGGCAATCGCTCAATTATCATAGACAATTGGCTAATTCATTCGTTCATTTACACCTTCATTCGCTTTACTAGGCTATCTTAAGTTAGGAATGCCCTTTCGTAAATATGTTGGTGCAATTGAAAATAAAGTTAAGATTATCTTAGACTTAGGAGTCACTTAACAAGGATTAACCTAAGTAGAGTTTAGTGCAAACGGGCATTAGCGTGTTTAGGAGTATCTTAGGGTTGGTGCAATGCATTTTCTTGTTAAGAGTGTCTTATATACTTTAGGCATCAGGTTAAGATACTCATAAGTTCAGTGCAAACGGGCATGAGATCTTTTTACGTACTCTTTGGTTAATGTGGGAGCTACAGCCGTTTCCCCCCCTAGTCGATAGGAGCAAAGCGCAACAGTCTCGTTCATAGGTGTACCAGTTTCCCGATGAGGTTGGCTTAGGTCCTGATGATCTTCAAGGGTACCCCCATAGTTAAGTGCGCATTGCAGTGTAAACTCTATATAGCGAAAGCTAGCTTAATTTGGTAGGAGGTAGGACTTCGTATTTCCGTCCAATTGAGCAGTCCGACTGGGGAAGTACCTCCGCCCTACAGAATACCGCGGTCATATTAATTTCGTGTTGTGTTCCCAACCCAACGGTGAGTAGGGTAGCCAGGGCTCACTGAAGAGTTTTTGTGCTGTCAGTGGGAAGACCAAAGGCTATTCCTGCTTTGTCTTCTACACTGACGGTACAGAAACTTTCTGCGTTTACAGGGTCGGCAGCATGAGTGTGACTCCCTTGGTGTTGCACACGTCCATAGGTAGCCTATGTCCTATACCCAGCTCTAGTCCATATCTGTACCAAATTTCATCAAGAACGGCTCAATGGTTTAGGCGTGAAGGCGTGAAGGCTCATGTAAATATTCGCTATACGGAGTTTGCACTTTTGCAGGCGATGAAAACTGAGCCTAAGATGGTGTTCAGCATAAATCTGTACGATCATCTCTCCATCGGCAACTCCTCGCAGTCAGACTATTCGATGAAAAGCTGGGAGTCAACCAAGGTAAGGCTTGAAAGTTCTGGGAATTAAATTCTTATCAAAAATAGCAAAATACTTATCGTTTTTTAAACCTACTTAGGTTAGCAGACGAGCACACGGCCCACCAGAAAGTGTTTTCGTGGCCTATGGACAGTGACGATTTTTTGTGGGATTTGACATAACTGACAGTCGTTAACGCATGTCAAATACGTCAAATCCCATACAGTCGTCATTCAATTGCATCAAACGCCGGTTAGCGAATTGCCACTTGTCTAGAGGGGCAGGGGAGTCACACTAGTGCTGCCGATCCTGTAAGCACGGAGAGTTTCTATGCCGTCAGTGCAGAAGACAAAGCAGGACAAGCCTTGGTCTTCCCATTGACAGCACAGAAATTCTCCAGTCAGCTCTGGCTACCCTACTCACCGCTGGTAACACAACACGAGGTTATTATAGAACCAGTATTCTGCAGGGCGGAGGTACTTCTCCAGTCCGATTGCTCAATAAGGACGAGGGTACCGTCGTGTCCTATCTCTTGTCGAAACGATTCTGTAAACAGTAACACCAAGAATTCATCATGATTCGGGTACTTTGAGATAACTCACACTTCAAACTAAAGTGACAAATACCATGGCTGCCGAAAACTTGCCAAAACGTCGGGCTGAAAGTAAATAATAACAAATAAATCTCGATAGAATCCTTTAAAGTTTTACAGGCAATAGAAGGTCCTTACAGGGTCAGTAGCAGTGTGACGCTCCTGGTGTTGCACACGTCCAACGTCCTTAGGACACGGTAATCAAGCACCATCAGGGTACCGTGTGCTTGTTCACCATCAAAGTGCTGTAAAAACGAATTGAATTGTTGCAGTGTACTCGCGGCTACCGGGCAAGACAATATATGCGCATGCATAGGCCGGCGCTCAACCAAAGGCTTGGTGCTCGTAGATTTCACTGTCACTATTCAGGTCTGTTCATGTTTTTACTAAGATACTATACTTTTTACTAGAACCAAGACTCTGCGGGTTCGATTCCTGCTCAGTACAAACATTTATGCCCTCCTATCCTTGCCTCAGAGAGCACGTTAAATCAATGGTCCCGATTGCCATCTGAACACGAACATCTATGGCAGTTGTTATGGGTAGTTGGACGCCTAAGAAGTCCAACGAATGATCTAACTGCAATGCTTCGATATGCCTTTGAATTGTGGGAGGTCACATTGCAGTCGCTTCACAGAAAATAACGAAGTTTAGCCAAATCCGCAGTTAAGACTGGCAAAGCCGTTAGGCTCCAGGTTGAAAAAGCTTCGGATGCAACTGGGATTAACCCTAGCATGAATAAGAAGAAGAGAGAGGATAGAAGTGATTCTTTAAAACATTTCTATATCAAGACAATCACCAGCTATTTGAAGCACATAATTTAACTCTGAGTTTTGTTCACAGCTCCCTCAAGGGCCTCATCATTCTTAGGCTGCATATTTCCTTGCCTCCGCTCTCGTCGCAACTAGTCTGGCAGTCGAAACAAGGTAAGTGGATTCCCCCATCATCTCCATGTTAATGTCGGTCTCATCTTAAGCTTTCAACTCGACGTCCGTAATCCTATTTGCCGCTGAACTTTGAAATCTGTGATATGGAAATGTTGCAGTTAAAACCCAGTATGTATGTATTGAATAAGCAAACTGAAGTGGCAATGGGCTGGCCATTTTCGTTGAAGATCTGATGGCCGTTGGAGGAGACGAGTCTTAGAGTGGAGACCGCAAGAAGGCAAACGAAGGGTAGGACGCCCCCTAGCCAGATAGACAGAGGACCTGAAAAAGGTGGCTGGGATAGACTGGACGCGGAAGGCGGAGGATCGGACGAAATGGCGGCATTGGGAGCAGCCTATGTCCAGCCGTGAACTGCAGTGGGTTAATTGATTGATTTGATTGATATATGTATTTACAAAAGATAGGTAATGTATCTAAATATCTCATTTCACATCTCATATAACATCAAGCGACGTCCAGTACCGCAGCCATTTGGACCACAAGGCCAGGCTGGCATCTAAGAAACTTGGAGTGCTTAACAGAGCGAAGCAGTATTTCACTGCGGGGCAACGACTCCTTCTTTATAAGGCACATGTTCGGCCCCATATGGAGTACTGCTGTCACCTTTTTGCCGGAGCACCTGCATACCAGCTTGACCCATACTCGCAGGCGATGTGGAACCTCTCAGCCTCAGGAGGGACTTTGCCTCACTGTGTGTTTTCTACCGCCTATAATGGTTTGTGCTCAGATGAACTGTTTGACATGATGCCGACAGCTACTTTCTATCACCGCACCGCTCGCCATAGACAGGGAGTTCATCCTCACACATTGCGACCAGAAATGGTGCGAACAGTGCGGTACCGCTCAAGCTGTGGAACGAGCTCCCTGCTGTGGTTTTCCCAAGCAACTATAATATGGGGTTCTTCAAGAAGGGCATTAGAAGGTTTCTTCAGGGTCGGCAGCGCGAGTGCGACGCCCCTGGTGTTGCACACGTCCATAGGCCACGGTAACCACTGTCCATCAGGTGGGCCGTGTGCTTGTCTGCCAATTGCATGGTTAAGCTATACTTACTTAGTGTCTTAATAGCGCTATGTGAGCTGTGTACGCCATGGCACAGATCTTTTCATTGTCGTCATCATAATATCAGCCACACACAGTCCACTTCTGAACATAGGCCTCTTCTACAGACTTCCAGAACGACCAATCTAAATCAGCCCGCATCCAGCGCTTCCCGGCGACCTTGATGAGGTCGTCTTTCCGCCTGGCCGTTGGGCGTCCTACACCACGTTTGCCCGTACGGGGGCGCCATTCCAATTTTTAATGTATCACAAGTTAATTTGACTGCAACTCGTCTGATGTTAAGCTGAAGGCAAAGTCTCAGGAAAGAGGGTCACCATTACAGACACGTGCCATGTTAATGGTGGCACTCAGCTTGACGGCCTCATCACATGCTTTGTCATGCCCCGCTTAAAGGACCCGGGACTTTAGGAAGAAGGAAACACGTGAGCTGGCAAGGAATTCCAGTTCTTAATGGTGCGACAAAGGAAATGTGTTTTTTTTTATTGTTTAGTGTATGGCGCCTCAATTTGATATTATCTCGCCTGATTGTTATCTAAAGGGCAAGTCTCAATGAGAGTCCCCTTTAAAGAATACCGGCTACACTAGTGGCCCTCAGCTTGACGGCCCCATCAGATGATTTTTCACGTCGTTCGTAAATGGCTCAGGATTGAATGAATATAAAACCTATTTTTACTTATTAAAAAAAAAATAAGCGTTGTCTTCTAAGTTCTTTTCTAACCTACAATGTGATAACATAACAGTATTTGTCAAATTGTAGTTTTTACGGCGGCAATATTTAAAATTATTTGTTTATTGTATTGAAACAAAATCAAGTAATAATGGTTTAATATATAATACAGTTACAAGAAAGTATAAAACTATGAGTTACTATGTAAGTACCTATCTATTATATACGAATTTTCGATTTCCAAACCGTGTGTTGAACAGTGTGTTGAGTTTTTGAGACCTGAAAATCCTCGAAAGGGTAGGCAAAGGTGTATAAACACCCACAGGGCCTAATTAACCCTTTGGCTAATTAAGCTGCAGCCTAAGGGCGCGAGGATCGGGAGGGGGGGGGGGGGCGATGAAATTGTGTCTTCACATGCACTAATCTACCATCATTGCATCTACCCCACATATTTCAACTAGACCGAGACAAAATACTAAAACTAAATGCGCTTGAGAGTCCCTAATTTTAACAATAAATTTAGTAATTTTTAAAAGCGCGCCTACATCAAACACTGACTTGTTACTCGAATCGGTCGGTGGTCGACCGAGTGGGTGAGCTGGCAACAGAGTGCCTATTGCGAGTTTTAATAACGGGCGTAAAGTTAACTTCATTTTGTATGGGGAATTCGGAATTTAAACAGTGCAGCCTAGTTGTGCCATGTTGAAATTTTCACACCACTAGGTACTCTACTCACTACTTTTAGGCCGTCCGTAACACACCTGGCGGGGGCGCGTCCTCGTAATTAGCCTAGGGCGGTCAGAACTCTTGATCAGTCGCTGAACACCCACGTTTCGCAAATGATTTTCGGTCCCATGGTGAGCTTATTGCCGTCTGGCGGGCACTTTTTTTTGGGCAGTATATTCAGCCCTATCCATTAGTCGCCTTTAACGACACCCATAAGATGAGCTCCATTTTTCTTTTGCTGTGAATTAGGGCAGGCGATCAAGTCAACAGAGCAATGCATGTCTTTATGAGCAGCCAGAACGTGTCATAATATAAGACTTAATATACTGACTGCACTCATGAGCAGACGTGTCTCCCGACCGCATAAATGCTCTATAGAAATAGAAGAGTAGAAGTGCTTGCTAGCTTGTTTAATAATCCTTGTGGTGATGGAAAATGAATAAAAGTATCACCACCCCATTACATCTCAAGGGCGTCGTAAGAGGCGACTGACGGTAACATACGCAGACGATATCACTGCGAGAGAAGGAATAAAATCCTGCACCAACCCATCTGGCTTGCGTAGAAATAGTAAGCCGAAGCCTCCCTACATTGGGAGAGGCCTAAGTCCAGCAGTGGCCTTCGGATAGGCTAATTGATATCTTGACCCCAAGTCACGAAAGAAACGAGGTTCTGGCGCGCCCGGATTAGATTAAATCTATGATGTCAGATCATGATGTGTGCAGAACGCGGCGGCGGAGCTCAAATCTTGGTGAATTTGAGCCCTCCACCGCGACCATTTTATGATGAGATTGTAGTCAAAATATGCTTGTATATCCTGTCTTAGAATGGATATCGCGAGAAGTCGTCTGTTGTCGACTGCCGTATTTCGGATCGGCTTGAGCCCTTGGCGCTGCGTAGAGATGTAGCTTCGCTCTGCATTTTCTATAGCATGTACAACGGGGAGTGCTCTGAGGAATTGTTCGGAATAATCCCTGCCGCGTCTTTCCGCCATCGCCCTACGCGACAACATTTTCATCCTCACCACTTGTATGGTTGGCAGTCCTCAACTGTGCGTTTCTCCAGAAAATTCCTGCCTCGCACAGCTAAACTGTGGAATGAACTGTCGCCTGCGGTGGTTCCGGACCGATACGACCTTCAAACCTTCAAGAAAAGGGCGTACTACTACTACCTTAAAGGCCGGCAACGCACCTAGAACCCTTCTGGTGTTTCAGATATCCATGGGCGGCGGTTCCGTCTGCTCGTTTGCCTCCTATGTCCTAAAAAAAAAGGCAAAGGGAAGGCCAGGCGGACTGACGACCTGAAACAGGTAGCTGGCATAGACTGGATGAAGAGGGTGTAGGATGGGAGCAATGTCACACATTCGTAGAGAACTATGCACAGCAGTGAACAGCTATAGTCTAATTGATTGATTGTAGGGTGAATATAGTATGCCTATTCACCAGGCGAGCAGAAATTTAGGAATGTGTCGACGCGATCGCCCCTAAGGAAGGGTGCAGGTAATCGCCCTTTACCATCGCCCACATGCTTATAATAACTACAGCAAAAATTCTATATCTTTTTTGTCAACAGCCAAATCCAGGATATCCACCGCCGGGACACCCTGGCTACCCTCCCCAGGGTTACCATGGCGCGCCGCAAGGGTATTATCCTCCGCCCCCTCCGGGGTATCCACCGCCTCACGGTTATCCACCGCCTCAGGGCTACCCACCGCCTCAGGGCTACCCACCGCCTCAGGGTTACCCTCAACAACAACAACAGCAGCAGCAAGGAGGTAAGTAGAAGTAGTGTATTCTAGTAAAGCAATTCTTATGCCCAGTTCACATTATTGCATTCCAGTAATCCAGTGAATCAATCCAGTCCATAACTGGACTATATTGTAGTGTTCACATTTTTCCAGTGTTTTCAGCGCGCTTGAATTGACTCACAATCCAGTGACTGGATTAGGCTAATCCAGTGATGGTTCATATCGCTCGCTGGACTGGAATGCAACTGGAATAATGTGAACTGGGCAGTATGATATCACGTACAACTTGGGTGTATAGAGCCCCCACAGAGGAGCCCTCACCTGCACACCTCACCTCACCTGCACACAGGTGTATCGCATTGATGACGGAAGATTTTTTTTTTTCTTTAAGTTTGGAAATTTATATTTTAGCCACTATTCATTTCATGAAAACTTAACTTCTTGCATAATAAAAGCTATTTAAAATCTCTCTCTCTCTCTCTCTCTCCCTGTAGACAATATCTCATTCTGTACCCACTGAATTCTACAGGAAAGGTGTCAATATGAAAGACAAAAGTGTGCAATATTTAATATATCCCCCCGGATACCACTCCTGTTGCACATTGGGCTATTATTTGATACTAAAATATGGCCAATAATATTTACTGTAACTTTCTCTGCAAAATTGTAATCAAATTCGATTGACATTAAATAAAACACGATATAATACAGAGACGTACATTTTAATAGAAGCACAGATACATGAATTATTTTAATCACTATCACTTCTTTCACATTTGGTTATTTCAAAAATGTAATCTTCTAAATTACACTTTCGTACAATTCCTTCCTTGTGAATATTTCAATTGATAGAACTGTAAGTAAATAAACGTTATTTTAAACTAAAGTGATTAATCAATTTGTTATTAAAATTGTGGATGTATTTGGCGGCAAAAAATCACTAAAAAAACCGCTTTATTTCTGCAACATTTTTCTTCAATATTAATTATTGAAGAAAAATGTTAAATTTATTACGATACTATTTCTGATGGGACCAACCCTCACTGCGACGCGAGCGTGGACTCGGGGCTGCACACGCTCACCGAGTGTCCGTCGTTTGAAACGCCGAGGCGGGAGCTTGTGACGGCCCTGGCGGTGAGAGTGCTCACGCTCTCCACCCTGCTCGCGGCGATGGTCCGCTGCGCGGATGCGTGGGCGGCCAGCGCCTCCTTCTGCGAGCAGGTCATGCTCGTGAAGGAGACAGCAGAGCAGGCGCGGCGCAGCGAGCGAGAAAGACTCGCGGATGAGCGCGGGCCTGAGGGTGACGGGTGGAGCCGCTCGTCACCCTAGCAGAAGCAGGCCACGGCGGCGGCGCGCATCGTAGGACGATGCGCGCCACGCCCATACCGGGGGCGAGTCGGGGACCGCGTGGTCCCCCCTCCCGAGGAGGGCCGGACCGAGAAGAATGGCCCTGGGTCAGCCGGGGTGCGAGGGCTATGTCACGAGACAACCTCACCTTCGGCCTAGCACATTGACCCACAGACGGCGTGCGGTTTAGTCGGTTCGAGTCCGACATAACCTCCCCCTTCGGCTCCGAAGGGGGGGATATCCGCGGGGATTTAGAAAAAAAAAATGGGACCTACCCGGAAATATAACAAAATTACTCATTTAGTAATCTAGTTCGGTATTATTCTAATAATTCTTGCTATTTATATTTTAAGTCCCGCGCGCAACCCTGGCTCACCCAGGGCCATAGGCCTCCTAGAGTGTTGGACTACGGCGTCCCATCTTTCCTCAGAGGGGGGCTGCTTCTGCTAGGGTGACAGGCGGCTCCACTTGTTACCCCCTGGCCCGCACTCATGGAGGACGGAGGTCTGATCAGCAGATAGATACGTGGTAACAAACATTCATGCATCATACACTTGCGACGATGTTGTATTGTTTCGAGTTTTCTATATTTCGGCGCTGTTGCAACCACCATAATCACAGAGGAACAAGAGTATTCTGGCGGTAAACAGTGAAAAAGATTTTAGGAGTAAATATAATATATCTACCCACGAGTTCTCTTGCCACGCGTATCAGCACTACCACTGGCTTCATTCTCACCACAAACTCGTTTTTGCAAACAGTTCCTTGTCTTCAGGTTCGGGGCTAGCTAAATGTGGTTTTTTAGCTTGCTGTCTCGCCTGCCTATGTTCCTGCTGCCCAACTATCATGCACGCGATGGGAGTTGAGGTTCCTCAAGGCATGGACTCCCTCGCAGACGAGGCACCTGATGGTGGCCCAGGAGACCCAATCAGACCCAGCTGAGAAAGACTATTTAAATAGTGAGTCTTCATCTTCATCTTCTTCATCCTAGTGTTAATGGGTCAAACACAAAATCAGTAACTCACAATTTCCATAAATACCTATAAAAATCTCGGTATCCAATCATTTGAGAAAAAACCAAAGAAAAATCTTCATTTGACAAACAACGTTTGACAAATTGTAGTTGATAAACTTATCATTTTACAAAATATTGTTTAATAAACTACTCGTTAAACAAAATATTTATTTAGAAAAATTTCATTACGCCTTAACATAATTTCACAAATTGATAATTTTTTAAACATGTTACTTGCCAAAATAAGTTTTACCCTTTAATTGTTATCTTGAATAGTCAAAAGTTAGTGACAGACATGAATCTCTGCAAATCCGACTTCACGTGGTCTTGTTTGCCTTACTCCTAGAGTGTTATTTAAGCCCGCGCAGGCGCGGAGGGGTGAGGCGGCCCACGAGCTGAGGAGCTATAAGGTCGATGCAGCGTACTATCGGTTTGGTTTACTGGCGATGTAGCATACCGTCGTTTAGTTGTACTAACGATGTAGCATACCATCGATTTGGAGTACTGTCGATGTAGCGTACCATCGATTTGGGGTACTGTCGATACATTAGCCCGTCGATGGAACGTTCTCGATACAGCGACCATCGATGTGACTGATAGTGACTGTCGATATTATGAGCGTTTTTGTGTTTGACTGTAATCCCAGTCTTATCTGAAGCTTTCAAGTTGGGAGCCTGGGGTCCGCTTTAAGAGTCCAATTGCGAATTTAGCTGAACGTCGATATGAGTATGTTGGGCCTGCTGTTAATTTTAATTTTCGTTTACAGTCATGTCGGGATTCTCGTTTAGATGAGCATCTTGCACGAAGATGTACCAGTAGGGGAGTTAAAATTTGAAGGAAGTTCCCGTTGAAATATCAACTATGTCCTGTTAAATCATGATTGGGAGTGACAATTTGTATAGAGACACCATCGCGCTTCAAGATGTGCTTTGTACTACTTCAGGAGTCTCCAGGTATATGACCTTAATCTAAAAGGAATGTATTCTTATTCTCTTTGATTTCTTTCGTTCCTTTCGGAACAGACTTAGGTGCTATAAAGATGCTGCCTTGCCATCTTATAGATGATGATGATGATGACGATCAATGAGATGATAGCTGCCTCAAAGTTGTGGGAACTTTACAAGAAGCTTCCTAGGAAGATTTAAAATCAACCACTAATGTAATATGCCACTTTCCTACACTTGTGTGCAAAGGCGTTATGTCTAAAAATCCACCATTTTATACAATAAAAATAAGCGATCATGGTACTTATAGGTACTTACATACCTTTGATTGCCTGACGATTCGACAAGGTTACACCGGCCGTCGTGGTTACAGCTGTCTTCGAATCCGCGAGGTAGTAGGTTCTTCATCTACCCGCGCATTTTCGATATTTTCTTTTCGCCATGTACCGTCACGTACCAAACTCACAGTGTCCCTATTCTGTAAGCAAACTGGCCGGTCGACTGCGCAGAAAAAAGAGTTATCTGTGGTACTGCTTTGCACCCTTCTTCGGGTTGACACTAAAACTATGAATGTAACCTTATTCTCAGTTCACATTAAGCATATTCTTGTCTTTGAAGTTGTCTTCTAACCTAAAATGTGAAAAAGTGACAGTGTCTGTCACTTTCTAAATTTACGTCGACAATGTAAATTGTTAATTTGTATTGTGAAAATCAACACAAGTGTTATACTCCCAATAAAATGTTATTCCAAGAAAATGAACATAATATTACATTATCAGTTACAATGTTATGAGACTTGTGTTATGACTACCACCTAATACAATGTTGTTATAAGAAAATGGATATAAAATAACATTATGAGTTACTATGTTAGTATAGAGCAATACTCAATTTGATTATCACCGACCGAATCTGGTACCGACTTTAACCCACTTCAAAAAAGGATGAGGTTTACTAAATTCGATCGCATTATGCTTTTTTTTGTTTGTTCGCGGTAAATTCATCGTTTATGAGCTGATTTCAAAAATTATTTTTGCATTGGGTATTCATGGGTGCCGACTTTGTTTGTGGTGCCTGAACTAATGCTAATATCAATTGAAAAAAAAAAAAAAATGACCTTTCGGGCTAGGCATCGACTCTAACAGTAAATTTGTAAATTCAGTTACTTTTCCATACGTTACTTTATATTTCTTAGTTTTTGAAGTCGGGTTTTTTAAACGTAATTTTATTGTAAAAGCATGTATGAATGTGTAAAGGATTATTGTAAGGGAAGTATGAATTAATGTAAGGAACATTTTTACGAAAATACGTTACATACATATATCGTTGGATTCGAAATTTCGCGCTCTATCGTTTGGTTTACTTGAAATTTATCTATCATTAAAAATGCGTGTCCCTTACAGTATACATTTTTGGTGACTGAGACAGAATTTTGATTAAAAAATGACTTAAAGCTGCCCACTCACTATCAGTTTACCGGACGACGGCCGGACGATATGAATCTGTCAGTTAATCGCAATAACCCACACATTCAGTTTCGTTAACGATTCTGGACTGACCACTAATACGATCCGATAGTGTGTGGCCGCCGAACGATTCCGGACAGTCCTAGACCGTCCGGGCGAACGAGCACACACCGGCAGGCGATCGTCAGGCGGCAAACTGTCGACTCACAACTGCTAATGTGTGGTCGCAAAACTGACAACACGGAATTGCCAACAGGCAAAAATCGCTTTAGTGTATGGGCGCCATCGGCTTAAGACTGCAGGCCGTCGGACAGATCAAAAACTGCAGGCGGACTGTTAGTGACAGGGCGCCTTTACGGACCTTATATCTTAAAGTTTCTCTCTTTGCCATACGAACATCTATGGCAGTCGTTACGGTTAGTTGGAGCCATAAAAGTCCTACAACTGGTCTAATTGCAATGCTTCAATATCGTCTTTGAATTGTGGAGGTCAGACGGCAGTCGCTTCACAGAAAATATCGAAGGTCATCCAAATCAGTAGTTGGATTGGTAAAGCGGACCAGCAGACCAGAACTTGAAAGCTTCGAATGTCACTGTCATTAACGCTAGGATGAAGAAGAAGAAGTACATAATCGAATGGAGTATACTTATTTACATACCCTTTGGGTAATTCTTGAGGCACTCACTCACTAACAGGCCGCCTGCAGCCTACCTGCAGTTTCTGGTCCTAAGCCGATAGCGCCCACACATTGAAGCCATTTTGGCCTGCCGGCAATTCCATGTTGTAAGTTTTGCGACCACACACTAGCAGTTGTGAGTCGACAGTTTCCCGCCGTTCGATTGCCTGCCGGTGTGTGCTCGTTCGCCCTGACGGCCTAGGACTACGACTGTTCGAAATTGTTCGTCGGCCACCATTATCGGATCGTATTAATCGTCAGTCCAAAATCGTTAACGAAACTGTGAGTGTGAGGGTTATTGCGATTAACTGACAGATTTATATCGTCCGGCCGTCGTCCGGTAACCTGATAGTGAGTGGGCGCCTTTATGTAAGAGAATTTTTCTGGTCAGGCAGATTTATATTTTTACATTTTTACAAATAAAATTTAAGAACGACATGCCCTCGACACGAAAGGAGAAGAATTATAGCGTGGGTAATTTTAAAAATTGATATATTTGTTCTCACAGCCAGGATATCCACCCCATGGACTGCCCGGCCACCCAACCCCGGTGCATCCGCCTCCAGGTTAC
This sequence comes from Eilema caniola, assembly GCA_949126895.1. Lineage (NCBI taxonomy): Eukaryota > Metazoa > Arthropoda > Insecta > Lepidoptera > Erebidae > Eilema > Eilema caniola. The sequence goes on from OX421485.1 coordinate 809,259, forward strand.
CCGCCGCCTCATGGCTACCCACCACCTCATGGCTACCCACCACCTCATGGCTACCCACCACCGCATGGCTACCCACCACCGCATGGCTACCCACCACCGCATGGCTACCCACCACCTCATGGCTACCCACCACCGCATGGCTACCCACCACCTCAAGGATACCCACCCCAGCAGCAACAACCGCAGCCGCAGCAACAACAACAACAGGAGCAGCCGCGACAGCAACAACAGCGAGGTAATTGACAACAGCGTATCCCAGTTTAGCCAATTTCATGACTTTACTCAGCATCCTGGTTACCACGTTAATTCCGAGTGGAGTATGACGAGCCACCGCATGTCTGTGTTCTTGTAGGTATCAGAGAAGGCGATTAATGGATAGGGTTTGAATGAAATTTTCTATTCTATTCGAATTAAAGAGAAAAATTAAATCGGTCTTGGCGGGGTTAAAACCCGCAATCTTTGCCTTACAGGGGAAATGCTTTGATCACTAAGCCTCCAGACCTCGCCCTATACCAATTTAAATTTCTCCTTTTAAATCGGTCTTTGAGGCGACAGTGGAGCATCTACCGACATTCTTACGAACTATCGGAACCAATGAATGACTTCTCAATCATTTTTAAACGTTCGCCCTAAGACGGTAGTATAGGAGAATTTGGATAGCTTCAGGTGTGGCTCGGTGGCTCAGTGGTCAGAGCATTTTCCCTGTAAGGGAAAGATCGTGGGTTCGAGTCCCACCTGAGCATTCAATTTTTCCTATCTTAATCGATTTGAAAAGTTAGCATAGTAAATGCTTCAAAATTTCATTCAATTTTTAAACATTGATTTTTGACTACTCCACCCATATAATTTGAATTAAATTTTTAAGCATATTTCATGTTAAATATTCAAATTTTTTTATCGGTCTAGGCGGGGTTTGAATAGCAATCTTTGCCTTACAGGGGCAATGCTTTGATCACTATTTTTCTCTTTAATTCGAAGGGATAGGGTTGTTCAACTAAGGGAAAGCCAACTCCTCCTGGAAGCCGGTACAGCTGCTGATTAAAGAATGAGGCTCTGACTTCACTCTGGGGGTTGCGGATCAGACAATAGTTTGAATTAAAGACCCGGATAAGTCAAATCAAAAGGTGTCAGCCACCATGGCATAGCGGTAGTGAACGCGGCCGCTGCGCAAGAGGCGCGGGTTCGATCTCTGCTCAGTGCATATATTTGTATTCATGAATATGGACATTTGCATTGGTCTGGTCTTGTACGTTAAGCCATACAACATTTCAGCAAGAGAATCAAATATCTACAATGCTCAAACTTTGTGTTTTGGGTAGGAAGTGGTGCTATTGACCGATGCGTAAATAAAAAGAAATTTTACCTACATATTTTCGAATTTGATGCGAATATAATCTTCATAATTCTTAGTGTGTGAGATGAGTATGAGAAAATTTGTGTTAGTTATTAGGTATTTAAGAATGTCTCGTAAAATGTCTTCTAATCATAAAAAAATGGACTTAATAGAAACATATTTAGTCAATAATTTAAACGCGGGTTACGCGGGAGCTGTATAAGTGTGATAGCGCAATAAGTATTCAAATTGCGGCAAGTGCCAGTACCACACTAATGTAGTTCACCGCGTTTTGATTGTGTGTGTGTGTTCGGTGGATTTGAGCTCATCAGCCGCCATAGCACCCCGCCCTATCCTCAAAAGACACTCAAAAATGCGATGGAGTAAATTTTGTGATGTGAATGGGATCAAGACCATGATCATCCTCATGAAGACATATTTACCTGATTTGAATCCGAAGGTTGACTTGGAGCTCAGAGTTTGCATACTGCTCCACTTCTCTTCCGATCTTGGGCGTTCTCGGTAGTGACTGCAGTGAGACTATTCGCACTCATGTCACCCGTCACGACGTCAAACCAGGATTTATTATATATTAACCTACTGACGGATATTACTGATTCCAGGTGGCATGTGTTCGAACTGTGGCAATTGGGCTGGCATTTTGTCCCTACTCTGGTCCTGCATGCCAAATATCTTGCAGCGCTTGGGACTGAAGCGCCCCGAAGGCGACCACGATCCCCCATACGGAGGCCCAGGTGATATGGCCACGGCTGCTGGTGCAGCAGCCGCAGGCGGAGCCGCAGGGCTAGGAGCAGCCGCAGCCACGGGTACAGGGACACAGACGGTACAGGGTACACATGACGATGATGCTCTTGACGAAGATGTAGATGAAGACGAAGATACTCCTGTCGAAGATGAAGACCCAGAAGAATATGATGAAATCTCACAACACTCAGATGATGAAGAATAGTGCGATGGGGAGTATTTGTGATTTATTGGAGTTTTTATAACCCGTGGGGCCGTGGCGAAGGGTAAATATTTTCGCCAATTTGAAAGTAGAAAATGATATCATAACACTTATAGAACGGCCAGAATTCCATTTAAAATTACTATAATTTAATCTATCTATTAATCCCAGTCTCATCTGAAGCTTTCATCTCGGAGTATGGGGTCTACTTTTTTCAGTCTAACTGTGGATTTGGTTGAGCGTCGACGAAGCGATTACCATCTGACTTCCGCAACCTAAGGATGATATCAAACCATTGCAGCCAGGTCAGTTACTGGATTTTTTAGGGCTCCATCTAACCGAAACCACTGCCATAATGTTCGAATGGCAACCGGGAGTCATGGCTTAACGTGCTTTCTGAGGCACAACCAAAGCATAGGTACTATACAAATATTTGCACTGAGTGGGGATTGAAGCTATTAAAATAATTAGTATTTGAGAGCCATGGGTTGCTAAAATCTTGGGAGTTTCAACCAGCGAAGTACACTTACTGATTGGTAGATGAGATTCCAGTGTAGTTTCGGGAGCGCAGAAAGCAGTCGTCCTCCCCTGACGCTTTTCTTAACTTTTTCAGTCGGGGATCTTATCAATCTAACTGCGTTCAGTAACGTCGATATTTTTCGTGAAGCGACTTATCTGACCTTCATAACCCAATGGCGATATCGGGGCATTGCAGCTAGACCAGTTGTTGTACTTTTTAGGACCTCCGACTACCCGTAACGACTGTCATAGACGTTCGTATGGCAACAGGGACCGAAGGTTTAACGCACGTTAAACCTTGCTCTCCATTTTCGCAGGAAACTTTTAAGATGTAACTGGAGCCAAGTTTTGGGGCGGCAAAATATATATTTATAGTGGCTATATTTTCAATTTTATCTACAATGCAATTCTTTAAGCGTATACGTCGAGCACTGCGACGGCCTTGATAGAGATAGTTATTGGTCGATTTCCAGTGATATCACCCAGTCCGACCGATGACAATTTCTGTCAAGGTTGTCCGCACCGCTGCGCTCGACGCTGTATGCTTAGAGGATTGCAGAGCTGGTGTTCTATCCATTGAGACGAAGAAGGAGACCATCTGCTGAGGCCCAGCGAAAGCGACATGAACACTCCCCGATTCTGCAAATTGTATGACATAACAAAACCATTACAGTACGCGCCACGAAATAAGTCCCTTGGCCGTGGCGTGGCTGTCGCAGCATTTAATGTTGCTAGTATCATCTTTTATTTTACCAGATCTTTTATTATTCAGATATGATTATTATAGTAGTTGAATCACCGAATTTAAGAAGTTATATTCCCGCGTGGAAATCTTTAGAACGTTAGAATGTGATCATGTGAAACATCTAGAAAATGTAGCTGATGTATACCTCATGCTATCCCCAAAAGATACCAAAACTGTGCATTGAGAGTACCTACATATTGTGACGTGATGGGGATCTCAGATTAATATGCAGTAAAATTCCCACTAGCACAACATAAAAAAATATGCTGGCAACTCTGTCATGACCCCAACAAACAGTATGGCGGCGATGTCTTTTTTTTTCTCGGGACTTATTTCGTGGCGTTGCCTCTATCATACCACTGAAAATTCATTCAATGTCATTAAATTTTAGACTTTTTAGCTGAGATTTAACTCCAAAATGAAAAGAACGCGAGACAATGTAACGCGTCACAAAAGAGTGCGTAAGAGGGTAGACCGATATGTCTGCGCTTAAAACTTTTCTCCGTCAACCGCCAGTACTTCAGTTCTTCCGTGATCATGGCGCTTGCAACAGTGCCGAAATATCGGAAACTCAACAAATCATTACATGGTAAATATCCCGAAAACTTTAATAATAGAAAAGAAAAAGAGTTTACAACATTTTTCAATCACTCTGATTGTCATTTAATTTCGAACTTTAACACTATCACAGTAAAAATCTAAAGTTAAATGGCATTGGATACAAAGTCTGTGTCTATGTACTGCAGTGGTTTTGCTATGAAAAAATAGTAGCAAAATCAGGGCCCAGATCTTTTCCTCTCTCTGTCCGAGCATCAATTATATTGTATCTGTAGCTCGCGGAAAGAAGTAGAGAAGTAGCAGAAACGTTTCCTTTACTCGATTTTGTTTGGTATAGAAGAAGTGACGTTCGTTTGCACCAACGACTCGTACGTCAAAGTCAATCTCAAAATCACTAAATTGGACTTGAACCGAATGAAACTGCAACGCCCTCTTCCAACTCCCGCACCTCGGCTGACCCAGAGCCATCTCCTAGATGGCTGCCTCGGCTATCGGCCTGCTGGTAACTTTAATTTTCCTTTACAGTGATATCGGGATTCTCGTTTAGATGAGCAAGCACATCTTGAAAGAAGATTAATCAATAAGGGAGTTTGAAATTTGAAGGAAGTTCCCGCTAAAATATCAACTATGTCTTGTTAAACACGGTTGGGAGTGAGAATTTGTAGAGATACACCATCGTGCTTTAAAATGTACTTCACTGTACTCCAGGAGACTTCAGGTATGTAACCTTAACCTAAGGGGAATGTGTCCTCCAATATCCCAGTACAGTGCTCGACTGGATTGTAATGTTCACATTAATCCAGTGTCGCGCTTGAACAATCCACTGACTTGGAATCGGTCACTGGAATGAGCTACATTTCAGTGAGGGTTTACATTATTCCTATAGCATTCCAGTACTGGATTCGCTCGTTGGATGCTACTGGAAAAATGTGAACCGGGCATTATACTTTTTTATTTCTTTCGCTCCTTTCGGAAGAGTCTAAAGGCACCCACTCACTAACAGTCCGCATGCAGTCCGCCTGCAGTTTCTGATCTGTCGGGCGGCCTGCAGTCCTAAGCCGATAGCGCCCACACACTAAAACGATTTTGGCCTGCCGGCAATTCCCTGTTGTCAGTTTTGCGACCACACACTAGCAGTTGTGGCGTCGGTTTTCAGTCGTACGATCGCCTGCCGGTAATGGTCTGATTCAGACCATTACCGGCAGTTACAGAGACTATGAAACAGTGCAAGCGATTTTCGACCTTATTGACATTTTCTTGATTATATGTTTTTTCGCTTAAATAAATGCCGCTGATCACGAATATAAAATAGAAAAAACTAGATGCGTTCTGATATCAATAAGGTTGAAAATGGCTTGCACTACGTAATTCTTATATAAGTAGGTACGTGAAAATCATTGTAAAAAATAGGTGTTAGCTATTTTGGACCATATGGACTATGTGCGTATGAAATATAGATGATTATGTACATAATTTGAATAAAATCTTAGTAAAAACTAGTGATATAGGTATATGTCATCATAATTTTATTTAACTCAGACAAAAGAATAATATTATTTTACTGTGTTATTCTAAGTATATTACTTAAAAAAAGCTGACACGAAACGTCGATCGACAGGCCGACGGTCGACTTATGCTCGTTCGCCCTAACGGCTTAGGACTGTCCGGTTTAGAACTGTCCGGAATCGGTCGGCGGCCACACACTATCGGATCGCATTAGTCGTCAGTCGAAAATCGATAAGGAAAATTGTTAGTGTGTGGGTTATTGCCATAGATATAGTATATCCATAGATTGGTAATGTCAACTAGCGGACGAGACTAAAATTGAATTGTCTATATGTGCACGTAATGTCAATGTGTGCATCAAAAATGTTGCTCCTGATCTTTTATCGATATCGATGAAATTTCTCGGCAGTGATATATTTTTAGAAAGTCTATCATCCTTTTTGCCTGCGGTGCCGCGGCTATCGCTAGGTTGATGATGACGAAATGAAATAACACCCAGACTCGGAACAAGAAATTCCAAACATTACCACCGATATTCGAAATTATCAGAACATAATGTAACAATATTCGAGGGAAAGAGATATTATCAAAAATGTGTATAAGAAGAAAAGATCAAGAAAATAATAACTATTAAAATTTATGTTATATTTCTTGTAGAGGAATGTAAGATCTACTTCTAATTTTATTATTGATTTTGGGTGTATACAGACCCTACTTAAGACTTTCGGGGCCCAAGCCAACCTTACCTGCTAGCTGGTACACCTGCTGAACAACGGACGCCATTCTGGTGCAGGCTATAAGGTCAGACGGCAGTCGCTTCCGTAATGGCCAAATAAGAAACTTAATAAAAAATGCAGACCCCGGCTTCAAAGCTGGGCTATTGGAAATACTTATGCATAACTATTCCTTACTGGTATAGATATGGTTGGAACAGAACCATGTAGTAACCTTCTCCTCTGTTTACCAATTGCTGAAAAGCAGTTTTCATTGAAGTGTTTACTGCATATAGCAGAATATTTATGTGGAGACCAATTTGGTCTATTTAACATGCGAAGCCATTTGTCTCTGACATCAGGTTTTACAGGAAATCTGCATATAAATTATTTGTTACTAAGGGAACAGGATAAATAATAGTACTACGTACAGAAGTATTAAATTAGTACCTAATGGCTTCATGTAAATATCAAACAGTCAACAATCAATTAGACACAGAATCATGCATACAATCGATACTATTATAATATTCTAAATGGCGCAGTACTATTATAGTTACGAGCGTGGGGGTCGGTTTAACCTGTCAAGTGAGTAAATAATAGACACAATAGGTAAACAATAGACTCGCGGTGCGATCGCACCGCTTGGGATCTTAGACTTTAAATAGAAAATGCGAGCACAACCGTTGAAAACAGATTTTATTCAGCTGCACTTAAATTAATACATTACACTAAGTTCACAAGAAACAAAATTTTCAATCTTCAGCTATCACAATCACATTCGATACAACGAAATAATGTCGCGATCACATCCCTACAAGGTGAGGTTATAATTATCCTGATTTTCTGTATTAATTATATCTTAAAAAGGACACTTTCATTTATTCCATTTCATTTCAATGATTTGCATATTGTTTTTTTTATTATAAATACACCAAAACTGCCACATTTATGTATTTTTTTTGAAGAAACGATGATTGTAAACAAACATTTAACTTACTGATGAAATGAATAATTTTGGGGATTATTCTTCTTTGATGAATCACAACCTGGTACTGCACATAAACGCATCATAAAATGTTGTTGGTTTTACTGCTATGACTTTGAATTACTTATATAATCATAAAATAGTTTAAGCGTTCACTCAATAGTCCCCTATTTCCCAATAACACATACATGTTTGGTCTCGCTGACAGCATCGTTTACTCTCTCTTTCTAACACATAAAAGTACTATTAGATGCCGGAGCTCTCTTTCACTCCTATTGCCAATCTATGGAAAAGAAAAATACTAAATTTATGGTTATTGCGATTAACTGACAGATTTATATCGTCCGGCCGTCGTCCGGTAAACTGTTAGTGAGTGAGCGCCTTAATCAGCCTTGTCATCAGTTTATTATTTTGTCTAAGGTACAGTCGAATCATTTTAAAACACTTTTTTTATATGCATACTAGCTTTTGTCCGCAGCTCCGCCCACGTGAATGTCGGGTATGGCGATCAAACATAGCCTATGTCCTTTCTCAAGGTGTAATCTACCCCTATACCAAATTTCATTATAAACGGTTCTGTGGTTTAGGCGTGAAAGACGGACAATCAGACATACACACATACTTTTTGTAGTATGAATGTTTGGCTTGGTAACAAGACCTATAAGCCATGTCTTCATTTATTTGTAACTTCATTTATGGTGATAATGAGTTAATGAAGTTGATGTTGTTGATGATAACGACGAGGACGATGTCGATGAATGATGATTGCTGCCTCAGTAAAGTTGTGGGGACTTTACTAAAAACTTCCTAGGTAGATTTGGAACGAACACGAAAAGTCACAATTCACTGTAATATGCCACTTTCCTACACTTGTGTACCAAGATGATATGTCTAGAAATCCACCATTTTTATACATAGAAACTTGAATTCACAAAAATATCGGAAAATAAAAATACGATGCACCCTTCTTCGCGTTGACGCCAACGCTATGAATGTAACCTTATTCTCAGTTAAAAAATTAAACATTCTTGTCTTTGAAGTTCTCTTCTAACCTAAAATGTGACAATATGACAGTGTCTGTCAAATTCTAAATTACATCGGCAATGTTATGAACAATTTAAATTGTTTGTTTATATTATTGTACACCCAATAAATGTTGTTATAGAAAATGGACATGAAATAACATTATGAATAACTATGTTAGTATCTTCATAAAATCTTTGTCATTCTTAGGATTCGAGACAATTCGATTAGCAGTTACGAATATTTAGGTGCACATTGGGAGAGTTATAGGTACCAGAATCTAAATAATATAACTCAAAGATGACTGACTTCACTAACATAGTAATCTATCAACGCACAGCCCAAACCACTGCGTGTTCAACACCTTGCCCTGGAATAGCATTAGGGAGACGATTGTGTGCCAAGAAGTGCCTCTCTACCTACGCTTATAATCGGGGCGTAGCTGATGAAGAGGATGTTATCTGACCAAGCGCGGCCGGCCACGATCGGCAAGAGATGTCGGACGGTGTTCCGCAGTGATCGTTCCTGGGTTAGCTTGTGTGGAATATCGTGTTGGTGTGCTCGCGGACGGTGCCACCGTCTCGTACTATGAGGACGACACGCTAGTGTCTGCACGCGGTGCTGTATGTCCGTATGCAGAACCGCCAGCCTTCACTAGCGTGGGTCGGCCCATTCGTGGAACAGATCCGGCGGCTTTGTCTCGAGGTGGCTGTATGGCACTGCACAAAACAAGGCCATGTTCTTTCAGGGTACTCGGCATGCGCCACCGGAAATAACCAGTCTGACACTCCCATAGTCATCAAGCACCTGAGGAAAGATCTGGGGCTTGGGGCTCGTACTTGACGGCTGATGCGACTTCGCGGTGTTCTGGCTCCCAAATTGAAGGGCGCTGACGCTCTGGCGTGGCTGCTGTCCAACATGAAGGGGCCGGATTATTCCTGCAGGATACTCTACAGAGGAATCGTGGGGGAAGCTGCGTAGCGCACGACGGCCATTGGGGTAATTAGAGTCTCCTCGCCGGATTGCTACCATGGATAATAATAATAACAATAACTTCCTGATGATCCTGGAGGCAAGAGCCCTTTGGTACTATATCGGTACCAGAAGGAGGCGTGGGAGCTGGGACATGAACGCGAGCCTGAAGAGATCCAGGCTTTGAAGTCCCAGCTCCTCAGGTATATGGTAGCAGAGTGGGAGCTAAGACTTGGCGAACACGCGCAGGGCACACCGTACAAGCTGTAGTAAGACCTATGATGTGAGATTGCGTAAGACGGTTACATTGTCGCCTCTCGCACCTGCTGATGCAGGTGATAACCGATCACGGGTGCTTCGGAGTCAGAATGCCATCACTGTGATGCGAGCGAGGACTCGGGACTGACCGAGTGCCCGGCATAGGAGATGCCGAGGCGGTCCTGGTCAGCATGGGGGTGACGGGTGAAGTCACTTATTGTTCTAGATTTTCCACATAAACGTCACAATTGTCTTTAGCAATGTCGAATGTGCTGATCTTGCCAACCGCCATTGTCTGTAGAGTAACTAAAGTGGCACGTCTGCACCACCCGAGAACCTAGACCGGTGTTCCTTACTTTGGCCAACCTGTTTGCGGAGTCCCCTCAAGGACTGCCACCTGGTCCAGGGAAGTTCATGTCCAGGAGATCCTCTGATAACGGGATGAAAAAGGTTGGCAGTGGGAACACATGAACAACGAAAGAGCTCATGAGCGCTACTGAGAACGCAATTAGGGTGGCAGTGAAATAGCCAAATAAAATTTGACGAACGACAAGCCCTCGTCACGAAAGGAGAAGAAATACAACTTAGGTTATTAAAAACTGATATATTTGCACTCGATACCGTGTACTCTGATACCGTGGCCCATACGTGTATGGGACACGCTGAAAGAACAGGGAGTATATAGTGAATACATACAAGTAATCCAAAGCATATATAGTAATAGCACAGGTAGAGTGAAACTAGAGAAATGCGGCCCTGTTTTTCCTATAGAGAGGGGTGTGAGACAGGGTGACCCGTTGTCTCCACTATTGTTCATTACCATTCTTGAATCTATAATAAGAAAGCTGGATTGGAGAGAGTGCGGATTAATTATCGACGGGAAATACCTGAGTCATCTCCGCTTTGCAGACGATGTGGTACTTTTGTCCGAATCCAGTACACAGCTGCAATACATGATAGATTCGCTTAACCAATTTAGCAAACACGTAGGTTTGGAAATGAACCTCTCAAAAACCATGTTAATGACAAACAGCTCAGAAAGAACAATTTTAGTTAACAATGAAAGTCTCAAATATACAAAAGAATACATATACCTTGGGAAATAAATCGGTTTTGAAAACAGAAGCGGTGTAACAGAAATAGAGAGAAGAATTCAACTGACTTGGAACAAATATTGGAGTCTGAGAGAAATATTTAAAAGTAATTTAACAATACAAATTAAATCTAAAGTTATGATGACCTGTCTCCTACCGTGTCTATTGTATGGCTGTCAGACCTGGAAGTATACAAATGAAGTTAGAAATAAAATAACTACCTGCCAACGAGGAATGGAGCGGAGTATGCTAAATATAAGGAGGATACAAAAAATACGTCACTCAAAAATAAGACAAACAACAAAAGCCACAGACGCTCTATATCACTCCCAGAGACTAAAATGGAAATGGGCGGGACATGTGGCGCGTCTACAGGACGAGAGATGGACCAAGAGAGTGACGACATGGACCGGCCCAGTTGGCAAACGTCGCAGAGGTAGACCGCACATGAAATGGGACGATGACATAAGAAAGACGGCTGGCTCTCTGTGGCTACACGTCGCCCAAGACAGGGAAAAGTGGAACTCTTTGGAGGAGGCCTTCACCCGAAAAGGGGTTTTTGCAGACCAAATTGATGTATAACATAATAGTTTATCAAGTTTAAGAATTTAAAATTTAAAATTTAAAGTTACATTACTAAACTTACATCTATATATCAAACTAGGTTAGGAACAGGATTAGTACTGATTTACTTATTGTAACTTGTTGCAAGAAATATAAGGCTTTTTTATTTTTATTTTATTTTTATTTATATTTGCACTCGCAGCCAGGATATCCACCGCAAGGACCGCCCGGCCAACCGCCTCCAGGTTACCCGCCGCCTCAAGGCTACCCACCGCCTCAAGGATACCCACCGCCTCAAGGCTACCCACCGCCTCAAGGATACCCACCGCCTCAAGGCTACCCACCGCCTCAAGGCTACCCACCGCCTCAAGGCTACCCACCGCCCCAAGGCTACCCACCGCCTCAAGGCTACCCACAGCCTCAAGGCTACCCACCACCCCAGCAACAACCGCAGCCGCAGCAACAACAACAACAGCAACAGCAGGGAGGTAATTGACAACACCGTATCCCGGTTTAGCTAATTTCATGACTTTACTTAAGCTTTACTTAACCAACGCGGTAACGAGTATTCGTTACCGCATTGGTTCCGAGTGGAGTTGAACAGGGCCATCCCATCTCTTTACGAGGGTACTGTACTCAAATGTCACTTGGTCTTAAGGCACCCACTCACAAACAGTCCGCCTGCAGTTCACCCGCAGTTTCTTATCTGTCCGGCGGCCTGCTGTCCTAAGCCGATAGCGCTCACACACTAAAACGATTTTGGCCTGCCGGCAATTGCCTGTTGTCAGTTTTGCGACCACACACACAGTTGTTAATCGACAGTTTCCCGCTTTCGATCGCCTGCCGGTGTGTGTTCAACGCCCTGACGGCCTAGGACTGTCCGGAATCGTTCGGCGACCACACACTTCTTCATCCAAGCGTTAATCCCAGTCGCATCCGAAGTTTTCAACTTGGAGTCTGGGGTCCGCTTAACCAGTTCAACTGCGGAATTGGCTAAACTTCGATACTTTCCGTGAAGCGACTGCCATCTGACCTCCAGAAACCAAAGGCGATATCGAAGCATTGCAGTTAGACCAGTTGATGGATTTTTGAGGGCTCCAACTACCCGTAGCGACTGCCATAGATGTTCGTATAGCAACCGGGCCCGACGACCAGACCAATGCAAATACCCATATTCATGCATACAAATATTTCCATTGAGCAGGGATTGAACCCGCGCCTTCTGCTTACCGGTCGTATTAGTCGTCAGTTCAAAATCGTTAAAGAAACAGAGTGTGTGGGTTATTGCGAGTAACTGACAGATTTATATCGTCCGGCCGTCGTCCGGCAAACTGATAGTGAGTGGGCGCCTTAATAGAGTCTCTTGACCACAGCAAGAAGAATCATTTGGTGATAATTAAAATTTTAATTGATTTTTTGTTTATTTATGTATGGAGAGCGGTTTTGACACTTTCTGCCATTTCTAGTACTCATACCTTAAATGGTCTAAAAGAGTCTTTAGACCTCCACATGAAATAGATCGGTTGGCACAAAAAAAAATGGACTTTTAGCATTTTCTTTGCTATCTGTACGAATCTGAGAATGCAGTTTAGAATATCTTACAAGATAAACTCCTTAGTTTGATATTTCTATAACGGTTGAGGTACCTACCCTTACTGACCCGTTTCATAAATACACTCCGAATTTTAACCTTATATTAGAGAACGATACTGATTCCAGGTTGCTTCAAGTGGGCTGGCGTCATGGCCCTCCTCTGGTCTTGCATGCCAAATATCTTGGGGATGCTTGGACTAAAGCCCCCAGCAGGGACCGAAAGTACGGCGGGCGCTGGTACATCCAGGGATCACGAGGACACACCTGATACTCCTAAACAAGACGACACACCTGATACTCCTGAACAAGACGACACACCTGATACTCCTGACGACGACGGAGATTAGGAAGATCAAGATGAAAGCTCAAAACACTGAAATGAAGAAGACTAGTACAATGGTGAGTATATGTGATCTATTGGATAACGTGATAACTATCGATCGGTGAAGCAATGGCGAGGGGTGAAAATTTTCACAAATATAAATGTCCTCCAAAACGGTAATAGACTTGCCCCCTTAGTGGGATAGAAAACCATAGTTGGTGAAACGTGAGAATGAATGCTCATCTGTCTATCCCTTCGGGGACTTGTGTATGTATGTATGAAAGTATAAAATTAAATCTTACCGCTAATAAAACGACCAGAATTCTTTAAAAAATTACTATAATCTTCTTTATAATAAAATCGAAATACCATTCATCGATTCACGATATCTCAAAAGCTTTAACTACTTATAACTTAAAATTTGGCAGATATGTTCCAATTTTTGAAAATTGACGATATTCTCATTGATTTGAATCATTGATTGAAATTTCATCAATTTTTAGGGGACGTCTACACCCAGCCTTCCTTTAAAAATTGACGAAATTTCTCCCCTAAGGGGGTAAAATGGGGTTTGTATTCTTGTTTGAAAATCTTATGTTTTTGAAGTAAGAGGCTTGAAATTTAAAATGTGTACTCTATAAATAGTGTGAAGATGTGCTAATAATGTTCCTTCGAAATTAACCCCGTTTTGGGGTTAACTTATAAATTTGTATGGAAATCTAACTCACTCTACGCGTACGACGACGCGGGCGGCCGTTCGTTTTATATATGTTTACTTTATATACCTAACTAGCTGACCTAGCGAACTTCGTACCGCCAATATTTTCCCGCCCGCGTAGCCTCAGATCCCGTTCCCGCTGCACCCTCTACTATATTAAACATGTATTATACATATAAACCTTCCTCTTCAATCGCTCTATCTATTAAAAAAAACCGCATCAAAATCCGTTGCGTGGTTTTAAAGATTTAAGCATACAAAGGGATATAAGGACAGAGAAAGCGACTTGTGATGATAATTATAGGAAATAACTAGAGAATTTAGCTGTCCATTTTATTTCTATTTATCCTCTGATTTTTATATTTATAAACTATAACGAACTTCTATTTACAGCAATGTATATACGGAACCTCGTTCAAATGCGGTAACCAATTCCCGCTGAAATATGAAATATGTCTTGCTATATCACAGTCGGAACTGAAGAAATATATAATAAAGTCTCCAGGAGTTTCCAGGTGACGATTATTCCTTGATTTTTGACTAGAATACTTAACTTGTAACAAAATGAACTGTCGGAACTTTGTGAGATGACTTGATATCGGAAAATATGTGTAGGAAAAAATATTGGGCGACCCAATTATCTAAAATACAGATGACAAGATTAAATTACATCATTGCTTATGCTAACCTTGTCGCAAAGATATTAGAAGTCAACTCGGGAGGCCTTAAATTTCGAATTGCGGCACCGTTCCGGTTTCCAGGTTGCCAAACCTAAAAACCGGACATACCAGCCAGTTTGGCCGGACATTCGGGCAAAAAAACCGGACACCCTACATTAATAATGATTTTGTGTCTTAGTATTAATGGGTGAGACATAATCAGGTCTTTATTCACAAGTTTTTTATTAACTTACACTGTATGTATGCCTGTGTGAATGTATGTTTTTAGTTTGTTCCGAGCAAACATACACGTTTTAGTGTGGATGACAATTAATATAGTACCATGGAGCTGGTCTAATGATAGAACAGGAAGGTGGCTATAGGAACTCCTAAATTAAATAAGATAAAGCTATTGAGTTTGAGTTTTATCTTCAACAACAAACTCTCTAGATGGTACATCGTATTCTGGATCTGAAGATAGAGACAGTAGGTGGTCATGAGAATTTCTGTCCACACACAAAAGCTCGTAGTGATAACAGAAAACATGTAAAAACCAGTGCGATATGTGCTTTTTAAAATAAACAGCACAATCCTTGCATAAAATTATTAGGTCGTTACATATGAAATTGCCGAAATTTTCTTACAGATTCATGAGTTTGTTATTCCTGTATTTAATAGCTATTTCCATTATTTATACTTTGTTTGAAAGTCGATTTCAAGATTTTACAACTCTGTATTAAATTTTGTTTTTATTGGCCGCTTGATAAATTAAATTCGATCTTCCAAAACAGTACCTACTCCCTAAATGCTATTTATTTTGATAATAAATTTTGTATTACTTTTATACAACTGTCACTTTTTTAATGAAAGTTGCTATTAGCTTAATGTTGTTTCATTCATACACAAAAAAAAAAACATAAAATTTGGATTTGTAATTCCTAAAAAAATGCAATAGGTAATGTTGGTACTGCAAATTGGATTTCCTCCAATTTTTTCAATAAAACGGCAATTTCATAATGTAACGACCTATTATAAAAACATACACATATAATCATGCCTTTATCCCGGAGGCTTAGACAGGGATGAATCAGCACCCAGAAAGATTTTTACTCCCAACCCCTAGGTCCGTTTTCTTTTATAGATTTTGCTATTTTCAACATGATTTACGTATGTAAATTTTGTGAGAGCGGCTACAGTCTGGCCTGCCAATCCAAAAAGGGGCAGCGCAGCAACAGAGCCTCGTTCAAAATGGGTCCTAAAATATGGGCCCCCTTGTTAATTTCATCGCGAACTAATGCCTGGTTCAAGTATTCCATTAGCATACCCGTTCAGCGAGCGAATCCAGCACTTCAGTGAGTAATCCAATTTAGTGGATTGTTCAAGCGCGTTTGAAACACAGGAAAAATGTGAAATAATCCAGTTCAGCGCTGGATTACACTGGATTACCGGACTGGAACAATGTCAACCGGGCATGAGACGTGAAAACTCAGTTTAAATATTTCCACTTTGCTATATACATACACAGAACATAAATACCTATTGTGTTTTGTGTTCTATGGCTATAACGTCAAATGTATAAAAGTAAAAAATTCAGAGTAGAGAAAAATAATCTTCTCTGTGAATACTGTCAAACTGGCAGAATTTGACAGTATCAATAAATTCGATATTTTGTTTACATTCACATAATAACCAAACGAAATTAATGCAAGTCAACAAAAGATTATTATGCATTATATTTTGTAATAGTTAAAAAAATATAAATGTGCAAAAAATATCAAAAAGAATCTTTACAAAAATGAAGGAAACGTAGGTACATTCTCCTACAAAACATCAGTTCTACAAAAGTGCAGCAAAAATGATAAGATCCAAAAAAAATTTAAAATATGTTCTACATCCTTACAATAATTCATTTATTTTCATTAATATAACATTTTCAATAAAATTTTCAATAATAAAACATACATAAATTAATAAATTAATTAACATAAATTAATTAATTACAAATTACTTGATGTCAACTTATTTTACTTACACTAAGTTTCCCACCGCTTCCTAGGCGCTAGTGAAGAAAAAACATACTTAATATTGCTTCACAAAAGTTACGGCGCAAGACAAGACAATTTTATGGAATAAATAATTCTAAGAATACCCTTAATCATTAAGATATCATCATAAGAAGTATCATTAAGATTAGAGAGAACAAATCATCAATTGATGTAATTATAAACCAAGAGAATCGAGGTAAGTTTTTTTTTATCTAAGCTTAATATTAGGTCCTTACATATGAAATTGCCGGAATTTTTGTTACAGATTCATGAGTTCGTTATTCCTCTAATTTAACAGGTATTTCCATTATTTATACTTTATTTGAAAGTTGATTTCAAAATTTTGCAACTCTGTATTATATTATGTTGTTTTTATTGGCCGCTTGATAAATTAAATTCGATCTTCAAAAACAGTACTTCCTAAATGCTATCCATTTTGATGATAAATTTCGTATTAGTTTTAACAGCTGTCAATTTTCAAAAATGTAATAAAAGTTGCTGTTAACTTAACGTTGTCTGATTCATACACCAAAAAACATCATAAAATTTGGATTTGTCATTCCTAAAAACATGCAAAAATGTTAGTACAGCAAATTGAGTTTCCTCCAATTTCTTCAATAAAACGGCAATTTCATATGTAACGACCTATTATTATAAAGCTGTAGAGTTATTTGTTTGTTTGGTCTCCAACGTGTGATAAAGTTGTTCAGCAGGGCTAACATGCGCGCCACGAGATAGCTATCTCGAGGCATTTTGCCGTTTTATGTTGATATGTCGACTGTTGGTAGCATGAAGGGCTAACATGCGCGCCACGAGATAGCTATCTCGAGGCATTTTGCCGTTTTATGTCGATATCGACTGTTGGTAACTTGGCAAATTTCATGGCGATCTGTCAGATGTCGACATAACTCGACTTCGAGAAATCATCTCTACTTAGTGTCTGCAAATTGTAACATACGTGCCCTTATTTACTCGAATTTTGACATTTAAAATGTTTTGTCTCTCGTCCTTCATTTGGTCGACGAGAAGTTATCTCGTGTAAACTTTTCTTGTGCTCGGTTCATTTTGGATCAAAATTTAGTACCTTTGTGCGACTGCAAGCCATTTTCGACCTTAATGACATTTCCTTTGTTTTTAATAAAATCGGCCCGATACGGCCATTTGCTCGAAAGCACAGACTAGTTAGGGATGCTAAGTTTGAAAAAAAGAGAAAAAAATAGTGCAAACAATTTTCGACCTTATTGACATGACATGCTATTGAATTTTTTTTCTTATATTCGTGATCAGCGTCATCAATTAATGCGAAAAGACACGTAACAAAGGGAATGTCATTAAGGTCGAAAATGGCTTGCAGTCGCTGTTTTAGTCCAAAATAAACCGAGCTCAAGAAAAGAATACATGAGATAACTTCTCGTCGACCAAATGAACGACGGGAGACAAAACATTTTAAATGTCAAAATTCGAGTAAATAAGGGCACGTATGTTACAATACCTCCGTGGCGTAGCGGTAGTGAACGCGGCCGCTACGTAGGAGGCGCGGGTTCGATCCCCGCTCAGTGCAAATATTTATATGCATAAATATGGATATTTGCATTGGTCTGGGTGTTTCTATGTATAATATGTATGTATTTACAAAAAAAAAAGTATCTAAGTATGTTTATCCGCATTCTAGATTCCATAACACAAGCTAGTTAAGCTATGCTTACCATGGGTCTAGGTAGCGTTGTGTGAAATGTTGTGGAGTATTTATTTATTATTATTATTTATTAATTTGCAGACACCAAGTAGAGATGATTTCTCGAAGTCGAGTTATGTCGACATCCGACAGATCGCCATGAAAATTGCCATGTTACCAACAGTCGATATCGACATAAAACGGCAAAATACCTCGAGATAGCTATCTCGTGGCGCGCATGTTAGCCCTTCATGTTACCAACAGTCGACATATCGACATAAAACGGCAAAATGCCTCGAGATAGCTATCTCGTGGCGCGCATGGTAGCCCTGCTGGCCACGAACGCTTCTTTTGTTTGGTTGAACGCGCTTATCTCAGGAACTACTGGTTCGAATGGAAAAATACCATTGTGCTGAATAGTCTTTTTATCGAGGTAGATTATAATCTATATGTCGCCGCCACGCGAGACGGCTGAATATTATTCAGGCCGTTAATTAAATGGCACCGTTTAGTTAACTGCCTAGGCAGTTAATTGGACGGCTGATTAAGCTAGTTGGCGGCAACATATATATAATGATGCTACTACTGAAGGGAATCGAGCAGTAATAAAAAATGGCAACAAATCCGGTAGATACCCATGCGTTAATTTTTTGGAAACAGAAAATGCTTGTGTTCCCCGCGGTGAATAGGGTAGCCAGAGCTCACTGGAGAGATTTTGTATTTTTTTTTTTACGTATACCCCCCCCCCCTTCGGAGCCGAAGGGGAGGTTATGTCGGACTCGAACCGACTAAGCCGCACGCCGTCTGTGGGTCGATGTGCTAAGCCGAAGGTGAGGTTGTCTTGTGACATATCCCTCGCACCCCGGCTGACCCAGGGCCATTCCTCTCGGTCTGGCCCTCCTCGGGAGGGGGGACCACGCGGTCCCCGATTCGCCCCCGGTATGGTTCTGCTTGAGTGACGAGCGGCTCCACCCGTCACCCTCAGGCCCGCGCTTATGGGGGGCGGAGGTCGGTTTGCGCCCTACGACGCCCGAGCCGCCTTCGAACGCGGCCATCGATGTCCGCGAGTCTTTCTCGCTCGCTGCGCTGCGCCCAGAGTTTTTGTACTATCAGTGGGAAGACCAAAGGCTATTCCTGCTTTGTCTTCTTCACTGACGGCACAGAAACTCTGTGTTTACAGGGTCGGCAGCACGAGTGTGACTCCCCTGGTGTTGCACACATCTATAGGCTACGGTAACCACTTTCCGTCAGGAGTGGCGTGTGCTTGTCTGCCACCTCGGTTGTATAAAAAATGGTGATACGGCACTTCGAAGTATGCCACGGATGAAGCCCACGTACTGACTTGCTAACGTGACGGGTGAAGTGATTAATCAAAAATCATAATTTTTGTGATGATGATTATGATGGCGTAAGGCCCGGTCACAACTGTGCCGTGGTGCGTGGTTACCGTGGCCTATGGACGTGTGCAACACCAGCGGAGTCACACTCGCGCTGCCGACCCTGTAGACACAGAGAGTTTCTGTGCCGTCAGTGAACAAAAGTCCGAGACCTGCTAAAAATTATGTGGCTTGGTTTTTGCCAATGCAAATATAGATATTCATGCATACAAATATTTGCACTGAGCGGGAATCGCACTACCGCTACGCCACAGAGACCGTCAATAGACCAAAAGACTAATAGACTAATAGTCGAATAGACCAATAAACCAGTAGAATGACACTTCACCTTCAGGCTTATAAATATGTTTTTTTTTCATAAAGAATATTAGTAACCGAAATTATCTAAATTATAATATTCCCTCTAACTCCTTCAAATAAGCTAAATTGCTTGTGCTAGGAGTGGGTTCACGTCGGTAGTGTAAAGACCAGGATACGAGCCCCGGGACCTCATGATCGTAATGCCGACCCCTTAACCACTAAGCCACCGACGCTTATATTGTCATCATCATAGTACCATCAATTCATAGTTTGGTTAATCCGCTCCAGCAAACATAACCTCCTTGTTCTTTAGATGAGAAAAAAATTCAATGAATGTAAGAAGTTGAACGAACTACAGCCGGCGCCTCAGCCCTCAGACTTTGAAGACTCTCAATCGGAAGGAAAATATGCGGAGTCAGGGCCCAGCGATGGTTCAGAATCTAGCTCAGGGACGTATTACCCTTCCGATACAGATACAGTGTCTGTTTCGGAACCTGTTCCGGTAACAGGTACATCAACAGGTACCTCAACACATACTGCAACAGGTTCGCAAACAGGTAATGGAAAGGCTTTCAAAACAGGAACTGGAATAGGTGCCACATGTAATGAAGCATGTTCAGAAGAAATGAAGCAGAAACCACGCATAAATGAACAGGTATTTACCAATTTTATTACACACACATTTGCGCTCGCTCACGAACGTACGCTAGCACGCAATCACGTACGCACGCACGTATGCACGAACGCACTCACGCAACACACACACAAGAAACTTTCTTATTGTGTTGGAGAGGTGTAAAGACAATTCATATTTAACTGGTTTTTATTTGTTGACAGGCTGCAGCTGACAAGGGAGCCGTTGGTGCTGGGGCAGTAGCAGGGACGGCGGCCAACTACGTAATTATCATGTCTATCCTTAGCCGCGTGGTTCCCGGCAGAGTAGAATTTGGCCACCCCTTCTCTTCCCATGTGGTGTCGTACAAGGCGACTACGGGATAGGGCTGATTAACTTCAACATCAGACAGATATGTACAGCCCAGGCTCAGCCTCAGATGCACGGCTCGAGTCAACAATAGTCCCCGGAACACGGCAATAGGCTCACCCCCTATTACGTGGGACCGAATACAGATTGGTGGAATGTGGGTGTTAATTCACCTCTGCCTAACCCTCCGGGGATAAAGGCGTGATTATATATGCATGTATGTATATATATCCTTGTATCTCGGAGAGCACGTTAAGCTGTCAGTCCCGGTTGTCATAAAAACATCTATGGCAGTCGTTACGGGTAGTTGCAGTCCTCAAAAGTTGAACAACTGGTTTAACTGCAATGCTTCGATATCGCCAATTGTTTGTGGAGGTCAGGTGGCAATTGCTTCACGGAAAATATCGAAGTTCAGCCAAATCAGCGGTAGAACTGGTAAAGCGGACTCCGGACTCCGAGATTAAAGCTTCGGATGGGACTGGGATTAACGCTAGGATGGAGAAGAAGACCAGCCCCTCTAGACAAGTGGCAATTCACTAGCCGGCGTTTGGTGGAATAGAATGACGAATATATGGGATTTGATTTTGAGTTAACGCATGTCAAATACGTCAATAGTACATTACTGCCGCGGCCACCAATTGTAGTGTTGCCGGACGATCGTGAATTATGCGGGCCGAGGCGCAGCCGAGGCACGCATTACGGAGTCCGGCAACGCTCAGTTGTGGCCAAGGCTTGTATAGTGCTTTTCTCAAACAATGCGCGGAAATTAAAACTAAGTAGTATCTAGGCAGAACTTTTTAGTTACCTACTTTTCAAAATCAATGACGAACAACGAACAACAGTAATTTTTCACGCGGCGAAATGTTCATTGGTTTTTTATTTTTCTTAATAAACAGCATTCTATTTGCAAGCCAGTTCTATATTTAAATAACGCCTTGGATAAGTTACCTCCTTGGTTGCCATGGTTAGGAGTAAAAGTTTGTTCCATTTTTAAATCACACGACAGATATGTAGACCAGGGTAGAAGCCTTTAAAAATAATAAAAAGTAAAAAAAAAAAAATAGTAGGATGAAACCCATTAGAAAAGGAGGGGAAGATTATAAAAATGAAAGAAAAATAAATTACGGGCGATCTGAGGTCGGGAAGGGGATGGGGGTGAGTTAAAAAAATAAATAAATAAATAAATATATTTCAGATATATTCAAAATATATTTTTTATATTTATAGCTATGTTTTTTGTGTCTCATATGATATATTTTGAATGTATCTAAAATATATTTAAAATATATAAAATATACATGAAAATCCGCCTAAAGTTAGTTATTCAAAATATATTTACGATATATATTTTATTTACATTTATATGTTTTTTATAGATTTTTAATATATTTTTTATGTATATTGAATTTTTTTTTCATGGTAACTAAATTTGTTTGTGCAAAACACAGGAGATTATTATTTTTTATCTTGTACTAAAATATCTTTCAATTTTAATCTTAAGGTTATGTTACGTTATGCATACTATTTTTAAAGAAAATATTACTATTTTTATGTTTGAGTTAATTTAAACAGATAAAAATAGAGATAGTATTTATCTTCCTATACAGATTCGAACAGTTTTCTTTTTTTTTAAGTAAACTTGTAACATGTAATCTTACGTCTTTCGAGTAATTAAAGTGTAAATTTTAATAAATAGCTGAAAATTGTATATAATAATATCTCGTCGATAATATCTTTATTCATTTAAATTAAGATTTTACAATTATATTACAGAATAATACTAAATAATAAAAATTATGCTATATAATACATACAAAAATAACATAAAAGAGGGGGGGGGGGGGGGAGAGACTGCAACTTTAGGCATCGAAAAATTCCTCCCCATCGACCTCTACTGGTACCGTGCCTAAAAGGCTGGCGGCATTACCACGCTGAATAGCGATACTAATTCTTTGAGCGAGGTAAAGGCCAGCCCTATGGTCACGGGAAGAGTCGATTAGGCGCTTCGCTATTTCTTTGAATAGCGCACGCGCGCTTGGACCCCACGGACCCAACGTTTCGACTCCAAACGGCTCAAAAATATAATTACCAGTTAAATTGGTATATTTGCGCCGTTTGAGAGTCTCCGCTGATGCATCAGCAGCACATGCGCAGTCCATTGTACTTGGAAGATGGGAAGGCGCCAGGGTGTCGACGCAAGTTGCGTCCCACACCAAAGGCCTAAGGTAACAACGACATACCGTCCGGTCTCTTGCCATCGACGCGCGCCAAGCCAACAGGTTCAAGAACCGCTGGCACGCCGGCGGTGACAAGAGCCCGACGGATAACATCGTTAATGTTGGCATGTCGGGACATGCGGCCTGCGCTCCTGCTACAAGATAATCCGTGATGTCCAAGGCAATCGACTGCTTCTCCACATAGACATCGATGCGGAGAGACACACGGTGCCCCCAAACGTAGGCAAGTCGCGATGCGGAAGGTCGTGTCGTCCAACATTGTACCAATGTTGGGCGAAGGAAGTGCCTGGAGCCAAACACCAGATTCCCATTCCCCCACAGCCAAAAGGCGAGCACGCTCAGCATCAGTGGTAGCTGTACTGATTAAATGTTTTTTAACACCAATACTGAGCGGCTCATCCCATTGCCTTTGAGAAGATGGGTTGGCGGGCATGACGGAATTTGGGCAGGTCATTTTCCAAGCATTTAAAGCTTCGGCCTTACCTGGCACATCTGAATTAATCAGTGAAGAAGACAGAATTTTCCTGACTAATTCTTCAGTGCCATAGACCGAAGATAGAAACGCCGGCATACTTACATCTGCAATTTTGCGAACGCCGAGGCCGCCGAGGCGAATTGGGAGGGACGCCTGAAGCCACACTCGGTCGCTCAAATTAATGTTTAGAATTTTGCATAGAGTGTCTTGCAACAGTCTATCCACTTGACCTAAAAGAGACGAACATTTAAAAAGTTGAGATGAACGCAAAGCATGTGTAACTTTTGGTACGAAAAGACAAAACCGAATGATGGTAAAGGCTGAATGAATATTAATTTGGTACAGGCGGTCCGAGACTTCACAAAAATTTTGTATTTTCTCTACCACAAAAGACTCATAGGCATCTTCTAGAATTGGTGACCCAAGGAGGCGGAGAGAACTTTTTTGTAAAACTTTTAAATTTGGAGCCAAAGCATTAAATTTTGAGAGTACCGAAAGACTATCAGTTTGATTACAAAGAAAAATTTCACATTTGGTGGAATTTAATTCTAGGCCAATTGAACTAAATTCTTCTTTTAGAAATGCCAAATCTTTTAATACTGTCTCTACGTCACCACCAAGAGTACCATCATCCAGATACCAAATGTTAAATTTAGAATTTAGTCGCTGAATTATGGGGTGAATAGCCAGGCTAAAAATGACTGGCCCAAGAGGATCACCTTGTTGACACCCTACCGCTGAGTTTAAAATATTATCTTTATAAAGTAATTTAGAAGGGTGCCTATAGCATTGCCAAAGAAATTTAAAAATTTTGGGGGTTTCTAATTTAGCTTGTGTCAACAAAGAGTCCCTGTTAACCGAGTTAAAGGCATTCCTCAAGTCAACTTTGAGCACAACCTCTCCTCCACTACAGCCAAGGAACGTGGATAGGGCGTGAACAGCAGCCTCACAGCCCCCTTTGGAGCCGAAGCCGAGTTGCAGGGGCTGGAATTTATTTGTGAGAGAGTCTCTATACTCTCTGCAACACAATAATTAAAAAGAAATTTCGAATTCGAGTCCTTTCGATTTTTGGCATTTTCTGAGAAGAATTACTATTGTAACATATTTTTTTTCTTTCACCATCGGAAAGTAGAGATTTCAACGAACAGAAAACATACCAACTTTTTGATGAAAGCTGATATTTTGACGGGTGAATTTTCGATTGAAAATTAGGGTGCTTTTTCGATATTAATTCAAAATAAGGCGCAAAAATAAATATTTCTAATCAAATAAATTACAGCGTATTTGGGACATAAAAAGGTAAGTTTTCACCAAATTTCATGAAAAAAGAAATTTATTTGAAAAAGATAAAAATAAAAAACCAAAATCTTGGTATTTTGAATTTTTCACATAAATTTTGAGGTTATGTGAAAAAAGTGTTAATACAGAAGTTTTAGATCTTTTTATTACCTACAACTTTGCGATTTGACTTTTTTCCATAGGACTTTTAGTTTTGCCGGAAATCGAGAAAAACCGTTTTTTACCCTTAAAGGCGCCCACTCACTAACAGTCCGCCTGCAGTTCCTGATCTGTCCGGCGACCTGCAGTCCTAAGCCGATAGCGACCACACACTAGCAGTTGTGAGTCGTCAGTTTTAGGTCGTACGATCGCCTGCCGGTAATGGTCTAATATCAGTTACATAGAGAGTACGAAACAGTGCAAGCGATTTTCGACCTTATTGACATTTTCTTAATTACATATTTTTTCGCATAAATAAATGCTGCTGATCACGAATATAAGAAAAAAAACTAGATTTGTTGTGATGTCAATAAGGTTGAAAATGGCTTGCACTACGTTATTCTTATATAAGTATGTGCTAATCATTGTGAGAAATAGGTGTTAGCTATTTTGAACCTTATGGACTATGTGCATAAGAAATATAGACGAGTATGTACAAAAAAGGAATAAAATCTTAGTAAAAACTGACACGAAACGTCGATCGACAGGCCCGTTGTGCTCGTTCGCCCTGACGGCCTAGGACTGTCCGGCTTAGAACTGTCCGGAATCGTTCGGCGGCCACACACTATCGGATCGTAGTAGTCGTCAGTCCAAAATCGTTACATAAGGAAACTGTTAGTGTGTGGGTTATTGCGATTAACTGACAGATTTATATCGTCCGGTAAACTGTTAGTGAGTGGGCGCCTTAAAACTCACCTGCATCCCCTTCCCGACCTCAGATCGCCCGTAATTTATTTTTCCTTTCATTTTTATAATATTTCCCCTCCTTTTCTAATGGGTTTCATCCTACTATTTTTTTTTTGTTATAAAAATTATCGACATTGGTCTAATGAGTTTACATAGTAATATAATTGGCCGCTAAAACACGACAGATATGGATTTTCATACAACTTTATCCGGCCGCTGCTCGCATGTACAGCAATTTCGATTTATCTCGAAGAAGGTTGTCAAAATAATGTTCACATTTCCAAGCATGTTTGAGAAAATCCTATATATTCGTCATTCTATTCCATCTAACGCCGGTTAACGAATTGCCACTTGTTTAGAGGGGCAGATCTCATCGTGTAGGTACCAGGTGCAGTAGAATAGACCTATTCCATTTCTTCTCGTGGGTGGCGGAGAATGCGCTAAGGGATAGGGTTGTTCCCCATCCAATAGTAAATATACTATCTAATCTCATGAACGCCAAAATCGGTCTGCTAATCGTACACAAAATGCGCGTCGCGGCTCGTCCACAGATTATGTAGAGAAAAATGTATTGACACCTCCTTGTATTCAGCTGAAGCTGTGTCGTAATGGAAAAAAGTTAATATTATGTTACAGTTGCCATAAAAGACCTGTGTCGTAATGAAATTTTTAAAATTTATTTTGGTACTCTGACCGATGACCTGAAAAAAGTGGCTGGGACGGACTGGATGCAGCAGGCGGAGGATCGTACGAAGTGGCACACATTGGGAGAGGCCTATGTCCAGCAGTGGACTGCAGTGGGCTAATTGATTGATTGATTTTGATACGATGTGCGTAAAGATTGTCATTAAAGTTTTATTTTTTAATTTATCTACTCTGATACTATAATATAAAGATTATAAAATTGAAATCAAAACTCTTATGACAAACATTACGCACAGGCCAAAAAAAAAAGTTTTATTACGATACAGGTCTTGTATGGACACCTATATCATAAAATAACTTTTTAATCATAACGATACACCTATACAACCTCCATCTGGACTAAACCTCTACTTTAAAAAAAAACGGCCGATTCGGAAGAAAAAAAAAGAAACGCGCATGCGCAATCGATGTTTCCGCCTTAGCTTGGCGTCAACTTTTTTTTTTAGATTTATGTTAAACAAAGTTTGGTTTTGTTTGTAAAAAATAAATTAGTTTATGTATTATAGTATGAGAGTAGATAAAGTAGTGTATGATACTGTACATCACTTGGTCTTATAACACTCGTGTGATAATATAAAAAAAACTCGCCTACAGCTCGTTTTTGTAAATTAAACTCGCCTACGGCTCGTTTTTTTAAAACACACTCGTGTTATAAGAACCCTTATTATGCAACAGTATCATAAACTACTATTATTACATTTCAGTGAGAGTAGATTAATATAATATAATATTTTCAGGGTGCTACTCTATCCAAACACGATGCCCAAAAAGACGTAAGTTTTATTTAATATTTTCTATAATTAATATTATAAAATTGTAAATTCAATTGTCTGCATTACAAAAAAAAAAAAAAAAACGGGTCCTGTCGTGAGTGAGAGAGGCAAGGAGGATGAATATACTTCATTAATGTGTTGTATAAGTTTCTAATCAATAGATATTTTCTTTCTTCATTTTGTTCTTTTTATGAGTAGAACAAAAAAATATCTGAAACCGGTCTATGATTTTTCGGTTTCGTCACCCTTGTAAAGAAGTCGTTTAGGAAGTAGTTTCTTCGTTTTAAATATCATCATAATTTATTCAAATTCCACCTATCTTTCGTGATTTCATTATAATTACCACTAGATACTCATAAATAGATACGTACAAATATGGTCATCACCAGCAAAGACCTTCACCGTCTCCGCCAGCTCCAGACTACCGGCCTCCACCACCTCAAGTGTATCAGGGTCTACAGCAGACGGAGCGTCCTTCACAGCGGGCGCTTGCAATTCCACAGAAAGGATACCAGGGACAAAGTGGTCCACAGGAACAAAAAGGTTAACTCCCAAGGATCTCGAAACAGGGACAACAGGGAAACTATGGTTCTGGTAAAACCCTGACAGCCTCTGTGGCGTTACAGTAGTGAAGGCGGCCTACGCAGGTGGCGCGGGTTTGATCCCCGCTCAGTGCAAAATCAAATCAAATCAAAATCATTTATTGCTGACCAAAGGTATTCCAATAGTATTGAGAGTTTAGAAGTCACTCTTCGGCCTACCTTGCTGGTATGCAAGAATACATTGTGGGTTCTCGACAAATGAAAGAGACAATATTTATTATCAAAGAAAAGTCAGAAGATCATCATCATCATCATTTCAGCCGAAAGACGTCCACTGCTGGACAAAGGCCTCCCCCAAGGATTTCCACAATGACCGGTCCTGCGCCTTCCGCATCCATGCCCTTCCCGCGACCTTCACCAGGTCGTCGGTCCACCGTGTGGGAGGCCTACCTACACTGCGTCTTCCGGCGCGTGGTCGCCACTCAAGAACTCTCTTGCCCCAACGGCCATCTGTTCTACGAGCTATGTGCCCCGCCCACTGCCACTTAAGTTTGGCGATTCTGTGTGCTATGTCGGTTACTTTAGTTCTCCTGCGGATCTCCTTATTTCTGATTTGATCACGCAGGGAAACTCCGAGTATAGCACGCTCCATCGCCCTTTGGGTGACCTAGAGCCTTCTTATGAGGCCCATAGTAAGGGACCAAGTCTCAGTTCCGTAGGTCATCGCTGGCAACACACACTGGTCGTAGACTTTAGTCTTGAAACACTGCGGTATTTTGGACGAGAAGATATTACGAAGCTTCCCGAACGCTGCCCAGCCGAGCTGGATTCGACGATTGACCTCTTTCTCAAAGTTGGACCTGCCTAACTGAACTGTCTGTCCCAGGTAAACATATTCGTCGACAACTTCGAGTGTAGAGTCTCCAACCTTTAAAGAAGAAGTGGGTGCGACATGGACATTTGCCATAATTTTCGTCTTGTCCATGTTCATTTTGAGGCCTACTTGTTGGGAGGTTCTACTGAGGCCATCGAGCATTGTGCCTAAGTCTTCCAAGGTCTCAGCCATGACTACGATATCGTCAGCGAATCGAAGGTGAGTGATGTACTCGCCGTTGATATTGATGCCGAGTCTTCTCCAGTCCAGGAGCTTGAAAACATCTTCCAGGCCGGCGGTGAACAGTTTCGGAGATATAACGTCTCCCTGTCTCACCCCTCGCTGCAACTGGATAGGTTTTGAGCTTTGGTCCTGGAGGCGGACTGACATGGTGGCGTTTTCGTACAAACACTTCAGCGCTTCGATATATCGATAGTCAATTTGGCACCGTTGGAGAGACTGTAGCACAGCCCAGGTCTCGATCGAATCGAAGGCTTTCTCATAGTCCACAAACGCCAAGCAGAATGGCTGATTATAATCCTCAGTCTTCTGTATAATCTGTCGCAGCGTATGTATGTGGTCTATGGTGCTAAAGCCTTTTCGGGAACCGGCTTGTTCGGGAGGCTGGAAGTCGTCGAACCTGCGAGCGAGACGATTCGTAATGACTCTCGAAAACAACTTGTAGACATGGCTCAGAAGCGAGATGGGTCTATAATTCTTCAACAAGGTTTTATCACCTTTTTTGAAGAAGAGTACCACCACACTGCTGTGCCATGCCTTAGGCGTTCGTCCCTCGAGTATGACGGAATCAAATAGCTTCTGAAGAGCTTTAAGTACCGGTGTTCCACCAGCTTTCAGAAGCTCAGCCGTGATCCCATCATCACCCGGTGCCTTATTGTTCTTTAGCTGTTTAAGAGCCATTTTGATCTCGTACAGGCTGACGTCCGGGATATCCTCGGTATAGTGTCGGGTCAATCTGGCTCTTGGGTCTTTAGCCAGATTATTAACAGATTGCCGTAGACTCGTGTATAATTGCCCGTAGAACTTCTCGACCTCTTCCAACAGCTCCGGCTTTGACGAAATAATTCTGCCATCCTCTGCCTTCAGCTTAGTCAGTTGGCTTCGACCAACAGACAGATACCTTGCGAAAACCTTTGAGCCTTTGTTGCTCTCAATCGCCTCCTTCATACGAGTCGTATTAAATTGGCGTAGGTCGCGAGTCAAGGACTTGGAGATCTGTCTGTTTAAACGCCGATACTGAGCAGCATCTTCAGAGGACTGCAGAACCAAATTTCGCCTTTTTTCCATGAGTTTGTTGGTGAGGTTCGAGATCTTTTTGGTTCCTTTTGAACGACGGGCTTTGAAGATCTTAGACCCAGTCGTTTGGACAATTTCCACAAATCTGTCATTGTAATCGTCCACATTTTCGCAATCTCCCAGGAATTCGAAGCGATTCTGCAACTCGAGCTGAAAGTGCTCAGGGTTCTGGAACTGGATAGGTGCTGGTCGGAGCGTAGACTTCATCAGTCGACATCTTTCGAGCTTTGTTCTAATATTCAATGTGCCTCTTACCATCCGGTGATCGCTTCCTGTTTTTACTGAATTGATCACAAAGACATCCTTGAATATGTGCCTCTTCGTCGACAAGATGAAATCAATCTCATTTTTTGAGACACCGTTACATGTCAATAATAATAAAATGATATCAAGGAAAATTAAAAATATGGAAGCATGAATTTGGGTATTTGCATTGGTCAGCCGGAGTGCGAGGGATACGTCGAAGACAACCTCGCCTTCGGCTTAGCACAACGGCCCACAAAAGTCGTGCGGTTTAGTCGGTACGAGTCCGACATAACCTCGCCCTCCGGCTCCGGAGGGGGCGGGGGTATCCACAGGGATTTCCCGCACCGAAAGAAAAGGGTATTTGCATTGGTCTGTTGGTAATCGTGCCGTCGGTCCGATCGCCATTCAAACATCTATGGCAGTCGTTACGGCTAGTTGCGGGTAATCCTTCGATATCGCTTTTGGGTTGTGGAGGTCAGATGGCAGTCGCTTCAAGAAAAATATCGAAGTTCGGCTAGACTGGAAAGCCTACCCCAACTAATTTGGGATAAAGCTCGGGGAATGTTGATGACCTTCAGTACTACTTAGGTGGCAGACAAGTAAACGGCTTACCTGATGGAAAATAGTTGCAATGCAAACACCAGGGCAGTCACACTCGCGCTGCCGACCCTGTAAACACAGAGAGTTTCTGTGCCGTCAGTGTAGAAGACAAAGCAGGAATAGCCTTAGCTCTTCCCACTGACAGCACAAAAACTCTCCAGTGAGCTCTGTCTTCCCTACTCACCGCCGGAATAACTATTCCGCTGCCGAGTCCTGAATTGATTTCTCGTACTCCAGATTGGATGACCAAATGCTTCAGCTGTCTCGCTGTCCTTTGCTCATGCTGCCCAGCAATTAAAGCAAAAATTGTGAGATTTTTAGTTCTTTTTACACCACTTACAGCAAGGCTCCATTAGTCCGTTGCGCTGCTTTGCGTCGCGCTGCGTCTACGCATGTCTCTGCGTCATTTTATGCGGTGCGTTGCAACGCAGGTATGGCATATAATGTGTTGTTCCGATACGACAACGCGACGCAGCGCAGCGCAACGCGTAAATGGGGCTTCGCTCTTAGGTGGCAGACCAGCACCTGGTTCACAGGTTGGAAGGTGGTTACTGGATTTAGGATCATGTGCAACACCAGGGGCGTCACACTCGTGCCGGCGACCCTATCTGTAGGAATCTTCTAATACCCTAAAGAACTATATATTGTAGTCGCTTGGTAAAACTACATGTGGGATTTCGTTCCATAGCTTGAGGGTGCTTGGGATGAAGTTATCAATATTTTAAAGATATATAGTTTATCTGGACGCGGTGATATCAAGAATATTAGTTTTGTAATAGACTGTTTATTGAGGCAAGCTATAGGTATAGCAACAATACTCGTAGGACACTCGTAGGTCACGCGTAGATCCCTTGTAGCACACTCATAGGACACGAGAAAAGCACGCGTAGATCCCTAGCACACTCGTAGAATACTCGTAGAACACGAGCAGAGCACGCGTAGATCCTTGGTAGCACACTCGTAGAATACTCGTAGAACACGAGTAGAGCACGCGTTCACTTGTAGCGCACTCGTAGAATACTCGTAAAACACTGTAGAATACCTACTATGTTTATACTGGATTCTGCAAACGGAAGGATGGTGATGGACGAACCTTATCTAACCACAAAGTACATTATTATCAATCAATATACGGAGCAGAGATGCGGACTGTTTTTTCCATAAGCGGAGTTAGGCGATCTCACGATGAGTTTCTGACCTGCCGGCAGTGGGCGATTACTCGTGATTCACGCCACCGCGGCGCCGCTCGTTTCTCCTCTCCGCTTCTCTTTTTCGCTTCGCTTCCCCCCTCCTTATTTTAAATTGTACGATTTTAAAAACTAGTTTGCAAATCCTTATCCACTGGAGCGAAGCGGAGACTTTATGCAATTCGATTTGTTAATCTCTTCTTCTCTCCGCTTCAGTCAGGCAACCTTAAACGTTTTGATGTGCAGAAAAAAGTAATATACACTCTGATATACCTGCTGTCTATATGACAGGATTTGTCAGAGATTGACAATATCGTAAATAAAATCGGAGATTCAAATTAATGAGAGTTAAATAAAAAGATTATGTATTAAATTTTGTAATTATTAATAAAACAAAAATGTAAAAATTAAAACACCTGAAAAATGAATGTGTATGTGTGTGCTAGTGAATGCCAGATTGCAACCAAAACAATGGTATGATTCGTATCTCTTTACTAATATCTCTTTATTATCTTTACTATACTAAAATTATAAAGCTGAAGAGTTTGTTTGTCTTTAGTTGAGCGCGTTTATCTCAGGAATTACTATTCTAGTTCAACATTCTTTTTGCTTAGAATAGTCAATTTATCGAGTGAGGTTATAGGCTGTATAACTAAAGCAGTAATCATAATTGTAAACAAATACGACAGATTCCCATAATTTCTAAGTAGTTTAGGTAAATCTAGTCAAATTTAACTCTTAAATATTTGCACACCGAACATGGTGAAACATTCTGTAGGTACTTTTTGAAACACTGCCTGCATTTTATGATTAATGATTTACGTTTTTAAATAGAAATACATAGACCAATGCAAATAAACATATTCAGCCGTACAAATATTAGGTCCTTACATATGAAATTGGCGTTTTATATGGACAAAAAGAAACAATTTTTTATCACAGTTTTTTTATTCAATCAAAGTATGTACCGTTGTCTTGCACTTTTGCCATTTTATAGGCAGTCATTGATTCCTTTGCTGAAAAAATGCGGGAAAAGCAATTCAACAATGAAATAAAGGAAAAATACACCGCGAAATTACCCAGAAGGGCACGACTGTGGTTGCCCAAGTCGTGGAACGGATCCGGTGGCTGGGTCTCGAGGTGGCTCTGCATAAAACCGAGGTCATGTTCTTTCATGGGCCTCGGCGTGCGCAGGGATCCAGCCTTACAGTGGGTGACACTCATCGGCCGGTGGGACTTTGAAGTGTCCCGTATAAGCAGGGGCTCTGAAGGCCAGACACGTGCATCTGCTGTGCTCCGTAGTGCAAGATGGCCATCGAGGTCATCAGGGGTTTACCCCGTACAATATCCTTTAGAGCGGCGAGTCTCCTTGCCGGATTGCTACCGTGGATTTTGAAAGCGAGAGGCCTTTCGGTGCTATATGGGTACCGAAATGAGGCGCGGGAGCGGAGACACGAACCCGTGGTAGGTCCCCAAACATTTTTACTTCGCTACGTTGGGACTTAACGAAAACTTGCTACACGTGAATACTGCGAACACTGCAACTAGAACCAACTCTTTAGAAATCCATTAAGCACTAAACATTGCGCGTCCAATTCAAAATAGGTCCAATGAAAATCGCCAATTTTATTTGGCGAAATCGACTACGTAACAAAAATCTAAGCACCACCCTCCCATCCTGGTTCCTGTGCCTGAGCGTAGTATTTTAGAGGTCCTCTACGCCCCCCGCCCCTTAAACCGGTCACGGAATTTGGGTACGTTCCAGTAGAAGGGATTTGTGGAAATATCTTTTTCCAACATTTTCAACCGATGTTCTACGAATATTCTACGAGTGTGCTACGGGTGTACTACGAGTACCAACTTTACGAACGTTCACTATTATTATGGCGACGCTCTTCACATACTTCAATTTTCATTCCTTTAACAAAAATGTTTCTTGCAGGGAGGATAATTCAGTGGAACAGATGGCCCTGAGAGTATATTTTTAGTAAGCTGCAGGTTCTACCAATAAACTTATGAATGACGACAAATCAACTGCATACTATAGTCAAAAGCCTAGAGAATCGAGGTAAGTTTCTTCTTCCAATGTTTTTTAACGAGTACTATTATAAACCGAACACAAGCACTATACAGTCAACGTTAGAAATATACAAAGTCTCAAAATGAAGAGCAAATCTTTTTTTTTAATCTCACTGAGGTGGCTGGCGATCACACGGTCCACCTGATGGAAAGTGGTTACCGTGGCATACCAGCACCTGCAGTGGACGTGTGCAACACCAGGGGACTCACAGAAATCAAACTGTTTTATTGATGTCAGTTTCAGATCAGTTTTTTTTTATTTAGAACACGTCAATTCAAACAAACTTCACCTCGCCTGATGGTAAGCTGAAGGAAATCTCTCAGGAAAGAGGGTCATCATTACATACACGTACAATGTTAACAACGGTGGCACTCAGCTTGACGGCCTCATCAAAAGAGGATTGTCGTCGGCGCACCGCGTGACACCCACCGGTCTCACTAGTGCTGCGACCACAATCGCCATTGCCCGGCTATGCTCTTGCTGACCCCTGAACGCAATCCAACCGAGATTGGATTACTATGGAGGGTTTTTCGCAATCGTGCACGGTGGTGTCCACCCGGCCGAAATTTGTGACAAATTTGTGCCATTCAATCAAAGTGGAAAAGGTCAAAGCATTAAGATCATTTTGATTACTTCATTCATTAAGATCGATTTAATTCTTACTGTACCACGTCTTAGGTACGCGCGGTGAGGCGGGGGAAAAAGAAAATATATGGAAAGACTTTTTCTTTCTATGATGTCTTGTGAGTCGAGAGCGAGTGACATGGCGCCGTAAGCGTTGGCGGCGAACTGACCAAATCTGCCTCTCTATACAAGTTTTTTATTATTTATAATTTTTTTATTTGTTATTTATTATTCGTTATTATTTTTTTATATATTATTATTTCACTTAACCTCACCTGATGGTAAACTGAAGGCTAAGTCTCAGGCAAGAGATTACCATTACAGATACATATGTACTACTTACAATGGTGGCACTCAGCTTGACGGGCTAATCAGATGCATTTTCACGCCTCGCTTAAAAAACTCAGTACTGTAGTAAGAGAGAGCCACGTGATCAATCAATCAATAAGCCCACTGCAGTCCACTGCTGGACATAGGCATCTCACAATACGCGCCATTTCGTACGATCCTCCGCCTTACGCATCCAGTCCGTCCCAGCCACCTTTTTCAGGTCATCGGTTCATCTGGCCACGTGAGCTGATAAGGAATTCCAGGTCTTCATGGTGCAGCAAATTTTAATTAATTACTACGACAAAGGGTTATTAGATAGCTCTTAAAGGGTCGGAACCGCGAGTATGACGCCTCTGGTCTTGGATACCTCCATAGGCATCAGTTCCCATCGGCAATGTACTGGTCACCAAAGCTTTATAACAATAAGATTATATATTTTTTTCTGTAGATGAGTGAACAAGTAGACAAATCAGATTCAGATAATAGACCACGCCATGAAATACCAGCTGACGATCCTGAAGCCGAACTTAAGTCTGTGGCAGATGATTTTGTAGAAGTGGACGAAGACCAAGTGTATGACGCAGGCACGGATGATGACCGTGGATTTGACGCAGACGGATTTAACGCACATGTCGTAGACGTAGTCCTCGCACATGTCGTAGACATAGTACTCGCACATGATGCAGACCTTCCACGTGACGGCGTCCTCGTACATGACGCAGTCCATGCACATAACCCAGACCTCAAACAAGACGTCGTCGTACATGATGCAGACTTCGTACGTGATAGAGTCTTCGCATATGATGCAGATCTCGCACATGACGCAGACCTCACACTAGACGTACTCGTACATGATGCACACCTCACACGCGATACAGTTCTCACACATGATGTAGTCCACACACATGACACAATCCGCGCACATGACGCAGACCTCACACTAGACTACCTCGCACGTGACGCAGACCTCGCACATGACGCAGACCTCACACTAGACGTCCTCGTACATGACGCAGATCTTGCACATGATAAAGTCCTCACAAATGACGCAGACCACCGACATGGCGTCCTCGTAAATGACACAGAGCCCGCACGTGATACAGTCCTTGCACAGAATGCAGTCCGCGCACATGACGCTGATAAGGATGACGAACTCAGAACTGATTTAGACGAGGAAGAAATCGACGGACTTGATTTTATAGCAGCGGAATTAGAGGACGATAATGATTCAGATTGGATAACTGATGATGATGATGATAAAATACCTGAAGCGAAGCCGAAATCTAATGATAAAAAGGAAGATACGAAAGATGAAAAGATAGAGGGAAGGAAGGATGAGAAAAAGGTATGAAATTACCATGTTTTACCGTTTATATATTTACATGACCCCATCTCTTCTCGCGGGTATCGTACTGTAGTAGAAGGCGACTAAGGGATAGACTGTCCCCCATCCGACAGTAAACCTGCTTGACGGCAATGGGCTAGCTTACTATTACTGAAAATCTTAGTAACACGTGTATGGTAATACTCCTCTGCCTCCCCTTCAAGTCATATATGTTGACTTTTTGCGATCTAAATCTATAAAATATCTTGAACCAAGACGTGAGAAATGAGGCCCTGGCGCGCGCGGTTTGGTTTGATATGATCTATGATTGGTGAATTTGAGCTGTTACATCGTCGTAACATCCTGTGCTATCCCTAAAATATACCGGAAAAACGTGTACTGCGCATATAGACCACATTTTGAAATTTTGGAATATATTGCTCCGAGATCCTTGATTCAATTCTTTGTTGTAAACAGAAACTATATAAAAAAAAACTTTAACGTTACACCATGTTTCTCACCCTTGACACACAAAAAATACTGTCGGGATTTTCACACTAAGCAGCATTCTTGAATCTACATATAAGGGTGAATTTCAACAAATGCCATTTTTTTTATCATATCGGTGAACTTTTTCATTTATATGCTTTTGGAATATTTTTCAGGTTTTATGTAATCTTTATGATATCATATATCCCCAAATTTAATATCATAAACGTATCATTTAAGATTAAGGAGAAAATTCAGTTTGAATTTTGGTTTCCACCGACATGACAAACCGGCACCGATTATTTTTTCTGTACACCGATATGATAAGTTTATCCACCGAAATGATATGCATATCCGCGATGTGATAAAATATCCAGCGAAATGATAATCTATCCACCTTTGAACGTCATAAAGGAAAAAGTCATTTTTACATGGGTGACTTAAAACTGAAGACCTGATCTGAGGAAGATCATATCCAACGAGAACTGAGTTCTTGGAAATCCAATCCATACTAATATTATGAATGCGAAAGTAACTCTGTCTGTCTGTCTGTCTGTATGTAACGCTTTCACGCCTAAACCACTCAGTACCAATCTTGACGAAATTTGGTACAGAGGTGGAGTAGAGCTTTGGAATGAACATAGGCTACCATTATCGCGAAAAGAGGGGTAGAAGGAGGGAGTAGGGCCATGGGATGAAAGTTAGTCAATTTTGAAGATGTCCTGATGATTTTTGATACAGAGATAGATTAAAGCTTGGAAACGAACAAAGGCTACCCTTTGTCATGAAATAGGGGGTTTAAGAGGGGGGGGGGGGGGGTTGAATAGGGGATGAAAGTTCGTCATTTTTGTAGATATCCTGATGAAATTTGGTACAGAGATAGATGGAAACGAACATAGGCTATCTTTTGTCGCGAAAAAGGGGGTTGAATAGGAGATGAAAGTTAGTCAGTTTTGAAGATATCCTAATGAAATTTGGTACAGGAATGAATTTCAAGCTTAGGAACGAACAAAGGCTACCTTTCGTTGCGAAAACGGGGGTTTAAGGTGGGGGATAGGGGGTGAAGGCATGTCGGTTTTGAAGATATCCTGATGAACAGGGATGAATTAGACCTTGAACCCGGATATATGCTACCTTTTATCACGAAAAGGGGGGAAAGGGGGAAGTGAGGCCATGAATGTCATTATTTGTGAAATTTGGTACAGAGATAGGTTAAAGCTTGGGAACGGACATAGGCTACCTATGATCGCATAAAAGGGGGTAGAAGGGGAGGAATATGGCATTGGGATGAAAATTTGTCATTTCTGACGATATCCGGACGAAATTTGGTACAGAGATAGATTAAAGCTTGGGGACTAACATAGGTAACCTTTTGTCGCAAAAAAGAGGGTTGGGAGGGGGGAATAAGGGATGAAAGTGTGTTGTGTATGTGTTTAAATGTATGTTCTTGTATGTTCTATTTTTTCTTTGTATACTTAACGAAATCACACGGAATCTACCGATATGATAAAACGACTCACCGAGATTATAAAATGATCTACCGATATGATAAAGCAATCCACCGATGTGATAAAACTGTGCATTGATCATGAATCAAAACACCGATATTAGATGTAAGACACCGATTGGTTTTTTCTTATCATTTTCGGTGTAAATTATCATATCCGTGGTAATAAAGACCACCGATTACAGCTATATGAGAACAGCGATGCGAGAAATTACACACTTTTTAGAAAATTAGAAAAAATGCATAATATCTAGGGTAAATTCAATAACAGTCAATGAACCTAATTCACTTACTACCCTTATTAGAACCAAATAACAATAATAAAACTGCTCATTACTCTAGAAAGATGCAACCACCGATAGTATAAAATAATTGTCCGGGAGCAACTTAAATGGCATACATACGTTATTGGCTGGAATATGCAGCGATTTAACACCCATCCGTCCTGACAGCGCACTAGCACGCACAACTAGATAAATAAAAATTGGGGTGGGGACACTGTCGGACCCGTCGATGTAAAGTTAGGTGTAAATTACTTTTGTCCAGCGATATGAGAACATTTGACAGGACAAGTACGTTTGTGCCTCTCAGTAATAATAATCGTTATTTATGTAATAAAATATGCCATATATTACTAAGAAAACTAATATTCTATGAAATATAATAATTTATATACCTAACTTACTTATTTTTATTAGAGTATAAGCTTTTTTGTTCGTAAAAAAAGTAGAGGGACAGCACCGATGTGAAAAAAATAGAGGTTTATGTATTTATTTCTACCTTTATATATAGTTCTAGCCAAAATATATTTTTGCCACAACCCAATAACTACCTATTGAATACTAAAAAAAATAATTCAGAACAATATTCCTTTTTTCAAATACTAATTTCACCGAAGACAAAAAAAAAAGTCATTTGGGAAATTCACCCATAAACATATCAATATCCAAGTTATTTGTTCCCAGATTGAGTCGAATACTGCCGAAAATGCAGACATCACACAAGACGTCCTCGTACCTGACGCAAACCTGACACGTGATAAAGTCCTCGCAATTAATGACGTCCACGCACATTACGCAGATGCAGACCTCACGCAAGACACAGATTTGGATGACGAAATCAAAACTGATGTAGACGAGGAAGATATCGACGGACATGATAGTAAAGAAGCAGAATTAGATGAAGACGATGATTCAGATTTAAAAACTGATGTTGATGATAAAATACGTGAAACGAAGCCGAAATCTGGTGAGAAAGAGGAAGATACGAAAGTTGAAAAGAAAGAGGAAAGAAAGGATGAGAAAAAGGTATAAAAATTACCATGTTTTATGTAAATACCGCATTGGTTGCCGATGGAATAGAAATTGAGCCACCTTATCTCTTTGCATTTAGTCGTCTTCAACGACGGTGTCGTACTGTCGTTGAAGAAAACTAAAAGATAGAGCTGTTCTCCATTCGACAGTAAACATATAGCCCGTGACAAAGTGCTCAACTGACGGCAAGAGGCTTGCTCCCTAGTACGTGGGACCGATCATAGTCAGCAACATGTAGGTGTTAGTACTCCTCTGCCTCCTCTTCAAGTTGTGATTATTGACTTCTTCCGATCCAAATTTGTAAAAAAATGATAAAACTCGCGGCACATATATATATTAAGTCATTACATGTGGAATTGCCGAAATTTTCTTACAGATTCATGAGTTCGTTATTCCTACCCCTCTAGACAAGTGGCAATTCGTTGGCCGGCGTTTGATGGAATAGAATGACGAATGTATGGAATTTGACACATTTGACATGCGTTAACGACTGTCAGAAACGTCAAATCCCATACATTCGTCATTCTATGTAATTTAATAGCTATTTCCATTATTTATACTTTGTTTGAAAGATGATTTCAAGATTTTACAACTCTGTAATAAATTTTTATTGGCCGCTTGATAAATTAAATTCAATCTTCAACAACAGTACTTCCTTAATGCTATCCATTTTGATGATAAATTTTTTATCACTTTTTACAGCTGTTACTTTTCAAAAATTTAATTAAAGTTACTGTTAGCATAATGTTGTCTCATTTATACCTACACAAAAAAAAAAAAACATCAAATTTGGATTTGTCATTCCTAAAAAAATGCAAAAATTAGTACTGCAAATTGGGTTTCCTCCAATTTCTTCAATAAAACGGCAATTTCATATGTGAAGACCTAATATAATACGATTCGCGAAAGCAATGAGGCCTTACTGCACGCGGATTGGTTTAATATTAATCTAAGATTAGAGGGTTTGAGCTCCTACGCCACTGTAGCACCCTATACTATCCTTGAAAGACACCAAAGAAATGTGTACCTACTACACATATAGAGCACATTTTGGATCCAAGAAATATGCTCCAAGGTCGATCCTCGTTGTTTGTTCCCAGCTTGCCGAAAATGCAGCGTTGACGGCCATTGGAGCTGCGGTAGGAGCAGCTGCGACCGCTGTAAGCACTTTTATTTGTTTATAAAGATCCCGTTAATTTCGGCGCAGCCGTTAGACAGATTATTCATTATACAAAAACAGAATTATTTTTGTTGGTTTTTAAGAGATTGAGATACGTCTAGAGTAGAGGTCCGAGGTGCGACCCCTGTGGTACTCATATTGATAAAATTAGATTTGTATCCCCCAAAAGTTAAAGCTTATGAGCGGTTTGTTAAGTAGGATCATCTCCAGCGCAATATTTCACCATGAATTTCCTGTCTGATGATGACTGTCGTGTCTCTAGTTAGCTCTCAGCCTAAAGTATATTATTTTTTGATGATATTACAGGGTGTCGCAGCTTACAAACAAAAATCAGAGGAACAAAAGGTATTATTTTTGTTTGTAACTAGTGTTGAGCTATAATCTTTATGTCACAACTAAACTCAAACTTTTTCTCTTTGAAGGAGGAACCTAACGCCGTCGCTAAGGAGACTGAAATAGCCGGTCAGGCCGGCTCTAGATTGATCAGTCATGAGCCGAATGCTGCCGAAAATGCAGCGATAGCGGCCTTTGGAGCTGCGGCAGGAGCAATTGCGACTGCTGTAAGTACTCTTATTTCATTATATAAATCCCGTCGAATTCGGCCCAGCCGTTTCAGAGATTATCCCTTACAATAAGACAGAATTTTTTTGTTGATTTTTAAAAGATATAGTGTTTCAATCATGACGTCTAGAGGTCCAAGGTGCGACCCCAGTGGTACTCCGGAGGGGATATTGAAGAAATTAGATTTGTAACCCGCAAAAGTTTTAGCTTGTGAGCGGTTTGTTAAGTAGGATCCAGCTCAATAAATCACTATGAATCCCCTAATTTATATAGTTTTGTGACCAGTTGTCATGGTGAACGCGATCGAACGGCCTTGTGATGTCATTGGAGACCGACCAATGACGTTCTCTACCAAGGCTGGCGTGGCGGAACGCGAGCTCGAAGCTATATGCTTGGAGAACTGCATTGCAGACCATGACTGTCATGTCTCTAGTTGGCTCTTAACATAAAATATATTAATTTTTGATGATATTTACAGGGTATAGCAGCTTACAAACAAAAATCAGAGGAACAAAAGGTATTATTTTTGTTTATAACTAGTGTTGAGCTATAATCGTTATGTCACAACTAAATTCAAACTTTTTTCTTTGTAGGAGGAACCTAACGCTGTCGCTAAGGAGACTGAAGTAGCCGGTCAGGCCGACTCTAGATCGATCAGTCCTGAGCCGAATGCTGCCGAAAATGCAGCGTTGGCGGCCATTGGAGCTGCGGCAGGAGCAATTGCGACTGCTGTAAGCACTCTTATTTCATTATATAAATCCCATCGAATTCGGCCCAGCCGTTTCAGAGATTATCCCTTACAATAAGACAGAGAATTTTTTTTGTTGATTTTTAAAAGATATCATGTTTCATTCATGATGTCTAGAGGTCCGAGGTGCGACCCCTGTGGAACTCCGGAGGGGACATTGACGAAATTGGATTTTTATTCCCCAACAGTTAAAGCTTGTGAGCGGTTTGTTAAGTAGGATCATCGCTAGCGCAATAAATCATCATGAATTCCCTAATTTATATAGTTTTGCGACCTATGTCATGGTGAACGCGATCGAACGCCTCTGTGATTGCACTGGAGACCGACCAATGGCACTTTCTATGAAGGCGGGCACAGCTATATGCTTAGTCTGTCGTATCTATAGTTGGCTCTCAGCCCAAAATATATACTTAATTTTTGATGAATTCACAGGGTATAGCAGTTTACAAACAAAAATCAGAGGAACAAAAGAAGGTATTATTTTTGTTTGTAACTAGTGTTGAACTATAATATTTATGTTACCACTAAACTCGTTATTTTTCTCTTTGAAGGAGGAACCTAAAGATGTCGCTAAGGAGACTGATGTAGCCGGTCAGGGCGGCACTAGATTGGTCAGTTCCGAGCCGAATGCTGCCGAAAATGCAGCGTTAGCGGCCATTGGAGCTGCGGCAGGAGCTATTGCGACCGCTGTAAGCACTCTTATTTATTGTAAAAATCTCTACAAATTCGGCTTAGTTGTTTCAGAGATTATCCGCTACAAAAAGGCAAACAACTTTTTTGAATTGTGAGTGAAATTTT
The DNA here is from genome assembly GCA_949126895.1 of Eilema caniola. Lineage (NCBI taxonomy): Eukaryota > Metazoa > Arthropoda > Insecta > Lepidoptera > Erebidae > Eilema > Eilema caniola. The sequence goes on from OX421485.1 coordinate 852,284, forward strand.
GTGTGAAAGAGACACTCTAGTTTTATTTATTTAATAATATAGTTAAGATGAACGTACTGGGCCCTGATTCTGCGATTATTTTTCCATGGCAAAACCACTGTGGTACCACAGACACTGTAACAAATGCCATTTAACTTTAGACTTTACTTTTATACCGTTAAAGTCCAAAATTAAATGACAATATTGTAGAGTGAATGAATAATGTTATAAACGCATTCTCTTTCCATTTTGGACTTTAAAACTAAACCATAAAGACTAAAATTGAATGACATTTTATGCAATGTCAGCGGCATGACAGTAGTTTTGCTATGTCATAAAATTAGCAAAATCGGGGGCCTGCTCTGCAATTCTCTAAGCATGCAGGGTCGAGCACAGCGCTTCGACAGCCTTGATAGGAATTGTCATTGGTCAGACTGGGTGTCGTCACTGGAGATCGACCAATAACTACCAAAGACTGTCGTGTCTCTAGTTGGCTCTCAACCTAAAATATATACATGACGGCGCGTTAATAATTATTGTGTGATTAGAGTGAATGAAATTCACTCTGGCGTAATGCAAGACTCTAGTGCTCTATGGTCGAGTGTGACGTCATTCGTTCATTCGGTCAATTTGAGTTTGACAGATCATTGACTTTGGTGGGGCGCGCAGAGAATCGTAATCAGTGTCGCTGTGAACCTCGACCGAGCACTACGTGTCTAGCAGAACGCTCCTAGTTCGGTTGAATATACTTGGTTATAGATCGCGAGTGTGTCTGTAAAATGTGTGATTGATGTAATTGAAATATGGTGATTCGTGTATTAGGTTGTCCTATCTCCTTGCCCGTAAATCCACGCGGATTGTAAGTGCAAGCTTACAATGGGCTACTAAGAGGCCCCAGACCCGAAGTAAGCCCCATGTGCCTACATACATTTTTGATGATATTCACAGAGTACTGCAGCTTACAAACAGAAAGCAAAGGAACAAAAGAAGGTAATATTTTTGTTTTGTAACTAGTGTTGTGCTATAATCTTTAAATGACCACTAAACTTATTTTATTACTCTTTAAAGGAGGAACCTGAAGCAGTCGATATGAGGACTGATAAAGCCTGCCAGGCCGGCTTAGGAAAGACTGATATAGCCTGTCAGGCCGGCTCTGGATTGATATATCCATCTGCCCCGGAATACAGCCATCGTCTTCACTTTGAAGACAAGCCACATAAACACAAGCATCATGGACGCAAGCATCACAGAGATCATGCACATGAGCATAATGCGGTTTCGGAAGACGAGCATGCTTCTTCATCAGAACACAAGCATCACAAGCATCATAAGCATTCGGAACACTGTAGGCACCACACATACGGGCATCTTTACCATGGGTATCAACCCCCACCAGAAGCACCTAAACCATCCGCAGAACCAACCGGCAGGAAGACACCAGGTATGTCTTCATTTATTGCTCTTTTGTTTAAAGTATGGGAATTCTTAGAGATAACCTCCCACCAGAACCAGTAGGGGTGATTATATCGGATTCGTTCTAAATAAAACCGCATTACGTCTTAGGCCATCAGTTGTCAAGGATGAAGGTCCTCCAGGCATATCCCTCACTCCCTGGCTGACCCAGGGCCATCGAGGGCCCTTCGAGTGTGGACTAATGCGTCCCCAACCATCTTGCCCCGACTCATCGCGACGGCTCCACCAGCTGTCACATGGACATCGTTGAGCGACCTCTGTCCGCGTCACCTTCGCGCATTGCTCATTTCTATTCGTAATCCATGGATTACTTTACAGGGATAATTTATTCATACTGTCCCTCTCGACAAATGGCAATACTTTTGTAAAATTGATTGATCAATGTATGGGATTGCTATATCCGTTAAATGAATACTTAACTCAAACTTTTTTTTTAAATTTTAGTTGAAAAAAAGGATTCCGGGTGTTGTAGCATCTTGTAGCAAGCGTCTTCGCCACCGATGCCGCCATTTGCAATTGCTGACGTCATCATACGACCGCAGACGGGCCAACAATCTGGAAGAAACCAAGGTCATTCCATGTTTAAGCTGTGGAATGAGCACCCTGCTGTGGATTTCTCAAGCGACTACAATATGGGGTTTCTTCAAGAAGGGCATTAGAAGGTATCTACAGGCTCGGCAGCGCGTGTGTAACCACTTTTCGTCAAGTGGGCGTGTGCTTGTCTGCCATCTAATTGTCGTAAAAAAATATAAAGGCTTGAAGCCTGGTCTTTAAAAACACGTTAACATGTATGTCGAGTATGAGCAAAACGAAAAATATCAAATATATTGTCTATTTCCATTTTATTGACATTAGAATTTAAAAGTTATCAAATAGATCATACTAATATTCGTTTTGTTTTTGTTTATGCTCGACATCTGTTATACAATAACGATAATGTTATACAATAACGGATGTTTTATACAATAACAGATATTTTATACAATAACGGATATTGTTACAATAACAGATATTATAATATACAATAACTGATAACGCATCGGTGCGCGAAATTTTGCTACATATATGTATAGACTGTTATGGGCATTCTTAGTATTATTTATTACGAAATATCAGACATTTTCGAAGCCGTTTCCATATACAATCACTAATCATATTTTTTTTTATTAATTTATTAATTTATACTACACTGTTCGGTATTTCTTCCATTTAATATTTTACATATAATATAATAATCTACGCGAGAATCAAATAAAAAAATAGTTATTACTTTCATGTTTTCTGTGTGAACTTATGGCAGATATTGTAATATTTATAAGTTATTGTCTTTGGCATTTAGTAGCAGTTCATGAGTTAATTTGTGACACTATTTGTACGATACTGTGAATGTCTACTAGTCAGAACTCGTAAATTGGTTGATCATTTCAAATTTATTAATGAATTTTCTACCCCTTTTTACGAATTTTCTCATTGCGCGTTAAGTTTTAACGCACAATAAACAATTATGAGTAAGATCGATGTTGCAAAAAATAGAAAATGGTTTAAAATTATTACGTATTGGGAAAATATTTGAGTAATGTATGCAAAAGTTAGACATTCATAGTAAAAAATAACACGGTTAGCTCAATTTATACCTGATTGATCAAAATTAATATGCATGCATTGTAATTATTTTATATAAAATATTTAAAAATCATTATCTGTTACCAATTTCACATAATATTCTTTCAGCTTTAAGATGTTCTGGTAGCATAATCATATTTCGCAGGTAATTCTAGTTATTACGTTGTCTCTAAACAACTGCTTCGGCACGATTCGTTACTTCGTAGCTCTAACTTCAAGCCACTCAGTCTATTTTAAAAAACTCGTTCTTGCAAACAACTTCCTGGATACGTACTAAAATAAGCCTTAAAATTTTAATAAGTTAATTTTTGTATTCAAATGGATAATTTACAACGCTTTCTTGAAAAATAATTATTTCGATTTACAATAACAGTTTCCAAAGCTTTGGTTTCGCTATCGCTTCATTACAATTTGCAAGTGATGATATTTAACTCATCACACCACCCAATCGATAACGATGTGATAGTGATGTCCACAGTAACGATACCGGAAACCGTTATTTTCACAAATGTTGCAGTTGACAGTTGCCGAATCATTAGGACTTCTTTTTTTTAAATTTAACTTTTTTATATTCATTGTTTGGGCCCCTGTTATAAGTCCAGAGTCGAAAGTGACAAGTGAGTTTTTTTTATATAATAAATATTTTGTACCTATCACTGTAAGCGCAGAAAATGTATATTTATAAGAATTTCTAAGAATATAAAAATATTTACTATATCTATGGGTTTTTGTAGTAGATATGTACCGTAAAACGGAGTAAATAGTGATCGTGAGTTAACTTTTTTTTTACTAAATTCCTATTAATTCCGTTTACAAATCGTCTATACCATAGAGACACGTAAATGTCGTCAAAGGAGATGAGTACTTTTTTTGGTGCGCAAATTTCCACGAACACCACCCACACCAGCAACAGGGAATGGTTATGTTGAACTCGAACCGACAAAAAATTGCACGTGGTCAGTTATTGGGATATAGAGTTACTCAAAAAAAAGTGTATACTTATCTCCTTTATGTAATGGTTATGATCTATGTCTGACGGTACGTGAGGCTACCGTGTGGCATCTCTAGCGACTCCCCCATGATGGGTCTTACCGCCGCGATCACGGTGTACCCTGCGCTTGGTTGCTCAATTCGTTGTTCCCACTCGGCCACCATGTCCCTGTGGAGCCGGGATTTCTCGGCCCGAATATCTTCGAGCTCGGGATCGAATCCCCGCTCCCGCTCCTCCCTTCGAAACCGATACAGTGCCGAAAGGGTTCTCGCTTCCAGGATCCACGGTGGCGATCCGGCTAGGAGCCTCGCTGCTTCGAAGGATATCGTGCGGTACCCCCTGATAGCCCTGGTGACCATCGTCCTCTGCGCCGTACGGAGTAGAGGCAGGAATCTGGTCTCTAGAGTATCCGCTCACACGGGGCACCCGTATAAGGCCATGGACCGCACGACACCCGCGTAGAGTCACCTGCAGGAGTCCTCTGGGCCCCTCAAGTTGGGCAATAGCCGACCCAAGGCATTCGCCGTTATCACCAATTTGGGGCGCAGACTTCAGAAATGTTCTCCGAAGTACTTATCTCCTTAATGTACATGGCTGATTAGAAGCAGGGCCTGATTAACCCTTTGGCTAATTAGGCTGCAGCCTAGGGCGCGAGGATCGGGAGGGCCACGATGAAATCGTGTCTTCGCATGCACTAATCTACCATCATTGCATCTACCCCACATATTTCAACTACACCGAGACAAAACACTAAAACTAAATGCGCTTGAGAGTCCCTAATTTAACAATAAATTTAGTAATTTTTAAAAGCGCGCGTACATCAAACACTGCCTTGTTACTCGAATCGGTCGATGGTCGAGCGAGTGGGTGAGCTAGCAACAGTGCCTAGTGCGAGTTTTAAAAACGGACGTAAAGTTAACTTCATTTTGTATGGAAAATTCGGAATTTAAACAGCCTAGTTGTGCCATGTTGAAATTTTCACACTAGTAGGTACTCTACTCACTACTTTTAGGCCGTCCGTAACGCACCTGGCGGGGGCGCGTCCTCGTAATTAGCCTAGGGCGGGCGGTCAGAACTCTTGATCAGTCGCTGATTAGAAGGTGCTACAGGGTCAGCAGCACAAATGATGTTCGATTACTCCCTGGTGTAATCCAATGGCTAAGAAATAAGTACGCGTCAGAGTCGTCCGTTAAACAGGTGTGGTTGCTGAGGTTGTTAGGTTCCCAAGATTGTCGGGGACGGCGTGGTCCCCACCTCCCGAGGAGGGCCAGACCGAAAGGGATGGCCCTGGGTCAGCTGGGGTGCGAGGGATATGTCGCAAGACAACCTCACCTTCGGCCTAGCACCACGACCCACAGACGGCGTGCGGTTTAGTCGGTTCGAGTCCGACATAACCCACCCCTCCGGCTCCGGAGGGGCGGGTATCCGTGGGGATTTCCCGCACGTAAAAAAAAAAAAAAAAAAAAAAGGTTCCCAAGATCTTGGTAGTGCCACATACACACACCCAATAAATTAGAAGATAGAAGCGTCGGTAGCTTAGTGGTTAAGGAGGCGGCCTTACGATCGAGAGGTCGCGGGTTCGAATCCTGGCCATTACACTACCGACGTGAACCCACTCCTAGCACAAGCAATTTAGCTTAGTTGGAGGGGTTAGATGGAATATTTCGGTTGCTAATATTCTTTAAAAAAAAAAAATAGTCACGCCAACTTTTTTTTATACCACTGAGGTGGTAGACTGGTACACGGCCCACCTGATGGTGCATGGGTTACCGTGGCCTATGGACGTGTGCAACACCAGGGGAGTCACACTCGTGCTGCCGACCCTGTAAATACAGAGAGTTTCTATACCGTCAGTGTAGAAGGCAAAGCAGGAATAGCCTTTGGTCTTCCCACTGACAGCACAAAAACTCTCCAGTGAGCTCTGGCTACCCTTCTCACTGCCGGGAACACAACACGAGGTTATTATGGCCGCGGTATTTTGTAGGGCGGAGGTACTTCCCTAGTCGGACTGCTCAATTGGGCGGCAATACCGTCGTGTCGTGTCCTACTTCTTACTAAAATTAAATTAAATAATTGCAATGATAATCGAAATATGGCAGCCCCATTTTTACCTCTGGATGTCTTAAGAAGCTTGCAGACGGAGCAACTATAGTTGAAAAAACTCAAAAAGTTTTCTTCAGAAGTTGCCAAGTAGGTACAGACATCGGGGACCGCGTGGTCCCCCCTCGCGAAAAGGGCCAGACCGAGAGGAATGGCCCTGGGTCAGCCGGGGTGCGAGGAATATGTCACGAGACAACCTCACCTTCGGCCTAGCACATCGACCCACAGACGGCGTGCGGTTTAGTCGGTTCGAGTCCGACATAACCTCCCCCTTCGGCTCCGAAGGGGGGGGGGGGGGGTTCCGTGGGGATGTCCCACACGTAAAAAAAAAGTAGGCACAGACATTTTTGAAGTGAAAACTTCTTTAGCGCATTAGATGGGTAAAAAGTGTCAAACTCGCGTCAGGATCACGTGTTAAACTCGGCGTCAGGATCACGTGACCTTTGACCAGTAACCGACGGCTTTGTATGACGACATGACTTCATACAACATTCCTAGCTACAGGGTGTTTATTTTGCTAGGTACGCTAAGAAGCTTCGTAGCTTAGCGGTAAGCGCTTCGACTGTAAGTCCGTATGGTTTCAGATAGTACCGGGTTCGAACCTGGGCTTCTGACACTTATTGAGATTATTATTTCTTTTTGTAATTTATTACTTTTTGTGATTATTTTTTATTTTTTGTATCTGAGTTTTACCCACATTCGTGGGGTCCAGATACGGGTTAAGAAGACCACATACACTGTGATCACCTCGACGTCGACCACTGCCGTGCCCTTTATTTGAATTGATTGCAAAACCAAAGAAGTCCGGCAGGTGCAGCACCTTGGTTGTCAGAGACTGTGGCAAAAGGCGCCCTGGGATAATCCTGAGCTCTTGCATCTCTCCACTGGGTTAGCTGGTGAGTCCATCTGACTCGTTCAGGTGTTACAAATTGGCAGAAAGAAAAAGTTTCGCTTCTGCTGGCACTCCCGGAGTGCAACCCGTCTTTTTTTTTTGTACAGGGTACGTTAATTTTACTTCACCTCGCCTGAGGTAAGCTGCAGGTAAAGTCTCAGAAAAGAGGATCACCGTTACTATCATGTAGTTAACATGTTGCAATGTTGAGCTAAGAAGGAAACACGGGGGCTGGTAAGGAATTACAGGTCTTAATAGTGCGGCAAAGGAAAGAGTCACCGCAGCGCTGGGTTCTTGAAGAAATATTCTACATTTTATGGGATATAGAACTTTCGTCGGCTGTTTCAATTTGCACATGAAGTTGTATGTAAAGGTGCAACCATTTCTTTTGTTGACTGTACATATTAAAGAAGCAGCACAAATTTTTACCTGTTTTTTCATAAAGTATTGCTACGCCCGGCGCTTGGCCACTTCAATATATGGCCAAATTTCCATAGGAGTGAGCGAGACGGCACTATAGAAAGAGAAAGCTTGCCTTGACGTCACTGTTCTAGAAGGAATCGAATGAATAGAACGAGACGTCAGGCTAGAAAGAGACACAAGACCCAATAGAACCTCCCAGGACGTTCCTGTCTTTTTCAGAACGTACCTGTCTTTTCTCGATCTTTCGCTACTCGGCCGCGCCCGATATAAAAGGCGAGCTAACAGCCTGCGCTCAAGTTAGTCTACGACTAGTATCCGAAGCGATCAAAGCGATAAATTGTGCGAAGCGATACAGTGCGATTATACAAGTGACTGTGTATTGTGTAAGGAAGAAGTTTTGAATTTCTACGCGCTTTGCTGTAATTTAAGTGCAGCTGAATAAAATCTGTTTTCAACGGTTGTCCTCGCATTTTCTATTTAAACCGAACCCCACGCTCGTAACAGTATGGTTAAACTACTGAATGGATTTTTATGTTGTTTTTGAAAAGATCTTGGTGATCTGATTTATAAACTGCCATATATATGTAATTTCAATTGGTTGAGTGGAGCCGGAGATATGGCCAAAAATCGTGATAACTATCGATTACCATGTGGTACCGATACTAAGAAAATATCTTTACTAATACTGAAAAATCAATAGATGGCACTAGTAGAATCATATAAAGAAATAAAATAGTTAAAACGCTTATTTCCCTATTTAGAATCAGGTAAATTATTTCAGACCACCAGACACATTATAATGTAAGCATATAAAATTCGTTTGTAATGTAATAAATAAAGATTTTGTGATAATAGTGATCTTTTAGGAAGCTGCCATCTAGCGGCATGGTGCATTAACTGTGTAACTTTTACAATTACTGCAGAATCTGGCAAAATCAATATAGATTAGAATATTTATAGTTTTATTCAGTCAAATTCAATAATCTGTTTAGTGTATGTTTTATTTTTGATAAGTTAATTTTTCATAGAAAATATTTGAAAAAGAAATGGCAAAACAATGTCGCCATCTAGTTACAACTCCTGCAAACAAAAGTTGCCTGCCTTCTTTTGAAAGTTACGAGTGTAACCATTTTTTGTTCCTGATTGTGCATCTGTATAAGAATTGTTACATTTCCTGTGCTACTACGTAAAAGTACGTACCGTGCGTTACCACCCTAGCTAGATACATACTCACGCCTTTAAATCCCCGAAGGGGTAGGCAGAGCTGTATTAACACCCACGTTTCGCCAACTATGATTTTCGGTCCCACATATTGAAGGCGAGCCTATTTTTGTTAATCGGGCACTTTGTCTTGGTCTTGACGTTGACTGTCGGATATAAAAACTCAAAGACAGAGTACACTGCGCTCTATTTACATCCAAACTAAGCATACAGTCAGCTTATGCTAGCTTAGAATACGTAAAATAGTTACTGTTAACATTTAGTTGCTAGTATAGAGTTGCTCCATCTGAAAAAAGCTTTAGAAATCGACTGTTGTTACTTGTCTCCTTGGTAATATACAGCTTAATAATTATGTTAGAGTCAACGCCACAAAATAAGTCCCGCGTCAAAAAGTGGAACTAAAATGACATCACCACCATTCCTACCATAGATTTAGTATTTATTCCTACTTTTGTTGTTGATTGGTTGGGGGTTTTTTTAAAGTTTTTATTGGCAACTGGATCGATTGATTGGTTGGCGCCATAGATGTAGTATTTTTCTTTTCCATACTATACTATGGATACTATATCTATGGTTGGCGCCATTTCAGAGTTGCAAGCACATTTTTTTAAGTTGTACTAGTCGGAATTTTATTAATCTAAGATCCCAATCACGTCACAACATGTAGGTACTCTAAATACATAGAACGTGATTTTTGGTGTCTTTTTAAGTGTCACATACAAGATAAGATAAGTGTCATATAAGTAATCAATTTCTTATCACTAGCACTCTCTGTTGTTTGTTGTTGCATCTATTAATCCATCTTATTTCAAACAATCATGTTATAGGTGTTCCACATGATCACATTCTTACGTTCTAACGTTGGAAACGCGCGAATATAAGTTCTTAAGTTCTGTGGTTCAACTACTATTATAATTCATCTGTGAACAATAAAAAATCTGGTAAAATATAAAGACGATACTGGCAACATTACATGATGCGACAACCACACCTCGGCCAAGGGACTTATTTCGTGGCGCGTACTTTAATAAGGAGGATTCATATCAGGCAGGCGGCCAGTTCTAAAATTTTCAACAAGTCAAAGTTTGCAGAAGAATTTGATATATGTTCATATTCAACCTATCAATTTAGAAGTAGGGTGGATGCTTCTGTTCTATACCAGAGTTGACTATTAATTTCTTTTGGGTTCAAAATTTAATAGCTTTGAGCTCTTTTCCGACATATTTCCAGATTTTGAGCTAATACTAACAACGGTGGTTAACTTCGATATTTTAGTGAAGCGACTACCACCAGACCTCTACAACCAGTTGGCGATATCAAAGTTTTTTACATTTATTCTGATGATTGATGGCACTTGGTACTTACTGGTTATGGTGAAAATCATTTAAAATGACCATTCTTGCAAAAATTAAACAAAAATGAAAATGGAACAAAACTGAGCCACGTATCAAAAAATAATAAAAATATTTTTTTAGCGCTCGTTTACAATGCAAATTATGCTCGTTTCACATTATTCCAATAGTAAAGTAATGTGAACCAGGCATTATATCTGACTGTTACTTATTTTATTGATTTCGTATAAGAGGTTCCGCAATAGAACACTCCATATATTTTTCCCACATCTTTTATTGATCTAACCATAAGAGATACTTGCCTCCGCATCTTTATAATAAAATATCCATACCTATATGTACGGATTTTTTTCTCTCACAAAAACACCTATTTTAGATATAAAGAGTGCCAGTAACCTACCTCAACGATTTCCTAAAGAAAATTGCTACTAGAAACTATTTGTTAGTCAAATCCTATCTTTATTGGAATAAGACTGAAAGACTAATCGACAGATAAAAGCTAATCAGGCAGACAAACGAACCTGATGAAAACATAAAGCGAACAGAAAGACAAAAACACCCATATCCATATTTTATAAAAAAAATAATAATTCATAAAATTATAATATTGCTACGCCCGGCGCTTGGCAACTTCAATATATGGCCAAATTCCCATAGGAGTGAGCGAGACGGCACTATAGAAAGAGACAGCATGCCTTGACGTCACTGTTCTAGAAGGAATCGAATGAATAGAACGAGACGTCAGGCTAGAAAGAGACACAAGATCCAATAGAACATCCCAGAACATTCCTGTCTTTTCCAGAACTTTCGCTACTCGGCCGCGCCCGATATAAAAGGCGAGCTAACAGCCTCCGCTCAGTCAGTCTACGACTAGTATTCGAAGCGACCACAGCGATAAAGTGTGCGAAGCGATACAGTGCGATTATACAAGTGACTGTGTATTATGTAAGGAAGAGTTTTCGTATTTCTAAGCGCTTTGCTGTAATTTAAGTGCAGCTGAATAAAATCTGTCTTCAACGGTTATTCTCGCATTTTCTATTTAAACCGACCCCCACGCTCGTAACAATATTGAATCATGCTCTAATAATAACATTTTGCCAGCAATGTGGTTGCGACTTTGCTTCATTTTGGTTATTTAATTTTTGCAACGTTACTAAAAACATAACGAAAAATGAAAAACCGGTAAGCTTTGAACGGCACTTCAAGTACAAAAATCTCAATGTGTTCCAACCAACTTGCATTTCCATAAATGTCAACAATAACATGCTTAATTGGATAATTAAATAACATAAATGTTTACTTACCTGTGAGGTTTCAAACAAAACAAAACTTGATCATTTGAAGTTGGAATTTTTCTCGCCACGCGTCATTCACCTATTTTTACTCGAAGACTAAATGGCCAACTCATATTAGATTCTGGCATGTGATTGACTCGTTATAGTGTGAGGATTGCCTTTTTACGATTTGTAATTAATTATATTTTGGTGAAACCAAATCGAATAACAAAAACGAACAAAATAGTGGACATTACTTTGTACCCAAAATTTTAATATTTTAAATTATTAAAATAACTTATTTTTTACCGTAATCAATGGATATTAACAATCGTTTTTTCAAATAATTCACCAATATAATTAAATACCGTAGATTATATTTATTTAGATAATTTTTGTTACGCAGCCCGAGAAGTGGACAAATTATTTTGTATAAAGATTATCCCAGTTCGATGGACAAAACAGAATATTATGTGATTATTATGGACAAAAGGTATATACATTTGTATATTAAAGCTAAAAAATCTATATCAAAGTACTAATAGGTACTTCTTACACATAAAAAAACATTATTTTCATCAAATATCGGGTGTGGACAAATAACTACTCACATATGAAATAAGTATGTTATACCGGATTTAAGAGGAACGCTCCCGAAACTTTATCAATTTAGTAAAAAAAAAAATATTTTCACCAAATCGAAAAAATAAATGCCAATATGTAGTGTACCTAGAGTACAACCAGGGGTCTTTGGCTTCGGGAGCGTTCCCCTTATACCCGGTATATCGTAGTGCGTATGAATCAGAATGTTAATAAACATCAATATAAACCTTTGAGAATGTCGTACTCGTAAGGCAAAATCGGTCAGATATTCAATCAATATTGTGGAAAAGTACAAGTGCATAATGAATATGTATGATAGCAAAGTTCTATAGCTAAACTAGGTAACTAATGGTAACTCCGGCTTTTGAGGGCTCCAACTTCCCGTAACGACTGCGATAGATTTTCATATGATACCCGTCACGACGTTTGAACTTGCTCTTCGAGGCATGGAAACACGCAGACAAATCCAAATATACAATCTAAATATACATAAATTCATAAATACCTGCAAATATTTACACCGAACGGGCTCAAAACAACCCCTCTTCCAAGGCGATACACCTGTTGATTAGCGATTGAAGTTCTAGCGCAGGTTTTGATGGCAGTCACTCCAGTAAACGTCATAATAAAAAGTTCAAAATGCATGGCTGATATTTGGAACATTCACCCTACGTGTTTACATTTTTTTTTATTTTCTCACTCAAGTTTCTTCTCCATAGAGTCTAAAGATAGACGTCCTCTGTGCTCGAAACGCAGCAAAGAAAAAAGAATTTTCAAAATAGAAGAATAAATTTTTGAATGTTTGGAAGCCTCAGATAATTCAAATAAATCAGTACCAGCTCTTGTTTTGACACGGCAAGCTACCACTCCTACCATGGCCCAAATTTTTAAGTAAAATAGTACAAATGAAGTAAAATCTAAATCATCAGTTAACAGAATATAAAACCCAAAAAAAACCACAAGTTATATTCGTGAACATGGCTTTAGTTTTGAGAAAGGCGGTATTACCGAAGAACATCTCTTTGTTAAAATGGATAAAAGGCCGACCCTTAGCTACCGCGGCGAAAAGAACAGACGCTACAGCGATATGTAAGTATTACAGAGTTATTTTGATCATCTCGCTCTCTTACTGGTTTCATAAGATTGATAGGGTTCTATATCGTAATAAACTCGTACCCTAGTTAGGGTAAGACATCTGGCTAGGACCCCAGAAGGTCTTACGGCGATTAAAACCAGAAAAGCAGTTCTGATCCGCACCTAAGAGTAAATCACATAAGGAAGCTATGTAAGCCAAAATGAGCGATTACGGATCCAATCTTAACATTTTGTTAGTGAAATAAATATTTTTGACATTAGCCGATGTTCAATTGTTTTATGCGAGTGATTTAGATTCATATCGATTACCTAAAGTCTTATCGAGCCAGTATAATTCTCACTAGCGATTGTGTAGATTTCATATATTTGTAAGCAAAGGTAAGTGGTAGCTAGATTTATTGATATAAGATAAATTTCTTTTTCGATCTTTTGCCCGTTGTCACATAAGTTGACTGGTGACATCTGTGCTGTCAATTGCGCACTTTAGAAAAAAAGCAGCCATCTTTGATTATTGACCGATGCTTTCAATTGTCACCTGTCAAATTATAGTGGTGCGCTTTTGCAATTTTCCCGTATTCCCTTCGCTGGTGGGGCGTTGTTATTTGGAGAACGGTGGTCGCCGTCTCAGGACCTTCAGGCTATAATACTTGGCGAGAACGCGCGCGCCCCTCGTTCTTCCGAATAGCATAAGCTTCCAGCCAGCGGTTTTCTCGCCTGGTATTATAGCTTGGAAATCCTTTGCAGTACCTGGCGCGCCTAATTCCCTGTTTGGGCAATTGCTCGATGGACGTACGGCGCTACTGTGTGGTGGAGATTTCTGCGGTTTGCGAAGAAGTTATGCCGATCAAAAGCAAAAGACCGAGGGATGTCCATCTTGTGGATGCCCGTGTCCACCTTGCGGACCGTGCTGCCCTGGCCCTTGTGGGCCCTGTGGGCCATGCGGACCCTGTGGACCCTGTGGACCATGCGGGCCCTGTGGACCGTGCTGCCCTTGCCCTTGCGGCCCCTGTGGACCGTGCGGGCCCTGTGGACCTTGTGGACCTTGTGGACCGTGCGGACCGTGCGGGCCCTGTGGTCCGTGTGGACCCTGTGGACCCTGCTGCCCATGCCCTTGCGGTCCATGTGGGCCCTGCTGTCCTTGCCCCTGTCCAAAGCCTTGCCCTAAACGAGCCTCAGCTAAATGTGTGAAGTGCGGAAGCCCGAATCAGGCGCAATGTGCAAATCAAGCAGCAAGGAGCACTGGATGTTTGGCGCAAGTGGGCTTTCAAGGGCCGGTTTGTTGCCAAGGGCAGGCAGGATTCCCGGCACCCGCTGGTTACGTTTCCCAGACTGGCTTTCCAGCTCCAAATACTTTCCCGGCTCAAGCAGCGTTTCAAGCCACAACGGGATTCCCGACTCAATCGTACCCAGTCGGGGGAGGCTTCCCAGCGACAATGGGATTTCCGAACCAAGCGGGTTTTGCTAGCCAAGCGAATTTCTCGTCTCCGGCAGGCCCATTACCAGGCCCTTCAAGTCGCCCTCCGAGCTATCCACCCAGTCCTCCCGAAATGCCCATGACACCCAAGAAGAAAGAAGAAATGACTAAGGATAAGGGCAAACGCATGACTGGCAAGACTACATGCTAGAAATAAGTGCAAATAAAACAATTTTACTTGTCATGAATTAGCATCTTTTTATGTTGGCAATTACAATAAAATCAAGTTCGCTGTATCTGTCTAGTTTCATTTATGTGCTCGCACGGATTTTTATTACTCAGCCCATCTTTGCGAGTACGTCCCACGCTTAGGCTTATGCCGATTTACTATCGGATCTTTAATAAAGGTGAACAGCATAAAATCCTTTGCAGCCACGGCGGTTCCGTGCCAAAGCATGAGGGGCGTGAAGAGCTTGCTGACCCATGGTTGCGTGAAGATAATGAATGCGACGCCGATGTCTTCAGTGGGTGCTCTCCCCGGCGGAGGAAGGAATATGATACAACGAATGCGATTCTGCATGTCGTGCCCAAACCTCGTTCCTGAAGCTAGGCAGCAGCCAGACTTGTCGTACAGATGTTTCAGCTCTCAAAATACTACGCCTTTCGAACTCAATCCCAAAGCCCCTATAGGTCTATTTTCGAAGATTACGCCCAATAACTTACAGAGCTCTGGCATGCTCATGACCAAGCGTGGCTTTGCCAGTAAACCTTGCCCCTGCCCTGGCTGTTGTGGGTGTGGCTGCCTTCCTCCCCCCTGCAACACGCCTCCCAAGTGTATACAATACATGACTGGGTACTATTATTATCCATATGGGTTTTGGTTCTGTGGACCGTACCATGTTACCGGCACGTGTGCACCTGTAGGCCCATGTGCACCAGGGGGTCCGTGCGGACCATGCTGCGCGTGCGCCAAGTGTTGTGCGTGCCTCAACCCTGAACTTTCGGGATTAATCGCCCCACAGGTTCAAGACTGCTCGGGTCTGCAACCATTTCCAACAGTGCTAGATGCGCAAGCCTATAGTTATACGGATTCGTTCTCAAAGTCTTCATCCTTGTCTCCTAAACTTAGTATGCATTTTGGTCCGATATCCCCATCCGGACTGCATACAGACCCTGCGATTCAGAGCCCCTTGGGCAACGCATCTGGTAACATGGAGACAAAAACTAACTCACAAACTCAGACCGTCACCCCCGCTCGTCCGTCTACTAGTAAACGGTCAATGATATCGAAGCTGTTTCCCTTCCAATCCTCCCAGGACTCTCAGACACCTAAAAACCCTACGTCATGTCTGATTTGCCCAGGAGTTAAATTAGAACAGGAACCGAAATATTGCACTCCTACTGTTAACGTGCCCATGCCAGAAATAAAATGCGTCGATCCTTATCCAAAGTATCCTCAGAAATTTCTTTCCGGCTCTTACTCCAGATCTTTTGGCAAAACCAACATGAGCCAAAATAGTAGGAAATGTAGCTTTACGGCCACAAACAATCACTCGGGTGACACATGCCCGCCTCTCGAGAGTCCCAGAGCCATTCTCACAGTGGAAGAGCGCGATCGACCCAACATTAAACCGGGAGAATTTGACTACTCTATCATACCTAAGTTTAAAAAACCAAGTCCGTGAAAATATAACTCCTTGACGCGGCTACAACTACCCAAAAAAATCCTCTGACATGTTCCTGATAAATCTCCCTTAACGCGGTGTCCCTCAACCTCAAAACAAAAGCTGGACTCTTGCCCAATTTAACACCTAACCTCAAATGAAGTAATTATAGAACAGCATCTCATGTACAGAATTGAGCAATAAATATTGAAAGGTTCAACTTAATTTTATTTGATCTCCTCCCTCTGCCCTCTGATAGGATCCTGTGATTACAATACCACTCATCCTTTCAGCAACTCTCGGCCCGCGGTTGACTGTCAAGGAACAAGTAAAGAGTATGTTACGAGATATCTCAGCGATGAAGATAAAAAGGCCTGAAGCAGTGGGACCAGACAGAGCGAAGACTACAACCACTTTGTTTAAGAGCGCCTCCTGCCCGTGCCTCGTCCCGAGCAGAGGCACCGAGGGAGGCTCCGCGTGCCATTGCCACCGGTTCTCTTTACCGCGAACACAGTCGGCCTTCTTCCCTAGCCAGAGCCAGGCTCACGAGTACCGTGCCGCAGATTTGACGACTCCATGCTTCCAGACATATTTCATACCCATCACAAACGGGGCAGCATCGATGCCGGTGTCCGATGAAGGGAGCAGCCAGGCCCTACAGCATCTCGTTGCTGTGGGGGCGGCTTGTCCTTGCCCATGCGGTGGCTGTGGCTGTCTCCCCCCACCTTGCAACACACCGCCCAAATGTATGCAATTCATGACTGGTTATTACTACTATCCTTATGGGTTTTGGTTCTGTGGCCCGTACCACGTCACTGGTACTATGTGCCCTGGGGGTCCTGTTACACCAGGTGGTCCTTGTTGCCCTAATCCACCTGCGCCAGGCGGACCTTGCGGTCCTTGCAATCCAGGTTGCGTGTGTGGAGTATATGGAGTCGACAATGTTTTTCCTACGTGTTCTCCCGAAACCCAATCAGACGAACAGAGTGAGCCAAAAATAGATTTGTCAAAAATTTTAGATATTTATGCATCTAAATTATGCGTGCTAGGCGGGCCCTATTGCTCCCCTTACCGTCAATGCCCACCTAACAATCCTGGCGCTGTAAGTGGTCTTTTAAGTTGCATGGCTTGTGGACCATGCGGTGGCTGTGGACCGTGTGGCCCATGTGGCCCAAGTGGACCATTCGGTCCATGTGGACCGGGATTTCCTGGCATGAGTTGTAACTTTGCCGGCCCTTGCGGTCCATGCTGTGGACCATGCGGCCCTTGCTGTGGCCCCTGTGGCCCCTGCGGTCCTTGTGGTCCTTGTGGGCCATGCTGCGGTCCTTGTGGTCCGTGTGGTCCGTGTGGTCCGTGTGGCCCGTGTGGCCCATGTGGGCCATGCTGCGGTCCTTGTGGCCCATGTGGGCCATGCGGGCCGTGCGGACCATGTGGGCCCTGTGGCTGCGGCTTCCCACCATGTGTGCCAATGTGCCGCCCTTTCTGTGGCCCTTGTTGCAACTGTGCAATTGCTCCGATCCCAATGGGCGCCTGCTCCGCTTTACCCCCACCTCCGTTTAAACAAATGTTCGGAGTCAGTGTACCTCCCCCACCTATGCCATTTAATACCAACAGTTCTGGATCCTGCTTCTCTACATTATGTCAAAGTCAAGTAAACCCCCCACCTAATCAACCTTCTGGGTCTGCTTGTCGTCCCCTATCACCGACCTCCTCAAACAACCCTCGGCTCATTCGGAAGCATCCATTCCACGCAAGCCCTGCCAAGGAAACAGACCCCGGAAATATGCAATTCCGCTCAATGTCGTCCACTAACAATATGTCGGCATATTCTACCCAAACTGGCCTCTTCGAATTAGAGCTAGACACAGCACACCCAGACAAAGGAGATGGTCGGAAAGTTGAAAACCAATCTTCAGTCAGCGAGGAAAAACATGACGAATTATGTAAACACCAAGAGAAAGTAAAACAGGATTCTCAGCAGCAGTCTGTTCGTAATGATGAGGAAACTGTATCGACCGAAAACATTCCCTTGCCACGGAGGATTTCATCGGTGAAAGCCGTGAGAGAGATACCATTAAAGACTGTAATGGAAGACGGCGCAAAAAAGCATCTTGACAGACCATGGTTAAGAGGAAGAATACTTTCGACACAAAGGTCTTTTGAAAAGACACCTCGACCCGACATACAATAGTAACTACTGGTAACAAGTAATAAAGAGTAACATCTAACATCCGTTTTGGTTTTATTTGGGATAAGTTCGCAATTGTTTAATTATTGCTTATCGGACTGAATACATCTGTTGGTAAGTTCTACGTATACGTATCCATTCATTTCAGCTTGAGCCAGCATCAAACTAGATTTACCAGATACGAATCCGTGGGACTTACTCAACACTAACACTACATACACGTCTACACAAGACACTACACACACCCACATCGCTCATAACTCTCTATAGTTATATAACTCAAGCCGCCATTTCTCCATTCTATCTTCGCCCGGCTTCTTCACACACGTTTCACTCCTGTTGTATGACTACCAGCCGCTCCACTTCCAGATTATCTTCATGGATTTGATTGGATTGTGATTATATCAATAATCGTCCTTTCAGTAACTCTCGCGCCGAGCTTGGCTGAGAAGGACAAAGTAGAAATACAGAAGACCGAGGCCAATGCAGCACCACAAGACAGTCCGAAGACCCAAATGTCTGAAAGCATCTGCCTGTTCTCTAGCCTAAACACCTGTAGCGGACCTTGCAACCCTTGCAATCCTTGCGCCCCTTGCAACTTAGACTGCTACAGCACTTACTGCATGAACCGCTGCATCAATTATGGTCCTTACAATTGTTTTAAGCCTAGTAGGCCGTGTGGGCCTTGCGGTTATGGAGCTTATGGCCCGAGTGGCCCATATGGTGCGTGTAGATGTTGCGGAAGTCCTTTTTTTTGGGACACTTATCGCCAATGCCCTCCCGTGATGTCCTCTCTATTCTGTTGCAATCCATACTGTACATATTGTGGTTATTATGGAGCCGGGTGCCAGTTCAGCCCAAGTATGTACGGGTTTAACAATCCATATTACGATTATAGTGGCGCCATGTACAACCAAATGCCGATTCCTTTCAACTACTCTATGGGAGGCTTCCCCGCCGGCGCTAATTCTATTTGTACAAATTCAATCTCGCTCCATCCGGCCATTACAAACTTTGTGCCAGAAGCATACGTGAAGTTGCCGTGTCTTGAAAAAATGTTCCAAGATATGAAGATTTCGTCATCGTCCTCTCCATCACCTGAATGTCTTCGACCAGTTCATGCAGTTGGAGGTCCAGATGCACCAGCTCACGTGCGCTGTAATTGTGTATTATGTAAGAAAGAAACCGCCGAAAAGAAGAAACCAACAATATACAGAGCGAAATCGTGGAAGGATTATATCAAGGAAGAAGAATCGACAGATGCAGTGATACCTAAAGGCCCAGAGAGGTTACCGCTGCGGGTGATGAACCCCGGTCTGATGAAGAGTCGAACCCCTGACAAAGGTCAAGGGTTCCCAAGTATGGATGGCCGTAAGATGCAGTCTGATAATACACACATAGCTTACTATTCTACAAGAGCTGGATTCCAGGACAAATTACCCAAATTGAAAAAGCAAGCTGATGAAATATCTGACTAATACTGTCAACTGCTGGTACCAAATCAACTCTACTCGGTATGTGCTACTCGGAGCCTTTTGGACCATAACATTAGTTGATTCCCTGAATGCATAAATCCCGAAATGTTGGGACCCAGGAGCTTTGAAAGCCGAAAATTCTGAAATCCAGAATTGTAGTCCGGGAATATAGCCTGGAATATGGAAATCGTGGAATTAAACCTTCTCGGAAATAAACCTTCTCGGAATTAAATTTTCTCTGCCTTCAACCTCCACGGAGTTCAACATTCTCGGAGTGCAGAATGGCCATGGTAGACTTTTTGGAATCAATACAATCCGAAAGGTAACCAAGATTCCTTGATTTACATCTGAAGTACTTGTAAACCCTGGCAATGAGCAATAAAGTTATGAAGCAAAAATACCAAACATTGTTAAATTTCATCCATTAGCTTTTACCACAGTACACAATAAACAACCCATACAAACATGCATACGTCAGAACGTTACTCAACTGCTATCCTCGCAATCATACAAACGTCCCTTGCCTCACCCTTTTCATGCCTTTCTCCTATCATGATCACTTCCTATCTTTACGCGCCCCCGCGCCAATGAACGTGGCTGAAGCTACGCCCCTTCACCGCTGACGTGGCTGGCGCTACGCCCCTTCAATGCCAGGTGGTGAAGCTACGCCCCTTCACTACCGGCGTGGCTGCAGCTACGCCCCTTCACTGCTGGCGTGGTTGACGTTGTGCCTCTTCACTGCTGGCGTGGCTGACGCTGCGCCCCTTCACTGCTGGCGCGGCTGACGCTGCGCCCCTTCACTGCTGGCGTGGCTGACGCTGCGCCCCTTCACTGCTGGCGTGGCTGACGCTGCGCCCCTTCAATGCCAGGTGGTGAAGCTACGCCCCTTCACTACCGGCGTGGCTGCAGCTACGCCCCTTCACTGCTGGCGTGGTTGACGTTGCGCCCCTTCACTGCTGGCGTGGCTGACGCTGCGCCCCTTCACTGCTGGCGCGGCTGACGCTGCGCCCCTTCACTGCTGGCGTGGCTGAAGCTGCGCCCCTTCACTGCTGGCGTGGCTGACGCTGCGCCCCTTCACTGCTGGCGTGGCTGACGCTGCGCCCCTTCACTGCTGGCGTGGCTGACGCTGCGCCCCTTCACTGCTGGCGTGGCTGACACTGCGCCCTTTCACTGCTGGCGTGGCTGACCCTGCGCCCCTTCACTGCTGGCGTGGCTGACCCTGCGCCCCTTCACTGCTGGCGTGGCTGACGCTGCGCCCCTTCACTGCTGGCGTGGCTGACGCTGCGCCCCTTCACTGCTGGCGTGGCTGACGCTGCGCCCCTTCACTGCTGGCGTGGCTGACGCTGCGCCCCTTCACTGCTGGCGTGGCTGACGCTGCGCCCCTTCACTGCTGGCGTTGCTGACGCTGCGCCCCTTCACTCCTGGCGTGGCTGACGCTGCGCCCCTTCACTCCTGGCGTGGCTGACGCTGCGCCCCTTCACTCTTGGCGTGGCTGACGCTGCGCCCCTTCACTCCTGGCGTGGCTGATGCTGCGCCCCTTTACTGCTGGGGTCGCTGACGCTACGCCCCCTCGCTGCTGTGTGACTGGCAGATCGCCCCTCGCCGCTGGCGTGTTCGCTGGTATGGCTTACGTACCTCACCGCTAGTGTGGCGAGCGCGACGTCCCCTCACTACTGACATTGATTTTATAGAATTATACTGTTGGAAATAAATGTAAATAAAATATTATTCAATATTTATTATTTATATTGTTTTACCCCTCTAGTCTCAGTAGTACGGTTGTTTTGTCCGGCTCCGAACTACTGGTACCAAAAATGTCTCAATAGTACGGCTATGACGTTAAACCGAACTAATGTGACTTAAAAAGTATCAGTAGTCCGGTTAAGGATGTTATATTTATAAGAAAGTCAAAAAGTATTAGGAAACGAAATATTTTATTTAATATATATTATACTGGAACAAAAATAACTTTCTTTAAAAAAAAAATTAGGATTAGGTTTAACAAGTTCGTATACCAATGTACGTAGATACGCTAAAACCACCTTGCTGAATACTACTATGCATAGCTAAAGTAAAATTTATTTCGCCCACCACTAACCGAACTACAGTTATAGGCTCAACAGTTCGGTTTAGCGTCATAACCGTACTATTGAGACTTTTTGGTTTCAATAGTTCGGGGCCGGACAAAACAACCGTACTACTGAGACTAGATGGTTTTACCCCACGACCTCGAAGCAAAAAGGAAGGTTATGATTCAACCGCTATGTGGAATATAACGCTTAAAATTGGTTTTTTTAAAACCATTTAGGTGACCGACGAGCACGCTACCCACCTGATGGAACCTTATTGAAGAACCCCATATTGTAGTCCCTTAGGAGCATAATGAGCAAAGAGCAAAATGAACACCACAATCCAAATGACCGAAGTGAAAAATGTGTAAAACGCAAAATGAGTAACAAAGACTTTAATCACACCGACTCTTTTTTTGCTTATATCTTGAGAAAAAATCTATGAATTTTCTTTCATAGTTTACAATTATATTTCAGAATAATACTAAATAATAAATATTATGCTATATAATACATACAAAAATAACAAAAGATGGGGAGAGACTGCAACTTTAGGCATCGAAAAATTCCTCCCCATCGACCTCTACTGGTACCGTGCCCAGAAGGCTGGCGGCATTACCACGCAACACTAAATAGCGATACTAATTCTTTGAGCGAGGTAAAGGCCAGCCCTATGGTCACGGGAAGAGTCGATTAGGCGCTTCGCTATTTCTTTGAATAGCGCGCACACGCTTGGACCCCACGGACCCATCGTTTCGACTCCAAACGGCTCAAAAATATAATTACCAGTTAAATTGGTATTTTTGCGCCATTTGACAGTCTCCGCTGATGCAGCAGCAGCACATGCGCAGTCCATTGTACTTGGAAGATGGGAAGGCGCCAGGGTGTCGACGTAAGTTGCATCCCAAGTTTGGAAAATATTGCTTTTTATAGTTTGATTCTGGGTTAACTCATAATAACGAATAAATCATAATCTTATAATAAAATTATTGAAACTTATAATAAAACGAATTAACTTAACATTAACTAATTAACACAACAAAATTAATTAACTTATTTCTAACATAACGACGTACCACGTCTCTGCAGCACGCAGGACTTTAAGATTTTGTCTTTAAGGATTGCGGAATATCTAAGGCGGGTAACATCTGCGCAACTTATGAAAAACTGAAGAACACGTGACTACAGCGCAGTCTATAGGATTTTGATGAATGAGGTCGCAAATGAAAGGTGTTCACCCCCCAAGTGTCATAGGGTACATGAGTTGTGTATGAAATCTATACTATATTGCTACGCCCGGCGCTTGGCCACTTCAATATATGGCCAAAATTCTTATAGGAGTAAGCGAGACGGCACTATAGAAAGAGACAGCATGCCTTGACGTCACTGTTCTAGAAGGAATCGAATGAATAGAACGAGACGTCAGGCTAGAAAGAGACACAAGACCCAATAGAACCTTCCAGAAAGTTCCTGTCTTTTTCAGAACGTACCTGTCTTTTCTCGATCTTTCGCTACTCGGCCGCGCCCGATATAAAAGGCGAGCTAACAGCCTGCGCTCAAGTTAGTTTACGACTAGTATTCGAAGCGATCATAGCGATAAAGTGTGCAAAGCGATACAGTGCGATTATACAAGTGACTGTGTATTGTGTAAGGAAGAGTTTTTGAATTTCTACGCGCTTTGCTGTTATTTAAGTGCAGCTGAATAAAATCTGTCTTCAACGGTTGTCCTCGCATTTTCTATTTAAACCGACCCCCACGCTCGTAACAATATGTACGATATATGCATATAGGGGTATTTTTTATATCTCGTGTGAAAATGGCATAAAAATGTCTTGCTCATTTGCGTTTTTGCTTGTGGTGCACATTTCGCGTTTTGCACATTTTACATTTTGCACTTTGGTCAATTTGTTTGTGGTGCTCATTTTATGCTTTTAGCTCATTATGCTCCGAAAGAATTGTCGTCGCTTACACCGTATCTAATATTTCCATCTTCGGTGGCATTCTGATTTAATTGTAAGTGCCTACTTTGAAAGCGCACACAACGTGATAGTACGTCGCTTCGCTGTATGAACGTCGACGTCTTTAGACGTCAGTGTGATATATTCTAAACAATAAGAATCTATTTATAACTAGCTGTTGCCCGCGGCTCCGCCCGCGTGGATGTCGGTTATCGCGACCAAACATAGCCTATGCCTTTCTCAAGGTCTAATCTACCACTATACCAAATTTCATCAAAATCAGTTCAGAGGTTTAGGCGTGAAAACGTAACATACAGACAGACAGACAGAGTTACTTTCGCATTTATAATATTAGTATGGATATGGATTATTCAAAACAATAGTATATTATGGTACAAGTGTGTAAAGTTGGTGATGAGCGCTGAGGCGCCATTGAGAGAGCCCAAGACGGTAATGAACAATACACACGTGTATCATACGACGTTTTTCAATACACTTGTGAATAAAATAATACTAAAGTAGATATTTACCCTTACAGTTTTCAGGTAGTAAACATTTTATAACGTTAAGGGCTTCACATCAATCACATCGTATATCGGACTTAGTACAACATAAATCATTTTCTTCATAAATAGTACTCAATCAAAGAATCAAAGAATTAATTTCGTTTATTCAGTTTAGGCACATAAAGAGCACATATGAACGTCAAAATTTTACAGTCATGTCAAGAAATTACTAATATAATACACTTGTGGACACATCTATTGGCCCACCTTGCATTTTAAGTTTCGTTTAGTCCAAGCTAAAAATTTATATTAGGTCGAGCAAAAAGTTTTTATGCAGTTTTAAACCAGGCACATTCATAATTTTATTCAATAGTTTTATTTTGAATTTCGAACACAGAATTTAAAGAAACAAAAGACAATTTGGAGCCTGTTTGTTGATATTATACAATCGAATACTAAGAAAACTTGAGTTTATTCGTTTACTTGGATTTAATTCTCGAAAGTGTGATTTTTCTCTTTGGTTTTGCAGCAAACATTACTTATTCTTAGCATTAAGGTGAGGTTGTATCAATAATCTATGGATACTTCGCCTGAAGTCGCCGCCCAAGCTGTGGCACTTATCCAGGCATCCGGCAGACAGCCAAAGAAATGTGAGTGCTCATTGCAACTTAATTTAGGTCGATCTGCGGTCCGAAATGTTTATCGGAGGTACCTAGAGACTGCCGACTTTGTTCGTCGCCAAGGAAGGCCACGATCTCGGGTCACAACTGAAAGGCAGGATCGATTTATCGTGACGACCAGCTTGAGAAATCGTCACCTTACCTCCATTGAGATACAAAACCAACTTCGCGACTTCCACGGAGTATCTGTGAGCGCTTGAACTGTTCGGAGAAGGTTAAAAGAACGCGATATGGTACCACACAAACCTAAAGCTAATGGCCCCAAACTAACGCGAACCCACCGAACAGCGCGTCTTCTTTTCGCGCGCACTCATTTAAATTGGATTCAGCCGCATTGGAGCCGTGTACTCTTTTCTAATGAGTCTAAAATTGCGTTACATGGCAATGATGGAAGGAAGATGGTCTCCCGACGTAAGGGAGAGCGTTTTGCACAATGCTGCTTTCAAGAGAGGGTTGCTTATGGCGGTGGCTCATGAACTATCTGGGGCGGTATATCCGCGGGCGGCAAAACTCAACTTGAGGTTGTTACGGGACCACGGTTGCCAACATTAAATGCTGAAAGGTACATTCGTGAGTGCTTAGAACCTCACGTGATGCCATACGTGGACTATGTGGGCCCAAATTTCCTTTTTATGCATGATAATGCAAGAGCCTATACGGCCGGCATCGTCAGGGAATATCTTCGGGATAGGAACATCACAGTTATGGACTGGCCAGCCAGAAGCCTAGACATGAACCCGATTGAGCACATGTGGGACGAGCTAAAAAGACGTGTTAGGGCTCGTCAGCCAGTTGCCCACGTTGGAGGCAACACGCGTTATTAACTTAAACCTTTATTTGATAATTAAACCTTAATTTTGATAAAACATGTTTTTATTCAAAAATCAACTGCACTCATCAAGGCGCATACGCGACTTGTTAGGCGTAGCTCCATGTCCTGTGGTATTCTGAATTCAAATTTACAACGATACGATCGAAAAAGATGGTAAAATGTATCAGGTTTAAAACTGCATCAATAGTTTTGTTCAATCTAGCAATCATATTTAGGTAGGGGCCATCGAAACCTAAACTCTAAGGTGGGCCAATAGATGTGTCCACAAGTGTATTAAATAAAGGAAATAAATCATTTTAAAATGATTCTTTCGCTGGTTCGGTAAGTTGGTTCTACTATGGTTCTACTCAGAAGATACCAGCAAGTAACTCAGTGAACAATATTATCGTTTCTTTTTTAAAACAATTTTTTAAGTTTTTTTTTTAAGCGAGCAAGCAAAAAGATTAGGATGACCATGCATTTTTATCATTGAGGTATTGCGAAACTTTTTGGTACTGCCAAAAAGTTTTGAATTAAGAAAAACCTTTAATATCATCCTAATGACGATGAGTGATGATTTTTGCCTCAGTAAAGTTGTGGGGACTTTACTGAAAGCTCCCCCGGGATTTGAACGAACACGAAATGTCACAATTGGGTATTATCCTGTAATTAAAATAAATTATTTTGCTGAACTTAATAAATTAAGAATAGAAAAAAGAGTGAAAACAGTTGCGTCAGTTCTTATTTTATCGTTCTTATTTATTTTTAATCATCCACCCAACCATTAATAGTAAGTGATTTGACCATTAAAAATTATGATGTCACTAATATTTTTTTCATACAATTTTCCTTAACATTTAGTAAAAAGAAACTTATTTGACTAGTTAGTCAAATACCCAATTCACTGTATTATTCCACTTTCTTACACTTCTGTGAGTTGTCCAGGACATTATGTCTAAAAATCTACCATTTTATACATAAAAACTTGAATTCACACGAATTTGGGCGAAGAAAATAATACCGCAATCAATCTCAGCACAGTCCAAGTTGGCGCCAAAACTCTCTTTTCTATTGGCACATTGGCCATAGACTAAAAGGGAGGTATCTTGTTTTTTGTAAATCACATGTAAATGATTTACCACGTTGTACTTGGGTGTGTTTTGAGGAAAGCACGGGGTGCTACGGCAGTAGACGAACTTAAATTCACCAATTATTACCAAACAATGAAAAGGTCTCGTTTGTCTCGCGACTTACGTCCAAGATACGTGTGGCGAGGTATACCTACCTATTATAAATCTTGCACTTAGGAGCCCCTCCTTAATCTTTATTATAGTTTGATTGATTTGTAACCGTTTTACTTTTGTTACGTTAGTAGGTACCAAAGGTACTAAGAATCCTACTCTAAATAGTTGTTAAATTGCTAGTATATGAAAAATGTGTTAAATTAGGGTGGCGCCACATTAGCATATAGGGTAACTTTTAAAAGAAGCGCCAAATATTGTTAGAGTAGGCTTGAAAAATAAAGAAGGACAGAAATCTTCCGTTAAGTCAATAACTGTACTATTTACAGTTTGCGAAATAAAATTACTCTAAATGCACTTTACCTTTAAGGTTATATTTACTACAATATTTTGTAGAACGTAAGTTGTTGAAATTCACAATAATTAAGTAACTACTTTAGTCGACAATGATATATTTTTTTTAATTCTGCATTCTTGGCAATGTTCACTACATACATACTAAACCCTGTGGCCTCCACCAGCGCCATCCATTGTAGAAGGTTTTTGAAGGTGTTTGTGTTTGACACTTTTTCAACTTTTCTTACATAAGAGATTGTAGTTCTAGTCTCCATGATACCTCCATATAAAAGTATTACGTCTGTGGCTAGTAGTGACGGGCCAAGTGACGTTGAAGTGACGGTCTTTCGCTGAGTGTCGCTGTCTATAAGCGCTGTCGTTGCTACTGTCACGTCAACTGTCACTACAGTTGACAGTCTTGATAGTCAGGTCAAGAAGTTGTTTTGCTAGCTTTTGAGGGGAGGGGGCACTGGGGATTTCCCTAAAGAATTATATTATTAAATTAACAATACTTAATGTACCAGTTATTATCGTTAATCACTGTTAATATTCGAAGGGTTCGAGATGGAGTAACATAATATAACAATGCATTTATATGGAACCATTGTCTTGCTATAAGTAGTGCTGAGTAGGAAGGTGGTTAATATGGTCATAGACACTTTTAAACTAAATAAGTTAAATAAGTCAAGTTACCCTGATGATCAGGGTTTGGACACATTTATTTTTTCTTGATACTTGTTCTGAATATGAAACAAAATACACTCGTTCAGCTACGTTTTTAATTACAAATTATAAAATACTTAAAGCTGAGTTAGATTTTTTCTTCAAAAAATCAGTTCAAAAATGTATGCTAGGGCTGTGCTGATGTTATAAGCTATTGCGAAACCCTTACAGACTGCTGATAAAATGGCTGATAAACATTTACATTTCAGAAAAACTAATTTTTCCAATGAAAACTGCATACAAATAGGTAGATCCTAATAGAAATGATATATTCTATATCAATGGATAGATCTACCATAAAGTAAGTAAGTATGTAGATATGATGACGCTGCGCGAGTAGATGCGTATAACGTGAAAATCAGGTGTTACTGGGGGATATAAAGACAACGGGGGCGGAGCACTACCGCCCGCACCTCAACCGCACCCGTTTATGTCTGTACACCTTTATGCAACTGTGTGAACTGTAAAACGCATTGATAAAGTACATTCGAGAGCTAAACTCCTACTAATATAATAAAAAATAATCTTGCTAATGTTAGAAATATAAAAATCGGTTTAGATGGATAAAACACAGAGATAGATTATAGTATGAAATAAATAAAATAATAAATAAATATCACATAATTGATGGCAACAGGGATGACAACGATTAGGTATAATTGCGTTAACCCCGGTCGAATCCGAGACCCTCACCTTTGAGTTTAGGGTCCGGTTTCCAGCTGTTACTTCTCCACTTCACTTCGCATGGTCTTGGACATTCATGATAGTGATGCCCTTGGCCCGCGTATCTGAAATAACACAAGCTAATTATTATACCAGGAATAGGTTTCCTGTAAGGCGTGGTCACGTAACAAGTCTAAGGTACCTACAAATACGATCCGACGTTACATTATTATGGTTAAATTAAATAATAGATCAAATATTTTAACGTTTACCTGATTGAATAAATAATAGTAGCAATGATTATTTTTTTATAATAGGTGATTTTATCAGCTACTTATTATAACGACCATCGCTAGTAACAACACGGAATAAATATTTCTGTGAGGCTGGTTTTTTTTATGGAGTACCAAGGAACTTTATCAAACTATTTAACTGTGCAGAACGAAAAATGTGAACGTGATATACAAATAAACCTACTATAATCGAGACTTTAAACATATACAAATTAAATGCGTACGAAGTCGGTGACAGAAGCTAGTAGATACATAATGTACCAATTGTGCCAAAAATAAACAGTTTAGAACTTTTAAACAAAACGTTCTTGTTTCGACAATAAATGTTTAATATATTGTTTTTTTAAATTAAAGTGGTGTAAACACCATGATAGTTTATAAGTATCAAATGTAATGTATTTATGAATTCGTCTGTACCATGCACACCTATCCAAATCCAAATCCAGAGTAGTCATATAGCTAATCGCATGCTATACCGTTTTCTAGTTTGAAATTTATAAGTAAATTTGAAAAATTCGTCCTATAATAGCTAATACTCATTATCATACCTGTACCCGACCGACCGATACCCCATTCCAAAGAGTACCCCATTCTAAAAATAATGGCTAAAATCGATATCGATTCAACTAGTTGGTGGCGGTAGTGTGCAGCACTAGGAAGCAAGCCGCCCGCCGGCCGCCATCTTAGGACGACATTTGTTGATTTCCGTATCTTCAAATGTGATAAAGTGAGTCGCTATTCCTACGATTTTACGTACAGATTTATTATGAGGACATAAGTTTTTTTGTGGACATTTAGTGTTAATAATTAAAATGGAGGAGGAGTACATGGACGCCCAAGATTCTTCGATGAATGATATGAACAGAGGTGATGTGAGTGAAAACCTAGTGGACAGTACCAAAGACTTCGGTGATGGATTAGGGTATGGAGACGAGGGTTACGAAGATGACGACGGCGGCAACAATTTCAGAGGCAGGGGTCGCGGCAATTTCAGGTAAAGTATAATAAAAATATCGACCACATTGCGTACAAATTAATTTTGTTTTGCACAGTTTTTATGCATTTTGCGTCGTTTGTAAGCTTCTCTTAAATGTTTGATATCAGAAAACACTGTTTTAAATAGTTTCTAGACATTAAAATTCAGTTTTCAAATCGAAATTTATTGTCATATAAATGAGACCTTGAATCAATATTCTATGAGAATTCTCACTGGTTTTAGCTCACTGCTAGCGTTTATCAATTTTATTGTACTAACAGTTCAACAAAGTAATGATAATTTAGTACCCTTGTATAAGTAATTGCTATGTTTCTACTCAACACTCTTTAAATAGTACTATTGTTAACTGTTTCATAGCGTTTACCTATCTTTAATAATACACTAATGTTTTGTATTGTAAACGAACTAATATTATAAATGCGAAAGTAACTCTGTCTGTCTGTCTGTATGTTACACTTTCACACCTAAACTGATTATGATGAAATTTCGTATAAGGGTAGATTAGACCTTGTGGAAGGACATAGGCTATGTTTGGTCACGATTATCGACATCCACGCGGGCGGAGCCGCGGGCAAGAGCTAGTTATAGTCACCTCTTGCTATTCACATGCCCAGCTGCCAACAGTAGCCATGCTTTAATACATTTTAATGTTGAATTTATAATGAAAAGTATTGTCTACCCGTAGGGAAATACCTGCGAGTGTATGTATGTAAGTATATTCTATAATCACACATTGACATCAAATCATACAAAATAAGATATGTGCTACTTAAAATTTCAAATCAAAATATGACTGTCAACTTGTAATAAACAAATATTATGATTTAAGTATGTTTTTCATCATAATTATTTATTTATTTTATGAGGACATAAGCTATTTCCTTTGATGCCATGCTAGCTACCGGGGAGAAACACCTTTGTCCCTTGTCTATTTGACATAAGCGGTGGAGAGAGATATTTGTCCCGCGCCCATGCTAGGCCCGTTGGTGGTGAGCAAGGGGCACAGCTGTGGAGGCATCCCTATCCACCAATCGTCTTCATCCTAGCATTAATCCCATTCGCATCTGAAGCTATCAGCTTGGAGTCTGGGGTTTGCTTACCAGTCTAACTGCGAATTTCTTTAAACGTTGACATTTTCCATGTGAAGCGACTGCCCTCTGACCTTCACAACCCAAAGGCAATGTCAAATCATTGCAATTTGACCAGTTGTTGGACTTTTGAGGGCTCCAACTACCCTTAACGACTGCCATAGATGTTTATATGGCAACCAAGACCTCGAGCCACCATCAGACCAATGCAAATACGCATATTCAAGCATACAAATATTTGCATTGAGCAGGGATGCAACCCGCGACTCCTGCGTAGCGGCCGCGTTCACTACTACTACACCACGGAGACTCACCCACTATATTCACCCCTATCCACCAATAACAGATTATATTAAACTGGCTCAAAGTACTCATAACGGTGCTTGGATAGTCTTTTATTAATTTTTTTTGGTTGGCCAAAGAGCACATTCCCGAATTTTTGATGTTAGTTTAAGATTTTCGCTATTACTATTGGTTCCTGTTTGAATAGCGACCACCCTAGAGAAGAAGGTGACTAAGGAATAGGGATGTTCTCCATCTAAGAGTAAGCATAACCATGATTAAGTGCTCGCTTTATGTCAATAGACTTACCCCCTATTACGTGGGATGGAAAATCATGTTGGCGAAATGTGGGTTTTATTTCACCTCTTCCTACCTACCCTTTCGGGGATTTTCAGGCATAAGTGTATGTACTATAATATGCAGACTCGAACCTACTTATGGTTAAATAGAAACATGACGTTCACTTGTTAAGGTGCAAATATATTTTATATAATATAGCTTGATATTCAAAGTCTGATAACTCGGATGGCTTTGATCAGAGATCTCTCTTTTCCCTCATTAATTATCTAATATATAAAATTCTCGTGTCACAGTTTTCGTTGCCATACTCCTCCGAAACGGCTTGACCGATTTTGATGAAATTTTGTGGGCATATCGGGTAGGTCTGAGAATCGGCCAACATCTATTTTTCGTACCCGGATTCGCGATAACCGACATCCACGCGGGCGGAGCCGCGGGCGACAGCTAGTTATTATATATATATATATATATATTATTTTTTTGTTGTATTTGTTATTATACATATATATATATTAACCTAGTTGTGTCTTAATTCCCACACATGTGATATCATGATTCTCCTACCTTTATCCCAAGTTTATTTGTGGTTGCTACTTCCATAGATAATGCCATCCTTACGACATAACTTTCATCATTGTATGAGTTGCTAACTGTCGCATTGGCTAACTGTCGCATTGGGGCAGCATGTAACAGGCAGCGTGTACATGTCTGAACCAGGACAAATACTGTATGCGCTCACATGTGTATGAAGACTAATTTCATTACTGTTAAATGCGAAATGCTGTAATAATAACATTGTAAATATATTTGTGTTGTTTTAAAATTGACATTGTCGTTAATAACATGACCTAGTACTTTAATTTATCATTTCAAGAACATGTACACCAATTAAACATACAAATTGTAACAAAAGTTACAAATTTTTTGCAAACATCAATATGAATTTATGAATTTAAACTTACAATCTCTATGTACGCTTAAAAAAAGAGCTGTCAAAAAGAGGTGAAATATCTGCAAATGAAACTAGTGAATACTTATAAAGAAAAGTTTACCTGGATGAGCTTCTTAAAATTGCTAAGTATGTAATGTTGCTAACGATCTCCTTTGTTGACTGTACGTGCCGATGGGAAAAATAAAGACTTTTAATATTTATTTTATCACTTAATACCAAACAATCTGACACGAATCAATTTTGAACAGAAGCAGAGGCCGCGGGCCTCCACCAGGCTGGATGAATGGACCTCCAATGAGATTCCGAGGCCGTGGCTACGGTCCTGGAGGCCCTCCCATGCGAGGAAGAGGCTTCTTCCGAGGCCGCGGAGGCCCAAGAGGCTTCGGGCCTAACAACGGACCAAACTTCGACAACAACTGGGGCCCCATGGGGCCTCCGCCGCCTGGCATGATGGGTGGCCCTCCCCCAGGCATGATGGGTGGACCCCCACCGTTTGGGCCGCCGCCGGGTATGATGCCGCCTGGGGGCCCTATGGGACCCCCTCCTAATATGATGTCACAGCCTCCGCCATTCGGTGGACCGCCAGGCATGCCACCACCAAATATGGTAAGTGGTTTAGATTTGTCTATCAATATTTTTTTATTAAGTGCCTGGCTATTTGACTTCATTTCACCTGATGGTAAGCTGAAAGCAAAGTCTCAAGAAATAGAGTCATGTTACAACAGTGGTACTCAGCTTGGCTCACTTAAAGGACCCGGCGACTGTAGGAATTTATGACATCTAAGTGCGGATTCAAAGCTTGTACTGCTAGGAGCTACAATGAACCATCCAATACTTCGTGCCCGCACGATAACGAGCAAAACTTTCGCATTTTGCCATTGTACTAGTCCTATGAAGTCACTTCGGTTTCCTTTTAGTATGGTTTAAGCCAAACCAAAGTATCCCATACCAGTCTTTGACACTGATTACCCAAAACTTCGAACTGACTTTCATCTCCGTTTTTCTGTTTAATTCTATTTTTGCTAACTTAATAAAGTTAAAATGGAACCACTTTTTTCGAGCTACATGACAATAATCCATACTAATATTATACATGGAAAGGTGTATGTGTGTGTCTGTTTGTTTGTCCGTGTTGCATGCCTGAACCATTGAACGAATTTTCACGAAATTTGTTATAGGGGTAGATTAGACCTTGAAGGTGATTTTCCACCAGAGTGACGAGACGAGGCAAGGCGAGGAGAGAATTGAAATTTTTATGGCAAATTTTCAATCCTCTCCCAGCGTATCTTTGGTGGAAACAGTGTGGATTGACGAGAATATGAGAGGCGTGAATTGAAATATTTGTTTATGCAAAAATAAACCGTATTGGTTCTGTAGAGTATAAATCACCTTCAAGGGGATTTTACACCAGAGCGGCGAGGCGAGGCGAGGAGAGAATTGAAATTTGTATAACAAATTTTCAATCCTCTCGCGATGGCAATTTTTAGTGGAAAAGGGTCAGTGCGAATTTCAATTCTCTTCTCGCGTCGTCTCGTCTCGCCCCTCTGGTGGAAAATCACATCGAGAAAGGCTATGTTTGGTCGCGATAACCGACATACACGCAGGCGGAGCCGCGGCCATAAGCTAGTACCACATAAATTGCCATAAAATCCATTATTAAGTGGTTTTATTTCATTGAGATATATTCGCGTAAACTTGAGACAGTATTGCACTAATAATAAATAGCCATTTTCTCCCCACCAGCCCGCCCCGGAGTTGTGGGTGGAAACAAAGTCAGAAGACGGGAAATACTACTACTATCACTCCCGGACGCGAGAGACCACCTGGACTCGGCCGCAGGAGAACCCCACGTGCAAGGTCATCACACAAGCTGATGTGGAAGCTATGGCTGCGGCCGGTAAGGAAATTTTATTGCTTTTGTCTATACTGGAAACGTGCTCTTAAATATTAATATTGAAACAAAAAGAAAACAATTTACTAAGTTCTTGGCCAGTAATTTTCCGTTCTCAACCCGCGAATAAATTTTCCGATCTTAACACGTTCACTGCGTTACGGGGTTTTTTGAACCTCGTGCAGTGTTGTCGTTCAGTGCGGACGAAAAAATCTAGGGTGTGCTCGCTGGTGCGGGAGCTGTATCTATGAAATTATTTACTGTATGAGAGAGAAAAATATATATTTTTCATGTACGCCGTTTGAAGAAACTGTTGCTATTTTAAAACTATACGGGGTCTTATAAGCCCCGTTACGACCAGAGAGCAAAACTTATCTTCCAGTGCGATACGGGGTTCAAAAAGCCCCGTATAAATTATTGTGACCCCGTACGGGATCGTGAGTTCATTAGCATTAATGCTGTTCTTTAGCTCAAGACGTAGTGTTTAATTATCGATAATGAAGCGTTCACGACGTATGTTGCATCTGTCACAGATTAAAAAGGATGATGAAACTCCTCCATCTCCAAGTTCATCCCAACGACAATCTGCATCCTCAACAATTTAGCGCAAGGTTTTTTAGCGGCATCCGAGACCAGCAACAGATGAGAGTGCTACAATTTAAAACATTGAATGCATCACATCCGAGTTGTAACCTACGTTGATCATATTTTCATTATAATATAATAATAATAATAATAAACAAACTTAATACAACTTTATTAGGTTTATTATATACATACTTATAATATGTTTGAATTTAGTGTTACAGTGTATTGTAGTAAGCTAAGCTATATAATTCCCAGTTTACATATTTTTAATTCAAATATATGTACCTACCTTTAAAATGTGTAACCTAAGTTCCTATATAAAGTTCCTAAGCTCAAATAAATATTTTTATTCAAGAAATAACATTTATCGTTTCTCCTATTTCCCAACACTATAATTTTATCGATATAATTGAGTTTTGTGCGTTACGGGGCAGTACAATCCCGTATTTTTTTATATCAGGTGCGGTACGGGGTTTACGAGACCCCGAATAATTTGTTTTCGTTTTATTTTCGTAAATTTTTGACTAATCCAGTGGCGAAAAGACTATAACATAGCTCATTTCATAATCTATCAGACTATAAAATAAAATAAAAGCAAACGTAAAATTTCAGTCAGTTATAGATTGAGAAAGCAATAAGGGTGTACGGGGCACTTTAACACCCGTATCGCACTATGAAGTGCTTCCTTCATAGTGCGATACGGGTGTACTTCATAGTGCGTGTACTTCATAGTGCGGTACTTTTCACGGGGCGCATAATATCTCGTAACGCACTCGAATTCAAGACGGCTTTTGAGCTCACGCAGTGAACGTGTTAACCCAGAGGTCCTTTCCGTTTACTACCCACGAATATATATTTTGAAAGTTTGAATCTCAGCGATTTTGTGATAAAAAAAATGTCATATCATAAATAAAAACTTTGAAATAAACCAAGTTATGTTTAAAAAAATAAAAGATCCATCAGCTATTAAAAAGATAGAAACAAGTTTGATAGCAAGCGGTACGCATATGCCAATAAACCGAGAGAAAATTAATGGGTACCGCCTTTGATCGATTTTTTCGACAGCAGTCGGGTTTTTTTTTGTAATTAAAAATAAAAGTATGTTTCCTTTGAGTAAAATTTGCTATCTCCAGTATTTAGAGTACTCTCCCTCGCTCTCCCTCCAATATTGGTTGAAAAATTCCGTCCTATATTGTCTTGTAGCCATGAAAGTCACATAAATCTAATATCTAATCATTTGTTTCAGTAACAAATCCCCAAAACCAAGGCCCCGGAGGCTCCCAGAACGTTGGTATGAATGGCCCTATGGGTGGGCCCATGTCTGGCCCTATGGGCATGATGCCCAACGGCATGATGCCAGCTGGCGTGATGCCCCCGGGAGTGCATGGGGCCCCGCCCGGGAACGGAGTCCCACCTTTCATGACGCAGCCTCCACCTTGGGTTAAGGATGGTGAGTGATTTTGTATCTTAGCCTCTTTCATACAATCGCGGATTATTGTTTGTTGGTTCCCAGAGGATCTAGGGAATCTAGGGAAATTTAGTAAACAGGGGTTTTCGGGGGCGACAAATCTCTCTAGCTAGGATTCATTTTTAGAAAATGTAATTTTATAAAAAAAAAGAAAAATGACTCTTCCTGTCATCTATTGGCGATGTGAGCAACTAACTACTTTAACGACACAACAAAACTAAAGCTTCCAGCAGATGGCGTTACATAAAAAAATACTGATTGAAGCTCGGTCATCCAGGTACTGTAATATTGGAGGCGTTATAGCGATAGCTGTTTATAACTCATCATGTACTAGGATGATGATTCCCTAAAGGAGTGTCAACACCCACATTTCGCCACCTATGATTGGGTTCGGTCTCATGTAATGGGTGGCGAGCTTATCAAGGTCCAGCCGGCAGGCACTATCATGAGCTGCATGTTTACTGTTGCATTGAGATCAGCCCCATCCCTAAGTCGTCTTCACGACAACCACGAGAAAAAATGGAGTCGGTAATAACCATTACAGCATAGGAATAGGAACGCATGCTGTATTATCGATTATAACGCACTTGTGTGGGGGAGGCTTAATGAAGAATCTACGTATGTAACCGCGGTTACAGCATTAGTAAGAATGTTTAATATTCCAGGTGGTAAAGACAAACCGGACGAGTCGAGCCCTTCGGAAGCCCTCAACGACGACATGCCTCCGGGTGAGAGCAATCCCATTTCTCAACAGAACGACGGTAAGAGTCCTATATATTATAACTAGCTGACCCACCCCTGGTTCGACCGTGGTATACTCCAAAACCCTCGTATCACTCCTTAAAGCTATATATTCCTGCTAAAATTTTCAAATAAGGTATGCAAGTGTTGTTCTTTTTTTTTATACCACAGGTGGCAGTCAAGCACACGGCCCACCTGATGGAAAGTGGTTACCGTGGTCTATGGACGTGTGCAACAACAGGGGAGTCACACTCGTGTTATCTGTCGGATTTCTTTATATTTTTGAATACTGCTCCACTCCCTTGAGTAGTAGCGGGGTGATATAATTATAGCCTTCCTCGATAAATGGACTTCTTAATAGAACTTCCCAAATCGCACCAGTAGTTCTTGAAATTAGCTCGTTTAAACACACAAACTCTTTTGATTTATATTGTTAAGTAGATTTCTTCAGTTATTTTTTCGTATTTTACTCCGTTCGTTTACCCAGTGTGGCAAGGGAGTAAATTGCAATACAAAACCTGTATATTTCTAAGTGTACACCAATAATAAATTTAAGTTTCACACATCCAGGTAACATGGTCCCCGGGTTCCCTCCGGGCCAAGGCTTCCCGGGCTCGTTCCCGGGGCCGGGAATGGGCAGCTCGGGGCCCCCGGGGGCGTGGGGCCCGGGGAGCGGCACGGGCCCGCCCGCCTGGGGCCACTGGCCACCCCCAATAGTCGCGCAGCCACCTCCTGCGATCTCCAGTAGTGTACCTGACTCTAGTAAGTGTATTAATTTATTTATATTTTCTTCATCCTACCGTTATATATCATTGTATTGAGCGGGGATCGAACCCGCGCCTCCTGCGTAGCGGCCGCATTCATTACCGCATCGTCACAGTGGCACTAACCCAGTTGTATGTGTGCAGCCACACAGATGGGCGGGCAGGGCGGAGGCCGCGAAGGTTCACTGGAGCCTCCCCTAGTACCAGATTCACCCTCGTCTAGCCAGCCACCCCAAGAGAAGAAGGAGACGGTGAGTTACTAATTCATGTATGCATATATAAATAAAAGCGAGACCGATATTCTCCAAGGATTCTCCGTGCGGGTGCCGGGTCCATCGCGTTGCTGAGTTGGGAACTTGGGACAGTGCCTGGGACTTACGACCCAGGTGTAGGTTTAGAAGGGGCCCTTTTTGTTGATGTACATCAACACTCACCTTCACTACCCAAGTTCCCCTCCCTGCCTAATCAAATTTGATGCGAACCTACTGGTGCCGCTTTAGACATTCGTCCTAGTAATTTGCTTATTGTAGCTCTCGATAGGCCTAATACTATTCACTGATTTATCACGAATTCTCAAAAGTCAGAACACCTACAAACTTGAAATTTGGTAGGACGGTTCCTTATAGACATCCGCTAAGAACGGAATTATTTATGAAACTCCATTCCTAAGGGGGTAAAACGGAGCTTAGAAATTTTTATCTACTCTGATACAATACAAAGATTATAAAATTGAAATCAAAAATTTATGACAAACATTACGCACAGGCCAAAAAAAAGTTTTACTACGATACAAGTCATGTATGGACACCTATATCATTAAATAACTTTTTAATCATAACGATACACCTATACAAACTCCATCCGGACTGATCCTCTACTTTAAAAAAAAGAATCCGCCGATTCGGAAGAAAAAAAAGACACACGCATGCGCAATCGATGTTTGCGCCTTGGCGCCAACATTTTACATTTAAATTAAACAAAGTTTGGTTTTGTTTGTAAAATAAATAACACTAGTGTTATAAGAACCCTTATTATGCAACAGTATCATAAACTTTATCTATTTTTTTTTAATTCAATTTTTTTATTGAATACACACATAACATAGTACAGTAATAGACATAAATACATTTCGATGTACAGCTCTGCGAGCTTAAGTCAGTATTGAGTTTTCTCCCAGCAAACCTTTGGGGGGATATTAGCAGAAACAGCAACAAAAGGGTAATTTTATTATTAGGTTGAAATTGGCAGCTAAAATTGTATCAGCCAAAATTGGCAACCAAATTGTGATAGCCGAAATTGGCAACCAAATTGTGATAGCCGAAATTGGCAACCAAATTATAGCAGCCAAAGTCGGCCAAAATGTACATGGTATGTGTTGCAAAAGTTACGTCGTCAAGCTGTTATCGACTAAGAAGGGACACATCGATAAACAAAATATCGATAATTTGTTGGAAATATAAAACAAATGCTTTGAGTTTGTATTTTATTTATATCAATCTGAATCTGATACAGGGTCAATCGGATCTTTAAAATCTGAGTCTGAACTGCAGCTATCCGTGACGTTTATTATTAACGGTTGGTCAATGATATTGTCGTATTGTACATCTCGATCCCAGTCTTGTAAGCAAATTTTCTTCGTTCTTTCGACCACTTTTCGCCAATCGTCAGCTGTCACTTGAGCGCAAGCTTCTTCCAATAAAACCATCATTTTATTTGCCGCAACAAACAGCGAAACAGAAACAAAACTCAGCTAACAAAGAAAGACGTGGCGCATACAAGGCGTTAGAGCACTCGTGTGACGCGATGTGATGCGGTGTGACAAGAAGACAAAACAGACTGACAAGACATGACATGACTGAATTAAAAAAATACGGTAGGTCTATGGCCTCCTTTTAAATACTTTTCCATGTAATCCATAATTGCCAGCTAATTATGAATTCTTTAAAATTCAATTCAAAAAGAATTTTAAATTCTTTAAATTATGCAATTT
Organism: Eilema caniola; assembly: GCA_949126895.1. Taxonomy (NCBI): domain Eukaryota; kingdom Metazoa; phylum Arthropoda; class Insecta; order Lepidoptera; family Erebidae; genus Eilema; species Eilema caniola. The sequence continues at coordinate 892,392 of OX421485.1, forward strand.
GAATAAAAATTAAAGTATAGTAAAATAAAATATAATAAGGCTGTTACTTTTTTATCTAGTGTTTTATGTCCATCAATGCGCGTAGTCTTTTTTTCAAAATAAATAAATATTGCTTATTATGTTGAATGACCTGGCTGAATGACATGACATTTGCCTGAAAAAACAGTATTTTATCGAAATTGTTTCGCATAACTAATGCAACTGTCAGTTGAAACGTCATACGGATCATCATCCGGCGTGCGGAGTACAGAAGGTCTCAGACAATTTACATTTATAAGTTTCACTATCACCCTTTTTATATTACTGCTACTATATAATATTCTAACTGCTTAGTTACAAGTAGGGGAAAAATAAAAAAATAGGTATAGGAATGAGGAGTTTTTAAGGTAGGGTATTATGACATTGGGTAGGGCATTGCCCCACAATGTACCTCCCTCCCCCTAGTTGCGGTCATGCAGGGGATCCACCGAATCCAGCAAAATTTTAATAGTGTTCTATGAAACAAAATAGTTTGGGAATCTCTGGCTTAGATCAATTATTCGCTTTTCATTAATGAAAGAATTGTTATCGATGAGGACTATTCTTTCATTAACTGCATTTTGGCTGCTAACAGCCGATTTTGGATGCTACAATGTGATTACCAGTTTCAGCTCCCAATTTTTGGATGTTACAATTAGGTCACCAATTTTGGCTCCCAATTTTTGGATGCTACCATTAGGCCACCAATTTCGGCTCCCAATTTTTGGATGCTACCATTAGGTCACCAATTTCGGCTCCCAATTTTTGGATGCTACAATTAGGTCACCAATTTCGGCTCCCGATTTTGGATGCTACAATTTGGAAACCAATTTCGGCTCCCGATCTTGGACGCTACAATTTGTTACAATTTTGGCAGCCAATTTCAATCTAATTTTTTTTTGTATAATTTTGATTTGTCCCACCAGAGCATCCCTCCCTCCCTGCTGGCGCGCGCGGCCGAGTGGACGACGCACCGCGCGCCCGACGGCCGGCCCTACTACTACCACGCCGCGCGCCAGGAGAGCGTCTGGGACAAGCCCGCGCCCATGAAGGAGCTGGAAGGTACGTGCCCTCTCCTTGCCCACCAGAGCATCCCTCCCTCCCTGCTGGCGCGCGCGGCCGAGTGGACGACGCACCGCGCGCCCGACGGCCGGCCCTACTACTACCACGCCGCGCGCCAGGAGAGCGTCTGGGACAAGCCCGCGCCCATGAAGGAGCTGGAAGGTACGTGCCCTCTCCTTGCCCACCAGAGCATCCCTCCCTCCCTGCTGGCGCGCGCGGCCGAGTGGACGACGCACCGCGCGCCCGACGGCCGGCCCTACTACTACCACGCCGCGCGCCAGGAGAGCGTCTGGGACAAGCCCGCGCCCATGAAGGAGCTGGAAGGTACGTGCCCTCTCCTTGCCCACCAGAGCATCCCTCCCTCCCTGCTGGCGCGCGCGGCCGAGTGGACGACGCACCGCGCGCCCGACGGCCGGCCCTACTACTACCACGCCGCGCGCCAGGAGAGCGTCTGGGACAAGCCCGCGCCCATGAAGGAGCTGGAAGGTACGTGCCCTCTCCTTGCCCACCAGAGCATCCCTCCCTCCCTGCTGGCGCGCGCGGCCGAGTGGACGACGCACCGCGCGCCCGACGGCCGGCCCTACTACTACCACGCCGCGCGCCAGGAGAGCGTCTGGGACAAGCCCGCGCCCATGAAGGAGCTGGAAGGTACGTGCCCTCTCCTTGCCCACCAGAGCATCCCTCCCTCCCTGCTGGCGCGCGCGGCCGAGTGGACGACGCACCGCGCGCCCGACGGCCGGCCCTACTACTACCACGCCGCGCGCCAGGAGAGCGTCTGGGACAAGCCCGCGCCCATGAAGGAGCTGGAAGGTACGTGCCCTCTCCTTGCCCACCAGAGCATCCCTCCCTCCCTGCTGGCGCGCGCGGCCGAGTGGACGACGCACCGCGCGCCCGACGGCCGGCCCTACTACTACCACGCCGCGCGCCAGGAGAGCGTCTGGGACAAGCCCGCGCCCATGAAGGAGCTGGAAGGTACGTGCCCTCTCCTTGCCCACCAGAGCATCCCTCCCTCCCTGCTGGCGCGCGCGGCCGAGTGGACGACGCACCGCGCGCCCGACGGCCGGCCCTACTACTACCACGCCGCGCGCCAGGAGAGCGTCTGGGACAAGCCCGCGCCCATGAAGGAGCTGGAAGGTACGTGCCCTCTCCTTGCCCACCAGAGCATCCCTCCCTCCCTGCTGGCGCGCGCGGCCGAGTGGACGACGCACCGCGCGCCCGACGGCCGGCCCTACTACTACCACGCCGCGCGCCAGGAGAGCGTCTGGGACAAGCCCGCGCCCATGAAGGAGCTGGAAGGTACGTGCCCTCTCCTTGCCCACCAGAGCATCCCTCCCTCCCTGCTGGCGCGCGCGGCCGAGTGGACGACGCACCGCGCGCCCGACGGCCGGCCCTACTACTACCACGCCGCGCGCCAGGAGAGCGTCTGGGACAAGCCCGCGCCCATGAAGGAGCTGGAAGGTACGTGCCCTCTCCTTGCCCACGCAGGACAACACGACCAGGTCTTAACTGTCACCCGTATACGGTGCAGGATATTCCTTCAAGAACCAAGCGGTTCGTTGACTCTTTTCTTTGTCGCACACTTAAGACCTGGAACTCCTTGCCAGCTCACATGTTTGCCTCTTCCTACAGGGGGAGGGGGGGGGGGGGGGCTAAAAAGCATCTGATGAGACCGTTAAGCTGCGTGCCACCATAGTTAACGTGGTGCGTGTATGTAATGGTGACCCTCTCTCTCCTGAGACTTGGCCTTCAGCTTACCATCAGGCGAGGTGAAGTCAAATTGACGTATCCTATATTATATCTCTCGTCTGTCAATCAGCTGTACAACTCTCTTAGCGTACAGCGTCGAGCACAGCGGTGCGGATGGCCTTGATAGAAATTGTTATTGGTCAGACTGGGTGACGTCACTCGAGATCTACCAATAACAATATGTATCAAAAGGTTGTCGCACAGCAGCGCTGCCCTCGATGCTGTGGTTAGAGATGAAAAAGAAAAGGTGCAACGGCTTGCCCCATGAGCGCGGGCCTGAGGGTGGCGGGTGGAGCCGCTCGTCACCCTAGCAGAAGCAGGCCACGGCGGCGGCGCGCATCGTGGGACGGGGGCGAGTCGGGGACCGCGTGGTCCCCCTCCCGAGGAGGGCCTGACCGAAAGGAATGGCCTTGGGTCAGCCGGGGTGCTAGGAACCTCACCTTCGGCCTAGCACATCGACCCACAGACGGTTTCGAGTCCGACATAACCTCCCCCTTCGGCTCCAAAGGGGGAGAGGGGGGGTATCCGTGGGGATTTCCCGCACGTAAATAAAAAAGGTGCAACGGTTTGCAGGTGATACTTAGCTTAGGCATCGAATATCTTTCATTTTAATTGATTACTACGAACTTGTAACTCACTTGTTATTTTATTCACTACGAAATATTGTTCTAGACGTTCCACATACAATCTCTAATCGTCAGTATTCACTTTAAACTCCGCAATTTCAATAGGGATCTATTACTTTTAATATGTTCCTTACGTAGGTTAGTTATACTCGTCGCCACTGCTATGTATTCGGGTAGTCTGGACGTATGTAGGCAATGAGGCAACGGTTAATCATCAGAGCGTATATTCACTGACTGGTTCAACGTATTACATTGTCTTGACATAGGAAAAATATTGAATTGATCTATGCGGGATCTTTGCCTTACAGGGGCAATGCTTTGACCAATAAGCTACCAGAGCTCGCCCTAACCAATACAAATTTCTCCTTTACATCCGTGTTTAGTAGACTGTGCAGAACTCACCACGGGTTTCTTGTGCCGCTGCCCGAAGAGTAGTCTTGTCAAATGGGGGCCCCCAATATCTTGACTCCAATGTCTTCAGCCCGTGGGAGCTCAACGGTCTACACCCTTGCCCAGTGGAAGCGATTTTTATCGTAAGCTACTAAAACACTCCCGGCGATCACGCGTGTATATAGCTTACAGTCTGAACACTCAGTTCGTAATTCCCGGCGTACCGAATACGCGTATATTAGTGGTCAATTCGCGACACGATTGCGTACGTGCGCGCCCCAAGAATACTTTCGTTGACTGAACGGCGCGGTGGCCGATCTGCCCGCGCGCAGACGGCGCGGCAGTGGCGCCGTCTGTCGTCATACTTGGATCATTCGAAGTTTATCGAACAATCCGTATTTGAGGTGAGTCCGTGAGAATGTCGGTAGACCCTACACCGTCATGACGGTGTAGGGTCTACCGACATTCTCACGGACTATGGGAACCAATGAATGATTTTCAATTATTTTTAAACATCACGAGTTCAAACCCCGCCTAGACCAATTCAATATTTTTCCTATTTTGCATCTATTTGGATATTTACCATGCTAAATGCTTAAAAAATTCATTCAAAATGTTTTTAATTCTACATTTTTTTTTATTTTGTATGGAAATCCCTGCGGTTACCACTTTCGTATGCTATCGGGTGCTGTTATATCAGACCGACTAAAAGAATATGCCGTTTCGTGTCTCAATTAAACTTCGGATAGGAGAGGGTATATAGGAGGTAGGACACAACATTATTTCCGTCCTACTGAGCAGTCCTCCGCCCTACAGAATACCGCGGTCATAATAACGTGTTGTTTTTTCGGCGGTGAGCATGGTAGCCAGAGCTCACTGGAGAGTTTTTGTGCTGTCAGTGCGAACACCAAAGGCTATTCCTGCTTCGTCTTCTACACTGACGGCACAGAAACTCTCTGTGTCTACAGGGTCGGCAGCGCGAGTGTGACTCCCCTGGTGTTGCACACATCCATAGGCCCTTTACGTGAGAGAGACCTATATAACTAATATTCAAGCTTTTTATTTTGATTTGTCTATAGAGATTCAAGCTATCATCATGAAAGAGAAACGAGAACGGTTCAAAAAGGACTATGATGGAAAAGTTGTGGACTTGGAATCAGATGCCGGTGAGTACTATACAGTTTTATATTTTTTCTCGACATTTCCGATGTATGGCTCCTATGGGACAACTATATGGGATTCCAGGATTGGTCCTAATAATAATAAAATAATAATAATAGTAAAAAAAAATTTTTTTTAGTAAGATCTCAGAACATGTAAATTTGAAAAGATATAATAGATTTTTCTATTTATATAACTGTTAAATTTTATATAAAAACTTAGACACTTTTTGTCGACACAGATTTATTTAGTGCTGTTTGTTTTGTTGTAAAAAGAAAATTCTTTAGAAATTGTTACTAATTGGATGCCTTTACTTGCTCAAGTTGTGCTTGCCTAGTAAATTAAGACACTTAAGTTTGTTTATGTTAGTTATTGTGAAGCTTTGGTGTACTTGTTGCTGATGAGCCAAATAAAAAAAAAAGTATTTATCGCCTTGACACGGTTCAATGGATTAAACTATACTCCATTTTTGGTTAGGTACTTAACAATCTTGTTGCGACTTTTATACAAACATATATTAAACAATGGCCTAGCAATGGTGCCTCCGCCAGGTCCAGGTAGAAGGGGTTGCCCCAAGAAGTCCTGGCTTGACGTCGTGCAGGGTGACATGCGTGCAAATGGTCTCACTACCATGGACGCTCAAGATCGTGCGAAGTGAAGGAGGAAGAGCTGGAAGGCCGCCCTGACCTCCGAGATCGTCTCGGCCTCGGATGCAATCAGGATAACGTCTAAATATAGATGATGATGATATATTAAACAAAAACTTTTTTTTTAAACAATATTAGCAACCGAAGTTACTAATTTTCCCTCTAACCCCTCCAACTAAGCTACATTGCTTGTGCTAGGAGTGGGTTCACGACGGTAGCGTAATGGCCAGGATTCGAACTCGGGATATCTCGATCGTAAGGTCGACGTCTTATCCAATAAGCTACCGACGCTAATTACTGGTTCAATTTCTGTTTTAGTCTCTAAATAAGTTTCTGAACAGAAATAATATTAATGAGCTGAGTTTTTAAATAAAACATACCTAATGAATAGGAGTGTTCGTTATATAACATAGCTGAAAAAATAATCTGATATTAATAAATAATCAAACCGCCTATTATTTATTACTTCAGGCAAGCGTTATATTATTAGTTATTTTAATAGACCATTTCCTGCCACGAAGAGACGACGACACTCACGGTGACATCTGACTCGACTCATTCACTTTGCCGTATAATACTTTTGCCACAAGTTACATATCAAATTATGCTCTATAACAACTCCATATGAACTATATTTAAACAAGTGTGAAATGAATATATTATTAAAGTAATGAATTAATAAATAAAACTCATCGTTGATACGAAATGATGTAATACATTAAAGCTTAAAAAGGTGTTTTAAAAGTAGCGTATCTTTATAACGCGATTTTAATATATAGCCGTTACGAAACACTCCTACTAATAAAAAGACACATCAAGATTGTTTAGGTTTAGTTAAGTACCTAACCGAATGGAGAATAGATATACCGGGTATAAGGGGAACGCTCCCGAAGCCGCAGGCCCTGGTAGTACTCCGGTTACACTACATATTAGCATTATTTATTTTTCGATTTGGTGAAAAAACATCACTACAAAAAAGCATGCGCCTGGCGCCATTTGTTATTTTTTTTCTGTAGTTATGTTTTTTTAAGAAATTGTCGTCTTATTGAGCTTTCCTAATACGATGGAGAATAAACATTTATGAAAAAAATCGAAAAAAAATCTCCTAAAGAAAAATGCTCCTAAGAGACAACTATTGAGGTGCATACACAGGTTTTATGGGTGTTCTATAATTTAAGTACTATTGTAAAATTTATGCATGGAATTTCAGACTTTAAAAGCGAGTATGTAAAGTCTAAAATTTATTGGCACTTTTGCAGTGTTTTTAGTATGACAGTAGTCTTGATGAGACATATAATTATCGAAATCCAGGGCGGCTTAAAACTAAACCAGCTTTAATATATGTAACGGGTAATGAGAAGGCACGTATTTACGTTACGATTAGGTCACACAGATGTTTGCAATGACGTATTATATTAATAGATAAGTCGTTTAGGAATATAGCGGCCAAAAATGACGCAAGCACTAAGTACAAAAAACATTATAGCTACGTGCAAATAATACGTCAATTTTATTAATTTATATGAATTATACTATTATTTATTAATAATTTATTATTAAAGATGTGTTTTGGAACGCTCTGTCGCATCTCTGATTGGTGGATAAAATGACCAAAGGCATGATTTTTTTGTCGCCGTTTTAGAGTGTGAACAGGATATCTATAGTTTATAACATATTATTAGATGTTCGTTTGACATCTAGGACAGACGACTTAGCCGTGCTCCCCAATGCGAAATGCACACAATATGATAATAAAAATTAAATGTGAACACATATCTAAAAATTGTTGCAATCAATTTTAAACATTGTTTTTCGATGACTCCGCCCAAATAATTGAAGGCATTTAATTATTTGGGCGGAGTCATCGAAAAACAATGTTTAAAAATGATTGCAACATCATTAATTGTTTCCGATAATTCGTATGAATGTCGGTAGATGGCTCCCACCGTCGCCCTAAGTCGCTGCCGAAAGATAGGAGAATTTGGATAGCTTCAGGTGTGGCTCGGTGGCTCAGTGGTCAGAGCATTCCCCCTGTAAGGGAAAGATCGTGGGTTCGAGTCCCACCTGAGCGATTCACTTTTTCCTAGCTTAATCGATTTAAAAAGTTAGCATAGTAAATGCTTCAAAATTTCATTCAATTTTCTAAAAATTTGCTCAGGATGTCTAAATCTAGATGATTGTATTTTCGTTCTCCACTGATACCCCCCCGGCCGCCCGTGGGGTGGTTACGTTGGCCTCGAACCGACCAAAACCGCATGGCCTTCTCGAGCCATCAGTTGCCGGGGTGATGTAGGCTTCGTACCATATTGTATGTATATTTATTTAGGTTTTGATATTATGCTATTATTAAAGTAATATTGTAAGTACTTATGCTGCTTGCTTTTTTTTCCTGCCGCCTATACCGGGACCTCGCACAGAAGAACATGGTATGCATATATCCGAAATGCTAATTTTAACTGACTTCAAAGGGGGCTATTCAGAAAGGAAAATTTGTTTTTTTTTGTTAAAACTTTGGAATTCACAGAGCGCTGTGAGTTTTAACCATATTTTATCCTTAAAATGAGCATAGAAATGTTTATCGGCACGAAGACTATTAGCGCGATCTAGGATCCTCAATTCTGGCGTAGTTTGTTTTATCTTCGCTAGATGGCGTTATACGTATTGCTGCCCAGAAACATTATGGTTTTAATATTCGATAGAGGTAAGACACGACGGTATTCGTTCCCGGCGGTGAGTAGGGTAGCCAGAGCTCACTGGAAAGTTTTTGTGCTGTCAGTGGGAAGACCAAAGGCTATTCCTGCTTTGTCTTCTGCACTGACGGCACAGAAACTCTCTGTGCTTACAGGGTCGGCAGCACGAGTGTTAATAAGCGTTATTAAAAAAATCGGTATTCTTGCGAAATTTGGTGAGGGTGACTCTTCTATTAATTCGTGTTGTTTTAAACTTAGAGAAATTTAATTTAATTAGAGAAATCCATACTTGATTTCCAAAATGCTTTAGGGTCTAATCGCCTTAGTTCAACGATTTTTTAAAGCATAAGTTTTCATGATAAACATATATTATCTAGGTATATGTATGGCATAAGTTATATTATGTAAATACTTAATGTTAACGATTCAAATCGATTAAGTTCGTACGAATATAATAATAATATATCTAAGTATGGACCATCAACAAAAGTAAATAATTGTCAGGAAACTGCCCCATCACTTCATCCCTTGGTTGCCTGGAAGAGATTGCCTTGTGCGATGAGGCCGCCAATTGTATAATATACTGTGCAACAATACCTACCATATATTCTAATGTGTTCTTTTTTGTGTATCATAAAATAATGATATGTTTGAATGATTGAATATCGGTAAATGGCTTCCACCGTCGCCCCAAGATAGTTGTGTAAGAGAATTTAAAATGTCCAAGGAGAGGCTCGATAGCTCAGTGGTCGTAGAAGAAACCCCTGTTAGGGACTGGTTCAACTCCTGTCTGAGCATTTTACTTTTTCCAATCTTAATCCATAAGTTTTCACTACAAAAATATGCAGTGCTATGATTCTAAATAACTACATGTATAAAACAAAGTCGCTTTCTCTGTTCCTATATCCCTTTGTATGCTTAAATCTTTAAAACTACGCAACGGATATTGATGCGGTTTTTTTAATAGATAGAGTGATTCAAGAGGAAGGTTTATATGTATAATACATGTTTAATATAGTAGAGGGTGCTGCGGTAACGGGATCTGACGCCACGCGGGCGGAAACATATTATTATAATAATATATAATAGCAGTACGAAGTTCGCTGGGTCAACTCGTATAACATACAATGCTCCCATCGAATTGTAACCCTATCACCTATCAGTTATTTTAAAAATAGCGGCTTCTGTGGAACGTTCGGCTGCTACTCGGGTACGATTCCCGCTCAGTGCAAATATTTAAATGCATATGTTTGTTCTGGGTATGCTATGTATAGTATATGTGTATATTATGTATAGTATGTGTTAACTAAAGGTAAACAATCTTGATGTATTTTTTAATACATTTCATTTAAAACTCGGTTTCTTAATAATATTATGTTTAGAAACTCATTGTCGTGGACTGTTTGACTTTACCTGACAATCACGATTGTCTTTTGAATACAACCCAATTTCTTGCAGAAACTTGTAGCTTTATCCTTCTAATTACAATTGTTCTGGATCGTATTAGAACTATTCCCAAATTATACCGGTTTGTGGGTGTCTCGCTTGGGTACCGCTTTTTTTCATTAGGCCGCATAGGCACTTAAGGAGCAATCCAAATTCACAATATTTCTTTACAACAAAGACGTATTGCCTTATGCTAGATGTACATCTAGCATAAGGCAATACGTCTTTGTTGTACACGTACACGTATCTATACATTATTTACACATAAACCCGATCTTCAGGCGGCATGGCTCTTGAACACTCATTTTAAAAACATTAAGAGAACAACTGGTATTGAACTACTGGTTAATCAGTTGGCTAGCCTAGTTTAATTCATTAAAATGTGTGCTTATAAAAAGTCACTACAAGATTGTTTACCTTTAGTTAATTACCTAACCGAATGGAGTATAATAAGTATGTTTATCCGTATTCTAGATTCAATAACACAAGCCAGTTAAGCTATGCTTACCATGGGTTTATATAGCGTTGTGTAGAACATTGTAGTTATAGAGAAAATAATTATTTTAACAATAAACCTCTCACCCAGGTCTGGACACAGATACTCATGAAGACGGGGGCGCAGTACTAGGAGTGGGCGAGGTGGATCGCGGAGCCTCCTCTACGGGCGCCGCCGACGCGGGCGTCGACGGGTCGGGGGCAGAAGACAAGGCTGACAAGGAGAAAGACAAGGATAAGGCGAAGCAGGACAGGAGTCGGCCGATATCGAGCACGCCCATTATGGGAACGCCTTGGTAAGGGTGATTAAATACGGATGTTATTTAATATGGGGGAGATATCTTTTATTTATTGTGTCAGCGAACCGAAGTCCGACTTAGCCGAAAAACAAATTTACCTATGTTGGCCCTTTTGTAATGAAATTGTGAAAATTGCGTATTTTCACAAGTAAATATATATACTTGTATGTAATTTCATGCTTCTAATTTAAAAAAAAAATAACTATCCATATATATATATATATATAATAGAATTTCACTTTCGCGATGCAGGTTTAACACTTCTGTAGTATCGAAGGAGTTCAACTTTATCGCAAGATGGCGCTATACACAGATTTAAATTATTCCGCCTCCCGCAGGTGCGTTTGATTGTATGAACACGAGAACACGATCAGTAGTATCGAAATAGTTCGCCTCGTCGCTAGATGGCGCTGTTCATGGTATTGATGTAGTTCAACTTACTGTCGCTAGATGGCGCTGTACACAGTTTCACTTCCACAGGTGCGTGGTGTGGACGGGCGATGGGTCGGTGTTCTTCTATAACTCGGCGGCGCACTCGTCGGTGTGGGAGCGGCCCGCCATCCTCATGGGCCGCGCCGACGTGGACAAGGCGGTCACGCAGCCGCCCGCCCAGCTACTGGAGCTGCAGGTGAGTACCTCCTCGCTCCCATGCTCTCCTGGTACTTGCGCCTCTAGTCACTTGTACAATATCCTCACGGGACGCGCCTTGGAGTCTGGGGTCCGCTTTTATTAGTCGAACCGCGGATTTGGCTAAACTTCGACATTTTCCATGAAGCGACTGCCATTTGACCTGCACAACCCAAAAGCCATATCGAAGCATTGCAGTTAGATCAGTTATTGGACTTTTGAGGGCTCTAACTACCCGTAACGACTGCCATAGATGTGAGTATAGTACCCGGGACCGACGGCTTAACGTGCTCTCTGAGGCACGACCAGACCAGTGCAAATACCCATATTCATGTATACAATTATTTGCACTGAGCGGGGATCGAACTAGCACCTCCTGTGCAGTGGCTGCGTTATCTACCGCTACGCCACAAGATTGTTAACTTTTAGTCTAATACCTCACGGAATGGATTATATAGACGCATATTGTCACCAAGTTTGCCGGTCACTATAACTGTTTATACGTCTACAGCGTAAAGAAAAAGACGCGTCGCTTTCATCCATCACTTCGACTACGGGCAACAAGACGAACGGCGAACTGAAACGAGCGGCCGACTCGAGCAGTGACGACTCCAGTGCTGATTCTACTAAGAAGCAGAAGACCGAGGACAACGATGGTGAGTCTTTTCGGTCTTTTTGATGGAATATTGTAGCATAGGTGGAGTGTTTGAGTGCTGAGGTTGAGCGTTTTTATTATTTTATCTACTCTGGTACTATAATACAAAGATTATAAAATTGAAATCAAAACTCTTATGATAAACATTACGCACAGGCCAAAAAAATTTTTTTTATTACTATACGGGTCTTGTATGGACACCTATATCATTAAATAGCTTTTTAATCATAACGATACGCCTATACAACCTCCATCTAGACTGAACATTTTGTTTACTGTAAAAAAAGAATCCACCGATTCGGAAGAAAAAAAAAGAAACACGCATGCGCAGTCGATGTTTGCGCCTTGGCGCCAACATTTTACATTAAATTAAATAAAGTTTGGTTTGGTTTGTAAAATAAATTAGTATATGTATTATAGTATGAGAGTAGATAAAGTAGTGTATGACACTGTACATAACTTGGTCTTATAACACTCGTGTGATACTATAAAAAAACTCGCCTGCGGCTCGTTTTTTTAAAACACACTCGTGTTATAAGAACCCTTATTATGCAACAGTATCATAAACTACTATTACTTGCTCCGCCCGATCCACTCGAAGTCTGGTATCGCGACCAAACATAGCTTATGTCCTTTTTTTATTGGCAGGTAGCTAATGTAATAAGGGATAACATAGGCTACTTTTATTTTAGGAAAATAGCTGTGACTCAACACTGAGCGATAACCGACATCAACGCTGGCGGAGCCGCGGGAAACAGCTAGTTTTTCATACAATTTCCCTACATTAAGTAAAAAGTAATTTAGGGAATTTTAGGATTCTAAGAATTTTAGAATTCTAGGAATTTTAATTTTTAAATTCGATTAGTCAATCAATACCCAATTTGGTATGACCCAATCTAGTTATATTTTTTTCTTTAATGAATATTAGCAACCGAAATTATCGATATTACTAATATTCCCTCTAACCCTTCCAGTTAAGTCACGTCGGTAGCGTAAAGCCCAGGATTCGAACCCGGGAGCTCTCGATTATAAGTCCGCCTTCTCAATGACTAAGCTACCTCCGTCCGCAGACAAGCAGAAGGTGGTGTCGTCGTCGCTGATGGGCGGCGCCAACATCGACGTGGGCGCGGCGGCGGCCGTGGAGGCCGAGGTGCGCGCCGCCCGCGAGCGCGGCGCCCTGCCGCACCACCAGCGCCTGCGCGCCTTCCTGCACATGCTGCACGAGAAGGACGTGTCCGCCTTCTCCACCTGGGAGAAGGAGCTGCACAAGATCGTCTTCGACCCCAGATACCTCATGCTCAACTCGAAGGAGCGGCGCCAGGTCAGTAACGATCTACAATAGACAGGTAGAATAGGTAGTGGAGCCACTGCGCGACTGAAGATGTCGACCGCAGTGATCGACGAAACGTCTGGAACGCAAGTTTCATATGGACCACGGCCAAACAGTATATTTTACATGCAACGCCGGCCGTGAAAGCCTAATAGACACAGGACTTGATCGAATATGTTACAAAATTCCACTCAAGGTAGCGGTGCAATACCTACCTCCCATATGGAAACCTACAGCTAAAGGGGGCTATGTGAGGACACCGTGGCCCCTAGACCCGTAGGAGGCTAGATGGGGACACCGTCTGGATTGACCGGGGTGCAAGAGATAATTCATAAGCATAACTCATTTACTTATTCATAAGTTCATTACACGCATCACAAATATCAGCATATTTGTCAATTAAGATTTATGTATGCTTAATTATAAATTTTCAACATTCAGTACAGTATTAGCTAATTTATTTAGAATATAGTAGGCGTGATTCAAATATAATTTGTCACATTTCCATACAAATAATTAATTAGTCTAGTTGGTTGGCCTGGTAGCTTAGCCTAGTGGTATGGGTAATGGACTGCTGAGACGAGGTCTCGGGTTCGATCCCAGGTTTTCCATGGCACACACCAATGACTTTTCGATGCTTTTCGAAGTTATGTGTGTATTTATCGCAGGTTTATAAGTGCCCAGTTAATGGCAATAGGCTCGCCACCTATTACATTGAGACCAAAACATAAACCGGCGAAATGTGGGCGCTAGCACCTCTGCCTACCCGTTCGGGGATAAAGGCGTGAGTTTATGTTATGTTTATTTTATGTGGCTTAGTGGTCAAAGCATTGCCCCTGTAAGGCAAAAAAGCGGATTCAAGCCCGTCTGGACCGATTAAATGTTTTCTATTTAAATCGATTTCAATATTAGTATATAATGTACATATTGTTGTTCCCAGGTATTCGACCAGTACGTCCGCGACCGCGCCGAGGAGGAGAGAAAGGAGAAAAAGAACAGACTGGCGCAGAAGAAGACCGCTTTTAAGACCCTCATGGAGGAAGCTAAGCTGCACTCCAAGTTAGTATACGATACGCATCACAATACACTTCACACCAACTGCGAATACAAGGACAGACTAGTGATATCATTAAAAAAAACCATGAATACAGAAAGAAATTTCTGTGGTAAACTTTCAATTTACAGGCCTGCCATAAACAGATCAATTCAGTGCTTGACAGCTGTTTTTTTAATGAATATTTTTGGCTTAGTTACAAGACCTTTAAGCCATGTCTTTTAGCTTCATTTGTTGATGATGTCGATGAATGATGATTGCTGCCTCAGTGAAGTTGTGGGGACTAGCTCAAAGGTCCCTAGGGAGATTTGGAACGAACACGAAACGTCACAATTCCCTGTAATATGCCACTTTCTTACACTTGTGTGAGTTGTCCAAGACGTTATGGTCTAAAAATCCACCGGTTTTATACATAAAAACTCAAATTCACAACAATTTCGGAAAATAAAATGGTATCGCGATGTAACCCTTCTCTCTCCGTTTTCCCACCAAAACTCTTAATAGCCGTTAAATCTCTGGCCGAGACTGTATAGAGAGGTCCATTGTGAACAAAAAGACCTTTTTTTGCAGAATCACTACATGTATAAAACAAAGTCGCTTTTCCCATATCCCTTTGTATGCTTAAATCTTTAAAACTACGCAACGGATTTTGATGCGGTTTTTTTTTAATAGATAGAGTGATTCAAGAGGAAGGTTTAAATGTATAATACATGTTTAATATAGTAGAGGGTGCAGCGGAAACGGGATCTGACGCCACGCGGGCGGAAAAATATTGGCGGTACGAAGTTCGCCGGGTCAGCTAGTTGTTAATATTTGTTTTGAATCGGTAATTGAACATAACTTAAGTTTTTTTTTTATAATCTTCTATGTACAGACAATTATTTTACAATTTCAAAATAGTATTAGTTGATACCCGCGCTGATGTCAGTTATAGTGACTTATCGTCA
The DNA here is from genome assembly GCA_949126895.1 of Eilema caniola. Classification (NCBI taxonomy): domain Eukaryota; kingdom Metazoa; phylum Arthropoda; class Insecta; order Lepidoptera; family Erebidae; genus Eilema; species Eilema caniola. Next base: position 907,585 of record OX421485.1, read on the forward strand.
TAACTCCAGTTCACTAGTCTGTGGCCTACTATTTCCACGTTGGCCAGACGAGTTGGTACAGGGTTTTACTTCGAGTGTTCCTTCTCTCGCAGTGATATCGTCTGCGTATGTTACCGTTAGACGCCTCTTACGACCCCCTTCGGATGAGATGGGGTGGTGATACTTGTATTCTTTCTCCGTCACCACACGGATAATTTAACATAATCCAATTGTTTTTTTTTTTATATGTCCTACGCAGAGACAAAGTAATGTACTGTATGTATTACAATGTATACAATTACCCACCAGATCATCATTCAGCGAGTTCACATCCAAACATGGGCGCGACGAACGTTACAAAGGTATAGAGAAGGCGCGCGACCGCGAGACGTACTTCAACGAGTACCTCGCAGAACTCCGCAAGAAGGAGAAGGAGGAGAAGGAGAAGGCGAGAGAACAGGTGAGTGAGGGGGGGTACTGTAGAGATGACGTGGCAGGAGGGAGGGGGGGGGGTGAGGATTTATTTAATGGCTTCAAATTGTGTATGACAGGAGTCATTATTCTTGGCCCCAGCTTACCATCAGGCGGGGTGTAGTCAGTTTTATGACCTAGCAATAAACATTCGAATTGAGAACCTACTTTTTTAGAAGTCGGTTAAAAATACACAGCTACACGATGGTGGTGCTATTGACAGAAGGCATTAGCTGGAGCTTGCTACACATATTGAATAAACCACTTGTGTGCTCAACCGAATATACTTATAAATTAAAATTATAATTCGAGTATAAACTTCGGTATTACAGAGTATATGGTGTATTTGAGGCACGGATCGCCAGGTGCCCTTACTGTTCGGTAAACAATTAGTGGGTTACGTTACCTAGGCAAAGGTTACCATTGGGATGGGTGACCGTTTAGTAATGTTACATCTGAACGCTGCCATCCTTCGGAGGGCACATTAACAGTCGGCCCCGGCTGTCAACAGTCGTTAGGTCAAGACGGAGGCCTATATGGGCGACCTGACTAACTCCGTCACAGGTTGGCCACTACTAACCATACAAAAAAATATATAAGTATGATTTATAACTGTATAATTACCGACCAACAGTACATATATAAATCTGATCCGGTCAGGCTTAATAGTAAACATTGTTAAAAATACGAGTGGGTTTACTCATCAAGATGATTGTTCTAATGCCAAATTATTAAAAATTAAACTATACTTGTAATGCCGAATCTTATACTTATGCTTATACTGAGTATATTTGGTTGAACACTGACACACCTACAAGGTCATTTCAAATCAAATAGGTACAATTAAGAACATTTGCCTTCTACACTTACAGCCAGATTCACAATAATCCCAGTAAGAAATAATTCTAATACTATTGAAAAATATGACAAGCTTTCTTCGATATATTTGTTATATTTTTATTCTTTCATTGTACCTTACATGCGCTATCAAACTGACCTGAAATTCTCAATGTCTTAATATAAGTTAGTACGAAGAATTTAATGAAGCAGAGCCTAAGTTAGTGCGGATGAAACCGCGGGTTGAGCAATATTATAAGCAGGACTTATAAACCATTACAGCCATTGCTGTGCTTAGTATGTTAATTTTAAGTGATATTGAAAGTTATTTTTCTATGTATGATTAATTTTATAAATATAATGCTAATGTGTGTTGAAACAAATATTTATAAGTTATTATTTAAACTAAAATTCGGGTTCAATTCCCGATGAACATATTTTTTTAATTGTGCATGCTATTTCAGAGTTTCACTATGCTTTTTTTACAGTGCTGATTACTCAATCAGGTTCAAATCCTGATTATGCTGACTGGCTTATGATCGTGATATATCGGGTTCGATTCCCATATATTGATATTGTTATGTAGTTGTTGCATATGATGTTAATGCTACGCGATTTTTTGTGATTTATGTGATATATTACATTTTTAATATTTCTGATATAACGATTACTCTCTTTTTAAAAGTATAATAATTATTTATATCTTTGATATAGTTTGTATAAATATTAATTATAGTTACGTTATTTATATATCTAATTACCTTTTTAATTAGCAATTTATATTTTTATTAGGAAGACTACAGTGTTGCCAAATTATTTAAACAAAATTTTCTAAAAAAAAGGGAATATAAACTAAATCAAAGATATTATGTTGATGATGTAAATGAAACCTCTAGGACCATGATCTATATATAATATTATTCTATAAATACCCATTTTTTCTAACGCGATAGTGTTTCCTGAAGACCGCTTTCAAAATTGCTAATTTATATTTAAATTTACCCCCATATATCGTAAATTAAAATATATTCTCTAACTACCCTCTAACAAACCCTATATATAAACTAACATAACCTCACCCACTATTATATAACTTTGGTCCCGAATTTTATAAAGCGCTCTTCAGAATAGCACTACCGCCCCCTAGCGTTGATATAGCACATTGCAACGTTGTTTGTGGCGTAGTTCGTCGGGGGCGCGGCGCGGGATGCAGCGGCGGCGCGGGAGGGGCGGGGGGGGTGGCCGATTGACGAACTCTACCCTACCTCCTCACGTAGCTGCCGGGATGGTTGATGCGAGGGGAGGTTACCCACATTTATACAGCGGGGTTGTTCAAATTTCAATGAGAAAACAATATGTTTGCGAACGACACAAGGGCTGATATAATCTTGTGTAAAGCACTCGATATAATACTCTAAACAGATTCTATGAGACGAGGCATTGAATTTTCTAACATTTGCCTTAGCCCTTTGTGTCCCGCTGCTATCAATATGGCCGATCTTCATGTCTACTGCAATATGTGACCCAGATTTGAAAACGTGTATATACAAAAGCAGAATGCTAGCATACACGTTTCAAATTCATGTGTATAAGATAAAAATATGATTATATACATATTATATAACTTATAAATCCAGTTATATCAAGTAAATATAAATAAAATGTATAATCTGGGTTTTATAAAATTAACGATATCGTCAATCGGTCACACCTTGTCACCAGAAAACTCTAAGGTTAGAAATATTTTAAGCAGCTCAATCAAAAATTCAATGAAATTAACAAAATATATAGAAAAATATAAAATATCTGGTAATACTGCCCGCAATGATGTTTATTGGGGTCATTATAATTTCCCTATTTTTTTTATTTTTGTAGGAAGAAAAATTTAAAATCACTCGCAGGGTGGACGTTCTAATACCCCAAAACCTTATACTAAAAATCAAACTTACTTGTTTCACCGAACGTTAACTCGAATTATAATGTTTATTTATGAACATATTTGGTTGCGCACTGGCACGTTTGCCCTGTTTAATTGGTATCAGATAAGTCCCCTTTAATTTTATATATTTAAATAGTTTTTTTATATATATTTTAGATTCGTATGCTGTCCTATAAACATCATTGATTACGAAAAATATCTCCACTTTTTATTATATAGAAAAATAAAATCCCCCTTGCAAGAGAAAATAATGCATGCACATGCTATGTCCGGCAGTGTTGCCACGCTAAAGGGAGGTCTTAATGTACTGGCAACACCAAGAATTAAGTGTTGCAAGCCTAGTAATGGTGATGGTTGCCCAGATGGAAAATGTAAATAATTGAATTTAGCGAAAATTAGGCACTAATCATTTCTTTTTCAGCGATTTTTCGAACGACCTTTTTTTGATTTATGAAAGAAAAAATTTATTTTATTTGTGATAAGAGTGCAAAAACTACTGAACCGATATTTTTATTTTTATGCAATTATTGAGTTTTGTGTTATTTAATTTATTATTATTTAATCATTAAATTAAAAAGTAAATTTATACGTAAAAATACGTAAATTTATAATATTTTTATTGTTAAAGAATATTAAAAGAATGTTTGGAAGACGATATTATTAAAGAAATGTAACAAAGTGAAATTTAATCAAATTTACGGGTACGTTTTTTTACAATTTAATCAGTTTGATTGACAATATTTGTTAATTTGTAATCAATAAACACTAAAATTTATTGAACCTATTTTAGTTAGAAAGCTATTTTATTTGCTATAATATTCAGAAGTAGCATAGGCTGATTTTATCCCTATAGTATAACGGGATCAGGCGTTATGCGGGTGATATCCAAATCGGTCTAAATCGGAAAAATATTGAATCGGCCTAGGTTAATTTTAGCATGCAAAATGCTTTAAAATTTCATTCAACAAGGATGGATACCGTTACTTATATTTATATTATGTTTTAAAAAGTAACGAAGTTATAAAATTTTGGGTATAAATTATTGTTGCAAAAGTTTGTCATTACATTTACTACTACTTTCGGCCTAGCACAACGACCCACAGACGGCGTACGGTTTAGTCGGTTCAAGTCCGACATAACCTCCCGCAGGGGGGGGGGGGGTACCTCCCGCACGTGAAAAACATTACTACTTTACACGGAATATGACAGTGTATGTATGTATGTAGTGTGTATGTAACTTAAATATTTTCATATGGTATGGACATATTATGAAGGAAAGTAATGTAAAGATGGATGGATGACAGGAATGTGTGGGGAAGAATAACATGTTGCGCCGAAGGCAAATAACTAGGACAAGGGTAGCCAGATGATGATGATCCCTGACTAAGCATAGCTGGTAATATACTGAATGATGGTGAATGGTTTCGGCCCTTACAATCGAGAGGTTCTGGGTTCGAATCCTGGCCATTACACAGCACCGTGTCGGTTCTATAGGCGGGACCCCTATTACGTGGGTCTGATAATCAAAGACACCTATTTTTCGCGAATTATTATAATATATATATGTGTATGTTCATAATTCTCTAAGCCTTTTCCCCAGTCAGTTGGGCGGCTTTCCAGCTTAACTAAAATGACTCACAAATTAAAACTAGAAATAAAAATAATCTAAAATAAATAAATATTTACATGCATAATGCATCGTGAAATTTTTCGTGAAACATTCCCAGAAGGCTGGCAGTATTACCACCTTAGATGGCAATGCTTATCCTCTGCAAGAGAAATCAAATAAAATAAAAATCATTAAAATAATGTTATTGTACCCGTAAAATTGGTTCTATTTCAAAAAGATATAGCAAAAGAAATATTAAATTCAACACACTAGACAAGAAAATACATAGGTAGTAAATTAAAGGTTTGGTAAACGGAAGTAAAAATTAAATACTACCTAAATAATATTAACGATAAACACAAGTGAATCGGCCAATCGGTAAATCGGGATATGCTAATGGCAATCTCACCTATGGCATCTGATCAGCTAAGATGACGTGCGAATTTAATCGGTTCGAATCCGACATAACCGCAAGGGATCCTAGAGGATTTGCGGACCCTATTTCTGTACCCTATGTCTTCAATATGTGAAACATCTTATAAATGATACCGGGAATGTTTTATGTGGATTGTATTCGACTATTTTCGTATCGACATTCGGGTGATTTCGGATCTTGTATTTCAAAAATAATACAATACAAAAGGTATTCTTTAATGTACACCAGAAACAATACAATGTTACCTATTACTATAAGCACAGTTTGAAATTTAGATAAATGACATTTATCGAATGATAAAAAACTATAAGAGTATTTTTTATCAAAAATTTAGATGTTTCAAAAGATTAAATCTAAAATAGGTATTTAAGTTTTTAATATTCATAAAATTATTAAGTATTTTATTATTAAGTACTACTGATATTAAAAAAAAACATTAATTAACATTTAGATGTTTCCCGTATTTGCCGGGTCGAAAATCTTTTTTTAATTTTTGTATTGTATTTTTATCCTAATTTTATTGACTACTATGGTGTAGCGATGTCGCATTCTATTCATTCATCACTACTGTCCCAGGTTCAATTCCCGGGCTTGCCAAAGTGTGGTATTGGGATTTCACTAAGTCCCGGGTTCGAATCCCTGGCGACTGAGTTATGGAAAAGCACCAATTTATAGTAATTGGACTTACATGAGACTTAAAGAGTTTAATAAATGTGAATAGATAAATTGCAGGCGACCGTGAGGACTTGGGTTCAGGGTTCAATTCCCAACTCGAGAACCAATCTTGTCCGCACGAAGTTTGGCACGTGCCCAGTTGTCCACAATAGGCTCAGTCTTTCGTGGCTTGGTTATGTTTTGGTTGAACTTTGTCCTTCCAATGCAAAAGATTATAATTAGGAGAAAAGTAATATAGGTATTTTGGGTTCGAACCCCACAAAAACAAAAAAATGACAAAAATATGGTATACTCCATACTTAAGCCCCCTTATAACCCTCAAGTCTGATTCCATATGCGGTACTGTTCTCACCTAAGCAGAAGTACCAGCTAGAACCTTTTCAAGCAGTATGGGACCTTCGATGGTCCCAAATTGTATGAACCTCTTCGACTTTCTTAAAAAAAGGGTTTCGTTTTATTTATGGCACACAGTTACTATCTACCATAGCATTAAACTTGCCAACGGTCGGTGGTTGTATCGCATGAAGCTTACCAGTGATACGGGTTTTATAATATTACACTTGCCAGTGGTATGGGTTCTATAGGAGTTATGTACAGTCCACAAATAAGATACGGTTGCACCTTACTGTACAAAGTTGTATGTCGACTGTACATTACACTTACCAGTGACAGAGGGTTATTTCACAACACTTAATCGTATAATTGTGACAATTTTAACTGAACCGTGAGCTCTGACAGGCAATACTCCGTCTATTAAGTTTTTCGACCACTGCTCACCTCTTTTCCTTGCTCAGTACTTTATTTTCACAACTCAGTTAGGGATCTACATTCAGTTCAACTAAGAAACGACCGTACTTCGATATTTTTCATGAAGCGACTGCCATCTGACCTCTACAACTGGCGATATCGCAGTTCTATAGTAAGACCAGATCGGCCATTTTAGGACTCCAGCTACCCGTATAAAATGCGACAGACGTTCGTATAGCAACCGGGACCGATTACTTAATGTGCTCTCGAAGGTACGCATAGGTCTGTGTTAAGAATAGTTACCTATCATAAGTCTGACCTTTCTATCATTGCTTAACCTTACAATGTGCTAACTTATTAGTATACCACTTCCATTTGTAAATTAAAGATACAAAAAAATAACATTACTCGTCTGAAACACGTTTAGGTCTAAGAAAAATATTATAGAAACTGCAGTGGCGATGGGTGAAAATTTTTAAAAGCTCTTGTATTTCTTCTCAAGAATCTAGTTTGTCATGAATATTGGGAAGCCGGTAGTAATAGGGACCCCGCGCCGCTGGGAAGCTACTAAACAAATTGTAATTAAAATACATTCAATAAATGACTGTATACGCTTTAGTTATTATATGACCTGCACAGGTCATATCAAAACGAAAGCGTATATGCAAAGTACGTTACTGCAAGCCTACTATACCGTGCATAAGCGATTCACTAGCGATTCGGACGGCATCAGCTCAGAGGGAGAGAGATGGAGCTATATCCACGTGTCAAAGAATCAAAGAATCAATCAAAGAATCAATTTCGTTTATTCAGTTTAGGCACATAAAGAGCACATATGAACGTCAAAATTTTACAATAATGTCAGGAAATTACTAATATAATATTAAATTAAGTAAATAAATCATTTGAAAATGATTCTTTCGCTGGTTCGGTAAGTTGGTTCTACTGAGAAGAGACCAGCAAGAAACTCAGTGAACAATATTATAGTTTCTTTTTTTAAAACAATTTGTTTTTATCTTATTTTTCATTTTTTTTTTCTTTTTTTTTCTTTTTTTTTTTTTTTTTTTTTTTTTTGTGTGTAGCTATATAGCTCTCTCCCTCTAAACCGCTGCCGAATCTGAATCGCCAATGCACGTCCTGAATGCCAGTTCTGGTAATAAAAACTACAGATAATCAAAATTCATTCTAAATCTCCAATCTCAATCGGCTAATTCTCAATCTTCCAAATGTCGAAAATAATCGCGACGACTGTGAAAAAAAATGTATTAAGAGAATACAATTCCTTGTCTGACACCTCAGTTGTATAAAAAAAATTATATAACTGAGGTGGCAGACAAGCACACGACCCATCTGATGGAAAGTGGTTACCGTGGCCTGTTGACGTGGCAACACCAGGGGCGCACACTCGTGCTACTGACCCTGTAAACAAAGAGTTTATGTGCCGTCAGCGTAGAAGACAAAGCAACAGCCTTTGGTCATACAATTGGGAAAGAGGTTCATACAATTTGGGACCATCGAAGGTCCCATACTGCTTGAAAAGGTTCTAGCTGGTACTTCTGCTTAGGTGAGAATAGTACCGCATGTGGAATCAGACTTGAGGGCTATGAGGGGGCTATAAGTCTTCCCACTAACAGCTCAAAAACTCTCCAGTGAGCTCTGTCTACCCTACTCACATAGATACTTACTTAAGTACTTCCCCAGTCGGACTAAAATACTTGAGTGTAAATCTAAACTGAATATTGAATATATTTTTATCATCAAATTGACCTTCTGGTGGGATTGCTGTTTGTAAACTATCGCGATTAATCTCCCGCCAATAGCGAGGAATACTATGATAAAAAGTAACTATAAATAAAAACAACTTATTTGGCACTACCGTACAGAAATCCTTTTTAATATAAAATTTTGAGAAAACTTCCGCATACCAAGCCTCTTAAGTAATAAGAAATTCTCTTCCAGGATCTAATATCTCTTTCTACCCACAGGTTTATAATATATTCCTATCTCTTTACAGCGTTAATACATATTTTATTTCAGCATAGTTTAGCTAATGAGCGAACAGAAGTGTTAGTGAGTCGTGAAGATATGCTCAGCGATTTGATGACACTGTTTGTCTGTCTGTGTGTTTTGAGAAGAGTTTAATTTCCATTTTCTTGTATTTATTTTGCGTTGAGTCTAGTTATTTATATATATTATGCTAATATATTCTTCTGTCCTATATTTTTATTGTACTGACTGATCAAGCGAACTTCTTACCGCCATATTTTTTCTTACCTTGCCGGCAGCATCTCCTACTATAAAAAAGGATTATCCTTGATGCAGTTTGTATATATCAGCTCCCCTAGGCAAGTGGCAATTCGTTCGTCGTGATTGTATGTATGGGAAATGCATGAGATTTGACGTATCTGACAGTCGTTAAACGCATGTCATAAACAAATCTCATACATTCGTCATTCTATTACATCAAACGTCGAACGAATTATCACTTGTCTAGAGGGGTGGGACTATTTACTTATATATTCTTCTGTCCAATCTTTATATTATATAAGTAATAGTAATATTATGTAGGTTGCCAATTATACTAGTAGGATGCTTGATGGGGTTGAATTAGACTATGGTACCCTACTCTACCCATATCTGTGAAAAAAACTAGCTAACAATTTTTTTTTCACATATATTTCATAACAAATCCTTTATTTTTATTGTAACTTATTAACAATGCCGCAATTAAGTGGCCTGCCAATGAGCACACGTGCAGAGCCGCAAATATACAAATCTGACACTTTATTTTTTGTTTTTATAAAATTTATATTGCTAATCAGTTTTATTATACTGTGAAGGAATGTGGTATCAAAAGAAGGTCCTGCGACCAGGCACACTTTGCTTACAATTGGTGGGTCACAGTTCCACGGTTGTCGGGGGTATTTTTATAATACTTAATCCAGTGCGAAAACTTCAATTGCGCGATTTAGTTTTAATAGAATCGAAGTAGTTCTCTGCTGCCGGTAGAGTGCACTGAGTACATATTATAGTGTCATTCATTACAGTTCCATTAGTTAAATATACATTCTGTATAAGAATATCATTATAATTCTATATTTTCATAAATACATATAATTTTAACTTTATCCCCGGAGGCTTAGGCAGAGGTGAATTAACACCCACATTTCACCAATCTGTATTCGGTCCCACGTAATAGGGGGTGAGCCTATTGCTGTATTCCGGGCACTATTGTTGACTCGAGCCATGCATTTGAGGCTGAGTCTGGGCTGTACATATGACTGATGTTAAAGTTAATCATCCCTTAGTCGCTTTGTGCATCACATGGGAAGAGAAGGGGTGGCCCAAATTCTACTCTGCCGGGAACTATTTAAGATAGTGGAGATAAAAATTCCTGTAGGTATCGTAGAAAGCGCTTAGGCCATTCTCCATTAGACAGTGTGATAATAAACCTCTGCCTATCCCTTCGGCGTAAGTAAATGTTACTGTTGCTGACTCGTGGCTAAGTAGTACTTGAATAGATTAGTACATCCATGTCAATCTGGCGATGAGTGGCCAATTGACCATTTTTAACACATTGAAACCTCTATGTGCTTAAGAGAGCACGGCAAGCCTTCTTGTTGCCATATGAACATCTTAGACAGTCGTCACGGGCAGTTTGAGCCTCTGATAACGCCTCAATACAGTCAGTAAGTTATGGGGGTCAGATAACAGTTGCTCCGGGACCGACGACTTAACGGGCTCTACGATACATAGAGAGGTGTCGCTGTTGTAAAGAATGGTTACCCATCATAAGACTGGCTTAACTAAGTGCTAATATACCCGGTTATCACTTAGCCACGAAGATGTACGAGGTAGGACACGACGGTATTTCCGTCCAATTGAGCAGTCCGACTGGGGAAGTACCTCCGCCCTACAGAATACCGCGACCATAATAACCTCGTGTTGTGTCCCCGGCGGTGAGTAGGGTTTTGCGCTGTCAGTGGGAAGACCAAAGGCTATTCCTGCTTGGTCTTCTACGCTGACGGCACAGAAACTCTCTGTGTTTACAGTGTCGGCAGCACGAGTGTGACTCCCCTGGTGTTGCATACCTCCATAAGCCACGGTAACCACTAACCATCAGGTGGGCCGTGTACTTGTCTGCCAAATCAGTTGTACAAAAAAAACATGTTTTTAAGTATGTATTAATATCTTTTTGTTTTCTTATTTATTTTACTAACACTTCTATATTCACTGAGAATCTATACCCTATATTTATACTCGTATAATATTTATACCCGTATCATATTTATACTCGTATCATATCTATATACGTATCGTATCATATCTCGTTTCGTATTATATTTATACTCGTATCATATCTATACTCTATATTGTTTATACTAACCCACTCTCTTTTCTACACGGACAATTCATAACCTTTAAAAATAATATCTTCACGACCCACAGCCCACACTTCTCCTGAAACACAAGCCGCAATCACTATCTCTTTCTAACTCTAACCCTATCTCATTATAGGTGAAAATCGAGTTCATAGCGCTGCTTAAAGACAAGAGTGTAGACAGACACCTGCGATGGGTCGATGCCAAGAAGAAAGTTGACTCCGACGCGAGATATAAAGCAGTGGAGAGCAGTACGCTAAGAGAAGATTATTTTAAAGAGTACTGTAAGATGGTTAAAGAAGAGAGGAAGAAGGACAAAGATACTAAAGAGAAGAGTGAGTTCTAATTTTTTTTAACCTCTTTATAAAGCACCGTAAACTGGGGTTATTTTGAAAAGCGGAGTAATTTTGTGACAATTTAATATCCGTGTTCTAGAATCGAATATCTGAGGACAGATTTTATTGACAATAAGTCAATCTGTACTTAAAAAAACGAGATTCAGTACTGAGTGTCGCTCTGGAAAACGGGCCTAAAATTGTTTTTATTTTTTGACGGTGAAAATTGCATTTTGTGAAGAAAGTGACGATATTATACACGATTTAAAGTCAAAGTTCTTTATTTGTTTTAAATTATTGTTCATTACTAAAAAAAAAGTCTAATTTTAAATTGTTGACCCAGTAGTCCAAAGCCCAGTTAACGGTACACTTTTTGTGTGAAAATACCCCACGGGTACCATCTCTGTCGGCCATCGGGGTGTGGACCGACAAACCCCAAGACTGTCTCAGGTCTCAATTACCTAGATGTTGACCCTAGGCGGTTTACAGTTTTAAGATGGCCCCCTTGGTAAAGTACTGTGTCCCTTCGTATCATGTATCCTTTCCATGATTCTAAGGTCTAAGGGATTCGGGGTCGATAATAGTCGTTATTGTATAAATAGACATGATTTTTGATTAATCAAGAAAAAAAATTATGATCTCTGACCAATGCCATCACTGTATTATGTGACGTGATTGTTGTTACGCGAATTAAACGTATTTTTTTTAATATTTTGCGTATACAATCGATCATAATTAAAAGATATGTCCTTCTTATACTCTTTCCCTGGATGACTTATATTGGTTTTTACGGAAACGTCTGCTGTTATGTCCCCAACTCCGCGAAGAAAGAACCTACGCCAAGGCGGCCCAAACCGTAGCGTTGTTAGTTCATCAGCAGATATATATCTGGTGTAAGAATCCTGCGTTGGCTAGATATACAGCTGTTGTTGTGGGGCATCATTATGGGCCAACATAAAATAACCAGGGCAAGTATAGACCATACACAAAACAAACCACTAAACATAACACCACCGATCTTACAGAACGTGAACGCAGCGGCACCAAAAAGGAAAAGCGCGATAAGGAACGAAGTGATAAAGAAAAGGAACCCAAAGAAAAGGACGAGGCGAAGAAGACCAAGAAGAAGGAGAAGGGAGAGGTGAGTATGTCGTATTGAACGCTTGCAGTGCACTAGGTAGGACTCAGACATTAGTGGGTAGGTCAGTTAGAATAGGCGCATTGTTCTACTTGACAATAGAATACAATCGCAGTGTTTTTTTTGAGCGGATTTCAATTGGTTAACGATACAGAACTATCGTGAGGGCGTAGTTACATTAAGGTTGGTCAAGCCGAATAAGAGCTCAGTATGGAAATTTGTGCCAATGAAATGTGTGGCGCCCTCTGTTACAAAGAGGTAAAATTCATTCTGGTGATACTCGTGGCGCACTCTGTAGAGAGAACGCGAAATTGTGTCTAAAGGTATGCATTGCACCTTCTGTAGTGAAAACGCGAAATTGGTGCTTAAGGTATGTATTGCACCCTCTGTAGTTAAAACTCAAAACTTAGGTTATTGCAACGCGTGGCGCCTTCTGTATTAAAGTGCAGAACTGGTGGTAATTAACGCTAGGCGCTCTCTATAGTAAACTGATAAACTGGTGCTAATATAACAAGTGGCGCGCTCTGTAGTAAAATAATAATACTGATTCTAATGCTACGCGTGGCGCCCTCTGTAGTTAAGGGGCTTAACTGATGCTAGTGAATCTGGTGGCGCCCTCTGTAGTAAAAGTGTGATACTGATGCTAAGGATACACGCGGCGCCCTCTGTATCAAAAGGATGAAACTAGCATTAATAAAACGTGTGGCGCCCTCTATAGGAAAATGATTACCTAGGTTTATTGACTAAATTGGGAATCGATCTTATGACCTCAGGATCATACGTAATCATATTTTACGGGACTGCAAGGGACGGGGATGCGGTTCGTTTTATAATTGATGAAAAAATTACAACATACAAGCTTCCTTTCCTCACAATATACAGGTTTCACTATTACTGAATTAAAAGTAACAACTCGCATCGTCGAGCTAAAAATACGTTGTTAAGAACAAAATAGTGCACTGTTCAGTGGGATATACTTTTTATATTTACAATTGTTTTGTAATAATTTTGGCAATGTCATAAATATAAGTATGCTAGTGACACAGGTCCCGGCTTTACCCGGTAATACATTTTTTATAAAGTTCAATAATATAGATAGCGCCAACTACCAATGCAATAAAATGAATATCGTGAGAAAAATTGAGTTCAAATGATGCATAATGTTGACTTGGAAGAATCTCCCGACAATTCGTTGGAGATAGGTACATCGCGGTGGTATTTTATTTTCTAAATCCTAGTTTTATGTGTTAATAATGGTGGATTTTAAGTCATAACGTCCTGGACAACGTACACAATATGAGGAAAGTGGTATGTTACTGTGAATTCTCCTTGTGTTGGTGAAAGAATCTCCTTGGAAGTACTTGTAAACTTCCACTACTTTACTGGGGTATAACTAGGACTGTGATTTGGTCTGTGACTTGACTATGACGCACTTTACTTGGCTGCAGAATATTTATAATATATCTAATTACTTGACATTGGCCGATTATAAGAAAAAACATTTTTTCAATTCTTGATGCATGTACAAATCAACATTTTATATGTATGTATTAAGCAGGTGGGACATATCGGCAAAGGGGAGACAGTTTAAATTGGCAGATGAAATCAAGAGGCAGAATTATATTTACACCCGCGGTCCCGCCCGCGTGGATATCGGTTATTGCGATCAAATATAGTCTATGTCCTATCTTAAGGCCTAATCTACCCCTACACCAAATTTCATCAAAATCGATTCAGTGGTTTAGCTGTGAAAGACGGACAAACAAACAGACACACACATACACTTTCCCATTTATAATTTTACTATGGATGCATATTTTACTAACTATAAACATTTATTCATATAAAATAATAAGACCACAATTAAATTACATACAAAGGATTTTGTTTTCGTTAAGATAGCTATACTGTTTCGTTTTAAAATGTAATATTTTGGCCACAGTTTTGATGGTTAAATCGTCCCGAAGTATTTATGTCATATATTTAAGACATTGCCAAATCATTGCAGCGCGAAATCATTTTCGTAGAAGTTAAGCGAAACTGCGTCGGACATGGCAATTTTTGACATACCGTTTTTTAATTTTTTAATATGCAATATAGCAAATACAACTATTTAATATATGTGTCGCAGAACCAGGTAAGTAAGTACATATGACTATCTTTTATTAGTGCGGTTTTATATTGAAGAAATAAAATATACTTACGATATTATTCCATTTATTTTAACCTTTCTTCTTAGTTTATAAGTATTTTCATTGTGATTTTCGTCAAGTAAACTTTGGTTACGTCTATGTACAAAACAGAAATCAGATTCGATCGATACAGGGAAATATAGTCCTGTCGTTAAATAATATTCCTCACCAGACCTCATGATGAGGTTTGTCGGACTCAAACCTACTAAAATGGCATGTTGTTTTGTCATACCTGCCTGTGTATCGAGGAGAACAGTGCCCTGAGCACGAAAAAAAAAATTCGTAACGTAAACGTATCGTCAGAACGAAGCACTGCGATTGGGCGCCTGCCTATCGTGAACCAATCGCAATGCTCCTTTCTCTCGATACGTTCACGTTACGAATTCGAATGTTTTTCGTGCTCGCAGCACTGATCTAAGGCTTTCACTTCAGAGCCTGGTTTGCTTGCTGTTCGACTATAATGGAAGCAGCTGCTGTCTGACCTCCCAACACCGAGAAGAAAGACGAGACGAGAATGAGGGCATTCTCGTCGAACACAGGCTTGCAGGTAGGTTTGCTTGAGCGCTAAAGATCTTGGTGGACTGCCCAACAACATATAGGTTCAATAGTTAATGCTAAAATTACTTCCATGATGATGTTGAATCATTCAAAGTTAATTATTCATTCACAGACATATACGTATTATCTGAAAGGATATATTTTACAAAATTGGCTTAATTTCTATAATCTCAAATGTAATGGACTGCTGAGACGAGGTCTTGGGTTCGATCCCAGGTTTTACCTTGGCACACACCAATGACTTTACGATACTTTTCGAAGTTACGTGTGTATTTATCGCAGGTTTATAAGTGCCCGGTTAATGGCAATAGGCTCGCCACCTATTACATTGGGACCTAAACATAAACTGGCGAAATGTGGGTGCTAGCACCTCTGCCTACCCCTTCGGGGATAAAGGCGTGAGTTATGTTATGTTATGTTATTCATTCATAAAATCGTGCATAGTTGATCGCATAAGCATACGCTAACAATAAATTTATTTCAGAACTCATAACCATACTACTGCATAGCCATTGGCTCTGATGTAGTCTTCTAAACCAGTCTTTGATTAATATCTACCATGAAACATCCGCACATTGAAATTTCTTGCAATCCATGGAACGCATTCATCCTGAAACCGGATCTGAACATGGTACATGACGCTTCGGTTTGACCATGGCGGTACTAAGAAAATATCTTTAGTAATATTCAAAAATCAATAGATGGCACTAGTAGATTTGTTTAAAGAAATTAAAGTTAAAGTTTAAGCGCTTATTTTCCTATTTAGAATCACATAAATTATTTCAGAACTTAAACACATGATAATGTAAGCACGTAAGCATATAAAACCTATTGGTAATGTAATAAATAAAAATTACGTGACAATAGTGCTATTTTAGAAAGTCACCATCTAACGGCATGGTGCATTAAGTCTATAACTTCTACAATTACTGAAGAATCTGACAAAATTAATATATTTAAGAATATTTATAGTTTTTTTCAGTCATATTCAATAATGTGTGTAGTGTATGTTTTATTTTTGACAATTAAAATTTTTAAATAGTAAAATTTGCCAATGCTGTCGCCATCTAGTTACAACTCCTGCAAACACAAGTTGCCTTCCTTCTTTTGGAAGTTACGCGTGTACACATTTTTTGTTCCTGATTGTGCATCTGTATAAGAAATATAATATATTATCTGTGGTTTGACTTACATCCTACCGAAAGAAAACCGAAGATACATCATGGTACCTGTATGACTAAATACTTCGTTTTTCGTTCGTGTTTCGTGTGAGTCCAAACTGTCGGATGTTTAATGGTAGCCGTCCAATTTTGTATTTATTATACTTTGTAAACAATTTTGTGTATTCGCGACTGTGCGTGTTTCTAGGTTACGACTATCGAATAACTCGGATATATACTTATGTTAACGGGAATTAACGCGATCATGGTATAAGTACATACGTGCCTTTGATCTGCCTGACGTTTCAACCAGGTTACGCCAGTCACTGGCTGACTGGCTCAGCGGTGCTCGCCCGCCGTCTTCGAGTTCCTGATGTAGACTGTTCTTCATCTACCCGCACAATCACGATATTTGTTATACCTTTCCTTCGTCATGTCAGCCTGTGTCCACGGCCGGTGTAACCTGGTCGAAACGTCAGGCAAATCAAAGGTATGTATGTACCTATACCGTGATCACATTAAATCCTGGTAACATTACTTAAATATCATTCATAAGTTAGTGATGCAAACTCGGATTTATTTATTTTAAATACAAAAATGCCGATTGTCATAATCTGCGGGTACTACCCAAAAAAATATATTTTTAAAGTGCAGTGGTTAATCGGTCAAGCGTGTGTTGCAGACGTTTACTAATGGAGCGGCGAGGAGTGTTTCAATCTACAAGGCGGGTACTACATCGGACAGGCTAGGGGTGGGCTGTAGTGTCTTGCGATTATTTCCTAGTAGCTACGTACGTACAAATAAGCCTAAAATCTAGTATATTTTTTGACGAATTTCATTTAAATTCGATATGATCAAGTATTTTTGGGTGAATATTCGACAGATATTTAGACAGTACAGTTAGTAATAAAAGTGTTAGGATACATTTGAGATTTATTATACTCCCGTTTTTTTAGGTATTTAATTAAATGTAAACAATTTTCATGTGCCTTGTAATATTTTTGTATTTAAAATCTTAGTTTTTTTTTGTTTTAAAAAATTTAACATGAATCCCAAAATCGAACCTTCAGTTCAAGCAGTATTTATTATGTGTTTGTGTAAAAGTCACATCAAGATGGTTTATGTTTAGTTGAGTACCTAACAAAACTGAGTATATTTTTTTTTTAATGAAATATAAAAAAAACAACAACAGATTGAATTATTAGTAGTCAGAATGTAAATAGACCGGACTGCGAGGGGCAGGCCTTGGACAATCTAACACTTTCGCATCTGAAGATAAAAGATGGCGGGCATAGTCGGTTCGAGTCCGACAAATAGGGTGTTAAGTGAATACAAATAAATAGCAGAGAATGAAACTGGATAATTTCAATGATACACATGGGGTGATAATAAATGCTAAATAACAAAATTTATTTAGGCTTATTTGTGGCGGGTTATATCTAAGCGAGTGCAAAAACTTTGTTTGTAAATTATATTATTCGTTGCAGTGATCGCAAGACATTATTAGAGAAATCACTACAGTACATTCGTAGACCAGAGGGTGGTTGGAGACTTTTATTAGTACACAGGTCACATTATTAAATTCCAATTGCTGGTTTGGTACTTTTTTATTTGAAATATAAATTTTTGGCGCTATTTTGTTGTTAATTTCGTTAAACTAGACTTTCTCTAGAATATATTTATTTGAAATGTGAAATGAGATTTTAAATTAAATTATGCTTTTATAATTTTTGGTTTAGTTTAGAGGTCTTGTAACAGCAAAATCGGCGCATTTACGCGAACATTAATAAATTAATTAAAGTATATATAAATTATTTTGTGTTATTTTTAAATATATTGGAAAAAACATCGAGAATATTTTTGATACAAAAATATCACAAAATAAATCGCTTTTTATTTCATTTCATTTTATTTTGAACATAGATGCAAACATACTTGTTCAAAATAATAGTTTCATGACATAAAAGTTACATCTATATGAAAATACAATTCTATATTTAATAATGTGACCTATAACGCTCTCTGCAAAGCGAAGCCAGCCCGCAGACTATGACACACGGCCTTAGGGAACTCTGCAAAGCGTATTCCGTCCTGCGAATCCCTGCACTACCGCTTCCAGACGGGGCATACGTCGATATGCAGAGTTGACTACTATCTAGAATTTAATCTGCATTGTGACTTGCGATTGCATGTTATTATTTAAAATAAAAATTACGATCAAAGTTACAAAGATATGCGTGATATATTTTTATTTAAATTATGCCTTTTTTTTCTTTTTAATCTAAGGCCGTGTCAGTCTCCGCTACCTTGTCCGATGCAGTATCGCTATATATAATAAAAAAAAAATATCCACAGTACGTTTGGTATTTTTTTAAATATAATTTTTGATTCTGAGCTTGCTTGGATTTAAACAGTACCGACATTCTCTCTTGGTTTAATGGTGATTTGATCCATTTCGTCTTTTTCTATTTACGCGTACATTTTTCATTAACTGAAGGTCGGCACACCTTCAGTTAATGAAAAATTCTAGCGTTATAGATATCATTTTGCCGTTGATGTCATGTGTCTGATTATAAATTTTAGATTTAAATTTCTAAAATTAACAGAATCATGACTCACTCTTGAACAAGGGAAGTTATTCCCTGGATAACAAATAAATGTGCTATTACACTGTATAATTTACCTACTAAAATTCATTCTGATCTAATTACTAGTTTTTCATGCAATATCACAAACATCCATACTAAATATTTGAATTATTAGCAGAAAGAGAGGTGCCGTTACTGTAAATAGACTGTTATTATACTATAATTTCTCAAATTTTGATCTAAAAACCAACGCACTGTGGATGAAAATGTTAGATTCAAACACTCCTAAACCCTCTGTTTGTTAACAGAAATCTGACCAGTCTACCGCCGAAGAGGAGCGAAAACAACCCACACCGCCCCCGGAACAGTGGGCGGACATTCTCGGCATCCCCGGCGAGAAAGATCACGAAAACTCAAAAACACCCGCCAAAAAATCCCGCAAAAATGCCGACAAAGTCGAAAAATCTAAATCAAATTCTACAGAAGAGGAAGCGCCATCTCCAAAACAGTTAAGATCTTCTAAAAAAGAAGTACAAACACCAGAAAAAGCAGAGAAGATTGAGAAAACATCTCCTATAAAACCTCCACCAAAGAAACGGAAACCCGAAGAATTCGAATCGCCCGAACAGGACGATCTTCCTCTATCTCTAGTCCCGAAAAAGTTGGATAAGAAGAAGACAGTTGAGAAAGTGAGACGGCGGAAGAAGTCCGAGAAGGAATAGTGTTTGATGTATGTATTCTTTGGTAGATGATCTTACCTCCGTACCGCGCCCAGAAGGGCTTACAACGAGTACTGAAATGTGGGTAGGTGAATATATGAACTTTTAAGGTTGTGTTTCGAATTATAAGTGTACATAGGCTATGGAATGTTGCGAGATGTTTTTGATTGTTGCATACTGATGGTTGAGTATCCTTATTCCATTAGAATAAAGTTTAAAACCGTAAGCGACCACACGCTACTGTCTTATCAGATATCATATAATGCTTGGGGAAGACCTAAGGCACAGAAACGGTTCTTACAGGGTCGGCAGCACGAGTGTGACGCCCCTGGTGTTGCACACGTCCATAGGCCACGGTAACCACTTTCCATCAGGTAGGCCTCAAAAATGCTACATACTATTTTCAAATTTGTCTATAGGGAATAAGAATGAAACTTACATTGCTCAAGCATTTTCCGCCTAATCTGAATTGGCTCTAACGGTGGCAGTGTAGTTATTAAGACTGTTGCGTTTTTAAACGACTCCAAGAACGCTGCTAATCTAGGTTTTCTTGGATCGTAATTCAATTGTATTTGCGCCATCTAGCGAAAGTAAATTAGAACTAAGCAATCCTGGATCGCGCTTTTGAAATTTAACTAGCCGAACGCGATGTGTTTTAAAATTAGATTTCAGATTATAATAATCAATCAATTAGCCTTTGTAGTCCACTGCTGGACATAGGCCTCTCCCAATGTGCACCATTTTTGTTAATCCTCCGCCACATAGGCCTCTCCCAATGTGTACCATTTTTGTCGATCCTTCACCACATTGGCCTCTTCCAATGTGCACCATTTTTGTCAATCCTTCACCACATTGGCCTTTTCGAATGTGCACCATTTTGTCCATCCTTCACCACATTGGCCTCTTCCAATGTGCACCATTTTTGTCGATCCTTCACCACATTGGCCTTTTCGAATGTGCACCATTTTGTCCATCCTTCACCACATTGGCCTCTTCCAATGTGCACCATTTTTGTCGATCCTTCGCCACATAGGCCGTTCAGGACATAAAAAATATGTTCCAATAGGCTTTACCATATTTGCCGAAATAAATAATATATTTTTTGTTAAATACTCGTAATAACACTACCTTGAAACATAGACTTTACTCATTTATCAGCAAGATTCGATTTAATCACAAAAAAAAATTATGTATCAGTGTACGCATTCGGTATTGAGATCTGAAAATAACTTGACTATATTGTGACTGAACCAAATCCTGCTAATGTTCTATTTGCTAAGTATATTATTTTGATACTTTGAATATGTTTCGTTCGGTATGCGATGATCAAGAACGTATAGACAGTATAATTTTACTACCCACGGTAATACAGGCTCAACCAAGTGAATACATTAATTTTTATGTAGGTGTGTTTGTGTCTGTGTATGTATAGGATGTGCAGACTGACTGACTAACTAATATCTATGAACAGTGGCAGTGTTTTGTGATAAATTAGTACAATTTAGGTTCCTACAGCGTCGGTAGTACGAGTGTGACACACGTCCACGGTAACCTATCATCATCAGGTAGACCGTGTGCTTGTCTGCCACCTAAAAAGTATAAAAAATATTATTCTTAAATATTACGAAAAAGTTAAACACGTGATTCAGGCATGTTATGTTGAAATCGCGCCATCTAGCGAAAGAAAACTGTATTACCATAAATTAGATAATCCTGGGTCGCGGTATTGAGATTTACACAAGCGAGACTAATGTGTTTTAATAGTGCGTGCAAGTAAATTAGTTAATTAACAGTTTTCCCCGTGATATACTCTGTTTATACTTCATAAATTGGTTAATAGATTATTTACAAATGCATTTAACGGCAAAAACATCTTAACAAGTGCTAAACCTTACTTAAAACAATGAACAAATTATTAAATATACCATGTTAATCCTCTGGGGAATCATAAAACTATGTACATGAATATTATTTATACTTGCATTCTAATTTAAATAATGGTTTGTAAATATTTTAGTGTTGATCAGCTTATATCATTGAATGTACATAATAGTGACAGAAAAGTATCTATTGACCGATTTAATATATGAATTTCTCTCACTTCACTTAAAAACCCAAACGGGCTTCGAATCAATCAATTAGTATGAGATGGGGTATTCTGCGTCATCACACGGATCGTATACCTCTTAATAATATACCTAGTTTTCGACAGCCCACTACCGCCCATCGGTATAATATAAGGGTGAGCGATCAGGCAGTACGTAAACTCATTTAAAAATGGTCCCTATTGTCGTTAGCTGGTACACAAACCAAACGTCGATCAGTCTGCACGTTCCTATTAAATTAAGATATAACCTGAAATGCACATGCTATTTAATAGATAGCATGCTATTTAACATCATAGCTTGCTATTGCTATACTACGTTTGGTTACGTACTTAAGTAAAGGACCATTAAGACCTGGAATTCCTTGCCAGCTCAGGAAACATCCTTCTCCCTACAGTCCCGAGTCCTTTAAACAAGTCAGCTGAGTGCCACCATTGTTAACATAATACGTGTATGTAATGGTAACCCTCTTTCCTGAGACTTTGCCTTCATCTTACCATAAGGCGAGGTGAAGTCAAATTGACGTGTCCTGTAAAAAAGCGGAAACAATCTCAAAGTGTTTTCCCACAAAAACAAATAAACTACCGCTTAAACTACTTCGATCTCTTTTTAGTCACGTTTTAATTTCAATCAAAAAACAATTATTAAATTGAGTTTTTAAATGAAAACTATTAAAATTCATTAAAATAAAACTACTTTTTAACGTGTGACAATCAAAAATAAAAACACTTTTTACTGTATCGCGATTAATTTGTTATTATTTACTTTTAATGAGTAGATAGCTTCTATTAGCAGGAGGCGCGGGTTTGATCCCCGCTCGGTACAAATATTTGTATGCATAAATATTGGTTAGGTCTGCTCGTACCTCAGTGAGCACGCCGTCGGTCCCGGTTGCCAAACGAACATCTATGGCAGTCGTTACGGGTTGTTCGAGCCCTAAAATAACTTGTGTAACTGCAATGCTTCGATATTGCCAATCGGTTCTGGTGGTCACATGGCAATCTTCCCTGGTCGGACTCCAGACTTCGAGTTGAAGGCTTTAGATGCGAGTGGGCTTAACGCTAGGATGAAGAAGCTTCTATAATTAAATAAAAAATAGCATACTTATTAAAAATAGCATGTGTATAGCAGGTCTAACTATTAAACTAAAAATTGTTAACTAATTCGAACTTGTAAATATAGCAAAATTTTGTATATTTTATTATCTGTATTGATAGTTGTAATATAGTATTTAACACAATGGCATAAGGCATGCTTACTATACAGTACAATTGTCAACATAGACAAAATGACAAACTGATTTACAAATGGACTATACGATCTACATAATGTATATGATTATACCCAGGTAGATCAGTAGGCTGGCGAAACGCGAAAATTTCAAAAGAGAAGCCGATGGAAACAATACTAGTTTGTCATGCACCATTCGCCCCATTGAGGAGCCGACAAAAATCGGGTTATAGGGACCGCCACTAAGGCCTACCATGAATCTTTGTATGTATACCTTGAACCAAACTTGTCTGCGGATTCAGGCCAATCGGCGTTTGACTCACTCTCTTTTCTCTAAAACCATTGGCATGAACTCGCACTCGAACGAACTTCCGACCCGCCACTAAGTTTGGTTTGAGTTATAACGCATTTATACCGAAAACTAAACTAGGCGTTGACAAGACTAAAATTTCTCAATTCAGAAACTGATTGTGGAGAAACTCTAAGAAACAAAACGACAACATAAGGATTGTTTATGAAAAATGTTTTTAAAAGTAACGGAAAACAGTGTTGTTATATTGCTAATTTGTATGTTGTATTATTATGAACAGAGGGCCAATTCTCGTCATAAAAATCTGTTAAAAATTCAATCTCGATCCAATCTCAATCACTCATTATGTCAAAAACTGTATTCTTGTAATAAAAATCTGTTCAAAGTTCAGTCAATACTCCCAAATGTCAATAGCGGTATTCTCGTAACACAATTTGAAATTTGGGAGATTGAGATTCGATCAAAATTGAATTTTGAATAGATTTTCATTGACAAAATTGGCCTTCATGATGTTTCTTTATTGGCGAAGAATTGTGCTATGTAGATATTGATTTGACGTTCTATAGAACTATAATAT
This sequence comes from Eilema caniola, assembly GCA_949126895.1. Classification (NCBI taxonomy): domain Eukaryota; kingdom Metazoa; phylum Arthropoda; class Insecta; order Lepidoptera; family Erebidae; genus Eilema; species Eilema caniola. The sequence goes on from OX421485.1 coordinate 931,572, forward strand.
GATCTTATATAGCTTGTCTATATTTGAATGCCGCGTACACATTTACTTCATCTGTATAAAAAATAAAAACATCGATTGTTTTGTGACAAATATTCGAACATTACGGTCGAATTGTCGCGTGACCCTAGTACGCTCTGTGTGCGGATTATGCTCACATATTGTGTAGAACAAGACGTCCGCTCGCTCGCGCGTTCTATGACGCTATGACTAGTTGACCAACAAATCCGAAAACAATAGCTAATATGCTTGTGTGCGTAAGTGAAGTAGTGGGGTGCGTCATTTAAGCTTAGACAAGTTCTACCCGCGATCTATTTAAGCGGGTGATAAATATAATTTTTATCATACGAATTGCGTTGAGGACTAATTTAACGGTTAAATGTAATTTTGTAGCAATTAGTATATTAACTTTTCCTATAAAAGTCATTCTTTTTTTCGTGCTGAAATTCCCTCAGATACCCCTTTTTCCCCTTTCCCCCTCCAAGGTGTGGTATGTCTGACAGACAAAAACCGCATGCACTCTTGGGCCTTCAAATGCCGTAAGTAGCCCAAGGCATATCCTTCACACCCCGGCTAACCCAGGGCCATCACAAGTTTTGAGATGGCCCCTTGTTTGTGGGTGCCACGGTGTCCCTCATCTTGCCCCTGTCACCCTCAGGCCTATGCTCACTTAGGATGGAGGTCCTTGAGCAACCTCCTGATGCAATGTCCTGTGTCTATTCGCCTCCGCCCCTCGTGTGCAATTTTTTTTGAATAATTGTTGATTAATTACTATAAAAGCTGAAACTACGTTCTTAATTAGCAATTTGTATCCATCGATGTTGTTGTATAAATATATTTATGTATTAGTTTGTATCTGATACAAATTGAATTTGCGTCTATGTATTAGAATACAATTTGTATTTGATATGTTGTAGTAGGTTTAACGTTACAAAACGTGTACATATTTTAAGACTAATAAGGTACATATTTTTAATTGTAATGTCACTTTGAGTGTCAAAATTTAAGTGTTAGTATATAGTTTACAGTGTATTTGTTGCTTCGGAGATCTTCGGATATATTCGGCTAAATTCGGGTGTGTTTTTTTTGTACATTTTTCAAACTACCCTCCAGTTTTATATGATCATTTTTTGCTGATACCCGCAAAATTTACAGCTGCATAAATATTTAGGAAGAATAGAACGAAAATTCCTAGTGTCGAAGTGTCGGTTGTTTAGTGGTTAAGAAGTCGGCCTTACGATTGAGAAGACCCAGGTTCGAAACATGGCCATTACACTACCGAAGTGAACCCAGTTTAGCTAAGCTGAAGGGGTATATTATTTTCAATAAAAACAAATATTTTACCGAATAATACCGAGTGCATCCGAAGTTTCCCGAACGTATTTATCTCAAATTAGGGTTAGACACACACTGGTATCTTGTCAAACACAATATGTATTGTAAATTGTGTTTTTCAGTGTGTATATTTGTCTAATAAATATAGAAATGAAACATAAATGTTTAAATGGCAGTTTTAATACTAGTTTGTAAGGAATTACGGTTATGATTAGTGATAATATCTTCGGTAGAAAATAATTTTAGACTACATACAAACTCTATACCTAGACGCAGCAATGGTCATAACAACGCGGCGTAAGAACTACTACTCTGGTACGAATTGACATATAATACATCCCATGACTTGCACACATTGACAGTTTAAAGAACAATATTACATATACACATACACACATACAGTCATGCCTGTAAATCTCCGAAGGGGTAAGGAGAGATGTATTAACGACCACATTTCGCCAACAATGATTTTCGGTCCCACTTAATAGGGGTCAATTCTCTCACCGCAAAGCGGGCACTCAGTCATGGGCTGTATGTGACGTTTTTACATTATCATACTCATGCATAACGCTGTGTCTATACCACAGAAATATTTTAGGATAGAACCGGCCATACACACATACGCAGTGTTCACCTTCACATCGCACCTGGCCACTGTTTCACTATAAATAAATACTCACGAGAGATAGGAATAGTACATTACTGCCGCGGCCGCCAAGTGTAGTGTTGCCGGACGATCGTGAAGTATGCGGGCCGGCAAGCATTACGGAGTCCGGCAACGCTCACTTGTGGCCAAGGCTTGTATAGTGCTTCTCTCAAACAATGCGCGGTAATTTGAACATTACTTTGACAACCTTCTTCGAGATAAATCGAAATTGCTGTACATGCGAGCAGCGGCCGGCAAAAGTTGTATGAAAATCCATATCTGTCGTGTTTTAGCGGCCAAATAAATTACTATGTAAACTCATAACTGTCGTGTAATTTAAAAATGGAACCATATTTTACTCCGAACCATGGCAACCAAGGAGGTACCTTATCCAAGACATTATTTAAATACAGAACTGGCTTGCAAATAGAATGCTGTTTATTGAGAAATATAAAAAAACAAATGAACATTTTGCCGCGTGAAAAGTTACTGTCGTTCGTTGTTCGTCACTGATTTTGAAAAGTAGGTAATTAAAAAGTTCTGCGTAGATACTACTGAGTTTTAATTTCCGCGCATTGTTTGAGAGAAGCACTATACAAGCCTTGGCCACAACTGAGCGTTGCCGGACTCCGTAATGCGCACCGGCCCGCATACTTCACGATCCGGCAACACTGCACTTGGCGGCCGCGGCAGTAATGTACTATATTTATGTTGTAAATTCAATAAAACCACCAAGCACCGGACAACAACTGACGGTTATTCAAAGACAAGCCTTGTTATCGTTATAATTATCACAATATCTTCCCCATAAAATAAAAATAAAGAAATACAGATTACATTTTAAGCAACACAGTTTGATCTGTAATTCGTAACAATAGTATTAGGGAATATGCATGTTTTATTTTTGTATTTTTAAATTATTATTTACATCATTATATAAATATTAAAAAAGAAACAGTGCCAAACAGACAACATTTGGTTTTTAAAAAAGTTTTAAAATAGTAGGTTGATAACAGCTTCTCAAACGACCGCCATGTTGGCGCGCTTATCGTGACCTCAATGCACATAACAGCTAACAACTACATGATGTCGTGAATAGTTGCAAAAGTGTTTTGGATTGTGTAATATTCATGTTTCGTGTACTTTAATTTAATAATGCAACTGGACAATTATTTACAACAAATAGACACCAGACGGCATAAACTGATATGTTTTACTATGAGATATGACGTCAAAGTACACTCCGAGTCGGAACTGTGTACCAATAGCATTACGTTTTAACTCATTTGAATTTCCCTCTCAACTTACGCACTTTTCAATTGCAATTACTTTCTTAATCAAATCGTAATTAAATTAAAAAATATGAATATGTACGTAAATCTAACAGAAAAGGCGACGTGTAAAAAAAATGGATGGTATTTGAATCACATGCATATTCCCTATTGGTACACCACTGTCACCATGTTGTAAATTCAATGAGACCACCAAGCACCGGACAAACTGACGTTGATACAAAGACAACATTGTTGTCGTTATAATTATCACAACAATTTACTTTAGAGATTTTGGCTAAGCATGGACAACTACTAACAAAATGTGACATGCAACTTGTAGCTGACAGTAACAACTAACAGATTTTACTAATAAAGTCGTATCCAGGTGCACACAATAGCTTTTATTGACCAGTACGAAATTAACGAATTTGTGTAATTAAAACATCCATTTTAATATTTTTTTGGAAATCTGAGTAATATTTAACAGAATGTGGTCTAAAAATTGTGCGGATAGATTAATATTGGTTTCATATCTCGTCCAGGTCATGAACTAAATTGTTATCATTACATAAACACAGCAACCCTCCGTCCTTCTGCCTACAATACAGCTGCAGTTCATATACAAATAAAAGAAGCGTCTCATATGAAAAATATAAACATAGTAGATTAATTTATCTATACTCTCCATTTTTATTCTAGAGTTGGAAATAGCACAATATGGCATATAAGCGTTATTTTTAACGATGCTATTACGAATAGTACCCAGTAAACGTTCGAAAGTTCCTGTCTCATAGGACAGGAATTGAACAAATGTTGCCACGCTTTTCCCGCTGACATGGCTGTACTATCCTAATATACTTCTTGATTCTATACAGTATATAGTCTAAGCATATAAGTCTATTTCACGATCGCGTCGGATAAAAGTACATCTTTAGAGTTCTGTACCCAAAGCGTAAAAAGAAACCTTGTGGCTAAAACTCCGCTGTCCATCTGCCCGTCACCAGGCTTTATCTCATGAACCGTGATAGCTAGACAGCTGAAAGTTTCACTCATTATGTGATTGTCACTGCTATAACAACAAATACTAAAAATAAAATAATGAACGTATTTTCCTGAAGGCCTTCGCCTGATTGGTTCGTCCGCCTTCCTACTCTTTCTTCTCCACTTCGCACGATTTTGGGCGTCCATGGTAGTAAGACCATTTGCACGCATGTCATCCTGCACGACGTCAAGGTCAGGACTTCTTGGGATTACTCCTTCTATCTGGACCCGGCGGAGACGCCATAACGACCGTACACATTACAAAAAACTAAAATGGCCTACATTTGTATAGATAATATAATGATACAGAACGCTTAATACGCGAGTTACATTTAGCCGGTTTTTCTTAAATTTCTGTATCCTAAGGGTAACCAATGAAGGCAAGACCACTCTATATTCGTATATCAACAACATAAATGACAGTTATCCTTACTCGTGACTCCACACATCCATCGCAGCATATTAATATCTGTGATACACAGTTCCCTGGCATTCTGATCTAGTGTACAGCACTGTAATGTATCGCACTCAGCGTAAATCAAACCCGCAACCTCCTACTTAGCAATGTAACGCACCACACTCATCAGCATAACTTACAAAAAGTCAAGGAAATAAAAAACTATCTACTTACGAACTAAATTGCTAAATAAACTAGATAACAACGCGTTAACAACTTGAGAGGACTCAGGCAAGAAACTCAAAAGGCATTATTTACTAAAACACCTATATACGTTCCTACTTATACTCAAACTACCCGCAAACTGTTAATTTATCTTAAACAGAGATTAAAGTAACAGTAAGAACGTTAGTACTATTTAAAAAAATATGATGTACTTTTAACCGATGCGTGTACACTTAACCAGTCATACATAAAATATCGAAAAAAAAACGTTTTTACCTTTGACAATGACTTAAGACTTTTCCAACATTAATTTAATGAAATTTTAGTTCTCAAATATTATTTAGAAACTGGATTGTCTGAATTAAGACCGATAAAATTATAAATGTAATGTTATCTTAAGGGTTCCATACCCAAAGTGTTAAAACGGAACCAGTGAAGAAGGGTTAAATTCTTCAAAAGGGAAGCCGGTGTAGCAACACTTATCTCTAGCTAGTTTGTAGAATATACTACTTCAGGGCTGTTTGGCCGTGGTCCATATGAAACTTGCGTTTCAGACGTTTCGTCGATCACTGCGGTCGCATATTCAGTGGCACAGGTTCGGGCGGCGACGAGTGCGTAGACGTCGCCTCGTCAGCGACTTCTCTGCGACTGATGTTGAATCTTGAGTCAAGGGGCATATTTATAGGCGCGGTCGGAGGGGGGAGGGGCGTATGGAACGCAAGTTTGGTATGAACCACGGCCAAACAGCCCGGAAGCAGTATATTATACAATGTGCGACTCGCTGGGAAGTCTGCAGGAATAGGTTTATACTAACCCCCTCATTACTGGAGCGTTTTATACAAGTAACACTAAATTATCAACGCCATAAGGACGCCAGATGAGTTCCAAATCAATTGTTGTCATTCAAATATCAAAATTTGTATAAAGTATTCACCTTTTTATATATTTATTTACCTTTATATTTGACTATAAGACTATTTATTGCTGACTACCCTCGAGATTTTTTTTACCGACTACCCTCGGAGAATTTTTTATCGACTATCTCCCGACTATTTTTTTTTTGTAACTACCCTGAACCTTTTTTTTCGTCAATTACTCTTCGACTATCTTGACCACGTATCAACGTATCGAATAAGCATTTTCAAATAAGTACATTAGTGTATTCTCGGTGTATTTCATATGTAATACTGTACATAGTTTTATATAATTTGTTTCATTAGTATTAATAAATGTGAATAAATTGATGATTGTCTAGATTGTTCGTTTATTTACCATCTATTCTGCCTACCCTGCTATTTTCATACTAAATATCGAGGAACTTTTATCTAACAGATGAAAATGAACCGTATAATACATAAAATTAGGGCGTCTCACGGCTATGCCACATGGAGGGAGTACTTTGAATATTGTAGATGGGACATTTTACTGAAGGAAGACATAATGCCAAACTGCATACATAGATTTTTAATTAATTAAATATTGGAAACAAGTATTGAACCCGCTACATGAGATAATAATTACCCTGTATATAAGTCTTTAGGCTCTCACGGCCGGCATCGCATGTAGAATATACTGTTTCCGGGCTGTTTGGCCGTGGTCCATATGAAACATGCGTTCCAAACGTTTCGTCGATCACTGCGGTCGACATCTTCAGTTGCAGAGAGGTCGCCGACGAGGAGAAGTCTGTGCACTCGTCGCCGCCCGGACCTGCGCCGACCGGAGGGCGCGGAAGCATTATATTCTAAAAAATTACCCTGTAGTTTTATCATACCACTCTGAAAACTTCATCATATGGATTTTTTTTTGCTAAAAAACATCCCATAAAAAACAACAATACTTGTCAAAAACACCAAGTCTCGCTGTTCTACCGTAAATACTTGTGATGTGCATGTAGATAATACCAAGGCGGTTATTAATTTATTCAATCGCTTCTTAGGAGACCTTCTGTCTAAAGTTGTTACGTAATTATCTAACCTAACAACATCTTATGGTGACCATATCAATATTATAAACCTTAGACTTTTTTTTAATATATTTAGAACGCGTCAATTTAACTTCACCTCGCCAGATGGGAACTAGTTATGTTGTCACCAGTTTTTGGAAGCCTGGTGCTAAGATCGCAGATATTCTAAGTGATACCGAAAAAAACACAATAAGGCATCTTACAGAAAATGATTATGTGATAATAATAGGAGGAACTAATGATGTGAATCCATATGAATTCAAATCCAATATTATACATTTTTTTCATTGGTATAAAAATACTAATATATTAATATGTGAAATACCATATAATAGGAAACTAAATGTAACTAAGCTCAATTATGAGTTAAATTTCATGTGTAGTCAATATCCACATGCAACCTATGTCGACGTAAATTACTGTCATTATCCACAGTTCAGACATTTCATTGTAAACCTTTCTAGGTCATTGCTACAAGAAATACTACGAATAACATATAGATTAAGAATGACACAGTACAATAATAAAAAAGGTTTGACTACATTAGATAAATACACACAAACAAGTAATACGAGTATATCCGAGAGACAGATCTCGACTCTGGAGTCCCCGATAAAGTCTGTAGGAAAACATAATTTTCGTCTCTAAAAAGAAAACTATAAACATACTTCATCAAAATATAGACGGAGTGATAGGAAAATCAAATTTGTTAGAAGTTCATATGAATGATTTGTCACAAAAGGGTAAGAACATTGATGTACTATGCATTACAGAGCATAATATGCTTCACGGTGATATTGGTATACTAAATATAGGTAACTATGAACTTGCGTCTTTCTACTGTAGAGATAACAGATATGGGGGATCATGCATTTTAGTGAGTAGTGGTCACAAATATCATACATTATCAGATGTTAATGAGTTCTGTATACCGAAACTCATAGAATGCAGTGCAATCAAATTGCTAGAACACGATATTGTGGTTTTATGTATATACAGACCACCAAGGGGAGATAGTAAAACTTTAAATACATTTTTTGAAAACTTTGAAAATTTACTGCAAAGATAATGTCTAAAAAACAAAAAAGTGATTGTTTGCGGAGACTTTAATATCGACAGACTAAAAATAACTAAAACTAGTCTTCAGTTTGAGGAAATATGCACGTGCTTCAATCTTAAACTTGCCATAAATGAGACTACTCGACCAGCCAGTGGTAAATGTATAGATAATATTCTTTATAGTATTCGCGGTTGTCATGCTGAAGTAATTGAACTAGCTGTATCGGATCATAGAGCACAAATACTGACTTGCCCAGTTAAGGAATACTGTACTCTCCCTTATTGGTACATAATGAAACGTGACTATAGTGTAGGTAATATGACGAAATTTAAGCAATGTTTGTCAAAACTTAGTTTTAATGATATTTATAATTCAGATGATCCAAATATTGCATTTAATAATTTTCATGACATATTTTCTTTCTTTTATGATTTGTGCTTCCCTGTAATAAAACTAAAACTAACAAAAAACATAAAGCCTCGATGGCTGAGTAAAGGTATCAAGGTATGCTCGCGCCGAAAACGGGAACTGCTACATAAATACAGGAAAACCCCAAGTATGCAAACAAGGACACCTTTAAAACCTATAGTAAGAGACTTAATTCGATTATAAAATTGACTAAAAAAGCACAAAATGATTTCAAAATAAAAAACGCTAATAATAAGTCTCAGGTTACATGGAAAATTATCAATGAATGTAAATTAAATACTCCAAAAGAAGAAATTAATTGTATAAAAGTTGATGATAAAATAATAAGTGATCCACAGCAGATAGCGCAAGCATTTAACGATTTCTTTTTAAATAAGTTTCAACCTTCTTCAACAGATGGTTCCAAAAACCATAAAGCTACCTTAGTGTGGAACAAAGAGAACTCTATGTTTATGAGTCCATCAACACCATGTGATATGCATAGAATTATGAGAGAACTAAAGAACACCTCAAGTACAGGTTATGATGGCATATGCACAAAGGTTGTAAAATTCGTCTCTAGTATTATAGCAAGCCCCTTAATCCATATCCTCAACCTATGCATAAGTTGTGGTACTTTCCCCGATAAGCTAAAGATAACGATAACCATCCCTATATTTAAAAAAGAAGATAAAGAAAGCATGAAGTTTTATAGACCTGTAGCACTGAGTCCTATATTCTCGAAGGTTTTGGAAAAATTCATCTATCATTGTTTATACGAGTACTTGGACAAAAATCAAGTGCTAACCGATGAACAGGTGGGGTTCAGGAAAAATAAAAGCATTAACCAAGCTATTTACAATTTTCTCTTGGAGGTTATGGGGAATCTAGAAAAAAAGCTGCCGGTTTACGCCATGTACATGGATTTAACACGTGCATTCGATTACGTGGATCACTCTATACTGATAGATAAACTGTATACTTACGGAATAAGGGGAAATGCACTAAATTTAATAAAATCATATCTTGAAGGTAGAAAACAGATAACTCAAATAAATAGAATATGCCCTAAAAACAAAACGGAGGTGAAATACTCGTCGGAAATGAGAACAGTAAGAGACGGTGTACCTCAAGGAAGCGTACTAGGTCCTTTGCTGTTTATATTATATATAAATGACTTCCCACGGTCAATAGGATATCCCATGATCCTTTTTGCGGACGATAGTACCGTAGTTTACTCGGGACAAGAGGTCATGAACAATGCAGAATTTAATATTAACAGTAACATGGACAAAATTATCAAATGGTTGACATCAAATAATCTTTTAATTAATTTTGACAAAACAAACATTATGACATTCGGAAATAATTCACATCAATTAAGCGACATGAATATAAGACATTTAAATAAAACTAATATTGACATAGGTAATACAAAATTTTTAGGACTACACATTGACTCGAATCTAAACTGGAAAACGCACATTAACATGATATGTAAAATACTAAATAGTTTCTCGTATGCGCTCTATATGATATCAAAAGTAGTAAACCGAGATGCGGTAATTACAGCATACCACGCCCACGTGACGTCAATATTACGATATGGGGTCATGTTCTGGGGTAACTCTACTGGCAAGGAAGATGCATTTAAGGCACAGAAAAGATGTTTGAGAGCCGTGTGCAAATTACAACAGACAGACACATGCAAACCACACTTTATACAGTTAAAGATACTAACTCTGCCTTGTCTGTATATATATGAAGTTGTAACTTTTGTGAAAGGTAATTTGAGTCGTTACACTGCATACAACAGTGCTCGTAACTGCCATAAAATTTGTATGCCTCAGCATTGGTCAGCGCTGTTTGATAAAAGTATTTTTTCCATGGCTCCTCGTTTGTACAATAAATTACCACGAAATATTTTAGAAGTGGAAATTACAACTGCTTTTAAAAAAAATTTATTACACTTACTTATAACGAAAGCGTACTACAGTATTGACGAATATTTAAATGACAAATTGTAATGAAAGTGACTATATTGAATACCATTAATTAAACTTATATAATAATACTATTTAATTTAAAAAATTGACATAACTAAACCATTTAACATTATTAAATCCGAAATTAATTGCGCTATTAATCAGTAGCTACTTCTATAAATTGTATTTTTATTTTTAAGCTTATATTGTAAATTTGCATGCCTTTTTGGTGGAATGCGGAATGATCAAACTTTTAAACCAATGTACCAACAATTTGTACCTGTGTTCGCAAATAAAGATGGAATTGAATTGAATTAAGCTGAAGGCAAAGTCTTAGAAAATAGGGGTCACCATGTTAACAATGGTGGCACGCAGCTTGACGGCCTCATCAGTCGAGGATTGTCGTCTGCGCACCGCGTGACACTCACCGGTCCCACTAGTGCTGCGACCACAGTCCCCCCTGCCCGGCTATGCACGAGCTGACCCCTGAACGCAGTATGGCCGTTCTATCCTAATATATTTCTGTGACTCTAATAGTACTGGTAGCAATAGTTGAGTTTTTTTACAACCTAAGTTAATACAATTGTAGAGTGGCAGTAGATCGATCAGGTCTACTGTTATTTCTAAAAGAGGTATTTTTGCATTTGATAGCCCAATCTGCGACAAAGGTTAAAGACTATATAACATCACGCTAGGTCTCTTAGGAACCGAGCAACAAGTAGAAGGATACGGTTATAACGAAGCGGTGGAATAGAACTGAAAACAGCGCGCGGCGGATAAAACTGCGGGCACACAGCTAGAACTTAGACGTGTCCAGTATGTGTATTAAAGAGTGCTTCAATTACCATTACGGTCAATCACTGAAACAGAAGCGGCTGGCAGCAGCTTTTTGAGGCAAAATAAACCATTTTAAATCTACTTATCTACGGGAGAAAAAGATTATAGCAATCTAGGCTACCAGTGGCGCCATCTAAAAACCAGCACTTTCTATGCCCTGGTGCTGGTGTGCGAAGCATTCATGCTTCCCAATTAAATTCGCGCGATGTGCATAGCATGTATCTGTATGTATCACTACATAGTATGAAAAAAAATCGCTTTCTCTGTCCCTATATCCCCTTGTATGCTTAAATCTTTAAAACTACGCAACAAATTTTGATGCTGTTTTTTTTTAATAGATAGAGTGATTCAAAAGGAAGCTTTATATGTATAATACATGTTTAATATAGTAGAGGGTGCAGCGGGAACGGGATCTGACGCCACGCGGGCGGAAAAATATTGGCGGTACGAAGTTCGCCGGTCAGCTTGTCTATAATACTCGTACTATAATTCTTTGTGTTTGGTACTTTTGTACATTTTGCGTCGCTTTCTTCCTTTTTACAGCGAAATAGGGGCCACTCGGCTTCGTACAAAACTGGCCGCCCCCTTTCAGTGGGAATTGACCCTTAGTTTCTTTGCCTGTGTCTCTTGTATCTGGATAGACCTGCAGGCCGGTATACCTCCTAATTGACGGACGAAGTGCTGACGCAGACTGCAGTCGTCCCCTAGTAACCAAGTAAAACCAAAAGCCATAGAGTGGACCTTAGGGCTCCGAGGAGAATTCCTTGGTTGCAGTCGGGATAAAAAACTGTTTCAATGATTCAATTTATTTCAGGGTGACATTATCATCATGATAAAACCCTCTTCCTACAATAAAGATAAAAAAAAAATGATTCAATTCTGATAGGAAAAAATTTTGAATCGGTCTATGCGGGACTCGAACCCGCGACCTTTCTCTCACAGGGGGACTGCTCTAACCACTGAGCTACCAGACCACGCCCAAAATAATTCAAATTTCTCCTTATATCCGTCTTTGAGGCGACAGTGGAGCCGTCTACCGATATTCTTAGGAACTATTGGAACCAGTGAATGATTTTTCAATCATTTTTAAACATTGAAATCCAGCTAAGCTTGATTGCTTGTGTTAGGAGTGGGTGATGGAGCCAGACACCCGTCTGCCACTCCAACTTGGCTGCAAGTAACGCAGCGGTGTACTTATAGCTATGTTACCATACCGATGTTCACTCACCTGTTGCACATGTCACAAGCACCTGCAGAAACCCACCAAGGCGTGTCTGTATTGTGAGGTGTGTATGTGTTTGTGTGATGCGTTTTATTTTTTGTTACTTGCCCGCTGACGTTGGTGAGAACTCCACACCCCGATCTGGTCAGTTCCACAGCCGTTCACACCGTTGAACCACTTCGACGGTGTCACCAACAATCTTCACGATGTCCACACACGTGTTCATTGTTTAGCGTCCCAAGACGCAAGTACACTGGAATCCCTTCCGTTCACACTTCGCCCCGCGGATGGTATATATATTTGACTGTTTTACAAATTAAATCCCAAAATCTTATCCCATAAGAATATAACCTCCAAGAGGCCTCTAGTCCTTTTAGCCAAAACAGTGGGTAAAGGCCAAAATTCAAACCTGGGACCTCTCGATTGGAACACGGACTCCTTTTTACCACTAGCTACAAACACTCTTAATCCCTCTAAAATAATTTACAAATGTTTCTATAGATCTAACTAAAAAAACCATTCCTTCATCTAGGAGCCACCTCCGGAGCCAGTGGACCCTGAACCGGAAGAGATGGAGCAAGCCAGCGACGGGGAAACGGCAGCGCGCGCCAAGGAGGCGAGGGCTCAAGCATCCATCAAGGAGAGGGAGAGAGAAGTCCAGAGAGCGCTGGCTACCAGTTTACGAGATCGTGATAAGGAACGGGAATACCATAAACGAGATGAAGCTGTTCAGGTAAGAACGATGTCAGCCACCTGATGGTGCGTGGTCACCGTGGCCTATGGACATGTGCAACACCAGGGGAGTCACACTCGCGCTGCCGACCCTGTAAACACAGAGAGTTTCTGTGCCGTCAGTGTAGAAGATAAAGCAGGAATAGCCTTTGGTCTTCCCACTGACAGCACAAAAACTCTCCAGTGAGCTCTGGCAACAATATTCACACGGAACAAACACGAGGTTATTACAGATGGCCCTAGGGTTGATGATCTTGACCCATTCCACGCCCCGAGGGCATCTTCTCGAAGCCGGTGATGGTCATGGGTCAGTCGGAAGACTTAACCTTAGGCAATGTTACATTCCGGCATCTGAAGAATCGAGACAGAGTTTAAGTCGGTTCGCGTTCGACATACGACTTTTCCATGAAGCAACTGCCATCTGACCTGCACAACCCATTGGGGGTATTGAAATATTGCAGTTTGACCAGTTATCGGACTTTTTAGGGCTCGAACTACCCGTAACAACTGCCATAGATATTTGTATGGCAACCGGGACCGACGGCTTAACGTGTTCTCATAAGTAAACAAAGGGTTGCATTGCGCAGGCATCGAACCCGTGCCCCTCTAAGTAAGCAGTCGCGTTCACTATTTGCCGCGCCACAGGCTCAAGACAGCTGTTATTTGACAATTAGGAGTACGAAGTTACCTTTATGTTTTAGTAGAATCAAGCCAAAAAGAGATATTGCATTTCTTGTTTATTCCGACACGAGGCAAATGTAGATTCGTCCACATTTAACCTTAAGGAATTACCTATTATAATTGACGTCTCAAAAAATACCGCAGTGGAGTTTGTTGCGCCGTTTCTTCTCCACCAGCGCCTTGGAGGAGGTGCAAACTTCGGTTAAGTAGAATTATTTATTAACGCCAATAGAGAATCAACTTGACTTATTGTGATGTGTTCTCCGGTAGCATTTCAACGCGTTATTGGCCGACCTGGTGCGGAATCCGGACCTTCCGTGGAGAGAGGCGAAGAAACAGCTCAAGAAAGACCACCGGTACAGCCTCGCTGAGCTGCTCATGAAGGATGATAAGGTAGTTTGCCGGTACCGTATTGTTAATGTGTGGGATTATGCTAGGACCCTCATTCTTGAAAACTTGTCCCAAAAGCAATCAGGAATCTTTTTCCAAAATGGCGGCCGTGAGGTTGCAGCCCCACAAACTTAGATTTCACTTTAAACTGACCCTTCGCCCTTTTCTATCTAAAAAAGAAAATTGCATCCTATGACAGTTACACGCTAAGACCAAAGAAATTTAACATTTGAATGTACTAAATCAAAGAACAATAATCTGTAATAACATTGAAGTAGAAAGAATTAACTATCTCTCTACTTATAGCATAATTTCAATAGCACAATATACGTATGAGTACATGCTCTAATATCGTTCTAACATATTGCTACGCACGGCACTTGGCCACTTCAATATACGGCCAAATTTCCATAGGAATGAGCGAGACGGCACTATAGAAAGAGACAGCATGCCTTGACGTCACTGTTCTAGAAGGAATCGAATGAATAGAACGAGACGTCAGGCCAATAGAACCTTCCAGAAAGTTCCTGTCTTTTTCAGAACGTACCTGTCTTTTCTCGATCTTTCGCTACTCGGCCGCGCCCGATATAAAAGGCGAGCTAACAGCCTGCGCTCAAGTTAGTCTACGACTAGTATTCGAAGCGATCAGCGATAAAGTGTGCGAAGCGATACAGTGCGATTATACAAGTGACTGTGCATTGTGTAAGGAAGAGATTTCGAATTTCTACGCGCTTTGCTGTAATCTAAGTACAGCTGAATAAAATCTATTTTCAACGGTTGTCCTCGCATTTTCTATTTAAACCGACCCCCACGCTCGTAACAATATATATAGACGAGAAATTCAGGTATCTTTTTGACTTCTTACGCGTAATGCCCTCCCCTGCATATAATTACATAGGTTCTAGGTCTAAAATGAGCGCTATGGATAATCTATAGTTTACACCGCACCTTAGCAAACTTACTATAGACTGTAGTTGCTGTATCGTGCCTTGGGTATGTGCGCGGCGAGACAGTCAGGCCGCCGCCAATGCTCGCAACAGTACCTAGGGCGAGGCACAACAGTCGCAGTTATAATATAACTCGCACGTGTTGTACAGGAGCGTCTATTCATGCAACACACGAGCGCGCTCGCCACCAAGCGGCGCGACAAACTACGCAACTTACTGCAGGAGCGAAACGTGACATGTACCGCGCACTGGCGGGACGTGCGCGCCATGCTGGCCGACGAGCCCACCGCGCCCGTGTACTCCAGCGCCTCGCAGGTAAGGACACGCGGACTACAGGTACAGGACACGCACGGACCACAGGTACAGGACACTGGCGGACCCCAGGTACAGGACACTGGCGGACCCCAGGTACAGGACACTGGCGGACCCCAGGTACAGGACTCGCGCGGACCACAAGTACAGGACATGCGGACCACAGGTACAGGTCACGCAGACCACAGGTACAGGACACGCGCGGACCACAGGCACAGGACACGCGCGGACCACAGGTACAGGACACTAGCGGACCACAGATACCGGCGCGTCATTCGCAAAATGTCTATAGGTCGCAAAATGTCCCTTGCCAGTTTCGCACAATGTCTGCCTTTTGCATAACCATGTGTTTATTTTTCATTTGTAATTAATTCATTTGATATTTTTTGTTAACCCAATTCGGATGCTTAAAAATGCCGAATTAAAAAACTTTTTAGCCTTCACGTTGCAGCACTAACCTCACATCGTATTCTCACAGATGGAGCGCGAATTCCGCGACTACCAACGGGACAAGCAGTCCGCTGCTAAAACGGCCATGAGACAATTGCTGTTAGAGACGAGATCTATCACACACAAGAGTCTCAGCGCCGTGAAGGAGAATCCCAACGCGCTTCAACATGTGCTCGACGCGCTTAAACAAGATGCCAGGTAATAAACGATCACATTTTCTATCTTTAATTTTTTTTATTATATATTCTGTTTTTACCCGACTGCAAAGAAGGGTTATGTTTTTCGCGCGTATCTTGTATGTTTGTAATATTCTTTACTACCTCATATCTTCTGAACTGTCGTACGGATTTCAAAGATCAAATGGAAGGTATTTATTACCCAAGTGTTTTGGGTACACAAAATCTGAAAAATTATATAATTGGGTAATTTCACGTATGCCTAATTTTATGCTAATTTCGGTGCTATTTTTCAATCATAGGTTTTCCACCTGGAAAACCATTTTAAATTATTCCTTAGCATATAATATGCACACTACATCGATATTCCAAAAAAATATCAACGGATTTTAACAAAAAATCGATGTTAAAGTTTAAATTTACAAAAACGCGCGAAAAACGCTGTCACCTTGTATGGAGCCGATTACGTGACGTCACACATTTTGTTTAACCTTAAAGCAGTGAAGTCAAAGTAAATAATAAAGTTTTTCTTCAAACTTTGTGAATAAAATGGTGTATAAATGGTGTGTAGTTGCACAATGTACAAATACGTCTATAAATAATCCACAAAAACTGTTTGTTTCTGTTCGGTTCTGTTCTGTCTCAAAGCCGTTTACTTGCGTGTGACGTCAGCAGTGCTTTGGATTGATCACAGAGCGTTTTCGTCACAGATAAAAATTCGAAAAAATATTAGATATTTTTAAGCGAAATTCTCAAAAAATATGCTTATTTTAGTTTAATTTATAGTATTAAATGTCTTTTTACGCTATTATCTGATAGGATGACCGTTATTTGTAGTATTTTTTTAATTTTGTCAAATACCCCATTACAAAAATATACATATGTCATAACTGAAAAACATAAAATAAAGAAAATTATTAAAAATAAAAACCCGACTGATATTGAAAAGATCGAAACAAGCTTTATAGCAGGCGTTACCCATTTGCATATATCAAACCAGATGACAATTTATGGGTTTTTATTTTTAATAATTTTCTTTATTTTATGTTTTTCAGTTATGACATATGTATATTTTTGTAATGGGGTATTTGACAAACAACATTTCATCATCGCGCTAACACTATCCCCGTGAACTCCTTAGGTATACAGCCCTGGACCACATCGCGGAGGAACGCCAACAGATCCTGACGAGCTACCTCGAAGAGTTGGAGAAGAAAGGACCGCCTCCGCCTCCCACCGCCACGGAACCTTCTAGAAGGACCAAGCAGTGATATCGCAGAACTATTGTTCTAAGGTAAATATTGAAAGAGCGTCTTTACATATGACGTGTGAGTTCATGATTTCGTGCAAAAAATTAGAACTCACTAATTTGATCATATTGAGAAAACCACATTATTGGAGTCATAAAAAAATAAAATGGCGTTCCTTGCAAACTTTTCAATGAATACATATAGAAAGTTTTTTTTTTATTTTCAGAAATATATCGTCAAGTTGACCTGATGGCACGGGACGAGCAGAGGTGTGCTGCAGCAGTAATGACTCCAAAACTGTACATTCGAAACAGTCATGTTGAATATTCCTTTAGATGTAATTTTTAAATGAAATAAATAAAAATAAATGTTAAATGCCACTTTTATTTATCAACCCGGACGCGATTCCCAGTAACGTTTGTTTAAAATACTATGGAAGCCCTAATTATAAAGAAGTCAATGGAAATAGATTACATCTAAATAAATGGTGGAAATGCCCTTCTCCATGGTGATTAACGTTACCATGGGCACAAGACTTACACTATAATGCTACTACTATGCGTGCGTGCGTGCGTGGGTTCGTGCGTGAGTGAGTGAGTGAGTGCGTGCGTGTCTGTGTATGTGTGCACGCGGGCGGAGCCGCTGGCAAAAGCTAATTGGAGCTGGAGGATGCAAAAGAGAACTTATAAAAAGAAATGTAATTACATTAAAATTACATGCGAGTGATAATTGATCGATGGATGTACCAAGAATGATCTCTAAAATTAACTTAGTCATAAAATTGAATGCATATTGTTGCGACATATCGTGGCGTGATGTTCATGTCGTTCGATCTCCATGGCATCATGTTCATGGCATCTCGCGGTTTCCATGCGCTGTAAAGGTTGGATGCATCGTCGCGGTGTAAGGGCTGAGATACATCGGCACGTAACATGCTTGAGATTACAGCTTATTATCACATTGCAATCGTTGTTGGCGCCTATCGTATATTCAAAGGGCAAGACCGGTGCCTGCGCGGGCACGCGGGTCAAGAGGGCCGCAGGAAGATGGACACTGCGACAATTACTGTTTAACTTGACTTACAGCGATTAACAACGCTCTTCATTTTATTATTTTAATTTACTGTTCAAAGCGATATAGCACACATCATTGTCTTCTTACGAGTCTCACAAGAATTGTTTGTACCTCAAGAAATTAAATACGTCGATACATAAAAAGAAATGATAATAACATACATATATTCACGTTTTTTTTGTTTTTTTTTTAATGTAGGGGCTTGTAATTAGCAATTTTATAATATTAATTGTTGTTCTCAATGTCATTACAAATTATGTAGGTGAGCTTCCTAAAAAATATAAATATTTTTTTTTATACCCGAAGGAGTATTCAGAGGTGTATTACCATTCGTATTAAGCCGGCCCCACGTAATAGGGAGTGAGCAGAAAGCAATTAACCAGTAATGTTAACATATTGAGTTGTTTATGTGACCTACTGTAATGAGCAATGGTTGATTTAATATAAATTGCTTAATGTGTGAAATACTTTCGTGATTTTTTGCAAAAGTCGGTAATTAGTACAGTACCAATGGTATGTAATTGTAACTAATCGTCAATACAGGTACGTGTTTTGACGATTGCACACAGAATGTTCGCCTTCTATTACGCAAGATACCGCGATTTGGTGCAAAATACCCTTTCCTATGCCTACTAGAGGCCTTAGCAATATAAGTAGCTACTGGAACATTCCCAAACCAAACTATAAGTAACCGTGAGAAGTCAGGGCTAAGAATAAACTATTTGATCAAGATCAGTCGGTGTCGTACGAGGCGAATAAGGGAGCTTGTCCGGGAGTGGAATATACGATGTAGACTAGCGTCGTTTTTCACCAAGTCGGTTTGACTGTTTTTTAATGATTACAATGACAGCCTCTGTCGCGTGGTGGTAGTGAACGCGGCCGCTAAACAGGAGGCGCGGGTTCGATCCCCGCTAGTGCAAATATTTGTATGCAGGAATATGTATAATTGCATTTTTCTGGGTGTTTCTATGTATAATATGTATGAATTTACAAAAAAAATAGTATCTCAGTATGTTTATCCGCATTCTAGATTCCATAACACAAGCTAGTTCAGCTACGCTTACCATGGATCTAGAAAGCGTTGTGTGCAATGTTGTGGAATTATTATTTATAATTTATTTATTTATTTATTTATTTATAGAGGTATATACTCGATATGACTTCACCTCGCCTGATGGTAAGCTGAAGAAATTCTCAGGCATGAGGTTCGCCATTACAGACACAATTTAAGGCTTCTGACACTGAAAGGAACATTATGACAGAATTTATACAACGCGGTACAATTTTGACAACGTGATAGTATTGTGGTAACATAGACATGTTACCACACACAACAACAGGGAGCCACCACCTCACCTCATTTTTAACATTTAAGACCTTTGATACTAAACATTGTGTAACAATGAAAATAATCAGCTATTTTGCAAGGTTTTAGAGGCCATTCATACTTCTTACTCAATGTCCTCAGTACTAGAGGCTGATATTTTGTTACTTCTAAATTGTTCTCATCGACCAAATATTTTTTTTGATTTCATCGATCAAACTGCCTACTGTTTTTGCTCGTATCGACCAAAGTAACCTACACTTTTTTGTAACACGCTGCGATTTATCGGTACAGTACGAATGATTTCTCGTACCTATAGTGTGTCACCAGCTACGTAAGTAAACAAAAGTATTCCAATTTTCAGATCACCTTGACTCTGAAACCTATCATAAAATAAATACGTACACGAAATATGAAACACATTAACTTGTTCTCTGAGGAGTACAAACCTATAACATTATCACTTGACATGATATTGACATGGTACCTACAATAATTTTATCGATGCCTACGTCGCTTATCTGTTCAATCAATGTTTATTTGAATACGTTATCAATCATATTTTGGTACGCTTTGATTTTTAGTAAACATATACATCAATGCCTTCACGTATATTCTTTGGACTCATCAACCAAATTATGAGTACCTACAAACATTAAGCCAGCTATAGTTACCGGAACTAATAATTGAACTAAAAATTAAATATGTTATCTCAATACTAACCGTTGTCAAAAGTGTCACGTTGCTCAACAGAAAACACGCTTTACATTTTTTGTTTTTTTAAAGTACCTACCTATATTAGGATCGAAATTACTAATATTCCCTCTAACCCCTCCAAGCTCCAAGCCAAGCTAAATTGCTTGTGTTAGAAGTGAATTCACGTCCGTAGTGTTATAGCCAGGATTCGAACCCGAGACGTTTCAATCGTAAGACCGACTCCTTAACCACTAACCTACCGACGCGGCGACGCTTAAAAAGAAATGCGTTTTAATTTTCTTTTTAAGTAAACTTATCTTTGTAGTAATAGCGTTTATGTAGTCAATATTGGTGCATGTTGACCCAGCGTATACAGCCGGCTTTATACAACTTGATTAGATTTTTGTGTTTGTGGACGTGATTATTGGTGTACAAACTTGTTATTGTAGACGCGAAACTTTAGGTAATAATGTATAAAAACATCGCCCATATAATATTTTGCTTGTAGCAGTCCCATATCATATCATAACGACATATAAATGTTTTGATGTGCAAACTAATTTTTATTGTAAACATTTTTACGAATTAAAAATTGATGAATTTTTGCTAACATCATTATTTTTATCAGCTGGTTGTGAAACTAGATTTAATTTTACTAGTCACATAAAATAGACCGTTCAAATAAACTGTCTTACGTTTTATTCGATGAAATTCATTCCTAATTTGCGATATTGCAGTTTAGTTTATAATTATTTTTCCTCTATTCTGTGAGGAAAACCTCCTCTCTTAGGGAAACCTCACACGCGTAAACTATTGACAATAAAATACATAAATGCCAATAAACAATATCACTAGGTACATAGTACAAAACAAAATCGCTTTCTCTGTCCCTATATCCCTTTGTATGCTTAAATCTTTAAAACTACGCAGCGGATTTTGACGCGGTTTTTTTAATAGAGAGTTATTCAAAAGGAAGGTTTATATGTATAATACATGTTTAATATAGTAGAGGGTGCAGCGGGAACGGGATCTGACGCCATATACCGAATATGTAAATAATCTCTGCAAGTATCGAATGACCTTGTCTAATTTCACATACACACTCATGCATAAAATTTACGTGCGCCATTTTAAGTAGATACTTCAAGTTAAAATGAACTGTATTACACGGAGGCTATCAAAGATAACCTACGCCTCATAGGCGCCCGCGATGGAATGATAAAGCTATTTTTTTTGTAAAGAACGAATATATCTAGCTGTCCTTTTTTGTAATCTCATAAGTCGGTGCACAGCATCGTGGGGCGGCCCGTTTGACGCGGTAAGTACCATATTTTTGTAGTTATGACCAAGTGATATGCTCCGGAGGCGTATGGTTATCTTTTGTGTGATTTTATGTAAAAATAAGAATTTCTTTATACTTACATAAAAGGTTGATTATTAGTGTTTGTTTAGTTTTATCATGATATTTCTACACTTGATTAGCCATAGAATACTATCTGATGATACAATTCTTCAATACGTAGGTGTCTAAAGAGTACAATAATGAATATGATGGCCATTAAGAAAGTGTCAGACATCGAGAAGATCATTTGAATGAAGATAATTTGCAAAGTCACTTCGAAGACGAGTTTGTCGATGAGGTGCTTATAAGATATAATTGAAAGTTTGAAGTCCTGATAACCGTGTGACTAGACATTGCTGCCCCTCTAGACAAGTGGCAATTCATTGGTCGCCGTTTGATGGAATAGATAGAATGACGAATATATGGGATTTGACGTTTCTGACAGTCGTTAACGCATGTCAAATGTGTCAAATTCTATACATTCGTCATTCTATTCCATCAAACGCCGGCCAACGAATTGCCACTTGTCTAAAGGGGCAGGGCAGCAATGTCTTGCGAAAAATAAAAAGCCTCTAAATAGGAGGTAATAACATGAAAAAGTTAAATACCCAGTAATCCGAACCGCGGATGACGGCAAGACTCGGAAGCTCCTACTTTAGAGTTGCCAAAGCATGTTCGAGACAATATCACAAATATTCTCCCAAAACCGGTTCTACAAAACTTTATGGATGATAGCAAAAATGTACTGTCAAAAATAACTTACCTGAAATCCGTTCGCAGCGAACATAAAAGTGATGATGGTTTTGAGAGATTCTTCGGCTCTCTTTAGATCAATATCGCCTCAGCGGTAATCACCAACTTTACACACTTGTACCATAATCTACTACAGGTATCAAACATTTAGCGGCCTTAGGTATATCTATTAACAATCTCTTATAAACAACCATAACAAGTCCTTTAAAATATTACAACCGACAGATTCTCTAGCTAAGTATGTTTAATTTGTTTAAAAACAGCAATATTTTCTATTGTTACAGCAGTAAATAAGACTACGTGGGTAGGATTATATCTAAAGTAAAAAGTAAAATAATGCAGTGGGTGCACAAAGTTTTAGCGCTGGCAATCATTTGCGCAGCTTCGGCGGACGCGTGCCTCTCAGCGTGCAACTGCAATAACACCACATTACGTTGTGACGGAGCCGCGACCCCACAAGACCGACTCAACCGCGAAAGCTTTGGCTCTAATGCTACAAAACTCCAGCACATCGCCTGGACAAACTCCAAAATAAAAATCCTCGAAATAGGTATATTCGAAGGACTCTTCGACTTGGAATACATCGACTTGAGCGGAAACGAAATCAGCAGAAAAATAGAACATGGCCTCTTCGCTCACCACTTAAAGTACTGTTCCTAAATAATAATAGCCTAGTCGAAATAACATCTAATGCTCTAGACAATCTCAAGGAATTAGAGAAGTTGGACATTTCTTGTAACATACTAGGTAATCTACCCAGATATCTATTCGATAGTTTCGAAAAATTGAAGGAGCTCAATTTAAGCAATAACCAGTTTGAAAACATATCACAAGATGCTTTCAAGCATCTTAAAAACTTAAGGTGGTTAAATATTGGTGGCAACAGAATGAGAACATTACCACCAATGCTCTTTCAAAATAACGAAAATATTAAAACAATCTACCTCGATCACACTGAACTAACTGTTATACAGAATACCAATTTCAAAGGCTTAAGTACTCTACAGAAATTAATCATAACAAATAACAAATTTTTACGAGAAATAGAAACGTTTGTGTTCTTGGACACGCCGGCTATAACGAATCTGGATCTTAGTTCAAACGCACTGGTAACTTTACCGAAATCCCTGGAACATTTGGAAAAGTTGCAAGAACTGAGAATGAGCAATAATCCGTGGTCATGCGACTGTCGCATGGCATGGTTCGCCAACTGGGCCGAGAAGAAAAAAGATATAATCAAGTCAAACCTGAGCTGTCCGCTAACATACCCTAACGATATGATAAGAATTTTGAATCACACGAATTGTACACTCCCAACACTTGTATCCACTAGCCCACTGACGTTATACAGGCTGCAAACTGACGCTGTACTTTATTGTAAGTTCGAGGGGAACCCATCTCCTTCAATTACGTGGATAACACCGACAAGGATGGTGTACCATTGGAACCCGGACCCTTTAGTTCCCGATATATTTCAGAAGCATGGCATCGCCCACGATCAGTATTATCACCCTATAGATATGGAACAATCTAGAGTGAAAGTGCTCGAAGATGGATCACTATTCATAGCAGATATTCATAGAGAAGACTGTGGAACTTACTTATGCTTTGCAACGAACCCCGCCGCAAATGCGACGGCGGAAGTGGTACTCAACATAGAACCTGTCTAAACTGGCCATCGAACCCGCACAATGGTATAAAAACATCTGTCATTTTACTATACCGATCGAAAGTCTAAAATTGCAAGGATTTTTTTGTGCTCACATATCAACTCCATAGCACAGACTTAATACACACACCGGCAGAATTAGCGGAACACATAAAAGGAGAGTATAAAATAGTTAGCTTTATTTATAAACAAATAATAATTAAACATGAAACAACAACAACATGTTTAATAACGAGTGTTTCCCCCTCGTGCCCTGATTAAGGTTTCCATCCGTTTGGGCATGCTGCGAATGATGTTGTCAATGATTTCTTGGGGCAACGTCTTCCATTCTTCAACTAATGTGTTTTGCAGCTCGCCCAGATTGTTAGGAGATGGCATTCTTGATTTGACACTCCTCTTCAGCAAGTACCAAACGTGTTCAATCGGATTCATATCCGGGGACCGTGCTGGCCACTTCATCACCGTAACACCAACATATTTTAGGTATGCCTGTACTGAGCGAGCACTATAAGCCCGAGCATTATCCTGCATTAAAATGAAGTCGTCACCAATAAATGGGGCTAATGGCAAACACATGTTCCTCTAAAATCTCCCTGATATACCGATCAGCAGTCAGATTGCCGCCATCGATCACATATCCTCCCCCAGACTATAATTTTTTGTTCCGCTAATTCTGCCGGTGTGTGTAGTTCCATAGTCTCTCGGGATCGCAAGCTATCTATCTAAACTATCTGTATATAGGTTCATTCTACATCATTCTTCGTGCCTTTTCCCTACTCAGTTGGTCGGCTTTCCCTGATTTTGCTATTATTTTGGTCATGGCAAAACACTGCGGTACCAGACACTGTAACCAGTGCCATATAACTTTACACTTTACAATAATAATGTTAAAGTCTAAAATTAAATGACAATCTTGTAGAGTGAATGAAAAATGTTATAAATTCTTTCTCTTTTAATTTTGGACCTGAATTCTCAATCATAAAGTCTAAAATTTAATGACATTTTATGCAATGTTAGCGGTATGACAGTGGTTTTGTTATGTCATTAAATTAGCAGAATCGGGAGCCAGTCTAACTGTGAAGCGACTGCCATCTGACCTCCACAACCAATTGGCGATAGCGAAGCTTTTCTGGACTTTTAAGGTTCCAACTACCCGTAACAACTGCCATAGATGTTTATATTTAACGTGCTCTCCGAGGCACGAAAATACCCAGACCAATGCAAATACCACATATTAATGCATACAAATATTTGCACTGAGCTGGAATCGAACCCGCGCCCCCTGCGTCGCATTCACTACCGCCACGTCAGTGTCTGTAGGATCATTCTATATCCGCAACAAATAGGTACTTGCGTGCTTGAAATTATAATAATTCTAGTAAGTACACCCAAGTCCAGTGGTCAATACTGAATATATTCAATAGATATACCGTACGGTAGCATCTCTAAATCACAATCAATTATTGCAGTAGGTAGATGGTTATAGATTTTAAAAGGAAGCCGGTGAGAACTGTGTTATGAGAGCTGTTCGCCACTGATGGTCTTAATTTGATTAACGAGTCTGCAAAATATGTTGAACGTTAGTAAAATGTTTAATGAAATGTGTTTGTAAGTACGTAAAAAAAGCATAGTAAGTAAAATTAATATATCCTAAAACATCTAAAAGTGCTATTTCAGCTGTTGCATAATAAAGCCGATAGTTATTTTGAGGAATAGCGAATCAGGAATTTCTTGTTAAAAATCAAAAATCTTATTCATGTGTAGGTTATAAAGTAACAATTATGATTTTTTTTTTTGCTTATAAGGCAAAGTTCACCGGTTAAAACCCCGCCTAGACCGGGTCAAACTTTTTCTATTTTCAAACGACGAAAAATAAAACGCGAAGGAGGTTCCCAAGTTGACGTATTTTTTTTATGTATGACGCATACATTTTTACAGAGTAGTCCGATGTTGATAATTAAGTATCTTTTTTTATTGGAAAGAGTATACCCCGAAGTTGGTCCCATATAAATATGAAAATAAAAACCCAACCCTAAGGGTAAGAAAACAGGTGCTGATTGATTATTCACTCAGATTGCAAGGTATTACCACGCATAACTTTTTACAGAGTAGTCCGATGTTGATAATCCTTTTTTTATTGGAAAGAGTATACCCCAAAGTTGGTCCCATATTTCGGCGGTTTAATTGTTGGTTAAAAAGTTCTATAATCGATTTTAATAATTATGAACATCAATGTCGACGCTTATACAATAGGCAGGTTCGCAAGGCTATCGGTAAAACATATATGGGAAAAGGCAAACATATATTTATTGTTATGTTGTATGTACCTAGTATCTTAGAGGATTTCTTTGTTATATTTAGTTTAGGTTAAGTTTCTAGGTAAGATCCCATTGTTTGTAGCCGAGGGATTTAAAACGTATTTTTGTTTATAGGTTACATCTATTGTGTTGTTCTTTTAAATGTATGTTTATCATGTGCATGCATATGCATGTTAAATAATTTCATCGTGCCAAATATAAATAAACACTAATTATAATTATTTTGCCTGTAAGGCAAAGTTCGCCGGTTAAAACCCCGCTAGGTCGTTACATACGAAATTGCCGCAATTTTCTTACAGATTCATGACTTCGTTATTCTTGTTATTTAATAGCTATTACCATTATTTATACTTCGTTTAAAAGTTGATTTCAAGATTATACAACTTTGTATCAAACTTTGTTTTTTATTGGCCGCTTAATGAATTAAATTCTGTCTGTGTCTGTGTTTATAGCTGTCACTTTTCAAAAATGGATTTGTCATTCCTAAAAAAATGCAAAAATGTTAGTACTGCAAACTGGGTTTCCTCCAATTTCGTCAATAAAACTGCAATTTCATATGTAACGACCTATTCTTTTTTTATGTATGACCACGCATACATTTTTGCAGAGTAGTCCGATGTTGATAATTCTTTTTTATTGGAAAGAGTAGGTATACCCAGAAGTTGGTCCCATATTAATTTGAAAATTGAAATCCAACCCTAAGGGTATGAAAACAGGGGCTGATTGATTATTCACTCAGATTGCAAGGTATTACCACGCATAACTTTTTACAGAGTAGTCCGATGTTGATAATCCTTTTTTATTGGAAAGAGTATACCCCAAAATTGGTCCCATATTTCGGCGGTTTAATTGTTGGTTAAAAAGTTCTATAATCGATTTTAATAATTATGAACATCAATGTCGACGCTTATACAATAGGCAGGTTCGCAAGGCTATCGGTAAAACATATATGGGAAAAGGCAAACATATATTTATTGTTATGTTGTATGTACCTAGTATCTTAGAGGATTTCTTTGTTATATTTAGTTTAGGTTAAGTTTCTAGGTAAGATCCCATTGTTTGTAGCCGAGGGATTTAAAACGTATTTTTGTTTATAGGTTACATCTATTGTGTTGTTCTTTTAAATGTATGTTTATCATGTGCATGCATATGCATGTTAAATAATTTCATCGTGCCAAATATAAATAAACACTAATTATAATTATTTTGCCTGTAAGGCAAAGTTCGCTGGTTAAAACCCCGCTAGGTCGTTACATACGAAATTGCCGCAATTTTCTTACAGATTCATGACTTCGTTATTCTTGTTATTTAATAGCTATTACCATTATTTATACTTCGTTTAAAAGTTGATTTCAAGATTATACAACTTTGTATCAAACTTTGTTTTTTATTGGCCGCTTGATGAATTAAATTCTGTCTGTGTCTGTGTTTATAGCTGTCACTTTTCAAAAATGGATTTGTCATTCCTAAAAAAATGCAAAAATGTTAGTACTGCAAACTGGGTTTCCTCCAATTTCGTCAATAAAACTGCAATTTCATATGTAACGACCTATTCTTTTTTTATGTATGACCACGCATACATTTTTGATGTTGATAATTCTTTTTTATTGGAAAGAGTAGGTATACCCAGAAGTTGGTCCCATATTAATTTGAAAATTGAAATCCAACCCTAAGGGTATGAAAACAGGGGCTGATTGATTATTCACTCAGATTGCAAGGTATTACCACGCATAACTTTTTACAGAGTAGTCCGATGTTGATAATCCTTTTTTTATTGGAAAGAGTATACCCCAAAGTTGGTCCCATATTTCGGCGGTTTAATTGTTGGTTAAAAAGTTCTATAATCGATTTGAACAATTATGAACATCAATATCAACGCTTATACAATAGGCCCCGTGGGAATCGCGATGCACCTACTGTTGCGCCATCTCGCGGAACAGTGGTTACAATACGTAGATGCCCAGCTGACTGGCGCCTTCCCAAGTAGTATATGATTCATAGGCACTACGAGGTTATTATTAATAAAAAAAAATTAACAATAATTAACGTTATGACCACGACGATAATCCAATGTGGTTTTCAATCAATCTATTTACATTTTTTTCGTGCAAAATCGATATCAAAAGGTACCAAAAAAATTAGGAATCCAATCCTTCCAAGTGAATGTGTTGCCGCTTATAATTGAATTGAATTTTAGGTAAAAAACTATTTGAAGGCAGGCATATCTCCAACGTGAGAGAAATTATCGATGTACCTATATGATAAACGTATCATCGAGGGAAAAGTTTTACCACAAACTAGGGTAACAAACCCTCCGTACGATGTTACGTTGAAGGTATATGAAATTTTTTTATTATTGTAAATTGTATTATTAAGATCGATGCAAACGACACTAAATCATGAATTTTTTCAGTTACTTGTATAAGGATAACAACTCGTTGAAGCAAATATGCAGGATGGTACAGTCAAACTAAATATTTTTAGAGTAATTGTCGATTCTAGTTTGATAGGAATTTCACTAGCCTCTTGCACTAATAAATTATTGCTTTGCTCTTTCGTTTTCCTCAAAGCATGATGTATGGCACTGATGGTGTGGTCCTTGTGTGATTAAAAACATAATTTTCGTGTTGTTTTGTTCTTATCTCCGAACGACTGCTGTCACCACATGGCCGCACGGGCATCTACTAACTTTCCGATTGAGCCGCGAGGGCGGCGCCACATGCGATGCGCACGGGGCCTCTATCGGTAAAACATATGCGAAAAGGCAAACACATATTTATTATTAAAATGCACTTTTTGTTTCTAGGTTAGATCTATTGTGATGTTCTTTTATATTTATGCTTATCGTGTGCATGCATATGAATGTCAAATAATGTCATCGTGCCAAATACCTACAAATAAACATTAAGATAATATGAAAGTGTTTTATTTGTACGGCTTTTACACATCTCGTATCTGCTATACGTTAATTAAATTGGGTTGAGCTTTAATATATATGTCGCCACCAACTAGCTTCATCCCTCTAGTCTCAGTAGTACGGTTGTTTAGTCCGGCCCCGAACTACTGATACCAAAAAAGTCTCAATAATACGGTTATGACGTTAAACCGAACTGTTGAGCCTATAACCAGGCGTGGTTCACTCCGCGCAGTACATCCGTTATATACCTACAGCGAAGTATCCGGCTGAGCGGATTAAAAATTAGTCGAGTGTCACGCGCGCGCTCGTGTGAACGCAGGCACGGGACACTTCCCTATTAACAGTTTCGCTGTCAATAGTGTCAGTGTGCCGACGCTATCGATATGCCAACTTAAGAAATCATATTGTAAAATTACTTTTTCGGAAGGTTGGTCCCATTGACTTACTAATTGCTTATAGTAAGATAGTTTTACATTTTCGCTACACTAATTTGCTTTGCTACACTTTTTTGATTGGTTTATTTGTTGGACGACGCCAAGTTCCGATTCTGATTGGTCAACTCAGCGTCGGGTAAAGTATTGACCAATCAAAATCATCTGGCACATACCATGTTAATGTGTCAAAATTGACAATTATGCCTTATGTCATTTTCAAGTTGATTTAACGTAATTATTTATTTATCAGTGTTTTTCTGTTAGTGAAAATATTTATCAAACATATCTTAACATTACTAACATTATACGTACAATCCATTTCAATAAGATCATTTCACAACCTAATATTTTGTCGGGAAACACAGGTAGGAAAACAAATCGTCTTTTGTCCTAAAATGTAGATCAGCCATGTTCAATATGATGTTTTCAACCATATTGGTCGAAATAATATAAATTGTACAATAATGTACAATTTATATTATTTCGACCAATATGTAAGTACTGTTTTGCAAGCAATTCATAAAATACGTCAATATTATATACTTAATAGTATTGTTACTAAGAATTTGATTGACGCAGTTGAAGTAGGTACAAGTAGCCCTTTTACACCTGTAAACAGCTTTGTTAGGCATACCTGTACATTGTTGTGTGTTTACCTGTACATTGTTATCTGATGATTACTTTTTGGTATTAGGTAGGTAAGTATACCCAGTACACCAATCTTGAACCTAAGTCGCGAGACAATCGCGGCCCTGGTGCCCGCGGATTGTTTTGTAACAATTTATGCTTGGTGAATTTGAGTTTGTTCACCCAATTAGCACCCTGTGCTATTCTGAAAAGACACCCAAAAAAACGTATACTGCGCGTATACATCACATTTTGGGCACATTTAGATCCAACATATATGTCCCGAGCAATATATGGTCAACTTTGCTGCACAATGTATGAATTTTACGTAATAATACTCTTTATGATAAACCCCATGTCTTACCCGTAGATGTTGTTATTGCATTAGTGGACCCTTTTCTATTTAACTTGAGTGCTCATCTTGGTTGCTTGCACTTTTGAACATGAGGTACACTCAAGTCGTGCATTTCCATTTGTTTTTTTGTTATTTTCCAGTTTTATGGGAGTGACTGAGTCCAAATAAATTTCTATAATCATCATCATCCTTGGATTAGTCCTGTTTCTTCGTTCGAAATATGAAGTTAAGTGTATTTAGTGGTTTTCAATACATGAAAATCTTCTACCATATAAAACAGCCATGCCCCAGATATGCAAAATATTTACGTGAGAGCCATATAGAAAAGTAATAGCAGTGAACGTCCAAAATTATCTCTTCTCTGCTACCATCTTATAGAAGTTATGTTACAAGGTTTGCAAAATTCCTTGAAAATTTGTTACAGTAAAGCATTTAAATATATAAATATACATGTTTTTGTTCCATTAAAAAAACAAGTAGGCCTTATACCGGCATTTGAAGTTCTTAAAAAATATGTAATCTCGCTTGAACGCAGACATCACATTCCTTTGTGCACTTAGAGTTTTTTTGCCGCTACCTTTTGTTCCTAAGATTAATATTGAAGTTTTAGGCAGCCCCAACTACATTGGGACGTCACACGCATCTAGCCGAGACCACTTTAAAGTCTATATCTTGAAAACTAATTGATATATTGGAATAATCATGACAGCTTCTGTAGCATAGCGATGGTGAATACGGCTGCTACGCAGGAGGCGTGGGTTCGATCCCCGCACAGTGCAAATATTTGTATGCATGAATATATTATGTATATTTGCATTGGTCTGGGTGTTTCTATGTGGATGCGGATACCTTTGTATCCATACTTATACTTATCCATACTAATACTAATCTATACTTCTATACTATACTTCCATACTGTACTTACTATACTTATATTATAAAAGCGAAAGTAACTCTGTCTGTCTGTCTATATGTTATGCTTTCACACCTAAAACTCTGAACTGATTATGATGAAATTTGGTTTAGAGTTAGATTAGACCTTGAGAACGGACATAGGCTATCTTTGGCCACAATAACCGACATTCCCGCGGGCGGAGCCACGGACAAACGTTAGTAATATTATATCTGCCATACAAAAACCATTTCATTTTTTAGGTCTCTTTGAACTTTTCTACAATGGGTTACATCAATAATAACAAGTGGTGCACTGTATACAGAAAGAGAAGTATGCCCGAGTTCCCTGGTGATACCAAATGGTAAGCACATTTTATTTATTTAACTAACAATTGAAGACATGGAATTTTATTACCCTATTTGGATTTGTATACCTTTTTATACTTATACTTATCCATACTAATACTAATCTATACTTCTATACAATACTTCTTTACTGTACTTACTATACTAATATTATAAAAACGACAGAAACTCTGTCTGTCTGTCTGTATGTTATGCTTTCACACCTAAAACGCTGCACCGATTATGATTAAATTTGGTTTAGAGTTAGATTAGACCTTGAGAACGGACATAGGCTATGTTTGGCCGCGATAACCGACACTCCCGCGGGCGGAGCCACGGGCAAACACTAGTAATATTATAAATGCGAAAGTAACTGTGTCTGTCTGTATGTTACGCTTTCATGCCTATACCACTCAACCAATCTTGATAAAATTTGGTACAGAGATAGATTAGAGCTTGAAAACGGACATAGGCTATATTTTATCGCGAAAAAGGGGGTAGTAAAGGGGGCGGGGATAAGGTTTACGGATAAAATTTCGTATTTTTTAAAGATGTCACATGTAGAGACAGATTGAAGGTTGAGAACGAACTAAGGCTACGGCGGTGTTGCGAAAAAGGGGGATTATAGGGGATGAAAGTTTGTATGAAGGTTCGTCATTTCTGAAGATATCCTATTGAAATTTGATATAGACATGGATTATAGCTTGGGAACGGACATAGGCTACCTTCTATTGCGAAAAAGGGAGTAGCTATTGAAATTTGATACAGACATGGATTATAGCTTGGGAACGGACATAGGCTACCTTCTATCGCGAAAAAAGGGGGAGCAAAGGGGGTTTAAGGGCGGATATAGGGGATGAAAGTTTGTTTGAAGGTTCGTCATTTCTGAACATATCCTATTGAAATTTGATACAGAGATGAATTATAGCTTGTGAACGGGCATATACTACCTTTTATCGCGAAAAAGGGGGTAGGAGTCCCCCCTCCTACCCCCTTTAATAGGGTTATGGGGTGAAAGTTTTTCAGTCGCGCAGCGTACGAAATTTTTCTTGGTGATATATTCATATGAAATGGAGTACAGGAGGTGGATAAGAGTTTGGGAACGGATAGTCGAGTAACGAGCCAAATATAGAGGCGAATGTCGAGGCAAGTAGATATTGTTATAGGGGCGAGTGGATAGGCGTGTAGAGGCCAAATATAATGTATATATATGCGACTAGAGAAGCCAGTGGAGAGGCGAGTATAGAATCAAATAGAGTCCAGTAGAGAGTTGAGTAGAGAGGCGAGTAAAGAAGTGAGTGTAGAAGCGAGTAGAGATCGAATAGAGAGTTGAGTAGTGATTCGAGTAGAGAGGCGAGTGGGGAGGGTAGAGAAGCGAGTGGAGAGAGTCGAGTAGAGGAGCGAAAAGAAAATCGAGTGGATGGGCGAGTAGAGATGCGAGTAGAGAGGCCAATTGAGTAGAAAATCCAGTGGAGAGTCGAATATAGAGGCGAGTAGAAAGTTGAGAATAGAGACGAATAATAGTCGAGGACTAAGTTGAGTAGAAAGGCAAATTTAATGCTCAATAGCGTTGACTCAACACTAAGCGATAACCGACATCCACGTGGGCGGAGCCGCGGGCAACAGCTAGTAATATTATAAATACGAAAGTAATTCTGTCTGTCTGACTGTGTGTTACGCTTTCACGCCTAAACCACTGAACCGATTTTGATGAAACTCGGTAGAGAGGTGGATTAGAGCTTGAGAACCAACATAGGCTACCTATTATCGCGAAATAGGGGGTCTAAGGGGAGCCTAATGAAATTTGGCACACCGATGGATTAGAGCTAGAGAACGGATCTAGGCTACCTTTTATCGTGAAAGCTAGGTAGTTTCGAATAGGGATATGGGATGAAAGTTTTTAAGAATATTTGTTATTTTTCAATCGTGCAAAAAAGCTTAAAATGGGTAAATAAGGGTTTTTCCGAAGATATCCTCATGTAATTTAGTACAGAGGTGGATTAGAGCTTGGCAATGGACATAGTCGAGTAACGAGCGAATATAAAGGCGAGTGGAAAGGCCAGTAGAGATCGTTATAGGGGCGGATGGTTAGGCGTGTAGAGGTCAAATATAAAGTCGAGTCAGAGGCGAGCAGATATGCGACTAGAAAAGCCAGAGAGAGAGGGTTGAGTAGAGATTCGAGTAGAAAGGCGAGTGGAGAAGCGAGTAGAGAAACGAGTGGAGAGAGTCAAGTAGAGAGACGAAAAGAGAATTGAATGGATAGGCGAGTAGAGTTGCGAGTAGAGAGGCTAATGAGGCGAGTGTAGAGAAGAATACAGAGTCGAGTGGAGAATGAAGTAGGGGAGTAGAGAAGCTAGTAAATGCTTCAATAGCGTCAGCTCAACACTAAGCGATAAATGATTCACGCGGGAGGAGCTGCGGGCAACAGCTAGTTACTTACTATATAATTACTTGAAAAGGGTTTTGTTCCTCAAATGGTACACTATTACATTTACAGGTCACTATGTTGTCCCCTGTCTGTCAAGACCTTTTCTCAAGTAGGTATCAAATTATAACTTACTAGCTGTTACCCGCGGCTTCGCCCGCGTGGATGTCGCTTATCGCATAGTGTCGTAAATTTAAGCGCAGAGTCGGGCATTGAGAGTTTAATAAATACTCTTCTCGCCTCTCTATTTGCATCTTTATTCGACTTTCTACTTGCCTCTCCTACTCTATATCATTGACATTGCGGTTACTGACCTTGCCATTCAATGACACCGGGCTCATTTCTCCTGTTTTGCTTAAAAGTCTTTTTTCATAGCTTGTATACGTAACGGGGTGATATGAAGAATTAAAAAAAATTGTAACTAAAAAAGGACTCAAAAATATTTCATGTATTTGCCTAGGAATAGAATAGAATAGAAAGGTCTTTATTTCTCTAGTTCATATTATGTTACAATATTATCTACAGGTCGAATGTGTGTTCGGCCTGTGGCTGTGTCGTCAGCTACTTCAGTGTACTTATGTTTGTCTGGAAGAGATCTGTATAAGTGTCGTGTTGTGCGTGCTTGTTCGTGTGTACAGTATGAATTTATATAAATTTATAATGTAAACAACATTGTTGTTTACATATAAACTACAACAACATGTTTCCACCTAATTTTTTACACCCAATTACAATTCACAGGGACGTAGAGCGGGCGTTCGTTTGCTAAGCGATCGACTCCTGTCTTTTTTTGGAACATATGCGATTCCCCCTAGTCTAACATGAGTAAGGAGGGGGTTATGCTGTCCAAATCCGAGGTAGGCGTCACTAGTGGTTTCTTAATCCTCAATGTGTATTTCATGGGGACGGCAAAGTATGTCTTCGTTGAGATCTTGTGCACGAAGGTGCCATGAATCTCAATCAAGCATTTCCCACAGAATTAAGGTTTCCAGGCGTCTTGGAAATTGACCACTTTTCTTGAGAGATATTTGGTTTTGACGTCCAATTTTCAATAAATTGCTCTTACTATAGTGGGACAGTAATTGTACTACACCATAATCTAGTATAGAAAGTGGACAGGCTTGTATAACAGCAAGTTTGTTTGCCTAGGATAAAGGGCGATAAGATGAGGGGGTAAAGGAAGGAGCGGGTAAAAGAGTAAAAAGGGGACATGTGGAAAAAGTAAAAAATTAAAAAAATTATGGTAAAGACCATGTGTGTATATGTTGTGGTGTGTGTAGGTGGTCAGTTGGTATATTTTGTTACTAACTGGTAAGGTGGGTGGTTGGAAACATTTTTCCTAATTGACTAACCAGGTGGACAACTCAGGTGGTCGGTTGGAAGCAGGGGAGCGTCATAGTTCATTATATTTTAATTTATTTTATTTTTTAACATACTTATTTATTTTATCAATTTATTTATTACTAATTTTTGTAAAAAAAAATTGCAGGTATTTGTTTAAGAGATCTTATTATTTTAGTGATTATGAGTGTAGAAAACCCTAGCATTGGTGGGCAAACTTTCTTTAAGAAATTTTAGAGGAGGGCCAGACTGATACCTCCCCCCCGAACCGGTGGAAGAGGTTCTGTCAGACTGGCACTGTCTGAAACGCACACCATCTGTGGGTCGTGGTTGCTGAAGGTGAGATTGGCTGAGACATATCTCGCCGGCACCTTGGCTGACCCAGTGCCATCTCTTTCGACCTGGCCCCCTTCGGGTGTGGAGACCGCGGAGTACCAATCTGCCCCTGGGTATAGAGCTTCCGTAGCCTACTTGAATTCACCCCCAGGCCTACACTCATGGCGAACAGAGGTCATTTGGCCATCCCTGCCCTGGCGTGAGCTACCCTAATCGGGTTAAGAGATCAACATTATGTACTAATAAAAAAATACATGAAACATTAAGTATGAAAATTGAGGAGTGAAGAACTTTATGCTTTCACTTAATTTTTTTTTTACATTATTCCCAATCAAAAATCACCTCAATCATGACAGGAAAACGTTCGACCTAAAGAACACTTGTTGACTAGCCTAATTCATATAAAGGCGTGAATTTAAATTTGTATGAAGCACACTAAATATTGCATATTGCAATGATTTCAGAATGTCGTATTTGGATACAAGGCACTGGTAGACTTATACATGCTTTAAGAACACTCGAAGAACTGATGATTCTCAAACAGATCTTCATAATTTACATTCAAGAAACAACGCCATCTCATCAGCTTTCAAATAAGGGAAGGTTAGTAAGTATGAGTTTTACATTAAAAACTTAAGACGAACCCTATATCTTAACCATAGACGGCCAGTCCACTCTTGTTATTCAGTAAACTATTTTCTTCTAAAACTGAGTGCTAATCTCGGTCATATTCAAAACTTGCACTCTGGAACACGGGGTCCGCTCTCATGCTTTTCCATTAATTAGTTAGTTCTGACTTTTATGGGAGTGACTGCCGTCTGAGGAAAGCCTGCTGCAGAGCCTCGTCTGTTAATCTATTACTGGCGTGCAGGTGAGGCTAAATTGGGTCGCGAAGATAAACGTAAAGGTATGGGCCTATGTAAATTCTGTATTTTAGTGGCAGCTAAGGAAAACTATCAAAAACACTACTATAACCCTTTAAAATACAATTAAAAAAGTATATAAATTAGAAAAAGTATATTTATGTATATTTTATTTATTTAAGTTTAATATATTTTTATATTTTGTATGTATTATTGTTGTTCATTAGTGTACCTACTTCGCTGAATAAAAATATAATAGTATATTATGGTACAAGTATATAACGTTGGTGATTACCGCTGAGACGCCATTGATTAAAGGGAGCCGAAGATGGTAATCAACAATATAAGCGTGTATCATAGGACGTTTTTCAATTCGCTTATGAATAAAATAACACGTAAAATTTATATTTACCTTCAGTTTTCATGTAGTAAACATTCCATTACGTTAAGGACTTCACATCATATATTGGATGTTGTACAGTATATGTGTTTATATCGGGCGGTGTACTAGGTACAGTGAATTGAAATTGAAATATTTATTATAAAAATTTGAAAGTGTTATAATAGAACTGTATAGGGGTGACATAATTGGCATTTTTTCAAATATTCTCTATATGCTAGTCCCAATGGAAATACACCTCAATTATAGTGAACAAAAAGTTTAACCCAAAGAACCACTTGTTGACTGGCCTAATACTATTCATATCAATAGGCACTTTTAAATTTATCATACTTTATTCGACATTCACTATTGATATCCGCACACTAAATATATAATATATTTATGATTTCAGGATCTCGTAATTGGATACAAGGCGCTGGTAGACCTTATACACGTACGTGCTTTAAGAACACTCGAAGAGCTGATGATTCTCAAACAGATCTTAAATCGACCTGTTCGACAGCCTGGTGCACCTGCAGACCTACCAGGGGCTTACAAGATGGCCCAGTTGATCTCTTCGCTCCGAGGAGAGCCAAGAGACTTGTTGGCCCACCTCCCAGTCACGGAGGCATCATATAAGACAGCGAGGGCGGTGCTCCACGAGCGGTACCAGAATCAGCGTCGTCTGGTGGACGCCTAGTTGGGCCGCCTGTTTGGATTGCCACGGGTGTCAAAGTTTTCACAGATTTACATTCAAGAATCATCGCCTTCTCGTCAGATTTCAAATAAAGAAAACTACGTTAAGAAACGGTAAATCCGTTTGGAATTTACTCATTGGGCTTTATAAACAAAATGTGCAATTTTAAGTAATCTGAGAAACAATATTGTATTACTCAACGTTTCTATTGTTTTAGGGTGCTTACATAGAGAAAGAGGTTACCAGCTACTTGCACTGGTGTAAGTGTACACGGAGTAGGGTGTGTATAAATGAGTTTGCATGGTGGACAGTTTTCTATTTCTTCATTCTTTTTTTGTTAAAATCTATGCCATCCTAATATTATAAAGCTAGAGAGTTTGTTTGAATGTGCTAATCTTAGGTTCCAACTAAAAATTATTATTTTTTGGCTACTTTAAACAGGTAACTGTGTCTGTATAGAAGTTAAACATGCACCGACCTGGTCTTTTCTCTATGTACGCGCCCTTACGACATGTGTCTCTATCGTGTAACTATTTTGAATGTTAATCCAGTCAAAATAGTCGAAATAAGATGGTTAGCTTGCATAAATTCGCACAGAACTGAAAATTCGTGGAGGTCTTAAATATACCATAATGAAAGAAATATCAAAGTCCCCATCGATTGGACTTGTGCATTTTTTATTCAACTTTAAAAGATCACATAAATTGGATTCTTGCACTTTTCTCGTAAATACCAAATATTATCGCATAATTATGTTAGACAGCGTTGTACATCATGTAGTTACCTAAAAAATTGGCCTCAAACTGTTTTTTGTGCGAATCACCATTTCAGAGATACCGCAACCTCAAAATTGGAAGGAGGTAAAATATTGAATGAAATTTAGTAGTGGAAGTTCATTCCCGTTCGTTACTTATTCGTAATCGTTAGTTATTTTAGCCGAAAATATCCAAAAATCCCTTCTTAGAAGATGCGAACAATATGAAACGTTTCTACTGGCAAAATTTTAAATCTATAAAACCAGCGGTTTAGGCTACAAGTTAGTATACTATAACAGAATACGACTTCTTCCAGTTTTCAAATGGTGAAATATTCGATTTGATTATCCATACATAAAAATACAAGCCAAATTCTGTAGGTAATTACACGATCTACAAATTTGTATAAGTATTTTTTGCACTAACACTTGTTTACGAGAAAAATGTGAGAATCCAATGTTTTGTTGTTTAATAAGTATTAAAATTTAATAAATGAAATTTAAAAAAAATGCACAATTCCAATCCATGAAAACTTTTGATATTACTTTTACTAGTGTTCATATGACCATCAATTTTTATTTCTATGCGAATTTGTGAAAACTGTCCTGATTATTAAAATAAATTTATTCGTAGGTGCCTAGGATATTTTTTTTTTTTTTTTACTTGCAGCATATCAGTACAAGGGGATCGCTCTCGAAGCCGACGGGTACACGACATATTGTCATAATATTTTATTCGATTTGGTGAAAAAAACATTTGTTTTTCCTTTTTTTAATATTATTTTCTCGTTTAACTGGCATTATTTATTCTACACCGTAATAGGAAAACGACAATTTCATAAAAAAACATCGCTGCAAAAAACACGCGCTTGTCTCCATTAGTTTTTGTTTTTGTAGTGATGTTTTTAAAAAAAAATGTCGTTTCATTGAGCTTTCCTAATACGATGGAGATTAAATAAAGCTAATAAACGAAAAAAAAAAAAATTAAATAAATTTTACCACATCGAAAATAAAATGCCAATATGTAGTATACCCGGACTACTACCACGGGCCTTCGGCTTCGGGAGCGTTCCCCTTACACCCGGTATAGTCAAACAGTGGCTTTTTGATAAAATTCACAATATGTTTTCACTTTGAAATTATAGTTATTTATTATTTAAAATGCCTCCAAGTACTAATTATGAAGAAAATCATTTATGTTGTACAACGTCCGATATATGATGTGTGTGACTTGACGTTATGGAAAGTTTACTACCTGAAAACTGCAAGGGTAAATATCTATTTTAGTAATGTTTTATACATAAGAGTGCTGAAAAACATAGTATGATACACGTGTGTATAGATGATTACTGTCACCGGCTCTCTTAAGACCCATCTGGCGGCTCGGGTCTCAATATCACCTCAGCGGTAATCACCAACTTTATATCACACACTTGTACCATAGTTTACTAAAGAGGTACCTACTATACCTACTGATTAAGATTGAATTGATATTATGAATTGTGAATATAATTCAATGAAATAGGGATAATAATATTATAATATATATATTATCGTTATAGTGAGAGAAATGGTTAATGTGCACATTACCTAGATAATCTGTAGAGTATCTGATACGATCAGTTAACGTGCGAATTTTAATTAATAAAGGTCCTTTTCGCACTTTACCTAGTTAATTTGCGTAATAATAATAATAACGGATGCCTGCAGGTCTAAAATTACCACATTGTATGTTTCATATTCTGATTTAATATTTGTAAATAATCAAATTTAAAATGCAGTAGACGGTGAACGAAATACTGTTATTCCAACTGTTCCCGAAGCGAAGCAAAGCTTTACGGGGCTCTTATTTTATTGTGCATTATCAGAAGAAAACCCACGAAGGTTATGTCGGAGGTCTCGCACTGTTTACGTATTTTTGATAAATTTTGCGTTCAGAAGTTAATGAATTAATGATTGTTTAGACGTTATTAGTAATTTGTAGTGTGTGCAACTTATTGAGATTTTGACTGTTTACCAAGTATTCGGTCATCTTGTCTGCTTCGATATTTCTGATGGCAACTGTACCTATGTTATCTAAATCATTTTGAAAAGCATATAATAAAAAAAAGGAATTGTCAATCCTTGTACATTATATTACTAATAGGATTTCATTTTATATTAATAGTCATTTACACTGGAAAATCACGTCTCGATTTTCTATTGTAAAAACAAACATAAGTTGTAGCTTAGGTTTTAAGCTAGAACTTATGTTTGTACGTATTTTTTGTATTTTTAATCGAATAGGTCAACAATTGGGACAGTACTTGAACTCATGACCAATTCCTCCTATTCTAGAGGCACTTAGATACCAGGTCCTGTCCTTGAAAGCTACAGTTGATAGGAAAAAATTGAATGCTAGTATTTTTAAATTTCAATAACATATACGTACAAATACACTTTTTTATGTACAGTGGAACAGGTTGAAACTTATCAAGTAAAAGTAGAAACGATTGTCACCTAGTTTAACGTG
The DNA here is from genome assembly GCA_949126895.1 of Eilema caniola. Taxonomy (NCBI): domain Eukaryota; kingdom Metazoa; phylum Arthropoda; class Insecta; order Lepidoptera; family Erebidae; genus Eilema; species Eilema caniola. The sequence continues at coordinate 972,958 of OX421485.1, forward strand.
CATGTATTAGATAAATTTTTATTGCCACTTTTTGTATCTACATACGTTGAAACAGGTTGAAACTTAGTAAATAAATGGTTCATCTTTTGTCACCTACTATTAGGTGCATGTATTCTATAAATTTTTCATTGCTATTTTTTGTATCTACATGCGTAGGAACAGGTGGAAACCAATTAAATAATGAGTATGTATTGTCACCTAGTTTTAATTTTAAGTGCATGTATTGTATAAATTTTTCATTTCTACTTTTTGCATCTACATACGTAGGAACAGGCTGAAACTTATAAAATAAAGAGTATATATTTTCAACTAGTTTTAAGTGCATGTATTGTATAAATTTTTCATTTCTACTCTTTGTATCTACATACGTAGGAACAGGTTGAAACTTATTAAACAAAGATGTCACCTAGTTTTAAGTGAATGTATTGTATAATTTTTTCATTGCTCCGTTTTGTATCTACATACTTTGGAACAGGTTAAAACTTATTAAATAAAGAGTATAAATTGTCACCTAGTTTTAAGTGCATGTATTGTATGAAATCTCACTAATTGTTTGTGTAACATTTTTTTAGACAAATAAAGATTAAAAATATGTATTTGAATATTTTTTTGATTTTCCATAATATTTGAAGGCATTGAGTGAATAATCGATTCGACGTTCAAATAATCGGTTTGAATCGATAAAAGGACGAATTTAATCGATAGTTGATTAGGCGATTATTGTAAAACATCTCTTTAGCACATCTCTACCCGGCGTCGGCAAATCTGATGAACGAATGAATGGTAAAATCCAGTCAGCTGAACTCGGTCCTTCGTACTGCCTCCTCTTAAACTCTTATATACTCTTTGTGTGAACGCTTGAGGTGTTTTCTATGCTCGCGCTCGGCTGGGATTTTATAAAAACATTTTTTTTTCTCTCTTGATCGTGCCTACTTAAAGTAGGTACCGATCTAAGAATGGACAAGAAAAGAAAATATGACAGACGATATTGTGTGCGTTCGGCTGTTTGAATTCGAATAAAAATATCCCGGATTTATCTTTTTTCTCGCTTTCCAAAGATGCTGAAAGGCAAGTTTGCCAAATTAATAAATCTTAAAATTTTAAGGTACCTACCTACCCATAACCCAACCTAACACTACTACTGCTCAGAATACGTATCTAGACAAAAACTACTTATTTACCACGAAGTAGGTAGGTACCTAGCCAGCAAGATTTTTGAATTGGGAGGGTTATTGGATCGGACCCATCGGGGTCAACGTACTCCGCTGTCACCCGCCTCGACGTATTTTTCTAGTTTCGAGTGTCCTTGACGGGCATCACGCGCTGACTATAGGTAGGTAGGTACCACTGACGATACCTACCCTACGTAATTTCTGCAGTTCCAAGTTCCTTCTTTTTAAACGACTTCAAAAAAGGAGGAGGGTCTCAATTCGATTTTTATTAATTTCTTATGTTAGTCCCTTCATAACGCCGTCATTTATTAGTTCTTACCTACATAATATATGAACCTTTACGGTCGAAAGCTACCTTATAGCTTATAGGTAATATTTAGTATTCTTTGTTTATAGTCCGAGAGCTGAAGTAATAAATTTAATAGGTATACAAATGAATAGCATAATATTTAATATTATTCACCTGAACATGATAATTAGATACTTTTGGCGCATTTTGGCTAGTCTGACGGGTATATAGACCGAGAGCTAAGGTTAAGTTTGACAAAACATGGTGGCCAGCTCTCCTGGCCAAAAAATTTGGCCAGGAGAAAAAAAATTGAGGAGTATTTGAGCCACCCCCATGTATGTCCAGTGATTTTTACAAGCTTAGGAGATACGATTTTTGAAGTTATACTACTTTTGGCGCACCTAACCTTTCTCGGCGTGGCGATTGTCAAACACTTAGAAAAATTTTCATTGTATAGAGACTGGACTATGGCGACTGCAACGGGGACTGTCCCTGTGACGGCGACGAGCGACTACTACGGTGACTGTGCTCCTCAGTGCCCCGTTTGCTTCACTCTAACCAATGACCATAAGCACATGTGTGTTTGCTCCGTACTGACTACCATTTGTCTATTTTATTTTAGGCGCCGAGAGTGGCTGATTTTAATAGGACGAGAGGACTTACTAAGCAAAGAAAATTTGAGAGCTAAAAGCTACGAAGTCTGCTCCCACCATTTTGAAGATTCTGCAATCAGGACAATCAAACAACTGAAACCAAATACAGTTCCAACAAAGCTTATAGTATCCGAGAACCGAGTTCCTAACAATAATATAAATTCAAATACGAACTGCTTTCAAAGCGCAGCGAGCCACATTCAATTTAGCTGGCGCAAATCAAAATAATTTACCAACATGATTTTTGGGTGTCGGCTCTCGGACTAGTTTAAGCCGTTTCGTGTTTGCGTCGTACGGCATGTAACTAAACACGTAAATGGTATGTTCAATTTAGCAAATACACTAAAGTGTAGTAGCAAAGAATACTAAATGTAGTAGTATGCTTATCGTCTTATGTTAAAATATGCGGACATTGTAATAAAATACTTTTTTCATCTAATACTAGGTAGGTATATTTAAAGTTGTCATTTTCACATAAGTAGAAAAATAGTAACAGGTACATAACTGGACTGGTAATCAAATATTCATTTCTTCACAAGAAGGCAACCCTAAACAGCGTAAGAAGAGATAAGAGGTACGCGATAGAAAGAGACGAAGTAGTAGGTGAATAAAATTATAGGTACCTAATGTTGTGCGAGCTGAATTCCACCGTATTGCGTCGAAGCAAGACTGGAATTACTAAACTCTTCTTGCGCAGTGATCCTTCTGTACGTTAGTACTATTAATTATTCTGTGCTATAACTGTAGTTCGGTTAGTGGTGGGCGAAATAAATTTTACTTTAGCTATGCATAGTAGTATTCAGCAAGGTGGCTTTAGCGTATCTACGTACATTGGTATACGAACTTGTTAATAGGGATGGCGATTCTTTACGAAAAGGATCGATTTTTAAATCGATTCGAATCGTAGTCTAATGAATCGATTCACGAAAAAATCAAGGCCTACAAAATCGATTCTTAAAAAATCGATCTTTTTTTCAAGTTTGCGTTTACAATGTAAATTTGTATCAATTTGACTAAAAACAAGATTAATATTGCAATTAACGATATCTTATCAATAAAATCAGGGAATTCAAAAATAACAATTATTTTTATTACCGTATCAAACTATAAGATCAACTATTAAAAAAAAAAAGTATTTATATACTGAATGTTTTTATTGATTGCAAAAAAGTAAAAAATAAGGTAAGAGTTAAAAGTTTAAATATTAAGCATTGGGAATTATAACTGGGAACTATAGTTCCCAATGCTCAATATCTAAACTTTTTAAAAACAACAGTCTGTCAAGCCTTTTGGGATCCAAGCGGTTACGCTCATCACTTGCGATGTTTCCAGCAATTGAAAACAGGCGCTCACAAGGAACGGATGATCCAACGATACTCATATACATCATGGCGATTGGGTGAACGTGATGATAAATGAAGCTGTACGAAAATGTCGTTTCGTATTCTGAGAACACACAACTAATTTAAAATTAGCATGACACAACCAAAATTAGAGAAAGTACTCAACTGTCATTTTTGGTTAAACGGTATTCTGTTGTACGTTTTAAATGTCAAATATGCACTAAAATTAGAAAATTAAAACAAAAATTAGACGACATATAAAATACTGCCCAATAAATTTGAACAATGTTCTATAAACGTTTAAAGCTCTATAAATCGTCGATTGATTTGGATTTTATAAATAACTAGCTGACCCCGCGAACTTGCCAGGTACGTGGACCGAGAAAAACTGTATTTGCTTAGGTATGACTGAGAAATATCACAGTTTGTTTACTATTTAATCAATAATATGTACTAATTATCATTTGTCGGCATTCTAAAGACTTATAAAGATAAGTTTTTACAGATTTCATGTTGTCAGATGGTCAAAAGTTTATGTAAAGTATAGACTGCGCAAAAGTCTCTAAAAGTAGCTAAAATATTTTTGGTCGCTAAATAACAAATTTAACTCGCTAGACAACCGTAAAACCCGCTAGATATAGCGACAAAGTCGCTAAAGTGGCAACACTGATCAATCGTCACAGATTATAGATACATAAAGTACAAAAGACTACAAACGTAGCTTTTTTATTAAAGAGAGGCGAGTAAAGGATACTAAACATACAGCCATCTCGCGAGTTTATGAGTAGTTAACTCTTTAACCGGCCGCACTCTTGTAATTCAGGCACATTCAACTAAATGCAAATAATTGTATGGTTTATACCAAAACAGAAAAAATCGAATGTCGATTTTCAAGGGTGATATATCGATTCAGTGAATCGACACAGTACTTCATATCGATTTAAAAAATCGATATTTTCTGCTCGAAAAATCGATTCTTCGAAAAATCGATCTAATCAAAAAAGATCGCCATCCCTACTTGTTAAGCCTACAGTCCGTCAAATCTAAGAAGTACCGTTTGACAGTTCTGACAATTGAATTATAGGGATGGGATGAAAAAATCGATTACTATAATATCCGAACTTTAAGAGATCGATTACTATAATATCCGAATTTTAAGAAATCAATTGTTATAATTAAATAAAAGAAATGTTTAGGATATTTTTTTATTCACTACTAGTACTAGTATCGTCGTCTTCGTCATCATCGTCATTTAAATTAATGACCAGTTGATTGTCCATTACATTATCAAAGTGTACGTCTCTTTCGAAGTCGTCCATTATTATTTTCTTTGTTTTTTGTACTACTTTACTCCAATCTTCCTGTGTAACTTGGGCACATGCTTCCTTTAATAAACCTTCCATTTTCTTGACACTGAAGGGTGGTTTTGTGTTGTGTCTTGCTGCATAACCTGTAAAACAATAATGTAACTATTTGATAGCAGACGAAAACCATTGTTTAAATTATAAATGTTAGAAGTACTCGTGTTATTATTATAATATTATAAAATATTACCTTTAACTTGGGCCCAAATCAGTTCAATGGCATTATATTGGCAATGGTACGGAGGAAGTCGTATGACTTTGTGCCCGTGCTCTTCGGCCAATTGGTCAATTACATATGTCGGTTTTGGTGGTTTATGCAATTTCACTAACTGTAATAATTCAGCTTTTAATAGTGACATGTCGGCATCCACTCCTTTTCTTTGCAGCCATGCCACCAAATCTGCTTTCTTATTGGCTGACGTAGGTGCTTTATCAATTTGCACAGAGTGGTATGGGGCATTATCCATTATAATTGTGCTGTTAGGAGGGATATTCTGTAATAAATTTAAAAACCACTCTCGGAACCTTACTGCGTCCATTTCTTCATGATACTCTTTAGTGCTTTTGGATTGGAAAGCTAATAAAGAGTTTTCCACGAAGCCTGTAGACGCTGACCCAGCATGGCATATTATGAGGCGTCCACCTTTTCCTATCGGCACCTTCGAGCACGAAGCTTCAGAATCATCAGTCCATATTTTCGGCACAGAATGGTTGGAATTTAGCCAAGTTTCGTCCAAAAATATTACATTATCCCAGTTTATAATTTGTTTAACTTCGCGCAGGAATGTTAGTCGCTGCATAATTATGTCATGTCGCTCCATAACAATTTTTCGTTTGTCAACTTTTTTGTATCTGAAGCCAATTCCTGTTATTACCGTTCTCAACGACTCTATGCTTCCCTTATACAGCCCGGCATCTTTTAAAGTTGCACATAACTTTGCCAATGTTGGAAATTCGCCTCTTGTAAAATACCCGTATATATGGTTTCTAATAGCATGACTATCGAATTCATCGATGCCTGTCACAGGTTTATTTCTTTTTCGTTTTTTCGGTGTGTGAAGTACGTTACTGTCACTCCCCGAAGGCCCATATTTTTCACTTAATATTTTGCCAACGGTGCGGCTACCAATACCGAGAGCTTCACCGACGCGATCCCGAACTTGTGTAACTGGCAGTAGAAGTCCACCATTTTGAGATTCACGCTCAAAATACTCGTGTAATTTCACCACCAATTCACGAGCCTGGCTGTTCAAAGTACGTCCTCTTTTCGACATTATTAATAAACACTTGCTTAGTTCGGAGTCCAGTATAAATATTGCCAAGGTAAACGGATAAAGAATGATCAGTCCAGAAAAGTAATAGCCAAGTCACAAATTGTAAAACACAAACGAGAAAGCAAGTACGCGCACAGTCAGCTTCCAAGATGGCGAGAGACTGCTGACGCCGAACCGACCGAGCGGACCGCGTGCGCTTGTAGTTGGCAGTGTTGCCAGAAAAAAAAAATTGTAGAGACTTGGACACCTGCGATTTTGCCTATTGACCTAAAAATAATTAAATTAATTTATTTTAGGGTATCTGTGTATTCAGTGCATTATGCGGTCGCGCAGTAACGTCGTTAATTTATAACATCAGGCAACAACATTTTTGTGAATGGGTTCTACATACCTTATTTTTATTAGTTTTAGACGTAGAAATAAGACTTAGAAGAAAAAATTGTAATTGTAAAATCAATGGATGTGCTTGTTAAAAATTTGTTTATTTCTCTGTAATATGCAAACCCATACTATCATACACAAAAATAAATGTAAAAAACACTATCCCTGACTCCATTTACTATTTCGACAGCGTTAGCGCGAGAAACCCCGACTTATTTGGGCGCGAAAATCAAAAATCGACAAATCGCTTTCGACAACTTTTTAAAGAAGCAAATATATTTGATTTATAAATACGTATTTTTGGTGAATGGGTTTTATCTCATATTTTACGATTACATAACTATTTAGTTATGTAATCGTAATATGTGAGATAAATCCCATTCACATGAAAAAATATTTGTTTGGTTGTCAAGTGTAATTTGTAAATAATACATTCGATTTTTCGTATATGTAAACGATTTTTTTGCATACAAGTGTATCCGAAGAGTTGCAACACTACGTGCAGTGACCTAACTACGTAACTTTGTAATGCGGTCAAGAATATAACTATTAGAAATTATTTACTGTGTAAATATGTGTTATTTTGCTTTGTTTGAAAGTTTTCAATTACATTTAGATATTAAGAATTGTACATTTTTAGATACAATAATGAAATCTTTCTAAATTCATGGTTTTATGAAAAAGGTTATCGAAACTGAATAATGTACGTATGAACAAAGTTGTTTCGGTTTGAAAAATATGAAACGTCAAACGGTACCTCTTAGATTTGATGGACTGTAATCCTAATTTTTTTTAAAAGAAAGTTATTTTTGTTCAAGTATAATCATCATCATCATCATCATTTCAGCCGAAAGACGTCCACTGCTGGACAAAGGCCTCCCCCAAGGATTTCCACAATGACCGGTCCTGCGCCTTCCGCATCCATGCCCTTCCCGCGACCTTCACCAGGTCGTCGGTCCACCGTGTGGGAGGCCTGCCTACACTGCGTCTTCCGGCGCGTGGTCGCCACTCGAGAACTCTCTTGCCCCAACGGCCATCTGTTCTACGAGCTATATGCCCCGCCCACTGCCACTTAAGTTTGGCGATTCTGTGTGCTATGTCGGTTACTTTAGTTCTCCTGCGGATCTCCTCATTTCTGATTCGATCACGCAGGGAAACTCCGAGCATAGTACGCTCCATCGCCCTTTGGGTGACCTTGAGCCTTCTTATGAGGCCCATAGTAAGGGACCAAGTCTCAGTTCCGTAGGTCATCGCTGGCAACACACACTGATCGTAGACTTTAGTCTTGAGACACTGCGGTATTTTGGACGAGAAGATATTACGAAGCTTCCCGAACGCTGCCCAGCCGAGTTGGATTCGACGATTGACCTCTTTCTCAAAGTTGGACCTGCCTAACTGGACTGTCTGTCCCAGGTAAACATATTCGTCGACAACTTCGAGTGTAGAGTCTCCAACCTTTAAAGAAGAAGTGGGTGCGACATGGACATTTGACATAATTTTCGTCTTGTCCATGTTCATTTTGAGGCCCACTTGTTGGGAGGCTCTACTGAGGTCTTCGAGCATTGTGCCTAGGTCTTCCAAGGTCTCAGCCATGACTACGATATCGTCAGCGAATCGAAGGTGAGTGATGTACTCGCCGTTGATATTGATGCCGAGTCTTCTCCAGTCCAGGAGCTTGAAAACATCTTCCAGGCCGGCGGTGAACAGTTTCGGAGATATAACGTCTCCCTGTCTCACCCCTCGCTGCAACTGGATAGGTTTTGAGCTTTGATCCTGGAGGCGGACTGACATGGTGGCGTTTTCGTACAAACACTTCAGCGCTTCGATATATCGATAGTCAATTTGGCACCGTTGGAGAGACTGTAGCACAGCCCAGGTCTCGATCGAATCGAAGGCTTTCTCATAGTCCACAAACGCCAAGCAGAGTGGCTGATTATACTCCTCGGTCTTCTGTATAATCTGTCGCAGCGTATGTATGTGGTCTATGGTGCTAAAGCCTTTTCGGAAACCGGCTTGTTCGGGAGGCTGGAAGTCGTCGAACCTGCGAGCGAGACGATTCGTAATGACTCTCGAAAACAACTTGTAGACATGGCTCAGAAGCGAGATGGGTCTATAATTCTTCAACAAGGTTTTATCACCTTTTTTGAAGAAGAGTACCACCACACTTCTGTGCCATGCCTTAGGCGTTCGTCCCTCGAGTATGACGGAATCAAATAGCTTCTGAAGAGCTTTAAGTATCGGTGTTCCACCAGCTTTTAGAAGCTCAGCCGTGATCCCATCATCACCCGGTGCCTTATTGTTCTTTAGCTGTTTGAGAGCCATTCTAATCTCGTACAGGCTGACGTCCGGGATATCCTCGGTATAGTGTCGGGTCAATCTGGCTCTTGGGTCTTTGGCCAGATTATTAACAGATTGCCGTACACTCGTGTATAATTGTCCGTAGAACTTCTCGACCTCTTCCAACAGCTCCGGCTTTGACGAAACAATTCTGCCATCCTCCGCCTTCAGCTTATTCAGTTGGCTTTGACCAACAGACAGATCCCTTGCGAAAACCTTTGAGCCTTTGTTGCTCTCAATCGCCTCCTTAATACGAGTCGTATTAAATTGGCGTAGGTCGCGAGTCAAGGACTTGGAGATCTGTCTGTTTAAACGCCGATACTGAGTAGCATCTTCAGAGGACTGCAGAACCAAATTTCGTCTTTGTTCCATGAGTTTGTTGGTGAGGTCCGAAATCTTTTTGGTTCCTTTTGAACGACGGGCTTTGAAGATCTTAGACCCAGTCGTTTGGACAATTTCCACAAATCTGTCATTGTAATCATCCACATTATCGCAATCTCCCAGGCATTCGAAGCGATTCTGCAACTCGAGCTGAAAGTGCTCAGGGTTCTGGAACTGGATAGGTGCTGGTCGGAGCGTAGACTTCATCAGTCGACATCTTTCGAGCTTTGTTCTAAGATTCAATGTGCCTCTTACCATCCGGTGATCGCTTCCTGTTTTTACTGAATTGATCACGGAGACATCATTGAATATGTGCCTCTTCGTCGACAAGATGAAATCAATCTCATTTTTTGTGACACCGTTAGGGTGTAGCCATGTCCACTTACGCTGTTCCGGCTTTCTGAAGAAGGAGTTCATCATAAAAAGGCCCTCCTTCTCCATGAAGCCGGCCAGCAGATGGCCACGTGCATTCCTCTTTCCATATCCAAATTGCCCCACTTTCAGCTCGTTGTCGCTTCGTTTGCCCAGTTTCGCGTTAAAGTCCCCCATCACAACGGTATAGTGTGTTCGGGAGCTATGCATGGCTTTAGAGATATCCTCATACATAGTCTCCACCTCGTCGTCGGGGTGTTTCGAGGTCGGTGCGTGTACCTGTACGACCTTCAACGAATACCGTTTGGTGATTCTGAGTATAAGGTACGCTACCCTCGTCGAAACACTCTCGATCTGGACCACGTTGTTGACAAGGGACCTGTGGACGATAAACCCGACACCACCCTGGGACAGTATGTCGCCCTCCCGGAAATAGACCATGTTACCGGATTTGAGGATCATGGTGTCCTGCCCCTCTCTCCGGACTTCACACAATCCTACGATATCCCACCGTAACCTGCTCAATTCTTCCTCGAGTTCAGCGAGCTTCTCGTCGGTTCGCAGTGTGAGCGTGTTGTACGTTGCCAGGGCCAAAGGTCGTCGGGGTTGGTAGCCTGGCATCTGCCGGGGATTCTTCGCACCCCTTGCCCCGCCGTTACCATGGCCGCTACCATAGCCAGGAATAGCGGGGCCGCCGGGGACTAGGGGCCGTTTGTTGGGTTCGTTCATCATGGGGGGTTATGCCGTAATCGCCACGCTTGGCAGGCGGGTTGGCGATCGCAGTTTGATGGCTAGTACGCGGAAAGATGCTGCTGCCCATCCTCCGGTATTTGAATCCCTTAGTCGCCTCTTACGACACCCACGGGAGGAGATGGGGTGGTGCTATTCTAGGGCCATACCACAGGCCATGAGGTTCAAGTATAATATATATTAAATAAAATATTTCGTTCCTAATACTTTTTGTCTTTCTTATAAATATAATATCCTTAACCGGACTACTGATACTTTTTAAGTCACATATAGTTCGGTTTAACGTCATAGCCGTACTATTGAGACTTTTTTGGTATCAATAGTTCGGGGCCGGACAAAACAACCGCACTACTGAGACTAGAGGGCTTCATCAGCCGTCCAATTAACTGCCCAGGCAGTTAACTAAATGGCGCCATTCAATTATCTGCTTGAATGGTGTTCAACCATTAAATTAAACGGCTAGGATAGCTTGGGTCGATGACGTTTAACTACTTGCCTACCCATTTAATTAAACAGTTAGAAAAATGACTTCTTTCTGCATGGTTATAAAAAAATGACCACGAAGGCTTAATGCATTAGCCTTCTAACCTAACCTAAACAAGTCGGATTGCGCAGCTATCATAATAAACCTATCACTAATTTTCTGTGAATACACCTCTGTCTACACCCTCGGGGCTTTACAGGTGTAAGTATATGTATATAATTTTCTATCTTATTTCGACTTACGATTACGATTGGCCTAAGCATTAGGCAGCCAGGTTGTTAAATGATGTAATAAACGAGACGTTAATTGAATAGCGCCGTTTAGTTAACTGCTTAGGCAGTTAATAACTGCTGATTAAGCTAGTTGGCGGCAACATATACACATTTATAAATATACTATTACAATGAAGCGTCGGTAGCTTAGTGGTTAAGGAGTCGGCCCTACGATCGAGAGCTCCCGGGTTCGAATCCTGGTCATTACACTACCGACTTGAACCCACTCCTAGCACAAGCAATTAGCTTAGTTGGAGGGGTTAGAGGGAATATTAGTAATTTCGATAATTTCGGTTGCTAATATTCTTTAAAAAAAAAAAAAAATGATGTTATATAAATAATGTAGATATGGTATTGTAAGGCACGCCCATGCCAACATTTCCGAGGTCCATACAAACTTCACATGCTAGTTTGTGCACTTATAGACAACATAGACGGCTCCCGAGGAAGGCCAGACCGACAGGAATGGCCCTGGGTCAGCCGGGGTGCGAGGGATATGTCAAAAGACAACCTCACCTTCGGCCTAGCACATCGACCCACAGACGGCGTGCGGTTTAGTCGGTTCGAGTCCGACATAACCTCCCCCTTCGGCTCCGAAGGGGGGGGGGGGGGGGGTATCCGTGGGGATTTCCCGCACGTAAAAAAAAAAAAAGAAAACAACATAGACGGCACTGACGGCACAGTACCTCTGTTCATACAGGGTCGGCAACTCTAGTTTGGCTCCCCCCGGTGTTGCACACGTCCATAGGCCACTTCTTCTGCAAATTTTATGACATTTCAAAACCACAGTCATATCGCTGACATTGCAAAAAATGTCATTGAATTTTAGACTAAAAATTATAACTTTTAGTCTAAAATGCGTCATGGAATTCATCTGCATCGCATGCCTCTTGTGGAAGTGTACCCAGAAGACTCGCAGCATTGCCACGTTGTATGGCAATGCTTAATTTCTGACCATAAAAGAGGAAAGCGTATGGTCGACGCTTCGCAATCTCCCTGAAGAAATGAAAAAGGCTTCTGTTTTTACTAGATGGATCCACTGACCTTGGATGGATATAACAAAACGAAAAAACATTCCGTTTTTATAGATTGATCTAACAACAGATCCGTTAGATTAGGTAATCAAAATAGAAAAGTGTCTGTTACGATTTCACACCTAAACCACTGAACCGATTTTGATGAAAACTGGTAAGTATAGGAGTAGATTAGACCTTGAGAAAGGACATAGGCTATGTTAGGTCGCGATAACCGACATCCACGCGGGCTGAGCCGCGGGCTACTGCTAGTACCTGATAAAGCTTAATACCTTTGTTCGCAAGAAAATAAAAATACTGCAAATTCATTCATCACATTTAATGAATTATAAATAACAATACTTTATTATAGCTATAAAACAAAATTATATCAATAATAATATTAATTAATCACTAATTTACTTTTTTTAATTATAAATTATTCAGTCAAATTATAAGAATTAAAATTAAAGGACCTATTATAGGTAATAATTTGCACAGCATTGAGTTGTACTTTAGGTATATGTGCACAATACGCATTTTTAGTGTCTTTTTTGTCTGTTATGTACGAGGAACAGTTGTTAGAGGAAGGTTTAGGGGTCTGCTAGTACTCCAGGTCATCAGCAGTGAACCTGATGCGACGAGACGGCACCTCCCAGATGCGGACGTTGCTGTCTGCATCCCCGGCGGCTATGCGGCATATTCTGAAACATTCAAATACGATGTGCTCAGATGGATTGATCGACATGATACCCACAGCTCCATTCTATCATAGGCAGGGAATTCATCCTCACACATTGCGTTTGCAACGTGCGGATTGAAAGCAACTTCATCCCGCGCACGTTCATGAACTTCCTGCTGTGGTTTTCCCAAGCGACTACAATATGGGGTTCTTCAAGAAGGGCATTAGAAGATTCCTACAGGGCCTGCAGCACGTGTGACGCCTCATATGGTGCGCTCGTCCATAGGCCACGGTAACCAAATTCAAATTTCAAAATTCAATTTCCAATGTATTTATTGTTTGTCACAGGTAGATATTAGTAGATGTTGTCATATACATAGTTTGAGTTAGTCTCGCTGTAGTATGCCTGGTTAGATGTACAATAATCCGATATAATCACGGACTTAAAATTAAAATGAAAATATAAATATTTGGACAGAGGCCCTCAAACGGCACAAATATTGTAGTTTAAGTGATAATTACATATTTGAGCCGTTTGGGGTCGAGACGCTGGGATCATGGGGTCCAAGTGCCCGTCTATTATTTAAGGATATTTCCAAACGTTTAATAGACGCTACCCGTGTCCAGAGGGCCGGTTTATTCCTTGCGCAAAGGATCGGTATTGCCATTCAACGTGGCGTCGATAGGGAGGAATTCTTTGAAGCCTAAACCTGCAGGTTTGCATATATTATATATTGTTTTAATATTTTTATTTAAATAATTCTGATGTACATATTGTTAATAGTTAAATGAATAAAATGTTTTGTAATATTTGGATACTTATGTCATTATTTAAACTATTAATTTATAATTATCATTATACCCACTAACCTAAAGAACACAATTATACAATACACATGAATTCATAGTTGAAATGTTGAATGAATGAATGTCTTCGAACGCGGGCAGCGATGTCCGCGAGTCTTTCTCGCTCGCTCGTTGCGCCACGCCTGCACTTTTAAGGGTTGCATGGTTTTTTATTTCTTTCCTGATTAAAATTGCGGTTTCGTAAATGAATAGTGCAGGCATGGTGAGAATTTTTAGTCTGATAAACGATGTTTTGCAGGATTCTGTTTTTTTTTAAGTCCGCATATACCTAGGTACTTCTGATGCACTTCTTTTGGGCTCGAAAAGCATATCTTCCTTGTTAGCGGAGTTACCCCAGAATAGAATACCGTAATTGAGAATAGAACCCACATTAGCATGGTATGCTGTTAATAATGTCTCTTCATTCGCCACTTTCCTAAGCATGTAAGCAAATAAAATGAATTTGAATTTGAAAGGGTATACGAAAAAGAATTTAGCCTATTACAGATATAACTAACCTGGTTTTTCCAACTAAATCGGAGTCAATATATAGGTAGGTATGCCTAAGAATTTTGAACATTGAACTTCTTTTATAGATTCACCTTTATGTTCTAATGAGATTGTGTTATGATTTGAATTTTTATGTGTGCCTGTATGCCTTCTAAGTGATATAATAAACCTACTTATTGAGTATGTTTTATTATATGATATGATATAATCATGATACTTTCTACGGTACTTTGACTACGCCACCGAGGGCTCCTCCACGGGAAGCCACAGTTTTGCCAATTATAAACCAAAAAAACAATGGATCCCGCACTCCCGACTGCTTACAAATTTGATTTTTAATATTTTTTAATAGAACTAGCCTTCCGCCCCTCCAAACTCACTCCGCTCGCGTGGTTCTTTAATCCCCGGTTCTACTCAAACGATTGCAATCAAACAAATTCTGACCCATGACCTTTCCAACTAAAAGAACTGCATCAAAATTGCTTCTGTAGTTTTTGGGTCTATCGCGAATAGGGTTACCAGATGGAAAAACCAAAAGTGCGGAGAAAAAGCCTGAGTTCCATTGAAAAATCCTGAGATTTCTTACAGATTCAGAAATTGTGCAAAAAAGCTACTTTTTTTTTTCAAAAGTCGTGATTATCTATTAAAATTTTGTCAAATACTGTTGGTGCGTTGCACGTCATATAACTACCGCCCTAGACCACGGTATGGCTGTACAATCACAGATAGTTTAAAAGAAAAAATTCCGAATATGAAAGAGGAGAAAGAACCTACCGAAGTCTTTTGTTCAATATGAAACAATTATTTTTAAATTAAGTACAAGGGAGCTGGCGATATTGAAAAAAAAATATGAAATTTTTAAAATGTACTATGTAATATGTTGTAAGTATTATTCTAAAAAATCCTGAGATTTCTTGAGATTTGCAAAATCCGGCCATAATCCTGA
Organism: Eilema caniola; assembly: GCA_949126895.1. Classification (NCBI taxonomy): domain Eukaryota; kingdom Metazoa; phylum Arthropoda; class Insecta; order Lepidoptera; family Erebidae; genus Eilema; species Eilema caniola. The sequence goes on from OX421485.1 coordinate 988,027, forward strand.
GATGAGTCCAAAAATCCGGAGATCTGGTAACCCTAATCGCGAACTAACATCTCCAATGTACGATTATATAATAGTACTTATAAATTCCTTTTCATCAAATCAAGCAATCAATTAGCCCACAGTCCACTGCTGGACATAGGCCTGTCCCAATGCGCGTCATTTCGTCCGATCCTCCGCCTACCCATCCAGCCTGCCCCAGCCACATTTTTTAGGTCATCGGTCCATCTGGCCAGGGGGCGCCCTACCCTTCGTTTGCCTTCTCGCGGTCTCCACTCTAGGACTCGTCTGCTCCAACGGCCATCGGTCATGTCGTTACTCATTTAATTTTTGAAGTTGGTGCATCATAGCGAAACTACGGTGTTATTACATTTCTGCCTACCCCTTCGGGGATTTACAGGCGTGAGTAAATTTTAGTATGTATGTAATGTATGTATGTGAATCACTCACCCGCTCTGGTTGACCGTAATGGCAGTCACACTCCCGCCAGGAGCCGTCAGTCCATCAACGGGTATAGCTCGCCCACTGTTCACGTTGTACAGCTTGATGAGCTGCCCTGAGGGTTTCGCCAGCCCCAGGATGACGACGCAAGGGTTGTTTGGTAACCAGGCCATGCAGGAGATGGAGACATCCAGGCAGATCACCTTAAAAAGAAGTATTATGTAGTCGTAATAGGCTTCATTATATTTTTGAGCTTTTCGGTAACAGCTCACCATCAGTACCTACTAAAAACAAAAACAAAACAATATACATAAAAAATCTTATGTATCCTAGCGTTAATGCCAGTCGCATCCGAAGCTTATCAACTTGGAGTCTGGGGTTCGCTTTTAGCAGTCTAACTGCGGATTTGTCTGAACTTCATTTTCCCTGAAGCGACTGTCATTTGACCTCCACAACCCAAAGGCGATATCGAAGCATTGCAGTTAGACCAGTTGTTGGACTTTTGAGGGCTCCAACTACCCTTAACGATTGCCATAGATGTTTGCATGCTAAAAATATTAATGGGTAATAAAATTTCTACAACTTTTTACACAGCGCTATCTAGATCCATGGTTATTATATAAATAAATAAATTCTTTTATTTTAAAGCAACGTAGGCTCATAGGGTTAATTACAATCTCTTACTTATCTATGTTAGTTTTAAGTATAATTAAACATATTATCAAACATTATTTAAGATTGTAATGAAAATCCAAAATCCAAATTGAAGTCAGTATGTAAAAAAAAAAATCAATCAAATTGTATTAAGTATATCCAAATTAATTATTATATAGAATTGAATTTAAAATTATTTAATAATAAAATAATAAATAATTTAATTGTTTATTCAATTTAAATTTCCAACCTTCACTTAATCGCACCAATAACAAATTTTACCCAATATGTTAGGAAAGGGCAGTCGTTTTTATCTATTAATGTACTCAGAATGACGTTGGTGCTGTCGCGCAGTCTGAATAGTAATGACGATATACGTCTGCGTCTAATAGCATAGTAATCATCAGTACGTGCTTCGGCAAACATCGCCGACGCGCTACAGAAGCGCGGCAACCGCAACAGCACCCTGAAAACATTATTATATTGAACGCGCAGGGCACTGTATGCTCTTTGCGTATAATTAACCCATAGGCTGCTCGTGTAAAAAGATTGGCAGTATGCTTTAAATAATGTAATTTTGACCTCAGTCGAACAGCGAGCAAACCTACGTGCCAACATGTTACCCCGGACAGACAGCGCCCTGCGTTCTCGTTCAATATCAGCATTATCTTTCAAGTCATCGGTTATAATGTGTCCCAAATATTTAAATTGTCGAACCCTATTGAGAGGTGCTCCATCCAGAAAAATAGGAGGCACGGTAGTATAATCTTTTTTATTGACACCAAGCAACATGTACTCACTTTTTTTACAATTATATTTCAGGCCGTGTTTCTCGGCATAAATTTCGCAGACTCTTAGTAGGTTACGAAGAGCGTTGATCGATGGACTCAGCAACACCATATCGTCAGCATAGCTTATATTATTAACCTCGACCCCGTCTATGTAGCAGCCGGCGTGCATGCTGCTGAGTTCAACGATCAAACTATTTATGTATACATTAAAGAGCGCGGGCGAAGATATACCCCCCTGTCTCACCCCACACTCCAGCCTATATTCATCAGATACGCTGTCAGCCCATCTCACTACATTAACTTGGTTATTATACCAAAATTTAAATATTTCCACTAGTTCAGTAGGTACATTTTCCTTTCTAAGTTTATCCCATAGGATCTCATAAGAAACTAAATCGAAGGCTTTAGATAAATCAAGAAAACAAGCATAAATTGGCGTATTGCGATCCACATAATACCTGATAGTTTGCTTCACACTCAGTATGGCACTCTCAGTGGATAGCTTTGGCTGAAAACCAAATTGTGCGTGATGTGTATACTGATGCTTCTCTTGAGATGCGTGTTGAGCAAACCATCAAGTACTGTGAATTGTGGCTAGAGATATTGGACGATAGTTATTCTTGTCACAGATATCACCAGTTTTACACTTGACGATTGGCACCACAATTGTTCTCATGAGGTCCCCCGGAAGATACCTATGTCCCAGACATAAATTATAAAACATGGTAAGCACTCTAGGCAAGTGACCACCCGCATGCCGCAAGTGTTCGACACTCAGACTGTCATGTCCCGGCGACCTACCCCGAGTCATATTCTTTATTACTTCATCAACTTCTTTGCAGCTGAATTTTATATGTCTCGGAGTACGCTCCAAGAAATTAATATAGCTTAACTAGCTTTTGTTATAGAATCTAGAATGCGGATAAACGCAGACACATTTTTTTTGTAAATGCATACATAATACTTACATATTCATTCATCATACATAAATATTTGCACTGCGCGGGAATTGAACCCTCTGCGTAGCATAACGTTCTACCGCTACGCCATAAAGCTCGTGAAAAATATAATAACAGTTGCTCTTGTAAAAGCCATGATAAGCCCAACAAAAAGAAAACGGACTCAGCTACACCGTTGTTTATCGTTTTTCCCACCTGACGCTTAAATGGATACAATGATACACAGCTGCCTAAAATTATGCCTAGTCCCTTAAATTATGTCTTACCTTCAAAGGACTTGTCTGATTGATATCGTACAATCTCACTTCAGAGTCAATAGACGCTGAAATAAAAACCCCTGGCTTATGAATACTGAAGGCGACATCCACAACACACGTTCGATGGCCGTCCAATACTTCAAACACAGGATCCACAATCTTGCTATCAACTATTTGCTGGTAAGTTGTAGTCTTACACAAATACAAGCTCCCAGTACTCGAACCTACTACAAAAATATCATCCGGGACCTTCTGATCGCTAGGCCGTAATGGATAACTCTTAATAAAGTCAAAACAGCTGATATCGACGGCCGCCATTTTGCGAGATCCATTTATATAGTAAGATATTACGTTTTCAAATACTTTTACTTTCAAATTCCCGTTCACTTGCCAAACGTTAATGCTGCCATCGCTTCCAGAAGATATTAGTATATTGTCTGTGGCGCTGCGTCTTTTGCCTGTATTTACTATTTGCATAGTAAGAAATGTATTAGCCAACGATGCGTCAGCCCATTGCAGTCCTGTAACTCGTTTAGAGCCATGAGAACCAGCCGGAGAACTCAACAAATCCGCGTCTAAATTCCTCAAATTACATAAAACCACTTCTCCAGATGTGGTTCCATATGCAAGTAAAGCGGAAACCGAAGGGTGATACTTCACAACAGAAATACAACTCTTTTCAGTTACATCAAGACTTCTGACAAACGTATCGCCTGCAGTTCTTTTGACAGTAAATATTCGAATTAATCCATCATCGTTGCACCAGTTTTCATGTTGATTTCGACCTATGGAAACAGCTAGAGAGTTTCCAGCATTACTCCAGCATAGATCTAACACGGATCTCGATTCATCACCTCCTCCTATACCCGGGAGGTCTGTCAACTTAATCTCCTGAAAGAGTTTAGCATTCAAGACTTCTTCTTCCTCAGAATCTGAAGAATTGTACACCAATTCTTTGTCGTTCTGGTCTAACTGTTCTAGCATAGCTGGTACAACTTTTCTGAGGAACTCATTCAATCCTGGTGGAGGATATTCTTTGAGGATTTCGTCCTGAGCGTTTAAGTCTTCAGGAGTGACTAGGGAGCCTGCTTCTTGGGACAAAGTTGTTTGAGAACCGACTCCGCTTTCATAGAATTCTGATGTTTGAGTCGAAGAATCAGTTTCTTCCGTCTTATTCAAGGTAACTGAGTCGAAACCTATGGCCTCGCTGTCGTAACCACTTAGTCCCGACATTTTAACAACCAATATTCTATTAATTATACAATTTAGAAGTATTTTTTCTGTATTGACAACGACTTGTGCGTTTGTTTCGTTTGTTTGTAAATATTCTTTTGTGCGGTTGCCATGGCGACGCAGCTGTTTCGTATGTTGCCAGTAGCAGACGTTTTATTTAAGTAAAAAAGTTTTGATTACCACAGATATATGACCGAAAAAAGAGCGGATCTGAAGAACTCGAAACCGCGCTTGCAAGAAAGATTAATAATGGTGCCTAGAGAAAACTCTTCATTTAAGAAAAGAGTGAAAGTCAAAATCATTTATTCTGTATAGACCATTTAAACGGAATTTACAAAACGTCACATATAAAAAATAATATCTAGACTAGTTTAGCAAATGGACCACCGACCGGTTCGAAACGCTGCCCCGATCTAAGAAGATTCCAGCAAGAAACTCAGCGGGCATTTTTTTTTGCGTCTATTTACAAACATTTGCTTATTCTAAATTCAATAGTTTGCTTGAGTAGCATAGTTGAGTGAATAGCTAATTTCCAAACTTCTTTGTCATCGAAATATTCTTGAATTTTGTCTCTGCTTACCCCGGAAGGAAAAAGTGAAAGACAAGACGTGAGAAAACAACATACACAAGTGTGCCTTCAAACTCCGTGTAATAGTTTTACGTCCATCGCGAATAAACAAATAACTGACCTGTAATAAGACTTATTACAGGTCAGTGGACGGTACTTATTTTTTTTTTTTTGCAAGTGAAAACTTCTTTAGCTGCGTTGGATGGTTAAAAGTGTTAACCTCGAGTCAGGATCACTTGACCTTTCAACCGTAACCGACGACTGACGTCATACAACATTAGCTACAGATTGTTTATTTTGTTAAGTACGCTAAGAAGCTTCGTAGCTTAGCGGTAAGCGCTTCGACTGTAAGTCCTTATGGTTTCAGATAGTACCGGGTTCGAAACTGGGCTTCTGAAACTTTTTGTGATTATTTTTTCTTTTTGTAATTCAATAATTTCTTCTGACAGAAAATTAGTGATAGGTATTATGATTGGCGCTATATTATAGGTATATGAAAACACAACATATTATGGAATGAATTTATTTTTAATAATAATATATAACATAAATACATAAATCAGTACATTTCGGCTATGCCAAACTTAAGCCTGCTAGAAAATTAAACCGAAGAAACAAAGAAAGAAAAAGTTTTCACTTCTGCCGGCACTGCCGGAGTGCAACTCGTCTTTTTTATTATTTTTCTAGAATTAGAATCATTAGCATAAACAAACTAATTTTTTTTAACTATCTCCATAGTCCATAGGTCATTCTTCCGTCCCTATGTCTCTTACCTAACCGCTTCTGAACAGTTGCACCAATATGGATGAAATTTTGTATGTTTCAATAAGTTCCTTGATAGTTTGAAAATACAATTTTCCTGTAGTTAAAATTATTTCACCGAGCTTATTAAATTAAGAATGGTAAAAGAAATTTAAATCTTACGTCGGTTCTTATTTTCATCCACCCAACCGTTTAATAGTAAATGATTTGACTATTAAATATTGTGACGTCACAAATATTTTTTTCATACAAATCTTATAACTTACCGTTTTGACGTTTAGTAAAAAGTAACTAATTTGACTAGTCAGTCAAATACCCAATTGGTCCCTATAGGTGGCGCTGCTGCCGGTATGTGTACTGCTTTTCTGGGCAGGGTCATGTCTGGCGGAACTGCTAGTAGGTATAGATAGGTACTTATAATATGCTAGGTACTTCGATTTCAAATGAAAACACAACATATTATGGAATGAATTTATTTTTAATAATAATATATAACATAAATACATAAATCAGTACATTTCGGCTATGCCAAACTTAAGCCTGCTGGGAAATTAAAAACCTTACCTGATAACCTAAAACCCAAACAGGAGTAAACCATTTGGACTACTATGGTTTTTCCGACTACTTGTCTCTTCAACTACATAGTAATTTTCATTACATCATTTCAACTACGAAGTCATTTAGAGCAGAAAGTTAGAACTACATAATAATTTTGACTACACAGTCCTTTCAACCACATCACTGTTTAGTCACTGCAGTGTAGCGTAGAACCGTTGTACCTGTACACGTGTCGAACACACCACACTACATAATTCGACTTTTTTAACTACATAGTCTTTTCAACTATATCTCCATTAGTCACTACAATCAGTGGGATGTAAACCCATCGTATCTGTACACATATCAAACGTAATTCATACCGTAGTATCGACTTAACTACATAGTCATTTTGACTACGTAGTTTTTTCATTTTGACTACGTAGTTTTTTCAACTACATCTCCATTAGTCACTACAATCATTCAACACACGTATCGAACACACTTCACAACGTAATGTCAACTCCATTAGTCATTTTAACTATGTAGTCTTCTCGACTACATCTCCGTTATTCACTACAGTCAGGGGAAGTGTTGGACCGTCGAATCCATGCACATGTCGGATATGCTTGACAGCGTAGTGTCGACACTTGTACGCTCTGCTGCATAAAGTACATTTGTAAGTGAGATGACTATGGCAGTTTAGTTTGTGCATGTGGAGACTGTTATTGGCTTTGAAAGAGGCTGGGCAGAGGTCGCACTGTGGAGTAAAGAAGATAATTAATAGAAATAGGACCTCATATGAGCTGTAGGTGTGGAATATCAAGAAGGATAGTAAAATTAACTAACTGTGGCCGCGACTTCCTCAGCGTACACTTAGATTAGGGTTCGAATTTTTTCGCGCGGTACTTTAAAATTTATTTTCAAATAAAATTAATATGAGTACATATATATACAATTTTAAACCGATCGGGCTAAGACTATGTTGACTCAACACTAAGCGATAACCGATATCCACGCGGGCGGAGCCGCGGACATCAGCTAGTTTTATATATATTATGGACCAAGTGATAAATTAAACATTATGTATAATGCCTGGACATCATAAGAAATATAAGAGTTTAAATAATCAGACTCTGGTACATGAAGACCCAACTACGGTTCATGTATGGATGGCTATAAAAAAAATAACCAGGAAGGCCAATGCAGGCATCCGCTCCGCTTCCGCCTTAGCCTTCTAACCAATATCTATCCATGTTGAGACGCGAAGTGTCCACCTCTCATATCAAAGAATCAAAGAAACAAGTTCGTTTATTCAGTTTAGGCACATAAAGAGCACATATGAACGTCAAAATTTTAAAGTCATGTCAATTATTGATATAATATTAAATAAAGTAAATAAATCATTTGAAAATGATTGTTTCGCTGGTTCGGTAAGTTGGTTCTACTGAGAAGATACAAGCAAGAAACTCAGTGAACAATATTATCATCGTTTCTGTTTTAGAACATTTTTTTTTTTAATAGACTTATATTAGAATAGAATTTAAATAGATTAGGATGACCATGCATTTTAATCATTGAGGTATTGGTCTACTTTGTAATATCCTTTTTTTATATAATATTTTTTTTATAAACAATATATTTATCATATGCTCGGACTCCATTATGTCAAAATCACATGTATGCCAACTTAACCAGTGGTACCTGACTACTTTTTACGCAGCGTTGTAGCGGTCATTATTGCGTCTATAGATTTTGTATATAGTCTAAAGTATTATGTCTTACCTTGGCTAGTTTCTCTGTCCTGTGGGAATGCTTGTGTTGTGTTAAGAGGTAAGCCGCGTGGAATTTGGCACCGCATTCCTCACACACGAAGGGCTTCTCGTTGCGGTGGCGCCGCTCGTGATTCTACAATGAATGAGTGAGTGAGCGAGTAGACGAATGAATGAAGGAATATCCGAATAATATTTTTTTAGTGCTGGTTGACTGGTTATATCAACAGCGCGAGTGTGACTCCCCGGGTGTTGCACACGTCCATCGGCCACGGTAACTACTTTCCATCAGGTGGGCCGTGCCTGTCTACAACTAGTCATATAAAAAAATCTCTGTGACGTGGCTAAAAGTCCACTAACTGCAGTAGCAGTAGTTGTGGAAGTTAGATAGCGGTCGCTTTACGTAATATATCAAAATTCAGCCGCGTGGCAGTTAGACCGGAAAAAACGGATCTCAGACCCCGAGGTGATGGCCTCGGGTCTAACACAAAGATGATGATTATGAGACTATTGACAGAGCTATGAAGACATGAATTTTATAACCCTCACACACGTTCAGATACCTCCATTATTATAGCTTTTTTTCCATCACTGAGGTGGCAGACAAGCACACGGTCCACCTGATGGAAAGTGGTTACCGTGGCATATAGACGTGTGCTACACCAGGGGAGACACTTGCCCTGCCGACCCTGTACACAAAGAGAGTTTATGTGCCGTCAGTGTAGAAGACAAAGCAGGATCTTCCCACTGACAGCACAAAAACTCTCCAGTGAGCTCTGGCTACCCTACACACCGCCGGGAACACAACACGAGGTTATTATGGCCGCGGTATTCTGTAGGGCGAAGGTATTTCCCCAGTCGGACTGCTCAATTTGGATGGGAATACCGTCGTGTCCTGACTCCTCTAATATCCCCTACTATACTGCCAGCGGGGACTTCGTTTGACGGGACGGGAGATCAGCTCTCTTTTTTTGACGTGACAACGTCTTATAAATTGGTTTGCCGGGTGACACTTCAAGAAACTGCGTTACGCTCCGCTCACGTTATGCGCTCACAATGAGAGCGAGTGAGAGGCACGCGTCCCTTCCACTCGGGCATGGTTAGCCCGCCTAAGAGCGAGAGAGACAGACATTTTTAAATTGTTACTATTATTTCATCCTTCTTCCTACTATACGAATGAATATTCACATTAAAATTATTTTACCACTCAAAGTCGTTGTCACGTAAAACTTTCGCCCGTATACCGACTTTACAGGCAACCAATTTTTTTTTACGTGCGGTAAATCCCCACGGATACCCGCCTTCCCTTCGGAGCCGAAGGGGGAGGTTATGTCGAACTCGAACCGACTAAACCGCACGCTGTCTGTGGGTCGATGTGGTAGGCCGAAGGTGAGGTTGTCTCGTGACATGTCCCTCGCACCCCGGCTGACCAGGATCAGCTCTTGTGTTTGGGTCATTACACCCAATGCCTCTATATAACGATTAGCATAGATATTCTCATAGCAACCGGGACCGTTGGCTTAACGTGCTTTCCAAGGCACGACTAGACCAATGCAAATACCGATATTCATGCCTATATTTGCACTGAGCGGGGATCGAACTCTCGCCTCCTGCGTAGCGGCCGCAGTCACTACCACCACGCCACAGCAAGCTGTCATAGTATACTCCTAAAAAGGTCCCTACCACCTGTGCCTACCCTGTCAAGGTACCTGACCCCTACTCACCTTCATGGCCATGACTCTAGCGCTTCGGAAGTCGCAGTACTTGCACTGGAACTTCTCGTAGCCGTGCTTCGCTCTATAGTGCTCCGTCAGACGAAACTTGTTACCGAAGCACTTGCCACAGTGCTGCGGAAGCAAGGGGGACATTGTAATCTATTAGCTGTTAAGTGCGACTTGTGTGAGATATACGTTTAATCTGCTGCAGGTAGCAAATCAAATCAAAATATTGATTTATTTAAACATGTGTTATACTGGCGAAATGTGGGTGCTCGCACCTCTGCCTACCCCCTCGGGGATACAGGCGTGAGTTTGTGTTATGTTAATGTTATACATACATGTGCATGCAAGATGTTAGTCAGTAATTAAGTCATACATATTTAGCCGTGCTTATATATAATGTTTACATCCGTTATTATCGTTATTTTAGATTAGACACGCTATTATTATTTATTTTTTTACGTATGGGAAATCCCCACGGATACCCACCCCTACGGAGCCGGAGGGGGAGGTTATGTCGGACTCGAACCGACTAAACCGCACGCCGTCTCTGAGTCGTAGTGCTAGGCCGAAGGTGAGGTTGTCATGCGACATATCCCTCGCACCCCGGCTGACCCAGGGCCATCCCTCTCGGTCTGGCCCTCCTCGGGAAGGGGGGGACCACGCGGTCCCCGACTCAACCCCGGTGTGGGGAGGCGCCGTGGAGACACGCTTTACACAGTATAAAAGGTCTTAGCAAAAAAAAAAATCCTTCTTTCCGAAGCTCACCTCGCAGACTGGCTTCAAGCCAGCGTGCTTGATGGCAACATGCATGCGGAGACTCGCCTTCAGCATCACCTTGTGGCACTGCGAGCACTCGGCCAGCTCACGAACCTGGGGGATGAAAATACGACGTATGGACGCGGCCCGAAGGGGGGTCACATGTATTCTGAGCCCCCCCTCTACCCTCCAAAATCGTGCACTTTAATTTGAAGTCCTTCAAAAATAGTATTTTCTGAGGAATTTCTGCACTCAACAGCATTCTGGCTGTGACTGTGTCTGGGTCCCACCAGTACGTCCCACTGTTGGGACCACGTTTGGGGTACACAAGCATGCAACAAGTTTAACTGGTTTATAGGGTTCAATAACGCTACCAAGTATATACAAGGTATAAAAGAACAAATATACATACAGTCTTATTCTTCCGTTTTCTTTTCTTGGCTGTGCACGCATCGTTGTGCTCAACCAGCTTTTCTTTGCTGCTGAAATCTAAGCGACAGTACTGGAACATATTATACAATACTTGGATCATTCATATTCACTAACTACTGATACCCACACCCGCAGAATTAGCGGAACACAAAATTATGGTCTGGGGAGGGATATCAGAAATCTGACTGCTGATCGGTATATCAGCATTTATTGGTGACGACTTCATTTTAATGCAGGATAATGCTCGGGCTCACATTGCTCGCTCAGTACAGGCATACCTAAACCGTGTTGGTGTTACGGTGATGGAGTGGCCAGCACGGTCTTCGGATATGAATCCGATTGAACATGTTTGGGACTTGCTAAAGAGGAGTGTAAAATCAAGAATGCCACCTCCTAACAATCTAGGTGAGCTGCGGAACACATTATTCAATAACACTCTAATGGCTGAATGGACCTGGCTGAAATTTGGTACAAGGATAGTTTATTGTTTGGATACCATAAAAAGTATTCAAATTAAAAATCTCATTCAAATTGTTGGGTGGAGTAGCCAAAAATCAATGTTTCAAAATGATTGAAAAAATCATTTATTGGTTCCGATAGTTCGTAAGAATATCGGTAGACACTCGACTGTCGCCTCAAAGACAGATATAACAGGAGAACTTTGGATAAGTTCGGGCTAGTAGCTTAGTGGTCAAAGCATTGCCCATATAAGGCAAAGATTGCGGGTTCGAACCCCGCCTAGAACGTTTCAAACTTTTTTTTTGTTACATCAAGCAACGCGATTCTTCGAAGAAGAATCCATGGCTTGCTGAGAATATTGGTCTCAGATAAAGAGTACCTGGATGACTGAGCTTCGGTTGGGGTTTTTTTTGTAACAACGCCATCTGTTTTGTAGCAACGATCATCTGGCTTTAATGTTGGTGTCGTTAAAGCAGTTAGTTGCTCACGTCGCCAATAGATGTCAGGAATAGTCATATTTAGTTTTCTTTTTTTTTGTAAAATGACAATTTCTGAAAATGAATTCTAGCTAAATCGATTTATCGCCCCTGAACCCCCCCCAGATACTAAATTTCATGAAAATCGTTGGATCCATTTTCAAGATTTCAATTTCTCGTTTAAAGATATAAGATAAGATTTTGCTGATATACCTCAAGCTCCCAAGGTAGGTATACAATATTTTTCTTTAAAATACGTACCCCACATTTAAAAGATTTCCCATGCTTCATACTCATATGTCTATTTAATTTATTCTTCATTACGTAGGCATCGCACAGATCGCACTTGACCTTTCTCTTGTCAGCTCCCGGGTGTGTCCTAGACATGTGGAAGTCTATACTACGGATGGACAATTCTTTATTACATAGCTTACATAATGCTCTAGAGGCTTTTGTACTTATGCTATTGTATAGAAGTTTGTACGGTATGTCATCATCGTTGAGCATTTTAGATAATGTTTCTGAAAGAATAGGAATGTTTAAAGGTTTAATATCATGCTCGTCAATTTGTTTTATATCAATATAGTTATTTTTTGTCTTGTTGTCCGCTGTTGTGTATGTTCTCGTGATAATTGGTAAATCGTTTTGAGTATCAGGCTTCTCGTTACTTTCATCTTCCAATATATCTATGCCCAAAATTCCATAAACTGAGTCATAATAATTTGGTTCATTTTCAAAGGGTTTCACTATTTTTAGTGAAGATAATTTGACCTTTAAATCAGTATTATTTTCATACTTGTTATTACTGTCTTCCGTTTTTATTATTTCCTTTAAAGTTGATAACTGTTTCAAAGGTAAATCATCATTGGAATCGGTTTCAATTTTAAATTCGTTTTCATTGAATTCAGATTTTATCGTTAATCCTGCAGTATTCTCATAATCAGCGTTAATTTTATAGTCAACATGGTTATCATCAATTTTTACTACAACATCTAATGGTTTCTCATTACTTTCACCACTTTTCAAATGTACTTTTTTCTTGCTCTGTTTCTTTGAATTATTTTTTTGTCTCAATAATTTAATTTCTACTGCCCGACACTGTTTTCTGAATTTTAAAGCATCATTAAGCTTACTTATGCAGTTTGTACACATATTTTGTGGTAAATTATCGTTAATGTGAACCTAAAAGTGATAAATAAACTTATTTAGGCAAGTTTTTAATACGCAAATGAGTGAAATACTTTTTCAAAAGCTCAAAATTTGGTTATCAAAAATATTGAAATTGCTTATGATGTATGAGTGCTCTAGTGTATTTTTTTAATTATTGGTTACCTGAATACCAGTAGCGATGTAAATAGCATCAGAAAACTGATCGTGGTCATCATTACCGGTAAATATAGGATATAAGAAATCAACACCTAAACAAGTTCGACAAATTGATGAAAAATCCATGTTTTCTGAATTATTAACCCGAATATGTATGGTGATATGAGCTAGTTGCAGTTAGTGCAAAATTTCGAAACCTCTTATGCAATTGCAATCAGTGAATAAATGCAATATTTGCAGAGTTTTTTAGTCTTATTGGAAACTTCGACTTTGACATATTGAGAAACATGTTTTTTTAGAGATTTGACATTACCTTACCACTGTTACCACTGGGGTTAATGACCTAAGTACCACAGAGTGTGAAGTACTTCATAATCTGTGGTACACCTAAGCGATTTTATATTATAAATGGCAACGACACGTTTTATCGTCAAAGTAATAAAAGGTGCCGAAATGTATGGAGTGAAGATGCTTTTATATTTAGTGAGTGCTTTTACCATCCCACAATTAACAGACATTGCCGCTCTCTACAATATCTTGATGAGAAATTTTGTGTGTGTCCATGCTTGCCTGGGATGTTCACATCGCAGAAGTAAGTAGGAGAGTGTACTGTTCATTTCAATCGCTCAAACGTCTCCAGAAACTCCTACCTCTTCAGACTAAAGTTACTCTTGCGCAATCTCTTCTACTCTCACTACTAGACTATGCTGATGTCTGCTTTCTCGATGCATCGGAGGAACTGCTGAACAAACTTGAGCGCCTGCAGAATTTGGGAATCCGTTTTGTGTTTGGACTTCGAAAATACGACCATGTCACGGAATATCGTAAAAAACTGAACTGGCTCCCTATTCGGCAGCGCCGTAAACTTCACATTTTAACTCTTCTCTATACTGTTCTTCATAATCCTAACGCTCCAACTTATTTGCGGGAACGCTTTGAATATCTTGTACCCAGGGGCAAACCCTGTCGTCTTTCTTCCTCTCTTCTGCTTCGTACACCTCCACATAGTACTAGCTGCTATGATGGATCCTTCACGGTGCAAGCTGTACGGCTTTGGAACTCACTGCCTCACTCCATTCGTAGTAGTAATTCTCTGGACGTCTTCAGGAAAAGAACAAGAACATTTGCTATCACAATGATGTAGTCTGTATATATATATCTATATATTTAAGTATCTATATATGTATGTATGTGTATTAGTTTTTATTGATGTATTGTAGGCAGGGCCGTCTTAACCGAGGGTTCAAGGGTGCGGCCGCACCCGGGCGCGTAGCCCGAGGGGGCGCAGGCCGAGCTCTATATTATATCAATTTTATCAAGATATCTTCGAAATTGACAAACTAACATTCCCTGGCCCTATCCCCCCCTCTACCCCCTTTTTCGTGATCAAAGGTAGCCTATGTTTGTTCCCAAGCTTTAAATTATCTCTGTACCAAATTTCACAATAGAAGACATCCATGGCCCTACTCTCCCCTTTTATCGTGAAAAGGGGGGACCATTTTCGCGATAAACGGTAGCATATGTCCGTTCTCAAACTTCAATTCATCCTTTTACCAAATTTCATCAGGATATCTTCAAATCTGACAAACTTTCATCCCCTATCCCCCCTCTTCCCTTAAACCCCCTTTTTCGCGATTAAAGGTAGCCTATGTTCGTTTCCAAGCTTTAATCTATCTCTGTATTAAATTTCATCAGGATATCTTCAAAAATGACTAACTTTCATCTCATAGCCCTACTCCCCTCTTCTACCCCCCTTTTCGCTATGAAAGGTAGCTTATGTCCGTTACCAAGCTCTAATCCACCTCTGTACCAAATTTCATTAGGAAATCTACAAAAATGACAAACTTTCATCCCCTATTTCCCCCCCATAAACCCCTTTCTCGCAACAAAAGGTAGCCTATGTCCGTTCTCGAGCTCTAATACACCTCTGTACCAAATTTCATCAAGATCGGTTCAGTGGTTTAGGCGTGAAAGCGTAACATACAGACAGAGTTACTTTCGCATTTATAATATTAAAAGTATGGATTACAGATCTTAGAGAAAAATAAATGAAACATCAAAAATTTATTGCGTTTTTTTTGTTGACCGGGGGGAGGGGGCGCAGTCTGAGCTTCGCACCCTGGCGCTATATAGAGTACGACGGCCCTGATTGTAGGTACATATATATTTATGTGTGTAGGTTTATGTATGTATGCTATGTATGTATGTATGTATTTATGCAATATTAAGATAATGTACCTGTTTAGGTATGCTTTTTTATAAAAAAAATTATTTTTTATTATTGTCTGTTTTTATGTACACTTCACATCACCCTTTATAACAAGATACTTCTCTGCTACTCAAAGGTTTGCTGGGAGAGAACTCATTTTGAGTTAAGCTCGCCTTTGTACATATTCCTTAGAATGTTTTTTTGTATGATCTCTGTACTGTGTGTGTGCAATAAAGAATTAAGAATTAAGAAGAATTAATGCTTTGTGATAATGTGAACCGTGATGGTTCCCGGTGGATTAGAATAGGATAGGACCACCGCAGCTCTTCCGGTGTGTGTTGTAAAAGGTGACTAAAGGATAGTTAGAGGCTATAGGGCTGTTCTCCGTCCACGTACAACCCAAGACGAAGTGCCCGTTAGACAGCAATGTTTTTTAGCCGTGTTACTACAATTCTTACTACTAATAGCTTGACTAATAGTAACACTGGTAATTGAATTACCCTTCTTACTGCTAAAGTAGTAAGTTGTTCGGGTGGTTTAAGGCTCTCCCCCCATTAAGTGAGACCGAAAATCGTAATTGACGAAACGTGGGCGTTAATATACCTTTGTCTACACCTTCGGGGATTTACAGGTGGGAGTATATGTATCTATTGACTGCAGATATATAAATGTAGCTCCATAATATAAGTACCGTGGCGAAAAATCGTGCTGTAGTCGTTCATAATATAAAACCACCCACTGAAACAAAAAATGGCAACATTCATTCTGTCTAAACTGTCACTTTCAATTATAATTTCTAAAGCCATAAACCAAAATAAGTGGGAAGTTAAACACATTAAAAACTGACAAAATAAATATAACCTTTATTACCTATATTTACTTACATAGTAATATACATCCAAGAAAAAAAAAAGTTTATATTATTCAAAAGCCTATAGACATCTAGCGCTTAAGATCTGCGATGAACTTGGACCTGGCAACGAAAGCCACCGAAGTTCTCACCATTGAAGCCTGTTGGCGTAAAGTATAGAAATATATTGCTACTTAAGTGTAAAGACGATATTCTACATCGCGTTGAGACAAGACGCGCAGGAATGCGCTTCCAAGGCAACAAGCGGCTCCACGGTAACGGCATCCAACTGCCAACACGTCTGTCAGAGAACGTCACCGTCACAGACTAAGTAATTTACTACGTTAGTCACCGTCGAAAAATATTTCTGTCGTCATTATGATTTTATTTATAATACCATTTTTGTACAGTGTTGTAGTGTAAGTAAGAGCTTTGTTTTGTGTATTGTATTCTCCATAAGTACATCTCACACACTAATAACGACGCGGAGGTGAGTCAACCTTCTACATTGTTATTGAATCTACTGCGATGCCCACACTGTTCCGAAGCCCGCTTTTCTAACGGTGAGAGATGCGTGAAAATGCATTTTGGGAAGTACACAAACCCCGACATTTTCAAAGCTGTCTCCGACCCCCAATCGTATTAAAATTCCCTCTTTAGCAGAAAAAATCTCATTTAAAAAAATGCTTCCCGATTTTACAGAGGATTCTTCGTGGTGCAAGGCCTATCGTTACTAAAAGCTTACCCAAATGTATTGGCACTGGGTCCCCACTACGAACAAATTTTATTAGTGACTAATAAAATATTCTAGATGGCGTTATGTGTATCAATTTAACATAAAATTCTAAATGAACAAGAATTGAATCCTATAAATATTATTTTCTCATAAAACTTTAATATTTGTTCCTCATAAACATATAATAATGAACTTTGAAACCTAATTTCGACAATTTGTTATAATTATGCAGCGCCCTTCCCGTCTTTTATCGGTACTATAATGATACTGCCGATACTGTGCACTACGTTACACACAATAGATGGCGTGTTATTCAATTCTCTATATTTTCACGGCTGTAACTCAAACAAAAAACATATCGAACGAGATTTACTGCAATTAACAATTGATTAGTTTCTTTTTTAATTATTTTAGGAGTATGATTAAAACTAACAATTAAAAAGTTACTTCTGTTCTGTATTTTTTTAACGTTTATTGTTGAAGAAAACCGCTGTTTTTATAGTCTACGAAATTTCGTAGGTATCGCCCTTTGTTCCGAACATACGCCGCCAACTTGAGTGTTAGGGTTGTCACTTTGTCAATGAAAATTAAACAATCCTATAAAACGTTTAGAATGCTTATTTATTTTAACCCCCCACGCGAAAAGAATAAGTCATAATAATATTATTTGTTTAAAATTAAAAAATTATAAAAACTCTCCCCAGTGTTCTAGGGTACATATTTGTTCATGTTAGTTCACATATTAGTACTTGGGTGAACAAAAGCAAAACGTTGGATTTTTGGCGCCAAAATGTATTTTGTTATTTTTTTTCGCTCTAAGTTATCAATAAGGTTATTAAAATAAGGGAAAATTAGAAGGCACTTGCATAATACCTTCTGAGGGTGTCAAAACTGTCAAACTAGGGACAGCATTTTGTAATGGCGGTCACTATTTTATGGATTGCACCCCAGTTTACCATTAAGCGGGGAGCAGTCAATTTGAAATATTTAAAGCAATTTAAACAAATTAAGAAAAATAACGCTCCTGTGGCGCGCGCCTTGTGTAGGTAATACTAGGTTAGGTAGGTAGTACTAGATAGGTAGGTAGTACCTGCTTCTTACCTATTAGAAATAACAAGGGCTTTTAAACATGCTGAGTACGGATTAGAAAAAAAAAATGAAATTTGGAATATTTCTCGCATATTTCTACTGAAATAATAACGGTAGGTACCTACTTTCTGCCTCATTTTTTAAAGACTACCTATCTACTGGGGTACTTTCTGAGTTGGTGTAGTGTAAATAATGAATTTATATAATTTTGCCACAGGCATTTTTCCAGTTTCCACTGGAGTTAGAACTCTTAAAATTACTTTTTCAATCGGTAAGTACCGGGTTTTGGAGCTTAGACCCCCGGTGGCCGACGCCCGACTGAGAATCCGTATCCAAATTAGTATTCTTTCTACTTTTGCACAACCCTGGGTGACCGTTCTTAACATTTGAAGTTATAAGCGATATTAGCCAGGTCGGTGGGTCGGATGGGTGACCGTGAAAATAACAAGAAGGTAGGTAGGTATCTACGTAATACCTTTTAGTTAAACGGCTTTATTAATTGAAAGTATGACATCTCAGGCAGGTATATTGTCGTCTGAAAAGACACACGCCTTCCTACTTACCTACCTACCTATCAAATTTAATATCAGATCAATTACTCAACAGGAATAGGGTAACATTTATACCTAAGTACATAAAGCGAACTTAATAAAATGTATCTACATCAAGGTAGTCAGTAGTAGTAGTACCTACCGCACATACAACGACACACGGCGACGAGCCGATATACGAGCGAGGATGATATACCTACCTATAACGAGCTCCTATGAGACGACTTTCTCGCTTCTACACGAATATCGCAAATGCGAAATGGCAATCGTTAAAGAAAGTTGGAGCCCTTCGAAGACCGATGTCAAATCTCTCATAGGATTGGTGACTTGGTGACCATTCCTCAATTAAAGAATTTTTGTTGAAAGATTCCATTAGCTCCATTAGCTCTTCTACTGTCCTAACAGTAGGGGTAGGACCCGTAGGTCAGACGGTAGTCGGTCAGGTAAAATTTAAGGAGTCCGAGTCATTTTGAGTTATTCGTAAACCCCCACTGATAAACGGATGGGACTCTAGTGCAAGCTTTCTTCTTGAGGATAGTAGGTCAAACGGCAGTCGCTAATGTAAAAGTCAAGGGGCTGAGTCATTTTGAGCTATTCGTACCACCCACTGATTAACGGATGCGAGTCTGGTGCAATTTTGCTTCTTGAGGATAGTAGGTCAAACGGCAGTCGCGCATGTAAAAGTCAAGGGGCTGAGTCATTTTGAGCTATTCGTACCACCCACTGATTAATGGTTGCGACTCTAGTGCAATTTTGCTTCTTGAGGATAGTAGGTCAAACGGCAGTCGCTCATGTAAAAGTCAAAGGGGCTGAGTCATTTTGAGCTATTCGTACCACCCACTGATTAATGGATGCGACTCTAGTGCAATTTTGCTTCTTGAGGATAGTAGGTCAAACGGCAGTCGCTCATGTAAAAGTCAAGGGGCTGAGTCATTTTGAGCTATTCGTACCACCCACTGATTAATGGATGCGACTGTAGTGCAATTTTGCTTCTTGAGGATAGTAGGTCAAACGGCAGTCGCTCATGTAAAAGTCAAGGGACTGAGTCATTTTGAGCTATTCGTACCACCCACTGATTAACGGATGATGCGGCTCTGGTGCAAATTGGCTTCTTGAGGATAGTAGGTCAAACGGCAGTCGCTCATGTAAAAGTCAAGGGACTGAGGAATTTTGAGCTATTCGTACACCCACTGATTAATGCATGCGACTCTAATGCAAATTTTCTTCTTGAGCATAGTAGGTCAAACGGCAGTCGCTCATGTAAAAGTCAAGGGGCTGAGTCATTTTGAGCTATTCGTACCACCCACTGATTAACGGATGCGAGTCTGGCACATTTTGCTTCTTGAGGATAGTAGGTCAAACGGCAGTCGCTCATGTAAAAGTCAAGGAGCTGAGTCATTTTGAGCTATTCGTACCACCCACTGATTAACGGATGCGAGTCTGGTGCAATTTTGCTTCTTGAGGATAGTAGGTCAAACGGCAGTCGCTCATGTAAAAGTCAAGGGGCTGAGTCATTTTGAGCTATTCGTACCACCCACTGATTAATGGATGCGACTCTAGTGCAATTTTGCTTCTTGAGGATAGTAGGTCAAACGGCAGTCGCTCATGTAAAAGTCAAGGGGCTGAGTCATTTTGAGCTATTCGTACCACCCACTGATTAACGGATGCGAGTCTGGCACATTTTGCTTCTTGAGGATAGTAGGTCAAACGGCAGTCGCTCATGTAAAAGTCAAGGAGCTGAGTCATTTTGAGCTATTCGTACCACCCACTGATTAACGGATGCGAGTCTGGTGCAATTTTGCTTCTTGAGGATAGTAGGTCAAACGGCAGTCGCTCATGTAAAAGTCAAGGGGCTGAGTCATTTTGAGCTATTCGTACCACCCACTGATTAATGGACGCGACTCTAGTGCAATTTTGCTTCTTGAGGATTGTAGGTCAACGGCAGTCGCTCATGTAAAAGTCAAGGGGCTGAGTCATTTTGAGCTATTCGTACCACCCACTGATTAACGGATGCGAGTCTGGCACATTTTGCTTCTTGAGGATAGTAGGTCAAACGGCAGTCGCTCATGTAAAAGTCAAGGAGCTGAGTCATTTTGAGCTATTCGTACCACCCACTGATTAACGGATGCGAGTCTGGTGCAATTTTGCTTCTTGAGGATAGTAGGTCAAACGGCAGTCGCTCATGTAAAAGTCAAGGGGCTGAGTCATTTTGAGCTATTCGTACCACCCACTGATTAATGGATGCGACTGTAGTGCAATTTTGCTTCTTGAGGATAGTAGGTCAAACGGCAGTCGCTCATGTAAAAGTCAAGGGACTGAGTCATTTTGAGCTATTCGTACCACCCACTGATTAACGGATGATGCGGCTCTGGTGCAAATTGGCTTCTTGAGGATAGTAGGTCAAACGGCAGTCGCTCATGTAAAAGTCAAGGGACTGAGGAATTTTGAGCTATTCGTACACCCACTGATTAATGCATGCGACTCTAATGCAAATTTTCTTCTTGAGCATAGTAGGTCAAACGGCAGTCGCTCATGTAAAAGTCAAGGGGCTGAGTCATTTTGAGCTATTCGTACCACCCACTGATTAACGGATGCGAGTCTGGCACATTTTGCTTCTTGAGGATAGTAGGTCAAACGGCAGTCGCTCATGTAAAAGTCAAGGAGCTGAGTCATTTTGAGCTATTCGTACCACCCACTGATTAACGGATGCGAGTCTGGTGCAATTTTGCTTCTTGAGGATAGTAGGTCAAACGGCAGTCGCTCATGTAAAAGTCAAGGGGCTGAGTCATTTTGAGCTATTCGTACCACCCACTGATTAATGGATGCGACTCTAGTGCAATTTTGCTTCTTGAGGATAGTAGGTCAAACGGCAGTCGCTCATGTAAAAGTCAAGGGGCTGAGTCATTTTGAGCTATTCGTACCACCCACTGATTAACGGATGCGAGTCTGGCACATTTTGCTTCTTGAGGATAGTAGGTCAAACGGCAGTCGCTCATGTAAAAGTCAAGGAGCTGAGTCATTTTGAGCTATTCGTACCACCCACTGATTAACGGATGCGAGTCTGGTGCAATTTTGCTTCTTGAGGATAGTAGGTCAAACGGCAGTCGCTCATGTAAAAGTCAAGGGGCTGAGTCATTTTGAGCTATTCGTACCACCCACTGATTAATGGACGCGACTCTAGTGCAATTTTGCTTCTTGAGGATTGTAGGTCAACGGCAGTCGCTCATGTAAAAGTCAAGGGGCTGAGTCATTTTGAGCTATTCGTACCACCCACTGATTAACGGATGCGAGTCTGGCACATTTTGCTTCTTGAGGATAGTAGGTCAAACGGCAGTCGCTCATGTAAAAGTCAAGGAGCTGAGTCATTTTGAGCTATTCGTACCACCCACTGATTAACGGATGCGAGTCTGGTGCAATTTTGCTTCTTGAGGATAGTAGGTCAAACGGCAGTCGCTCATGTAAAAGTCAAGGGGCTGAGTCATTTTGAGCTATTCGTACCACCCACTGATTAATGGACGCGACTCTAGTGCAATTTTACTTCTTGAGGATTGTAGGTCAAACGGCAGTCGCTCATGTAAAAGTCAAGGGGCTGAGTCATTTTGAGCTATTCGTACCACCCACTGATTAATGGATGCGACTGTAGTGCAATTTTGCTTCTTGAGGATAGTAGGTCAAACGGCAGTCGTTCATGTAAAAGTCAAGGGGCTGAGTCATTTTGAGCTATTCGTACCACCCACTGATTAATGGATGCGACCGTAGTGCAATTTTGCTTCTTGAGGATAGTAGGTCAAACGGCAGTCGCTCATGTAAAAGTCAAAGGGGCTGAGTCATTTTGAGCTATTCGTACCACCCACTGATTAATGGATGCGACTGTAGTGCAATTTTGCTTCTTGAGGATAGTAGGTCAAACGGCAGTCGCTCATGTAAAAGTCAAGGGGCTGAGTCATTTTGAGCTATTCGTACCACCCACTAATTAATGGATGCGACTCTAGTGCAATTTTGCTCCTTGAGGATAGTAGGTCAAACGGCAGTCGCTCATGTAAAAGTCAAGGGGCTGAGTCATTTTGAGCTATTCGTACCACCCACTAATTAATGGATGCGACTGTAGTGCAATTTTGCTTCTTGAGGATAGTAGGTCAAACGGCAGTCGCTCATGTAAAAGTCAAAGGGGCTGAGTCATTTTGAGCTATTCGTACCACCCACTGATTAATGGATGCGACTCTAGTGCAATTTTGCTTCTTGAGGATAGTAGGTCAAACGGCAGTCGCTCATGTAAAAGTCAAGGGGCTGAGTCATTTTGAGCTATTCGTACCACCCACTGATTAATGGTTGCGACTCTAGTGCAATTTTGCTTCTTGAGGATAGTAGGTCAAACGGCAGTCGCTCATGTAAAAGTCAAGGGGCTGAGTCATTTTGAGCTATTCGTACCACCCACTGATTAATGGATGCGACTCTAGTGCAATTTTGCTTCTTGAGGATAGTAGGTCAAACGGCAGTCGCTCATGTAAAAGTCAAGGGGCTGAGGCACTTTGTTTTGAGCCGTTCGTCGTGCCGGAACAAAATGGCGAGAGTAGGAACCTAGTCATATTTATTCGTGTATATAGGTGCATAGATACCTACATACGATATTTACATATTCTTGTCCCATTCTAGGTATGCCGACGTCCCACGTCGTTCATAAGTACATATGTAAGGCGGGATTGCTTATGTCGTACTCGACATATACGCGGTGCATCCGCGACGGCTTAGTCGGTTCGAGTTCGAGTCCGACATGTCCACCGACCACCGCGCCGTGCCGCCGCGCCAGCCGCCGGTGATAACAGTTATGTTGAACTCGACTGGATATACCTAGTCTGGCATGAGGTGTGCGTTTTTAATCGGTTCGAGTTCAACATAACCACCAAAAATGACACAAAATTCGTACTCAGCACACCTACTCAAAAACAAGTTAGACCATACCCGTATTGCAATATTGTATAAATTGGACTTTGATTAACATCTAATTCATACTCAGCATACAAGAAATGTGAAGTACCCGATTGCAAGTTTGAAGATCGATCTATATTATTTTACCTCTTTGGTAATTTATATTATTACTAGCTATTGCCCGCGGCTCCGCCAGCGTGGATGTCCGTTATCGCGGACTGGGGTATGTAAAATAAATAGTAGCCAATTCTTAGACTTCGGTCGAGCCGTTTCGGAGGAGTATGGGAACGAACATTGTGACACGAGAATATTAGATTAATTATTTATACTTCTTGACAAACTATAGCACACCACCATCTAGAAGCTATTACTGCGAAATGTAGACTGAACCTCGGGATATTTCGTTGACATCTAGTGGTGAAAAATAATATTTAAAAATAATGCGCAAAATAGCCCAAGTTATGGTGGTCTAATTTTTTTGTAAGGAATGGGGTATCTGTACTTTAGTATTATGTTATCTGTGCCCATATTTCAATTTTCTACCTACAGCGCGGCGGCCATATTGGAGGCCAAAAAATGACGTCAAATTCGAACTCAGCATACTCGATAACTCATTAAACCACACCCATATTGTAATTTATCTAGGACACCGCGGCAGCTATATTGGATCCCAAAAATGACATCAAATTCACACTCAGCACACTCGAAAACCTATTAAACCATACCCATGTTGCAATTTTCTACCGACAGCGCGGCGGCCATATTGGAGGCCAAAACTGACGTCAAATTCGAACTCAGCATACTCGAAAACCCATAAGACTATACCCATATTGCAATTTAGCTAGGACACCGTGGCAGCCATATTGAATTCCAAAAATGACATCAAATTCACACTCAGCATACTCAAAAACCTATTAAACCATACCCATATTGCAATTTTCTACCTACAGCGCGGCGGCCATATTGGAGGCCAAAACTGACGTCAAATTCGAACTCAGCATACTCGAAAACCCATTAGACCATACCCATATTGCAATTTAGTTAGGAAACCGTGGCGGCCATATTGGTTTCCAAAAATGACATCAAATTCACACTCAGCATACTCAAAAACCTATTAAACCATACCCATATTGCAATTTTCTACCTACAGCGCGGCGGCCATATTGGAGGCCAAAACTGACGTCAAATTCGAACTCAGCATACTCGAAAACCCATTAGACCATACCCATATTGCAATTTAGTTAGGAAACTGTGGCGGCCATATTGGATTCCAAAAATGACATCAAATTCACACTCAGCATACTCAAAAACCTATTAAACCATACCCATATTGCAATTTTCTACCTACAGCGCGGCGGCCATATTGGAGGCCAAAACTGACGTCAAATTCGAACTCAGCATACTCGAAAACCCATAAAACCATACCCATATTGCAATTTAGCTAGGACACCGTGGTGGCCATTATGGATTCCAAAAATGACATCTAATTCGTTATCAACACACTCAAGAACCCTCTTATCTGGCAAACGAGGGTATTACCCTTTTTTCTTGCGAAGATCCGCTGTGGAAAAAGCCCGATTGCGAGTTTGGAGATGCGGTCTATACTAACATCATTCACAGTCAATCTTCTTAAATAAATAGTAGTAATATTGTGCCTACCTATGTTTATTTATATTGTCATTTATGTATGACACTTCTTATCGTTGAAAATATAGTACACCACCATCTAGCAGCTACTACTGTAAAACGTAAGCTGAACCTCGGGCTATATTGTTGACATCTAGTGGCGAATATTAATATTTAAATTTAGCCCGTAAAATTGCCCGAGTTATGATGGCCTCATTTTTTTGTATGGGATGAGGTATCTGTACTTTAGTATTATGTTATCTGTGGTATTGGTCTTGTAGTTCAAACAAGTCTAAAATTACTTGGGAGTAGCTACTCACATTCCCATACACAATTTTACTGCACAAGATGCAAATTCGCTAACATCACAAAATAAAAACAATTGCAATGATTCTTCAGATAATTTAGATCCAAAAATTAAAATTTTTCGCAAGAATAGTATGTACAATTTGGTGGAATCTAAGTTAAGGGGTGGTGATATCAGTGGTGCA
The DNA here is from genome assembly GCA_949126895.1 of Eilema caniola. NCBI lineage: Eukaryota > Metazoa > Arthropoda > Insecta > Lepidoptera > Erebidae > Eilema > Eilema caniola. Next base: position 1,013,646 of record OX421485.1, read on the forward strand.
ACAAGATTACTATTTACGAACGATGTAGTGGCGCCTCGCTCTCCAGAAATCTTCCCTAGTCTGCGGAATAAGTTTCCAGCGCCTGCCAATTGGCTATCTTTTCCTGAGACACGTGGTGCGAACACTGATTGCCTGTGCGTAACGGCTAATAAAGCGTTGACAGCCGTTACCATTTTTTTATACAACTTAGGTGGCAGACAAGCACTCGGCCCACCTGATGGAAAGTGGTTACCGTGGCCTATGTACGTGTGCACCACACTAGCTTCCGCATTGGACGTGCCTCCGGTTAGGTGCACCGTGTGTTTCTGTGCATCAATGCTGTTGAGGAAAACCGTTGACAGACTCGGACACCATGGCCTGTCGTGCTGCAGGATCCGCCGTGCTCTTGTTACCGCCGGTGCACCAGCTTTACTTGTACCAAACGATTTGGCGTGTGACGATGGCAAAAGACCGGATGGGACGTTACTAATGCTATAGAAAATGGGTAAAACTGGTATGGGGCGTAACATGCGTCGACCATTGTTCCTACCCATGTACCTAGCACGGCTGGCTGTGCTGGTGCTACTGTTTCTTTTAAGAGCCTCTCTCAAGCGGCAAAAATACTCCAATCTCATCGGAGATTATGAATTTGTGCTGTTAGGAGTTGAATCGTTGGGGTCATGGGGTCCGAATTAAGAAGTGCTACTTTGTGATTATGTGAAATGTTAATCGTCCATAGAAAGTTAACTTTTTAAAATCCCATTCTTTCGTACCCTATCCGACCTTTAATATTGTGTTGATAAATCGTGCTGATGTTGTTCATAATATCAAACCGCCCAAAGAAATCAAAAGTTGGCAACATTCATTTGTTGGGAGTTTTGACGGGAAAACGAAGAGTGGCACATCGTTGTGCTATTTTATTTTCTGAAATTGTTGTGAATTCGAGTTTTTATGTGTAAAAATGGTGGATTTTTAGTCATAATGTCTTGGACAACGCACACAAGTGTTGGAAAATGGCAGATTACAGTGAATTGTGACTTTACGTGTTCGAGCCAAATCTCCCTAGGGAGCTTCTAGTAAAGGTCCACAACGTTACTTAGGCAGCAAACATCTCATTGATCGTCATCATCATCATAATCATCATTATTATCATCAATCTATTATCATCATCATCAAAAAATATAATAATAAAAATCTATAATTTATTAATAATAAATAATATTAATAATAATTATCATAAATATATCATATAATCATCTTCATTTATATATACACTTGTGGACACATCTATTGGCCCACCTTGCATTTTAAGTTTCGTTTATTCCTAGCTAAAAATTTATATTAGGTCGAGCAAAAGTTTTTATGCAGTTTTGAACCAGGCACATTAATAATTTTATCTACTCTGATACTATAATACAAAGATTATAAAATTGAAATCAAAACTCTTATGACAAACATTACGCACAGCCCAAAAAAAAAGTTTTATTACGATACAGGTCTTGTATGGACACCTATATCATAAAATAACTTTTTAATCATAACGATACACCTATACAATCCCCACTGGACTGAACCTCTACTTTAAAAAAATTGGTTGCCTGTAAAGTCGGTATACAGGCGAAAGTTTTACGTGACAACGACTTTGAGTGGTAAAATAATTTTAATGTGAATATTCATTCGTATAGTAGGAAGAAGGATGTTATGTCTGTCTCTCTCGCTCTTAGGCGGGCTGGAAGGGACGCGTGCCTCTCACTCGCTCTCATTGTAAGCGCATAACGCGGAGCGTAACGCCTGAGCGTAACGCAGCTTCTTGAAGTGTCACCCGGCAAACCAATTTATAAGACGTTGTCACGTCAAAAAAAAAAACGGCCAATTCGCAAGAAAAAAAAAAGAAACGCGCATGCGCAATCGATGTTTGCGGCCTTGTCTTGGCGTCAACTTTTTTTTACATTTATATTAAACAAAGTTTGGTTTTGTTTGTAAAATAAATTAGTTTATGTATTATAGTATGAGAGTAGATAAAGTAGTGTATGACACTGTACATAACTTGGTATTATAACACTCGTGTGATAATATAAAAAAACTCGCCTACGGCTCGTTTTTTTAAAACACACTCGTGTTATAAGAACCCTTATTATGCAACAGTATCATAAACTACTATTAATCAATGGTTTTATTTTGAATTTCGAACACAGAATTTAAAGAAACAAACGACAATTTGGAGCCTGTTCGTTGATATTAAACAATCGAATACTAAGAAAACTTGAGTTTATTCGTTTACTTGGATTTAATTCTCGAAAGTGTGATTTTTCTCTTTGGTTTTGCAACAAATATTACTTATTCTTAGCATTAAGGTGAGGTTCTATCAATAATCTAAGGATACTTCGCCTGAGGTCGCAGCCCAAGCTGTGACACTTATCCAGGCCGGATACAGCCAAAAAAATGTGAGTGCTCAACTTCATTTAAGTCGATCTGCGGTTTGAAATGTTAATCGGAAGTACCTAGAGTCTGCCGACTTTGTTCGTCACCAAGGAAGCCCACGATCTCGGGTCACAACTGAAAGGCAGGATCGATTCATCGTGACGACCAGCTTGAGAAATCGTCACTTCCATTGAGATACAAAACCATATCTGTGAGCGCTCGAACTGTTCGGAGAAGGTTAGAAGAACGCGATATGGTACCACACAAACCAGCTAATGGCCCCAAACTAACGCGAACCCACCGAACAGCGCGTCTTCTTTTCGCGCGCACTCATTTAAATTGGACTCTAACTCTTTTCTGATGAGACTAAAATTGCGTTACATGACAATGATGGAAGGAAGATGGTCTACCGACGTAAGGGAGAGCGTTTTGCACAATGCTGCTTTCAAGAGAAGGTTGCTTATGGCGGTGGCTCATGGACTATCTGGGGCGGTATATCCGCGAGCGGCAAAACTCAACTTGAGGTTGTTACGGGACCACGGTTGCCAACATTAAATGCTAAAAGGTTACATTCGTGAGTGCTTAGAACCTCACGTGATGCCATACGTGGACTATGTGGGCCCAAATTTCCTTTTTATGCATGATAATGCAAGAGCCTATACGGCCGGCATCGTCAGGGAATATCTTCGGGATAGGAACATCACAGTTATGGACTGGCCAGCCAGAAGCCCAGACATGAACCCCATTGAGCACATGTGGAACGAGCTAAAAAGACGTGTTAGGGCTCGTCAGCCAGTTGCCCAGACGATGCCGGAGTTGAAAACTGCCATAGAAGAGGAATGGGAGATGATCCCTCAAAATTTCCTAAAACGGTTGATAAACTCTATGCCTAATCGTATGAGAGCTATCGCAGATGCCCATGGAGGCAACACACGCTATTGAATTAAATCTTTATTTGCTAATTAAACCTTTATTTTGATAAAACATGTTTTTTTATTCAAAAATCCACTGCACTCATCAAGGCGCATACGCGACTTGTTAGGCGTAGCTCCATGTACTGTGGTATTCTGAATTCAAATTCAAAAAGATACGATCGAAAAAGATGGTAAAATGTATCAGGTCTGAAACTGCATCAATAGTTTTTGTTCAATCTTGCAATCATATTTAGGTAGGGCCCATCGAAACCTAAATTCTAAGGTGGGCCAATACACTTGTCTTAAAGGTTCAGTGACCAGGTCATAAAAACACAAAAAATTGACATATTTGGCATTGACACTAATGACATATATATTCACGTGTGTTTCAGTTTGTGTTTCGGTGTTTTTGTGTATTTCATGTTATTAAAATATTATGTTAATAATTAAATAAACGATAAAAAAAACAAAACACTATCCATCATGATTATAACAGAAGACAAAGAGGTCGACATTTTTGTCGCTAGTAAAATAGGTTCATTCAAACGTAAGTATCAAAAGAATATTCACATTTCACAACAAGATTCACGATATAAATATCTCCTTTGATTTTTGATACTTTTGATACATACACTTATTACTCTCGCTTGATATCCTGTAAGGTGTAAGCTGAGATGTGCAACACCCATATTTCGTCAATTATTTTTGACACGCTTATCAATTTTAAAAATGTTATGTTATATTCCTAGTAGGGGCGATGTGGTTCGGGCGAGGTCTGGTAGCTTCGAGGTCAAAGCATTGCCCCTGTAAAGCAAAGATGGCGGGTTCAAACCCCACCTTGACCGTTTCAAACTTTCATATTTAATTGATTTCAAGAAGATCTCAGATGCAATTAGGACAACTTGCCTGTTTTGCTTATCTTTGGCATGAACAAAATTTGTCTTTTCTCTCTATTCTCATGGGAACCTGAACCCGGGATAATAAGTAACTTTTATGTTATTCCAAACTGTAATCTATCTCTGTTCCTAATTTCAGCCAGATCTGTTCAACCATTAGATAGACATTAGATTAACAAACATCTTCATGAGCTTTCACATTTATAATGTTAGTAGGATACAATATTATATAATTAAATTCATTTCAGACATCAAATACCATACAGACTCAACAAAAAACACCAAGAAATGTATAGAGAACCTTGTAGATATTAAATCTCTTCAGAAAGACGATGGGGTCACTTGCATGGAGTGGGGCAATAAGGAACAGACTGAAATACTGATAGGAAAGAAAAATCAACAGGTATGTTTTTTATACAACTGAAGCGACAACAGACAAGCATGCGGCCCGGCCCACCTGATGGAAAGTGGTGACCGTGGCCTATGGACATGTGCAACACCAGAAGAGTCACATTTGTGCTGCCGACCCTGAAACTGTAAACGGATAGAGTTTCTGTGCCGTCAGTATAGAAGACTGGCTGGGGAGAATATGGTTAAAAAAAACATCCTCTTTATTTTTTTGGCTATCTGTCTATAGATCTCTGAAAAGAAGTGATTAATTTTGACCAGATTTTCACTGGCAGATAGCTTAGGGGCCATCCATTAATCAGGTGCGGCTTGAAAGGAGGGGAGGGGTTTGTCAAAAATCACTAGACATCACTAGGTGGGCAGGGGGGTGTAGTAAGGTATTAGGAGTATTTATGCGATATTGAGGGGGGAAGGAGTCTCAAATCTCACCACGTATCAATAAGGGGGAGGGGAGGGGGGTTAAGAACGTACTCGTTCATAATATCGACAGTCACTACATCAATGGTCGCTGGATCGAAAACGTTCCATCGACGGGCTAATGTATTGACAGTACCCCAAATCGATGGTACGCTACATCGTTAGTACACTAAAACGATTATAAGCTACATAGACAGTAAACCAAATCGATAGTAGGCTGCATCAACTACCCGACCCGAGCCAGATTTAAATGGTTTATTCAAATCAAATCAAATCAATCTTTATTTCAGAGAAAATGGTTACAGCATCAGGTTTTATAGTATTTCTAAGTCGGTACAGCATATTCTGCCGTGTGGCGTTGAAATATAATATTGTAAAAAAAAACATGAGAATTAAATCAAAATAACATAAAATCAAATCAAATGAAGTCAAATTAAAATCAAATTAAAACCAAATTCAAATCAAATTCAAATCAAATTCAAACCAAATAAAAATCAAATTAATTTCAAATCAAAGCATTAAAATCAAATGAAGGTCAAATTCAAACATTAAAATCAAATTGAAGTCAAATTAAAACATTAAAATCTAGCTAAAGTCAAATTATAACATTAAAATCAAATTAAAGTCAAATTAAAAAAAAAATACCTAAAATTAAATGAATATGGAATTACAATGTTTCATGATTAAAAATTGATAAAAAATTAAATAATAATGAAATTATTCATTTTCGACTATTATTTTATCACATAAATATTCATCTATTGCATAGTAGCCTTTTTCACTTAATATTCTATACAATTTCCTCCGGAATGGAGCTTCTTCGAGTGCTTTTAGACAAACTGCTAGATGATTATACAATGTTATGCACATACTAAATGAATTTCTCTTGTGATAGCTGCGCAATCCGACTTGGTAACCTATAGCTTACCATGCAGAAATAAATCATTTTACTAACTTGCTTGGGTCGGGTAGTCGATGCAGCGTACTTAAATCGCACCAGAGATAGGTGCGGGGCGTGGTGGTAGGCGCCCGCGTCGCGCGGTGCCATGGCCAGTCTCACGAAATACGACCGAACGACAGCACGTTGCAATCGCTTCGGGGAGTTTATGGGTGTGACCACTCAACACATGCGAGTTTCGTCGGGTTGTGTGTCGGAGTTATAGTACCGGGAGTCGGCCGATCGAGTTGTTCCAAGGCGGTCGCGGGATTCGCGCTAAGACACACGAGCGGCACGTGGACGCGTCGGGTAGCTGCTTGCCATCAGTCGGGAGTGTGCTTGTACATTGTAAGGTCCACAAGGGACACCGCGTATCGGTTCGCTGCAGGAGTTCGCGTCGCGGTCAGGTTGTGCACGTGCTCGCGGTGGCGTCGGGTTATATATCATAAAACACACGCGAGTGTCGCCGGGGGTGTGTACAATTCGCTTCCACCCACACGAGCTCAGAAGATAAGGGAGTTCAAGATCGCCCTGGCCCGGAGCAGAAGAACAATCTTCAAGTAGGAACTAAGCCAAACCAAGTCAAATTAGTCTACCAAACACTATCGATGTAGCATACCGTCGTTTTAGTGTACTAATGGTGTAGCGTACCAACGATTTGGGGTACTGTTGATGTAGCGTACCATCGATTTGGGGTACTGTCGATACATTAGCCCGTCGATGGAACGTTTTCGATACAGCGACCATCGATGTAGTGACTGTCTATATATGAACTAGACTCGATTAAAAATGTTAAAAAAAGATCACATGATTAATGGACGGCTCCTAATGTGGGTAAAATCAGAAGTTTATTGGAGAAAAGTCCATGTGGACATGCTTTCCAAGGTAAGGGTAATCTCTCTGGCACACCAAAATCTATAAACAAACTTTTGTTTGTATTTATATCACTGATTTATGCATTTATCACCATAATATTCATTCTAGATCCAAATCTACAGCACAGTAGAAGGCTTCACAAAGATGTACACAGCAGACTATGGAACCGGTGACATCGTAGGCTTAGGGAGGTATAAACGGAGGCTCATATCAGCGTTGTCCAGTGGAGTGGTGAAGGTTTGGAGCAAGAAGTCTGAAGAGCTGCTGAATGTGGGCAAAATTGACAGGATGAGGGCTTACGAGGACGGGGATGTTTTTGCTACAGGTATGTGTGATAGTGATAGTACATTTTGCAACCTGATCTGGATGACGTGGGCGGCCAGCGCCTCCTTCTGCGAGCAGGTCATGCTCGTGAAGGAGACAGCAGAGCGGGCGCGGCGCAGCGAGCGAGACAGACTCGCGGACATCGCTGGCCGCGTTCGAAGGCGGCTCGGGTGTCGGAGGGCGCCAACCGACCTCCGCCCCCCATGAGCGCGGGCCTGAGGGTGACGGGTGGAGCCGCTCGTCACCCTAGCAGAAGCAGGCCACGGCGGCCTCCCCCATACCGGGGGCGAGTCGGGGACCACATATGGTCCCCCCTCCCGAGGAGGGCCAGACCGAGCGGAATGACCCTTGGTCAGCCGGGGTGCGAGGGATATGTCGCAGGACAACCTCACGTTCGGCCTAGCACATCGACCCACAGACGGCGTGCGGCTTAGTCGGTTCGGTCCGACAAAACCTCCCCCTCCGGAGCCGGAGGGGGAGGTTTTGTCGGACTCGAACCGTTTTATCCGTGGGGCTTTCCCGCACGTTAACAATAATCGCCCTACCATAGTGGTATCAAAATGACACACAAGCAAACACTAAATTCTCGCCTACGATTATACCATACGAGATTCACAAGTGACATTATCACTTTATGCCTCAAGTTATTACTTCAAAATTCTGTTTAAACGGCCACTATCAATATTCAATTCTCGCCGCAATTCGAGCGAGCGACAATTAAATAAATAAATATTCCACAACATTTCACACAACGCTGTCTAGATCCATGGTAAGCATAGTTTAACTAGCTTGTGTTATGGAATCTAGAATGCGGATAAACCTACTTAGATACTTTTTTTTTTGTAAATACATACATATTATATATAGAAACACCCAGACCAATGCAAATATACATATTCATGCATACAAATATTTGCACTGAGCGGGGATCGAACCCGCGCCTCTTGTTTAGCAGCCGCGTTCACTACCGCCACGCCACAAAAGCTGTCATTTACGAATGTTTAGATGAAGCGACTTTTTTCTGTACTTTCGAGAATCGTATGTTGCGGGCGAGAAACTCTCCTCGTCTAAATGACCCATTAGTCGTACTCGTCCCAAGAGCGAACTGGCTGGTACCACCTAACTTTTTTATTTAGTAGCCCATCAGTGACTTCGGTCATGACTTTGGTGATGACATGACCAACAATTTCGAGAGGGAGGCCAAGAGGAGGATCCAGCTGGGCTGGGCAGCGTTTGGGAAACTACGCCGAGTCTTCTCGTCATCCATACCGCAATGCTTGAAAACGAAAGTTTTCAATCAGTGCGTCCTACCCGCCATGACCTAAGGAGCCGAGACATGGATAATCACGGCAGGGTTGGTCCATCAGTTCAAAGTCGTTCAGCGAGCTATGGAGAGAGCTATGCTCGGAGTTTCTCTGAAGGTTAGAATCCGCAACGAATACATGCGACAGAGAACCAAAGTTATCGACATAGCTCAAAGAATCAGCAAGCTGAAGTGGCAGTGGGCTGGCCATATCTCACGAAGAACCGCGGAGTGGAGACCTTGAGTGGAGACCGCGACTCGGCAAGCGTAGTGTAGGACGTCCTCCGACCAGGTGGGATGACGATCTAAGAAAGACTGCAGGCAGATGCTGAATGCGGCAAGCTGAAGACAGGGCGCTATGGCGCTCATTAGAGGAGGGCTATGTCCAGCAGTGGACTAATATAGCCTGATGATGATGATGAAGCCTATCAGTTCATATTTATACTATTTTTATGGTGCGCAGATGATTTTTGTCATCGTGCGCAAACTCCCTACAGATGATTTCTTTTTCAAGTGCGTATTCCCCCGCCATAACTGGCGAGGGTGGTATTGTCGGACTTATAAAAAATGCACGCCGTCTGTAAGTCTTAGGTGAGATTGTCTAAGACAAATTTTTTGCACCTCGGCCGAACCAGGGCCATCCTTTTCGAGCTCTCTTCGGGTGTAGGGACCACGGTCCCCAGCTAGCGGTGTTGGGCAAATGTTACTTGCAATTAAAAAATATAATTGCTGGTGGTAGTAATTTGATGGCAAAAATTTCGGCCGAGTGGGTACTGTGATATCCGCCCTCCGTGGTAGATATTTCTAGTAGTTGCCTGGACATCATGTGTCAACGATATAAAAAAAAAAAAAAAGATTGAATAGAGAATTTAGGAAAAAACTGAATGTGTGGGACAGTTCCTGACAGATGACATGAGATCTTCTGAGGAAGCCAGCGGAGCTTCGGAAGCTAAAGATTTGAAGAGAAGTGTTCTAGCTTCCGCGATCCTCTAAAACGAGTATTGTATAAAATTATATAAAAAACCTCGCGTAAAATCCCGTTTTAAAAAGCTCTTGTAGGAATGATGTGTTTTATCCCAATAAATATCAATATTACGGCAAAAAAGTCGTTTCACTATTAAAACTGTGGAGATCAAACCCCCGACTCCACAGTACCACCTTGCACGATTGAGAAAACCCCTCCATAGTAATACAATCTCGGTTGGATTGCATTCAGGGGTCACCAAGTGCATAGCCGGGCAATGGGGATTGTGGTCGCAGCACTAGTGGGACCGGTGGGTGTCACGCGGTGCGCAGACGACAATCCTCTTTTAATGAGGCCGTCCAGCTGAGTGCCACCATTGTTAATATTGTACGTGTATGTAATGGTGACCCTCTTTTTGGAGACTTTACCTTCAACTTACCATCAGGCGAGGTGAACTTAAATTGACGTGTCCTTTATAAAAAAAAAAGACGGGTTGCACTCTGGGCGTGCCGGCAGAAGTGAAAACATTTTCTTTTTTTCTTTCTTCGTTATATACATATTAAAAGATAAAAAAGAACATACCATACCTATAATATAGCGCTAATCATAAAACCTATCACTTATTTTCTGCTCTGTCAGAAGAAATTAATAAATTATGAAAAGAAAAAATAAACACAAAAAGTAATAAATTACAGAAAGAAAAAATAATCATAAAAAGTAATAAATTACAAAAAGAAAAAATAATCACAAAAAGTTTCAGAAGGCCAGATGGTTTGAACCCGATACTATCTGAAACTATAAGGACTTACAGTCGAAGTGCTTACCGTTAAGCTACGACGCTATCTATAGTAAATTGCAAAATAGATAGTTTTTACCTAATCTTGTATGACGTCAGTCGTCGGTTACGGTTCAAAGGTCAACTAATCCTGACGCTTCCTTAACATTTTACACCCATCCAACGCTGCTAAAGAAGTTTTCACTTCAAAAATATCGCGACATTTTGACAGGAGGCTCTACCCTATTGCCAATCATAAAACGAAAGAGAATTTAATGGGTGCCGCCTGGTTTCAAAGGTGTTGCAAGTTAAATTTAAATTTACCTAACACTGCTATTTCGCCCGCGGGTGTGGGTAGGTCGTAATTATAATATTTAACATTTTAGGTGGCGAAGAAAACGACCTCAAAATATACCGCATAGGTGAACCGTCTCCTATCTTCGCGGCCAAGAACCTTCCCCACGACTGGCTGCAGCTGCGTCGGCCCGTGTGGGTCTCTGACTTGTGCTTTCTTAATGGGGAGGGGGGGAATGTTGTTGCGGTTTGTTCTAGGCACGGATATGTCAGGTAAGGACCCTTGAAACATCTATTTAATCCTGACTTTTAAGGGAAGGCTCACTGGAGAGTTTTTGTGCTGTCAGTGGGAAGACCAAAGGCTATTCCTGCTTTGTCTTCTAGACTGACGGCACAGAAACTCTCTGTGTTTACAGGGTCGGCAGCGCGAGTGTGACTCCCCTGGTGTTAAACACGTCCATAGGCTACGGTAACCACTTTCCATCAGGTGGTTTTTTTATTTAGACCTAATGGTTTTATAAACGACACTTATTATTTGAAAACGGGGACACTGGAAGCCACGAGTCTACGAGCTATTTCATCCAAAAAAACGGAACTTACGAAACGTACAAAAAGATTTGTTTATTAAATAAGCTGACCCGGCGAACTTCGTACCTACCGCCAATATTTTTCCGCACGCGTGGCGTCAGATCCCGTTCCCGCTGCACCCTCTACTATATTAAACATGTATTATACGTTTAAACCTTTCTCTTGAATCACTCTATCTATTAAAAAAACCGCATCAAAATCCGTTGCGTAGTTTTTAAGATTTAAGCATACAAAGGGATATAGGGAAAGAGAATGTGACTTTGTTTTATACTATGTAGTGATACTACCAGTTTGAAATGCGGCCCCGATCTGAGCTGGCTGGCTGGTATTTTGTTTATAGGCGCGGGTTCGATTTCCGCTCAGTGCAAATATTTGTATACTTGAATATGTCTATTTGCATTGGTCTGGGTGTTTCTATGTATATACTAGCCAGCCGTTGCGCGCGGCTGATGTCGGTTTTCGCAGATCGGGGTATGAAAAATAGATTATAACCGACTCTCAGACTTACTAAATATGCAAAAAAATTTCATAAGAATCGGTCGAGCCGTTTCGGAGGAGTCGTTGGTCAAAGCATTGCCCTTGTAAGGCTCACATCGCGGGTTCAAATCCCGCCTAGACGGTTTCAATTTTTTCTTCTTTATTCGATTTAGGCTTGTGTTGTATTGAATTGAATTCATAGTGATACATAGTTAGTTTTCTCATTGTTTTGCAGACTGTACGACACCCGCGCTCAGCGGCGCCCCGTGACATGTGTCGACTTTGAGAAAATGGCCGCCACTTGTATCACCAACAGTTTTGATGAACGGTCAGTATAATAATATATAATAAAAATAAATAAAGCGTTTATTTTCTCCCACAATCGATTTAGCATAGCAAACATTTACATATTAGAAATTTCACTTAAATATATCTTAGCATTTAGAGGAACACAGGAGTGGATCTTGCCAGCAAACAAGAATCGAGTTCGGCCCAAACGCAAACCAGACCCTGCATGCTTGGCAAAGCACGAGGATCCAGACCAGCCATAACCAAACCCAGACACTCCCACCAGCAAAATCCAACACTATTTAACTTATGATATGAGAGTCAGGAACCCAAATTAGGATTCCCTGTGCTATGGGCTCCTGACCCCCCTCTCGAATATCGTGTCTTATAAGTTAGCGGTAGCCTTGTGGTATGGGTAATGGGCTGCTGAGACGAGGTCTCGGGTTCGATCCCAGGTTTTCCATGGCACACACCAATGACTTTTCGATACTTTTCGAAGTTATGTGTGTATTTATCGCAGGTTTATAAGTGCCTAGTTAATGGCAATAGGCTCGCCACCTATTACATTGGGACCTAAACATAAACCGGCGAAGTGTGCCTACCCCTTCAGGGATAAAGGCGTGAGTTTATGTATGTATGTATAAGTTATGAGCATGAAAATAATAACGAGACTCTTCATTTTGAAACTAGCCGATGCCCTCGGCTCCACCAGCGTGAATCTCGGTTATCAAGATTTATTTCATATTTCGGGTCCTTCTAAACGAATTGCAATGAAACATCTTTCAACTTGGCTGATCTTCGAAATTTTCCGTGAAGCGACTGCCAGCTGATCTCCACAACCACAATCAATCACAATTTTAGTAAGAGGTAGTTAGTTACACGACGGTATTTCTGTTCAATTGAGCAGTCCGACTGGGGAAGTACCTCCGCCCTACAGAATACCGCGGCCATAATAACCTCGTGTTGTGTTCTCGGAGTAGGGTAGCCAGAGCTCACTGGAGAGTTTTTGTGCTGTCAGTGGGAAGACCAAAGGCTATTCCTGCTTTGTCTTCTACACTGACGGCACAGAAACTCTGTGTTTACAGGGTCGGCAGCGCGAGTGTGACTCCCCTGGTGTTGCACACGTCCATAGGCCACGGTAAATATGCACCATTAGGTGGGCCGTGTTCTTGTCTGCCACCTAAGTGGTATAAAAAAGACCTGCGTAAGATTTTTAGCCTGACCCGTTGGTTCTGTTCGCAATAAAAACCGCATCAAAATCTTATCATTCGTTTGTGTGTCTATAGGACAAACAGACAAAGTAAAAAATTGCTTTCATTCCTCCCCCAGCCAAGTCCTGGTCGGCTTCGGTCGAGGCCAACTCCATCAGGTAGACCTTCGCAAAGGGAAACCTGACAAGGGCTTCAAGGGTGCCACGGGAGCCATCACCGGCCTGGCCGCCGTGAGGAACGGGAGACTGGTGGTCAGCGCCAGCCTGGACAGGCAGCTCAGGGTACATGGGTTCGAGGCCAAGGAACTGGTTTATAAGGTGAGTGTTATACAAACAAGCACGCCCTGAGGGTACGTGGTTACCGTGACCTATGGACGTGTGCAACACCAGGGGAGTCACACTCGTGCTGCTGACCCTGTAAATACAGAGAGTTTCTGTGCCGTCAGTGTAGAAGACAAAGCAAGACAATCTTTACTGTTTATTTAGACTTGGGTTTCATGTTAATTTATTAGAAGCGGCTGCCTGTGACTTCGTACGCGTTTATTGTTCATACAAACTTTTATCCCCTGTTTTAACCCCAAAAAGGAGGTTGATTTCCCCCTTGAAAGCATTAGAAACCATCTATAGAACATACATTTTAAATGGCCGCCGCGTGGGCCAAATGGTCGGAAATGACTGGCGTCACATGCGATCCTCAAATGCCAGTCAGGTTGCAGGGACAGGTTCTTTTTTATGTGCGGGAAATCCCAACGGATACCTCCCCCTCCGGAGGCGGAGGGGGAGGTATGTAGGTTATGTCAGACTCGAACCGACTAAACCGCACGCCGTCTGTGGGTGGATGTGCTAGGCCGAAGGTGAGGTTGTCTCGCGACATATCCCTCGCACCCCGGCTGACCCAGGGCCATTCTTCTCGGTCTGGCCCTCCTCGGGAGGGGCAGACCGAGAGGAACTCGGTCCCCGACTCTCTCCCAGTATGGGGCCGAAGGGACAGGTCTATAAGACGATCATAAGTTTGTCCTATATATGGCTGTGAAGTGTGGCTGCTGTTGGAGTATCACGAAGATGAAAATGCTGCGTTGGATGTGCGGAGTCACGCGTGAAGACCGCGTGAGGAACTCTCGCATCCGCGGCAGCCTTCATGTCCGTGACATTGCAAATAAAATGCAAGAGAGTCGCCTTCACTGGTGTAGCCACGTCTTGCGGCAATAGCCAGGTTAGGGTCCGGATCCAGGTAGAAGGGGTAGGCCCAAAAAGTCCTGGCTTGACGTCGTGCAGGGTGACATGCGTGCAAATGGTCTCACTACCATGGACGCCCAAGATCGTGCGAAGTGGAGGAGGAAGTGCCGGAAGGCGGACCCTGAACTCCGAGGGCATCTCGGCCTCGGATGCAATCAGGATAACGTCTAAATGTCGATGATGATTATAACATAATTGGTACACCTCCATACAATAAAAAAAGAGTTTCTTTCTTTAGAAACATTTAGGACTTTCATGCAAACTTTTAAACTCCCATTTTACTCTGTTAGGGGTGAAATTCTATGGTGTAGCGATAATGTGTCCTTTAGGCGCGGGTTCGATCCCAGCTCAGTGCAAATATTTGTATGCATGAATATTTATTTATTTATTTCATTACAAACAAATTGTTACATTGTGTAGGATCATAATTACATTAAGTTGCGAAATAGACAACAGAAAGTCCACAGTCAGTATTGGAGTCACATCATAATAATATCAATTTAATTATTATCTGTATAAGTAATCACTACATGTATAAAACAAAGTCGCTTTCTCTGTCCCTATATCCCTTTGTATGCTTAAATCTTTAAAACTACGCAACGGATTTTGATGCGGTTTTTTTTTTAATAAATAGAGTGATTAAAGAGGTAGGTTTATATGTATAATCCATGTTTAATATAGTAGAGGGTGCAGCGGGAACGGGACTAGACGCCACGCGGGCGGAAAAATATTGGCGGTACGAAGTTCGCCGGGTCAGCTAGTATAAAAATAAATTCCTAATATAAATTCAATATCAGCAAAAATCAAATCAGTCAACAAATCCAGTCCATTTATTAAAGTCAACAATTGTATGCCCCCAAATAATTGATAACATTAATTAGCAATAAATAATCAAAATCAAACATCATTAATCAAAGATTAGCAATTCAAAAAAAAAACAATATAAAATACAGGGATTTGCATTGGTCTGATCATGCCTCGGAGAGCACGTTAAGCCGTCTGTCCCAGTTGTCATACAAACATCTATGGCAGTCATTACGGGTCGTGACGAACCCTAAAAAGGCCAACAACTGGTCTAACTGCAACGCTTCGATATCGCCTTTGAGTTTTGAAGGTCAGGTGGCAGTCGCTTCACGGAAAATGACGAAGTTTAGCCAAATCCGCAGTTGGACTGGTAAAAGCAGACCCCAGACTCCAAGTTGATAGCTTCATAGACTAGATTTACTCTAGGGGGAAGAAGAAGGGTTTGAGTTTCGTAAATTCCGTTCTTACCGGATGTCTGCACCGAAAACCTACCTGTCAAATTTCAAATTTGTAAATGTTATAGTTTCTTTTTTTTGTAAATGAGATATCGTGATTAATCAGTGAGTGGTGTTTCGCTTTGATATTATATAACCCACGGAACAGTAAAAACGGTGGAAGTGTGAAGTGGGCGTGGCACGCGTGTCGTTCTTATGCGGAGATTTGCAAGCTCTTACAATTTCAACCTTCAGTCGTATCTGTCATCACGTGTATTTGACAGTTTTGCACCGTGTGTTATTTAATACTATTTAATGGAAATATGCCTTACTGGGCCATTTTGCAGTGCACAGATGATAGTAGGAGCATAAATATTCGAAATGGAGTTGTTTTATACCATCAATAAGTCAGGATATAGTAGAATTTATAACGAATATTATTGAAATGCAAAGAAATAAAATCAAAACAAAATCAACCTTACCACATATCAATAAAGCTTGTTTTTGATTACACATAATAGACGTCATTCTTATTTATTCTAGAACTTTCTCCGCTACTCATTTAGTGATGTAGTCAAATTTTATCGATATCTAATTTTGTGGAAACATTTATAAACGTTTGTCAAATGACTTTATTGTTTTTTTTTAAATATCACGGAACATTCGGAACGCATACCCATTCAAAGGATACGGGCGTGATGTTATGATGTGTAGTGGCATAGACATAGCAATAATATGCGTTTGCAGCAATTACTGCTGATTTCCTGGTATTTATTGAAGAGTTTCGTGGTCTCTCTCTGAAACCCTTTATCGGTGTCGCGAAAAGAAGAGGAGTTCGTAATTAGCCTTATCGCGAAACTGAGGGCTTCTTTCGGGGTTCAATAGCTTGAATGCATGGGATGTCTATGATTGCTGATTACTGGTGATTCTGTCGTCTCGCACCGTAGATCTCCTCCTGTAGACAATGTAGATTATCTGTTACTCTTCAATCAAGAGTAAGTTGGTAATCCTTGGTATCTTATGGCACACAAGTGCCTAAAAGTCCATAACTACCACACGCTGATTAGCGTCTCCATTGTGTCCCCTCCGTGGGACACAAATGGCACCTCAATGGTACACATCTCACCGCAAGTTAGTTCTAACCCTATGAGTTGCGGGTATTGATCATCTAGCTCTGTAGGGCGAAAGCTCTCAACCCCTAGCCAGCGTCGGGATGTAAACGTCAGGCAGGTTATGAGACGCGTAACTGATAATATCAACAATAACACAAAGTAAATTCAGTTATTCAGCTAAAATATATTGAGATAATCAAGTGAAAATAGTTGACACACATATATGACACAATTTGAAAAAATAGAAAACCAAAAAGAATACAATTCATAATATCACATTTGAAGAAGGTTTTAACACTGCCCCTTACTCGAGTCATGTGAGCACCATCAATACATAACACAATGCGAGAGTACAACAAGAAAAAAAAAACTAAATAAAAAAAACTTCAATATGTACAAAGAGTACAAACATTACATTAATCCTAAGCACTTAACAAAATTATTGTGTTTAACCTTAGGTAAAGCCTTTGTGAATAGATCTGCCTCCAGTTCTGACGAAGGCTTATAATCTAAACGAATCAATTTCCTATCAACACATTCTTGGATGAAATGATGATGAACATCTATGTGCTTAGTCCTACGAAAACACTCATTCTCAACTATTTTCAATGTACTGCGATTGTCATTATATATGATGACGGGTTTAGATTCAAACCATTCTCCATAATTGAGTTCCTGTAAAAAATTACGTATGAATTTTGCCTCTTTTACAGCATTGCCAAGCGCATAATATTCTGCTTCTGTGCTAGAGCAAGCTACATTTTGTTGTTTATGGCTATGCCAGTTTATTACGCAATTTCCTACTCTAGTTACAAACCCAGAATATGATTTCCTATCGTTTGTATCCCCCGCCCAATCTGCGTCGGATGAAATAACTATGTCCTTACTTCCTGTTTTAAAATTGAGTCCGAAGCTAGTTGTACCTGAAAGATACCGTAATACGCGCTTAGCAGCAGTCCAATGTGACTCATCATAACATGTGTTATATTGGCTGAGCTTACTGCACGCGAACGCTATATCAGGACGCGTACAAACAGCGAGGTACATTAAACTACCTATTAGTTCCTGATACGGAAACCTTGGATCAATCTTATCAGCTTTTGGAAGATTAAAGTTAACTTCCATTGGAGTTGCTATGCTATAACATTCGTTCATCCCAAACTTGATTAGGAGGTTTTTCACGTATTCAGACTGACTTAACTTCAAGATACCTTGCTCTCGGTTCCTTTCAACTTTCATACCTAAGGCTTGTGTCACAGGTCCAAGCAGTTTAATTTTGAAGTTCGAACTGAGCAATTTGTATAGCAATTTCTTTTCATGTTCATTAGAACTGAATATGAAGAAGTCGTCTACATATAAGGCTATTATAACCTTATTTTTGAAATAAACACATTTCTCAGTTTTTAATTGTGTGAAACCATTGTTCACTAAGACTTTGTGGACTTTTTCATTCCAAGCTCTACTAGCTTGTTTAAGTCCATACAAACTCTTTTTAAGTAAACAGACTTTATTCTGCCCCTCAATCTCAAAACCGGTGGGTTGTTCCATATAAATACGTTCCCTGAGATCACCATTCAGAAAAGCTGTATTAACATCAACATGTTCAATGTCCATGTCATTTTGAACACCAATTGCGAATAGTAAACGTAAAGTACAATGTCTAACGACAGGTGCAAAGGTTTCTTCAAAGTCAATACCGTATTGTTGTGTAAATCCTTTAGCAACTAAACGTGCTTTGAATTTTTCAAAGTTACCACTTGGATCAACTTTTTCTTTAAAGACCCATTTGCATTTTATAACGTTGCTATCTTTAGGTCGATCTACAAGTTCCCAGACGTTATGCAAAATGAGAGAAGTATATTCCTCCTGCATAGCCTCTAACCATTGTTTGCTTTTCTCAGACTTCATAGCTTCATTGTACGTTCGAGGTTCACTCCGTCCCATAAAGCCTATTTCAGTGAAACAGCTCATATCATAATCTTCAAATCGAATGGGAAGACGGTGTGTACGTACAGGTCTAGAGCGTTCTGCAACCTCTGAATCTATTGAATTTAAGTTCATAGGCACAGGCTCTGTATTTTCAGAAGCTTGAGTATTAATAGGATGATCTATGACATTTTCGATATCATCAGCATCCTGAATAGATACATTTGGTGTAGCATATTCATCAACATAAGAGTCAATTGTCTCTGTCTGAGAAGTGTTTTGATTATTAATCAAAACTTCAACAGTATTAATTGAATTGATAGTAAAGTTATTTGACTTATTAGTCATGTGTTCAATACCTCTAACAGTTTCAATAAACTCAACCGAACGAGCTTTAATCATTTTGTTACCATCAGCTGGATCACCTAACCTATAACCTTTCGTGTGATCACAATATCCTAGCATAATGTAGGGTTTCGATTTAGGATCAAGTTTTGTACGTTGACATTGTGGAGTCAGGGCATATGCTGTACAGCCAAAGACTCTAAGATGACTGAGGATAACTTTTGAACCAGTCCATAGCTCTTCAGGAGTAGCCTTATTAAGAGCAGCTGTTGGACTACGATTTTTTAAATAGCAAGCAGTATTGACTGCTTCAGCCCAATACTTTTTTATTAAGCCAGCGTCTTGCAACATTGCTCTTGCTTTTTCCATTAAGGTCCTATTAAGACGCTCTGCAACACCATTTTGTTGGGGTGTGTATGGAACAGTAGTTTCGTGAACAATACCGCATTGCTTCAAATAATTCTCGAAACTTTTGTTGCAATATTCTGTGCCGTTGTCACTTCTGACACGCTTAATCTTACAATCGGTTTGGTTTTCAACAACATTTTTGAATTCAATAAAAGTATTCAAAACCGTAGTTTGATCCTTGCGATCCAGAAAATAAATAAAAGACTTTCGCGTAAAATCATCAGTGAAGCTGATAAAATAACGACTACCACTCCAACTATTAACGGACATCGGTCCACATATAT
The DNA here is from genome assembly GCA_949126895.1 of Eilema caniola. Lineage (NCBI taxonomy): Eukaryota > Metazoa > Arthropoda > Insecta > Lepidoptera > Erebidae > Eilema > Eilema caniola. The sequence continues at coordinate 1,033,266 of OX421485.1, forward strand.
CAGTATGGATTAAATCCAACTTTGTCACGCTTCTATGTGCCTGACCACGGGGAAAAAATTTACTTTTTTGTTTACCTTCAATGCAAGGAGGACATGTATTCAGATTTCCATTTGGAAAGTTAATACCGCGGGCCAGAGAATCACGAAGGGTTAACATACCTTTAAAACTTAAGTGTTCTAAGCGGCGATGCCATAGCTCTAACAAGTCAGTACTAGACACAAAAGCTTTACCTTCTGTGAACTTTTTAGCCTCTTGTTTGTTTAATAAAGTTGAATAACATTCCTGTCCTTGATCAATCTTGTATAAACCACCCACATTAGTAGCTTGTAGCTCACAGGAACCAGTAACGGACACACTATCCCTCCTGTAAACATTGCATTTATCAACATCAAATAGCAAAACATAACCTTTTGCTGCTACTTTGCTAACTGACAAAAGATTTGCTGCCACCTTTGGTACATATAAAGCATCTTTAATAACTTTGATATTATTGTCACTTAATGTAACATTGACATTCCCTACGCCTTCGCTATACATTGTGTCGTTATTAGCTGTAGTGATTTGAGATTTCACATCAGAAGAATAATTAAGTAACCAATCTTTTCGATTAGTCATATGACTAGAGCAACCTGAATCTAAAAACCAGCTATCACCATCACAAATATTGCTAACTAAAGCAGTCTCAGTCAAAAATAAAGAACTATTATTTCCCTTTTTGGATGTTGATGAATCATTTGGAGATGAGTTCTTCTTTAAATTCTTCTTTAACTTTGGGCATTTAGGCTTGATATGCCCTTTGACATGACAATTGTGACAGGTAGGAACGAATTTGTTCTTTGCTAATAAAATCTTTTCGGATTGTTCTAAATTTGAATTTGAAGACTGTTTTTTGAATTCACTTTGGATTAATTGGCATTTCACAAAATCGGAAGTTAGCTTTGTATTAGAAGCTTCCATTGCCATAATTAGTGGATCAAATTCACTTGGCAAGCCAATTAACATAAGTTCTGCTAATTCTTCATCGTCTATACTGCAGCCAATATCTGCTAACTCTTGAATTACGGAAACAATGTTTCCTATATAATGATCCATACAATTGTAGTCATCATATTTTATTTGAGCTAATTTTCTCTTTAAAGAAAGTCTTCTACTTATTCCACAATTCTCATAGGCAGACTTAAGGTTATTCCACGCTTCTGAAGCCGTTTTAGCATTTTTCACATGCGGGTAACAAATAGTTTGAATATTCAAGCAAATTTTTGCGTATGCTTTTTGGTCCTTGGCCGGATTCTTTATGACATCACCAGAACCATCCACAAACTCCCACAAACCATGGTCAATCAACAGCAATTTCATTTGAAATTTCCAAGTGCCATAATTATTGACACCTTCCAATTTACCAATGGAATTATTGGAACTGGTACTTACGATTAGACCATCTAATGATATTTTCTCTGTTCCTGTCATTGTACATGTAAAATTATATTTACGTACTCACGAGAAAAATAATCACTTTTATAATCCTTTAATCATATATTTATTATATTAACTGAATAGTGGTTACTGTAATGCCCATAACCAATGATAATATCAACAATAACACAAAGTAAATTCAGTTATTCAGCTAAAATATATTGAGATAATCAAGTGAAAATAGTTGACACACATATATGACACAATTTGAAAAAATAGAAAACCAAAAAGAATACAATTCATAATACATTTGAAGAAGGTTTTAACAGTAACTGGTACAGGACAAAATTGCTACGATGCAAACTAAATACACACAAGATTACCAACCTTCTATTTCTTCGTACAGACGCGCTATCTCCTAGACACGTAAAATCACACCGTTTGCTTTTGATTTACTCATTGACATAAGTATTTATACTTGACAGTAAAGAAAATAGAATTATATAGATTGAGCTGCCAGTGAAACCAACCAAAGAGTATGAATCCTAAAAAGTTTGTATTTCGTGAAGGAACTTCGCGACACTCCCCACGCGAAAGGAATTGAAAAATTATCACATACCTATCAACTTCTCAAGTAGATTGTGGCATTGAGACCTCGTGACGAAGTCGCGACACTCGCGGCGGGATGAAATTAATTTATCGTATAATGTTCTATTAATTATTATGACCGTTCATGAAATTCAGTAAATCACAGAATTAATTCTAGTAAACATTTTCATTTCATTTTACTTTCAACAAAAAATCGTTAGACACTATGTCAGTAATAAGTTCAAATTGTATGCAAGTGTACCGAATGTACCGCTGTACCTGACTGTACATACATGCCAATTAAAATCATCTATCATAACACCTGTAGATAAATCGAAGTCGAAGTTCAATCACACTCATAGCCGGACTGGAAAATCGGACTGGACTCCAGACTCCGAGGTGAAAGCCTCGGATATGACTGGGATTAACTTTAGGATGACGAAGATTAACAACACCAGTAGACAATCGTGCCCTCGACTCATACGTAGCAAAACATACAGAATATGCAAGTTGACATAACACAACATTTACTTGCTTCTTTCTCTGCGCTTCCAGTATGTACAGGCGTGTATATTTGTATGTATGTATGTATGTTACTGACACAGGTCCTCAATAAAATCAATCAGTTTTAAATTATTACATAATTCGCTATAATCAACTCTGTGAGGATATTTTAAACAAATAGTTCATTAACGTTTTCGTATCTCATTACCTCTTTGTTAGGCGAGATGAAAATTTCAGTATTTTTCACAAACTTCAAATTCAATGTAACTGTTACGAAATATCAGTTTAACTTTATATTATTACACAATTATGGTAATTCACGACGATCCAATCTATTTATGCTTACTAATTGTCACCGAAAAATGTATTGTAATTTGCCTTCAGCTTACCATCAGGTGAGGTGAAGTCAAATCAATGTGTCCTATATATATATTCATAAAAATCATTCCACGAAAACTCCATACTATAATCATTAAATATTTTGTCCTAATTTAGCTTTTGCGTATGATTAAGATACAATCTGTAGAGTTGTTGAAACAATATTCATCTAGACTGTAGGGAACAAAATATTTGATATTGAAAATTGAAGAGGTCTGACTGTAGTACTTATAAATACTCCTTATGTAGTTTAATATGTTAAATCCATGGATTACGCTACGTATCTGGTCAATTACGTGTAAATATCGCGATGATCTACACAATCAACAGAAAGAGTTTTAAGAAGTTTTTGCGCATACGAAATTTGTAATCACAGATAAAATGAAATGTTACCTTGTAAAATTTTGTTTTAAGTTTCTCTGTATAGTAATAATATTGTTCATTTTATCACAAATTATTATAATTTTAATGCTTTAATTTCAAATATTCAAAATTTTTCAGTTTGACAAACGTCATTCAACAGCGACAAGTCAATGTCATTTCTTTTTTAAATATCAAAGACAATAAGTATGAAACCTCAATCTTTCACCTCAATTTTATTTTTCATGTTTTCGAATCAATTTTATTTTACATTATTTTTACTGAAAGAAATAATTAGATTATTTACGGTCAAAATAGTTTCATCTTGAAATTTCAATGGCAGTTAAATCTAATGTCATATGGATTTATAGAGAAGACAGAATCAGCAGTAATTTGTTTTTTAAATAATTTGCATTCTTTCAATCCTTAAGCCGGTGTTAAGGAACAGCATTCTCCACCATGTCGCGAAAAGAAGAGGAGTTCGTAATTAGCCTTATCGCGAAACTGAGGGCTTCTTTCGGGGTTCAATAGCTTGAATGCATGGGATGTCTATGATTGCTGATTACTGGTGATTCTGTCGTCTCGCACCGTAGATCTCCTCCTGTAGACAATGTAGATTATCTGTTACTCTTCAATCAAGAGTAAGTTGGTAATCCTTGGTATCTTATGGCACACAAGTGCCTAAAAGTCCATAACTACCACACGCTGATTAGCGTCTCCATTGTGTCCCCTCCGTGGGACACAAATGGCACCTCAATGGTACACATCTCACCGCAAGTTAGTTCTAACCCTATGAGTTGCGGGTATTGATCATCTAGCTCTGTAGGGCGAAAGCTCTCAACCCCTAGCCAGCGTCGGGATGTAAACGTCAGGCAGGTTATGAGACGCGTAACTGATAATATCAACAATAACACAAAGTAAATTCAGTTATTCAGCTAAAATATATTGAGATAATCAAGTGAAAATAGTTGACACACATATATGACACAATTTGAAAAAATAGAAAACCAAAAAGAATACAATTCATAATATCACATTTGAAGAAGGTTTTAACACTGCCCCTTACTCGAGTCATGTGAGCACCATCAATACATAACACAATGCGAGAGTACAACAAGAAAAAAAAAACTAAATAAAAAAAACTTCAATATGTACAAAGAGTACAAACATTACATTAATCCTAAGCACTTAACAAAATTATTGTGTTTAACCTTAGGTAAAGCCTTTGTGAATAGATCTGCCTCCAGTTCTGACGAAGGCTTATAATCTAAACGAATCAATTTCCTATCAACACATTCTTGGATGAAATGATGATGAACATCTATGTGCTTAGTCCTACGAAAACACTCATTCTCAACTATTTTCAATGTACTGCGATTGTCATTATATATGATGACGGGTTTAGATTCAAACCATTCTCCATAATTGAGTTCCTGTAAAAAATTACGTATGAATTTTGCCTCTTTTACAGCATTGCCAAGCGCATAATATTCTGCTTCTGTGCTAGAGCAAGCTACATTTTGTTGTTTATGGCTATGCCAGTTTATTACGCAATTTCCTACTCTAGTTACAAACCCAGAATATGATTTCCTATCGTTTGTATCCCCCGCCCAATCTGCGTCGGATGAAATAACTATGTCCTTACTTCCTGTTTTAAAATTGAGTCCGAAGCTAGTTGTACCTGAAAGATACCGTAATACGCGCTTAGCAGCAGTCCAATGTGACTCATCATAACATGTGTTATATTGGCTGAGCTTACTGCACGCGAACGCTATATCAGGACGCGTACAAACAGCGAGGTACATTAAACTACCTATTAGTTCCTGATACGGAAACCTTGGATCAATCTTATCAGCTTTTGGAAGATTAAAGTTAACTTCCATTGGAGTTGCTATGCTATAACATTCGTTCATCCCAAACTTGATTAGGAGGTTTTTCACGTATTCAGACTGACTTAACTTCAAGATACCTTGCTCTCGGTTCCTTTCAACTTTCATACCTAAGGCTTGTGTCACAGGTCCAAGCAGTTTAATTTTGAAGTTCGAACTGAGCAATTTGTATAGCAATTTCTTTTCATGTTCATTAGAACTGAATATGAAGAAGTCGTCTACATATAAGGCTATTATAACCTTATTTTTGAAATAAACACATTTCTCAGTTTTTAATTGTGTGAAACCATTGTTCACTAAGACTTTGTGGACTTTTTCATTCCAAGCTCTACTAGCTTGTTTAAGTCCATACAAACTCTTTTTAAGTAAACAGACTTTATTCTGCCCCTCAATCTCAAAACCGGTGGGTTGTTCCATATAAATACGTTCCCTGAGATCACCATTCAGAAAAGCTGTATTAACATCAACATGTTCAATGTCCATGTCATTTTGAACACCAATTGCGAATAGTAAACGTAAAGTACAATGTCTAACGACAGGTGCAAAGGTTTCTTCAAAGTCAATACCGTATTGTTGTGTAAATCCTTTAGCAACTAAACGTGCTTTGAATTTTTCAAAGTTACCACTTGGATCAACTTTTTCTTTAAAGACCCATTTGCATTTTATAACGTTGCTATCTTTAGGTCGATCTACAAGTTCCCAGACGTTATGCAAAATGAGAGAAGTATATTCCTCCTGCATAGCCTCTAACCATTGTTTGCTTTTCTCAGACTTCATAGCTTCATTGTACGTTCGAGGTTCACTCCGTCCCATAAAGCCTATTTCAGTGAAACAGCTCATATCATAATCTTCAAATCGAATGGGAAGACGGTGTGTACGTACAGGTCTAGAGCGTTCTGCAACCTCTGAATCTATTGAATTTAAGTTCATAGGCACAGGCTCTGTATTTTCAGAAGCTTGAGTATTAATAGGATGATCTATGACATTTTCGATATCATCAGCATCCTGAATAGATACATTTGGTGTAGCATATTCATCAACATAAGAGTCAATTGTCTCTGTCTGAGAAGTGTTTTGATTATTAATCAAAACTTCAACAGTATTAATTGAATTGATAGTAAAGTTATTTGACTTATTAGTCATGTGTTCAATACCTCTAACAGTTTCAATAAACTCAACCGAACGAGCTTTAATCATTTTGTTACCATCAGCTGGATCACCTAACCTATAACCTTTCGTGTGATCACAATATCCTAGCATAATGTAGGGTTTCGATTTAGGATCAAGTTTTGTACGTTGACATTGTGGAGTCAGGGCATATGCTGTACAGCCAAAGACTCTAAGATGACTGAGGTTAACTTTTGAACCAGTCCATAGCTCTTCAGGAGTAGCCTTATTAAGAGCAGCTGTTGGACTACGATTTTTTAAATAGCAAGCAGTATTGACTGCTTCAGCCCAATACTTTTTTATTAAGCCAGCGTCTTGCAACATTGCTCTTGCTTTTTCCATTAAGGTCCTATTAAGACGCTCTGCAACACCATTTTGTTGGGGTGTGTATGGAACAGTAGTTTCGTGAACAATACCGCATTGCTTCAAATAATTCTCGAAACTTTTGTTGCAATATTCTGTGCCGTTGTCACTTCTGACACGCTTAATCTTACAATCGGTTTGGTTTTCAACAACATTTTTGAATTCAATAAAAGTATTCAAAACCGTAGTTTGATCCTTGCGATCCAGAAAATAAATAAAAGACTTTCGCGTAAAATCATCAGTGAAGCTGATAAAATAACGACTACCACTCCAACTATTAACGGACATCGGTCCACATATATCAGTATGGATTAAATCCAACTTTGTCACGCTTCTATGTGCCTGACCACGGGGAAAAAATTTACTTTTTTGTTTACCTTCAATGCAAGGAGGACATGTATTCAGATTTCCATTTGGAAAGTTAATACCGCGGGCCAGAGAATCACGAAGGGTTAACATACCTTTAAAACTTAAGTGTTCTAAGCGGCGATGCCATAGCTCTAACAAGTCAGTACTAGACACAAAAGCTTTACCTTCTGTGAACTTTTTAGCCTCTTGTTTGTTTAATAAAGTTGAATAACATTCCTGTCCTTGATCAATCTTGTATAAACCACCCACATTAGTAGCTTGTAGCTCACAGGAACCAGTAACGGACACACTATCCCTCCTGTAAACATTGCATTTATCAACATCAAATAGCAAAACATAACCTTTTGCTGCTACTTTGCTAACTGACAAAAGATTTGCTGCCACCTTTGGTACATATAAAGCATCTTTAATAACTTTGATATTATTGTCACTTAATGTAACATTGACATTCCCTACGCCTTCGCTATACATTGTGTCGTTATTAGCTGTAGTGATTTGAGATTTCACATCAGAAGAATAATTAAGTAACCAATCTTTTCGATTAGTCATATGACTAGAGCAACCTGAATCTAAAAACCAGCTATCACCATCACAAATATTGCTAACTAAAGCAGTCTCAGTCAAAAATAAAGAACTATTATTTCCCTTTTTGGATGTTGATGAATCATTTGGAGATGAGTTCTTCTTTAAATTCTTCTTTAACTTTGGGCATTTAGGCTTGATATGCCCTTTGACATGACAATTGTGACAGGTAGGAACGAATTTGTTCTTTGCTAATAAAATCTTTTCGGATTGTTCTAAATTTGAATTTGAAGACTGTTTTTTGAATTCACTTTGGATTAATTGGCATTTCACAAAATCGGAAGTTAGCTTTGTATTAGAAGCTTCCATTGCCATAATTAGTGGATCAAATTCACTTGGCAAGCCAATTAACATAAGTTCTGCTAATTCTTCATCGTCTATACTGCAGCCAATATCTGCTAACTCTTGAATTACGGAAACAATGTTTCCTATATAATGATCCATACAATTGTAGTCATCATATTTTATTTGAGCTAATTTTCTCTTTAAAGAAAGTCTTCTACTTATTCCACAATTCTCATAGGCAGACTTAAGGTTATTCCACGCTTCTGAAGCCGTTTTAGCATTTTTCACATGCGGGTAACAAATAGTTTGAATATTCAAGCAAATTTTTGCGTATGCTTTTTGGTCCTTGGCCGGATTCTTTATGACATCACCAGAACCATCCACAAACTCCCACAAACCATGGTCAATCAACAGCAATTTCATTTGAAATTTCCAAGTGCCATAATTATTGACACCTTCCAATTTACCAATGGAATTATTGGAACTGGTACTTACGATTAGACCATCTAATGATATTTTCTCTGTTCCTGTCATTGTACATGTAAAATTATATTTACGTACTCACGAGAAAAATAATCACTTTTATAATCCTTTAATCATATATTTATTATATTAACTGAATAGTGGTTACTGTAATGCCCATAACCAATGATAATATCAACAATAACACAAAGTAAATTCAGTTATTCAGCTAAAATATATTGAGATAATCAAGTGAAAATAGTTGACACACATATATGACACAATTTGAAAAAATAGAAAACCAAAAAGAATACAATTCATAATATCACATTTGAAGAAGGTTTTAACAGTAACTGGTACAGGACAAAATTGCTACGATGCAAACTAAATACACACAAGATTACCAACCTTCTATTTCTTCGTACAGACGCGCTATCTCCTAGACACGTAAAATCACACCGTTTGCTTTTGATTTACTCATTGACATAAGTATTTATACTTGACAGTAAAGAAAATAGAATTATATAGATTGAGCTGCCAGTGAAACCAACCAAAGAGTATGAATCCTAAAAAGTTTGTATTTCGTGAAGGAACTTCGCGACAATCGGACCTTTACAAAAATTAAATGGGATCATTTCGGAATAGTCTTCTGTCGAACAAAGAAGGAATTTTGCAAATTCGTCTACACATGACGAAGCTATGCGCGTACAAACATGCAAAAATATAAACTTCCGTATTGAACAACTCCAGCTGGATATTTTTTAGTTTGTGGACGCGGCGCAACATGCATACGCGATCAGCAAATAGATTTTGGCGCTCTACGTTTTTTTTATTTTATGCAAATTAAATTAATTATTTCAAAGTAGTGTATGAAACTGTTTGTAATATGGTCTTAAAACACCCGTCTCATATTGTAAAATACTCGCACTCGTATTTTAAGTATCCTTAGACCACTTTCACATTTTCTGATATTGGGTACCTGACGCCGATAGCGGTCACCATGTGCTGTTTTCACATATATTCGATAAAATCGGTCCGATTCGGCCATTTTCTCGATCGCACAGACTGGATGAAAAAAAAATCCTAGTATCGAGTTCTTTTTATACTTTATTTTATTTCCTTCGATATCGGAGCCGACACTAATATCGGATATCGGATGCACCGGATAATGTGAAAACGCTTTTATTATGCAACAGTTACATAAAATATCTACTATAAATGGACACTTGCTTTATTTCAATTAAATAGGAACATACGTAGTAACACGTCTTCATACCTTTTTAATCGTAAATAAAAACATCTCTCTTTTTTAGTACTCTTAGATTATAATTACTAACAGCGCGCAGCGTTTGGAATCCTTTGATATTTTGAAAACAAATTACAAATCTATCGATATTGCCAACTTTTTGTTTCACTGCTCTAGCGTTAATGTGAGAGAGTTAGAGTGAGAGAGATAATACTTCAAAGTAATATCAACCGTATTCATAACTGTTAAGGTTCTAAATAACATTCTTAAAATAAATGGACATCTGTTGGGGAGTAGTTGAACTTTTTCGTAAAAGAGTTAGAGTGAGAAGCAAGTTTGATTCAGATACAAAACGTCGTAAATTCCTTTTTTTATCTATATTAAAGTTAACACTAATGCCAATCAATAAGGTATGTTTTCGTTCTGCAGTGTGCATATTTTAGGCTAATTTGGTGTTAAAGATATACGACCAATCAAAACAATTGTTTACTAGTAGTGCAACGTATTATTATCTGGTTGTTTGTGTGAGTTTGGCGACATTGGTTCCGCTATTGAATCTGTCCTATCACACTTCTAATAGTTTTTTCTGTTCTGTGATATAACGTAAACGCGGTAGCCTAGTGGTATGGGTAATGGACTGCTGAGACGAGGTCTCGGGTTCGATCCCAGGTTTTACCATGGCACACACCAATGACTTTTCGGTTATGTGTGTATTTATCGCAGGTTTATAAGTGCCCGGTTAATACCAATAGGCTCGCCATCTATTTCTGTGGGACCTAAACATAAACTGGCGAAATGTGAGTGCTAGCACCTCTGCCTACCCCTTCGGGGATACAGGCGTGAGTTTATGTTATATACGGATTATAATCTTTCCAGCAATACCTGACATCAAAGCTGTCATGCGTTCTGGCGCAGACAGAGACCTCCACTCCTCTCCGACACTCCGAGAAGGAGATAAAGGAAGAAACAGAAGAGATAAAAGAAGAAGATGATGTGGATGAATACGATCAGCTGTTTGAAAAAATGGAGACTATTGGGTAAGCAGTGTTCTTAAGGCTAATATTATTAAGGAATGTACTTCAAAATGGGTAATTTTTTTGAGCTTGGATTGGTGACCTCCGCCTTACAAAATACGATGTTAACGCGAGCGGAGCCGCAGGCAACAGCTAGTACATAATATACATTATACTCAGCCCTTTTCGGTGTAAGCAGAGACAATAACCTGTTGATTTCATTGCCGGGGTCTTCTAAGGTCGGGGCTGCGTTTCTAACTGGTGTTCCCTCCATTTGCTAAACTTGTCTTTTTGTTTTGACGTTTTGTAAGTGCCGTTTCAATGGTAAACTTTTCTTCTTTTCTAATATACATTCATCTTCTCTCTATACCTTTTTTTTATAAATTATAATATACTAAATGACCCACGTCGCCCCGTGGCACACTTTTAAACCGTTGTATCATTTCTTTAAAATATGTATATGCCTGCAATTTATTATTTTCAAATGGATTCCGCTCCCTTGAGTAGTAGCGTGATGATATTTAGCTAACAACATTCTTTAAAAAACAGACTATTGAACACAAAAATATTTTTTCAATTCAAATCTGCAGGTCCTGAGATTAACGCGTGCAACCTAACAAATATATTAGTTATTTTTAGCAATCAATGGATTCTCCGTGCGGCTGCCGGGTCCATCGCGTTGCTGAGTTGGGAACTCGGGACAGTGCCTGGGACTTGCGACCCAGGTGTAGGTTTAGAAGGGGCCCCTTTTGTTGATGTACATCAACACTCACCTTCACTACCCAAGTTCCCCTCCCTGCCTAACCAAATCTATACACTATACACACATACTTACATGTAAATAAAATTGAAGTGTCTGTTTGTAATATTGAAATAACCGTGTTTTACTACATGCTATAATATGATACGGTACACCAAAATAACATTTTTTACAATTTTTGTCTGTTTGTTCCGGCTAATCTCTGAAATGGCTGGACCGATTTTGACTGGACTGTTCTTGGCAGGTAGCTGATGTAATAAGGAGTAACTTGGCTACTTTTATTTTAGAAAAATTTCATACTCAATAGCGTTGGCTCAACACTAAGCGATAACCGACATCCACGCGGACGGAGCCGCGGGCAACACCTAGTATAGCTTTATACATCAGAATAACACATAGGCTACAATTTATAACGATAACCGATATTATAGCGATCCATGCGAGGTTATTACAGTAAGATTTTTCGTTTCAGTGATAGACCATCAAAGAAAAAGTTGCCCCCAGAAGAAGTACCAACCAAGAAGATAAAGCCTTCATCAGAAGGCGCTACAGACGGAGATCTAGAGGAAAGCACCACAGAGGACGCTATCAAGAAGCTTCTGCGAAGCACTGAGAAGCAGAAGCGCAAGAGAGATCAGAAGAGAAGAGAGAAGAAGGCTAAGAGCGTGTTTCATAACGCTTAAGATAATATATTTAAGAGGATATGTGTTTTTTTTTATTTATATTCCCTACGTCTTTTCCCATGCGGGATCGTTTGCTGTCGCATGGGGAAAGTCCTATTCCTTATTCGCTTAGACAACATATTGGGGATGGATTGCTTTCTGTGCCATCCCAGCATAGGAAGCAGTGCACCCCCAACAAATAGTCAAAATGTTAAATATTGAATTATATTGATGTAAGAATTTCCATATCGCGATTTAGGAATAATAGATTTGTAAAAGTACACCTTCATTTTTTTGAAGTGAAAACTTCTTTAGCGGCGTTGGATAGGTAAAAAGTGTGCAACTCGCGTCAGGATCGCTTGACCTTTGAACCGTAACCAACGACTGACGTCATACAACATTAGGTAGAGACTGTCTATTTTGCAAGATAAGATAAATAGCGTCGTAGCTTATCGGTAAACGCTTCGAATGTAAGTCCTTATGGTTTCAGATAGTACCGGGTTCAAACCTGGCCTTCTGAAACTTTTTGTGATTATTTTTCTATTTGTAATTTATTACTTTCGTGATTATTTTTTCTTTTTATAATTTATTAATCTCTTCTTTTTATCTTTTGTATTGTGGTATCTATGTATATAACGAAGACAGAAAGAAAGAAAATGTTTTCACTTCTGCCTGTACTCCCAGAGTGCAACCCGTCTTTCTTTTTTTATATAGGACACTTCAATTTGACTTTACCTCGCCTGATGGTGAGCTGAAGGAAAAGTCTCAGGAAAGAGGGCCACCATTATATACACGTGCCATGTTAACAATGGTGGCACTCAGCTTGACGGCCTCATGCCTCATCAGATGCTTTGTCACGCTCCGCTTAATGGACCCGGGACTGTAGGAAGAAGGAAACACGTGAGCTGGCAAGGAGTTCCAGGTCTTAATGGTGCGACAAAGGAAAGAGTCACCGAACCTCTTGGTCCTTGAAGGAATGTTCTGCACCGTATGCGGGTGACATCTAAGTCCTGCACGTGTCGTCCTGTATAGGAAAGGAGAGGGTGGGACTAATTGGAATAGCTCATCAGAACATTCACTATGGTAGAGACGGTAAAATACTGCCAAGGAAGCAAAACCTCTACGCATCTGCAGAGCCTCGAGGGTACTCGTGATCTCAGGATTTCCGATAATGCGGACCGCACGTCGCTGCAACCTGTCGAGAGCATCTAATAAGTACTGTGTTCAGTTAACCAATACTCTCATACTATACAGCTGTATTGCTCTATTCACATATCTTGGGACCTAAATCACGAGATATAAATTGCCCTGGCGCGCGCGGATTGTTTTGAAATATTCTATAATTGGTAAATGTGAGCTCGTCCTGTTCTCCAAGATATGTGAATCGAGCAATATGTAGGTATATGTCCCACGTGGTGACGGAGAGAATACAAGTATCACCACCCCATCTCATCCGAAGGGTGTCGTTAGAGGCGACTGACGGAAACATACGCAGACGATATCACTACGAGGAAAATTTAAAATAATAGGGGTTAAAGTATGAAATTGCCGTTTCATTGTAATAGGTACTTCGAATTGACATAGAACCTTCATGGTTTGAGATTTTTGAGTGAAACTTTTTCCACATGGTACCTATGTAGTTCTTCATTTAAAAATGTGCAACATTCGATTATCGACTTTCAGTTGTTTTTTTTATTCAGCTTAGACAAGAAAGATGGATACTTCGAAAATTCGAGTGATTTTTGAATACGAGTTCCGACGCGGAACTAACGCGGCAGAAACAGCTCGCAATATCAATGTTGCGTTTGGAGAGGGGACTGCTAATGAACGCACCGTGCGATTTTGGTTTAAACGCTTTCGTGATGGAAACTTTAATTTGAAGAACGAACCACGAGGAAGGCCGTCCACACAGGTGAATAACAATGAATTGAAAGACATGGTGGAAGCCGATCCGAGCCAAACTACCCAGGAATTAGCTGCATGGTTTAACGTTACCTTACCAACAATATTGACTCATTTGCGTCAAATCAATAAAATAAAAAAATGTGAAACATGGGTACCTCATGATTTGACTGATCTGCAGAAAGAAATGCGTGTTGAAACTTGTGTTGCCTTGTTGAATCGATACAGAAATGAAGGAATATTGGATCGAATTGTGACATGTGATGAAAAGTGGATTCTTTACGATAACCGTAAGCGAAAAATGCAATGGCTGACCCCAGGTGAAACGCCACAACAGTGTCCTAAAGCAAAGCTTACCAATAAAAAGGTAATGGTAACTGTTTGGTGGTCTCAGCATGGTGTTATTCACTATAGCTTTCTACGATCTGGTCAAGCAAAAACGGCAGATGTCTACTGTGCCGAACTCCGAACAATGATAGCAAAACTAGCAGTGAAACAGCCCCGACTCATGAATCGATCTTCACCATTATTGCTCCATGATAACGCGAGAACTCATACAGCACGAGAAACCGTTTTAACTCTACAGGAACTGCAATTAGAAACTATCCGTCACCCTCCGTATTCGCCAGACCTTGCTCCAACAGACTACCATTTTTTTCGTGATTTGGACAATTTTCTATGTGATAAAAAGTTTTCTTCTCAGGAGGCAGTACAAAATGCTTTCACACAGTTTGTCGAATCTAGATCACCAGAGTTCTATCGCAAAGGCATAAATGACCTTCCTACTAGATGGCAGCAATGTATAGATAATAATGGTAATTATTTTAATTAAATAAATACGTTAAATTAAAAAAAAAACGAATTTCAATTTGTCAGTACAAATCGGCAATTTCATACTTTAACCCCTAATATAACCCACCGCACAGGTCAGAGCCACCCGACATTGGGAGAGGCCTGTATTCAGCAGTGGTTGGCCGCGTGGTTCCCGGCCGAGTAGAATTTGGGCCACCCCATCGCTTCCCACGCGGTGTCGTACAAGGGGACTGAGAGATAGGGCTGTTTAACATAAGACAGATATATACAGCCCAGACTCAGCCTCAGATGCATGGCTCGAGTCGATAATAGTGATAATAGCCCACGCCTTATTACGTGGGACCGAATACACTGATTGGTGGCGAAATATGAAAGATAGTGGGGACAATTCAACTATTAAAAACATACGAAATCCGTATAGCTCCACTGACCCTCTACAGTGGAGACATCAGTACTTAAAAGTCCTCGTGGCCCCACTGGTAATAAATAAATAATACCTAAATATTCCATAACATTTCACACAACGCTATCTAGACCCATGGCAAGCATAGCTTAACTAGCTTGTGTTATGGAATCTAGAATGCGGATAAACATACTTAGATACATTTTTTTTTGTAAATAGATACATATTATATATAGAAACACCAAAACCAATGCAAATATAGATATCCATGCATACAAAAATTTGCATTGAGCGGGGATCGAACCCGCGCCTCCAGCATAGCGGCCGCGTTCACTACCGCCACGCCACGGAGGCTGTCTGGAGACTGGTGGAGATGGGGAGTGGGGCCACGAATCCGAAGGGAAATCTTCTTCATTCTATCGTTAATCCCAGTGGCATTCGAAGATAGCTTGGAATCTGGAGTCCGCTTTACCAGTCGTAACTTGCGGATTTGGCTGAACATCGATATTTTCTGTGAAGCGATTACTATCTGATCTCTACAACCCAAAGGCGATATCGAAGCATTGCAGTTAGACCAGTTGTTGATTTTAAGGGCTCCCAACCTCCCGTAACGACTGCCATAGATGTTTAGCAACCGGGTCCGACGGCTTAACGTGCTCTCCGAGGCACGACCAGACCAATGCAAATACCCATATTCATGCTAACAAATATTTGCAGTGAGCGGAAAAGGACTGTTCTGCATCTGATAGTAAGCACACATCTCATGATAAAGCGCCCACTTGATGGCAAAGCCTCGCTCCCTATTACGTGGAACCGAACCAACTATGACAGTTGGTGAAAAGTGGATGTTTTTCAAATCGATTAAGATAGGAAAAAGTGAATCGCTGAGGCGGGACTCGAACCCGCGATCTCTCCCTTACAGGGAGAAGGGTCTGACCACTGAGTCACCGAGCTACGCCTGAAGTAATTCCCAAATTCACCTACACAACCGTCTTGTGGCGACGATGGGAGCCATCTACCGACAGTCGTAAGAACTATCGAAAACAATGAATGATGTTGCAATCATTTTTATACATGGTTTTTCGATCACTCCGCCCATTCAAAAGTGGGTGTTGTTAAAACACGTCTGCCTACCACTTCGGGGAACAACAAAATTGGGCTGTATGTGGCAGTCAACCACACGGCTCACCTAATGATGCGTCACACTTGCGCTGCCGACCCTTTTTTTTTACGTGGTGGAATGCGTTTAGGCACTTCGCCCCCCCCCCCCCCCCCACGGGGGCAGGGGAGAGCTTCATGTGGGACCCCTGGCCTCTAAAGAAGGCCAGACTACCCACTAAACCACCACGGTGTCCGTCATTACCACATTTCGACGATGGCGGAAACAGCATCTTCCGCCATCGCCGTGTGGGTCGCCCACCATTGAGCGGTGGCAGGCCCGTCTCTGGTGCGACAGAAGAGGAGTTCGTAAAGGCACACGCGACACGACGTGCGCCTTTACCCTCGAGGCCTAAGTAAAGGCAGCAGACGCCCCTGCGTCTACTGCCCCGGCCCGGTTAGGGGGGGAGGAGTTGGTGGGACCGCCTTCTCCGGGCACCGGCTCGTTTGCGGCGCTGCAGGAGGGAAAGTGGGTCACATTCCCTCTCCCTCTCCGGGCCTGAACCGCCGCCCTCGCCTCATCGCTGCCGACCATAGACAGAACTACGGTCGGCAGCGAGAGGTCCCTCCCCACTTCGGCGATGAGAGCACTGCGCTCCCCAACCCACGTGGGACACTCCTCTAGGGTGTGATGCGCCGTGTCATCATCGCCTCCACAGTGGTGGCACTCTCTGGTCGGCTATCGTTTCAACCGGTACAGGTACCTCCCGAAGCATCCATGCCCCGAGAGGATCTGCGCCATTATACGTTACCGCGATCTATCCATCCAGTCTCTGAGGACCGGACGGTACGCCTCGACGGTCCTTCTGCCAGCCGTAGGATTGGCTAGCCGCCACTCCCACTCCAGGAGCATGGACCGCGCGCTGCCGACCCTGTAGGAACCTATTAATGCCTTGAAGATATGATGATGAATAAAACTCATTTTTCTTACAAAAACACATTTAATTCCTAAACCTAAATCGATGAAACACCACTAGTTGATTGGCCGGTTCTCCTTGTCGAGCGCGAACGCCCCGGCCGTCGTGGACCGCAGCAGCGACCATAGGGCTTCGCTAGCGTCCCCGCTACTCGTGTCTATCTCGAACGGCTGTAGCAGTTTCTGGGATTCGTTTTTTATATCTGAATGGTTGGTTAAGGATATACATATGTTCGAGACCGAGATACACACTGATAAAATTTTTAATTTCATTTTAAATCAACCAAGAAGTCGCCTCTCTAAAGTATTTCGCGCAGAGCAACGCCTAATCTCAAACATATTGGTCCTTCGAGCCGGATGTTCATCTACTACTTCTGAGAAGTAGCACCTCTGGAGCTTTCACATATCTACTTCGGAGAATAGACAGCGCACGTCGGCATTTCTTCTGGTTGAAAAATACCACCCCATCTCTTCGTAGAAGGCAACTAATGGATATGGCTGTCCTTTTCTTCGTGTTCCGACAGTAAACATACAGCGCATTATACAGTGCTCGCTTGATAGCAATAAGCTCGCATTTTTAGATTTGATTTGTTAGCATACTTTCTATAAGCTTTTATTTAGTTTTTGCTTTTTTCTCGCCCCTTAATTACATGGGGCTGAGAGCATTTACACTTCCCAACAGTGTTTTTAACAGTCCATGAAAAACTCTCTTCAGTGGGAGAGGAGACTATTAAAAAATATATTTCATCAAAATGTCCATACACGCCTGCTTTTCAAAAGCGTGACATCCAGGCAAAAGGGGTTAGGCCCAAGAAGTTCTGGATTGTGGTCGTGCAGGGTGACATGCTTGCGAATGGTCTCATTACCATGGACGCCCAAGATCGTGTGAAGTGGAGGAGGAAGAGCCGGCAGGGTGACCCTGAACTCCGAGGGCGTCTCGGCCTCGGATGCATTCAGGAAAATAGGTATCCGTGGAGATGGTGACATGAGTGAATTTATCACCATCTCACGGGTTTTCTACTTCCTTCCTACAGTCCTTTAAGCGCGTTGTGGCCCATGAATTCGAAGTGACCGTCAGGCTGAGTACCACCGTTGTAACATCATTAGTGTCTACGATTGTGAACCTCTTGACACTGCCTTCAGCTTACCATCAGGCAAGATAATGTCATATTATATATTATAATAATAAATAATGTTCCACCTGATCAAAACGTAGCCCCAACTTGAGAAGTTTTATCTATTTACCCTGCCTACCTCCTGCGTATGTTATGTAAAGGATACATCCCATGGCGACATTAGGCGGCGCGCTGAAGTTCAGTCTGATACCAGTCATCTCTTTAGCCAGTTTGTAGTTCTCTCTGCAAAATAGAAAATATTACTGATTGGCAATCTGTGTGGTGACGGATAAAGAATACAAGAACTGACGGAAACATACCCAGACAATATCACTGCGAGAGAAGGATAACTCGAAATAAAACCCTGTACCGGCCCGTCGGGACAGCGTGGAAACAGTAGGCCAATGGTAATTTATTGATTGATTGACTGTTTAGCAATTCTAAGGAAGCAGAGGAAAAAGCAACACCAAACTCCGAGTTAAAAGCTTTGGATGACTGCTTCGTGGTATTAGTAGACAACTCTGTCAGTGATTGGCGAGACAAACAGCAAGGACTAGTCCCTCCTAATATATATCCTAGCCTCATCATATTTAGCAGAGCGTGCGTGAGAGGCTACACAGTGCGATTGCCATATACAGGCGATCAGTTTAGAATTTCCCTTTCTCAAAATGTCCCTCATTTTCAAATAGTCCCTTTCCTAGAATGTCCCTTTCCCATAATGTCCCCTTCTTACGTCAGATGGTCGACCGGACTATTTATTCGTGCGTTAGCCCAAGAAAGTATTTCAAGGGTTTAGGTTCAGAATGACCCAAAACGTCCCTTTAGTCTTTGCAGCAGATGTGGTGCGATATGTTACTTATCAGAGAGTGTCCACCAGTGAGAACATCAACACCCTATTTGGAACACGCTCTTGAGGCGCTTCTTGTTGCTAAGTGTTAGTAGTTTTGTTGCCAGTGCATTAGGATGGCTTTTGAGTCTTTGTTCATATCATTCTCTTATCTTTGAGATTTTCTCCTTTACACTCGTCATTTCGAGTTGCTCGTGAATTTCCGTGTTTGTGATGAACCAAGGAACACTGCAAATTGTGCGAAGTATAATGTTGTGCATGCGTTGCAGCATTGCTATATTTGTCGAAGTGAGAATGTGATGTGGGTTCAAAAGAATGCAGGTACCCTAGGAGAAATCACCAGGACTATCAATAGTTTGCTAGCGCTCTCCAACAAGTTGAGGTGTGTCGGATAAAATACCCACTCTCACGCAAAAACCGTGCCATGATGTACAATTCTGGACTCGTAAGGTGAAGGCCTCGGATGCAACTGGGACTAGCACTGGGATAATAATGATAAGCAAAATTTCATACTGGGCATTGTTCAGTCTGGTTTGATCATTGTCTGCGATGGTCACTTTAGCCATTGACGCACACACCCTGTCCAATTCCGTACCGCGCCGTGTCAGCTCAGCGAGGCGTTCTGTTCGCTCTTTCTGAAATTAGAGAATAATAACATATATTAGACATATTTGGAGGCTCCAGCTAGGTTTTTAAGGGTCAAAGGCAACTTCACTTGATAGCTAAGTACACCTGATGATTAATAAACAAGGCTCTAGTGCACGCTTTCCCGTTAGGCTTAGGAGGTCAAATGGCAAATTAAAAGAAGTGAAGGAATATATATATGGCAGTCATTATATAGGGGAAATTGGTGAAATGGCTCCATACAGAAGGGCTGATCACCCGTCCGTTCCACGACGTGCCTGCTGGCATTAATTATTGAATGGAACACTACTTACATGTAACTTCATTTCTTGTGCCATTTTAGTTTCTAGCTCTGTTTTCTTTTTACATGCTTTCATCTGTTGTTGAATTGTTTCGATTTCATCTGTGAATTATGTATTATAATGATGAAAATGATGTTTTAATACTTCTTCTACACCAGCAAACAATGAAAACAAAGTGTTACCATCAACCCGCTTGTAGAATTGGTTCAATGAATCAACAATAATGTCAATCCACGATTCTGTAGCCTCTAATTCCATTTTTAATACTATTGTTTACAAAATAGTAATCAAATTAATAAAATAAAGTCTTGTAATTTCTGTAAGTAAACGAAAACGATTTTTTCAAATTTCAAAATAGTAAACAACCGACTACAGATAGCATATTTATTTGACAAGTTTTACAGATTATACAAAAATCATTGTCAAAAACACCTTGAGTTTTTCCTTAATTGTATGTGTATCCGACCTTATTGATAAAACAAAAGCAATAGTGGCGCCCCGTATCGTCCAAGACCCGAACTTTATTTATCGCCATTTTTGTGATGGCGACCGATATTTATAGATCGTAAGGGTGTTGTTATTTAAAAATAAATGCATTAAAATGGAGGAAACGAAAGTTATTTATTACATAGACGATGAAGAAACCCCATATTTAGTGAAAATCCCCATATCACCTGAGAAAGTGACTTTATTGGATTTCAAAAACCAGTTGAATAGGCCGAATTATAAGTTTTTCTTCAAATCCATGGACGATGATTTCGGTGTTGTGAAAGAAGAAATAGTAGATGATAACGCTCATCTACCGTGTTTTAACGGTCGTGTAGTGTCGTGGCTTGTGTCTGCGGAGGGCTCGAACCCGTCAGACGGTGCATCTCAGTGTACGGACAGCAATGCTGGCAAGGGAAAACAAACTCACGGGGCTCCGGCACCGGTCACCAGGGACACCTGTACGGACACCGACAGCACTATCAGCTCACGCCCTGGCCACAGAGCATCCTGCGATAAATATAAATACCGCGGATTGCGTATAAATGGCCACTCAAAATATGGCAATCACGGTCTCGAATATGAGACAGCCTCCGTACTCTCTTCCGATTTAGACTCCACTAGCTTATTCGACAGCCAGTCAGAAATTACTACAACGACAGGCAGACATACTAACGCATCTGTAGACCGAGCATTAACAGAATGCAGCAGTGTATCCCACCTTCAAGTGAGTTCGCGGAAAAGACCGCAGCGAAGACGGAAAAGACCTCAGATTATGTCTAGAACTTCATCTTATTCGTCAATAACTGACTCCACGATGTCCATGCACATAATTACAGTCACTTTGAATATGGATACGGTGAATTTCCTAGGTATATCTATAGTGGGGCAGTCTAACAAGGGTGGAGATGGGGGAATTTATGTCGGAAGTATTATGAAGGGAGGTGCTGTGGCTCTGGATGGAAGGATAGAACCTGGAGACATGATATTGCAGGTAAGCGCTATAGCTGACTTTATCTTGATAAAAATATAAAGTAAATTTGGTATCAGCTGATGTGTCACCCAGGTAGATAATAAGTATACTGCTTAGGTACTTAACTAAATATAAACAATCTTCTGGCGACTTTTTAAACAAACACATATTAGATCAATAAACTAGGCTAATTAACTAACTAATGGCTAAATTTCGATTTTTAGCCTTCAAAATAAGTTTCTAAACAGAAACTGAGTTTTAAAATAAAACTTTGTAAAAATACACATCAAGCTTATTAATTATGTTTAGTAAAGTAGCTTACCAAATGGAGAACAGTTCCTCTCTCACTAAACTTAAGAGTAAGGCTCTTGTCAGTGGAGTAATCACTACTCTACTCTCTTTTCTTCTTTTCACCCCCTAATAAGACCTGACTTGTATCTTTTTTCCCAATCTATTCCATAAACATTCTTCTTGGACTGCCTCTCTCCCATTCTTTCAATTTTCTATTCTGAGGTGATATGATATATGTATAGCCGGATGGATTGATGACCTGAAAAAGGTCACTGGGGCAGACTGGATGTGGAAGGTGGAGGATCATATGAAATGGCGCACATTGGGAGAGGCCTATGTCCAGCAGTGGACTGCAGTGGACTAATTGATTGATTGATTAATTATATGTTTTACAAAAAGATCCTGTTACAATAAGGCTGAAATTGGCAGCCCAAATTATAGTAGCCAAAATTGGCAGCGCAAATTGTACTAGCCAAAACTGGCAGTCCAAATTGTAGTGGCAAAAATTGGCACCCCAAATTGTAGTAACCAAAATTGGCAGCCCAAATTGTAATAGCTAAAATTGGCAGCCAAAATTGTAGTAGCTAAAACTAGCAACCGAATTGTAGCAGCCAAAATAGGGAACCAAATTATAATGATAATACAATTTGGTTCCTCATCTCCTACAATCTGGTTGAATGAGTTTCCATCATTGTCTATGATGGAAACTTCTGCAAATTGTCTGAGATCTTCTAGTATTTGACCGCACAATAGGGTAGTGTCCTGAGTCAACGGATCATCACCAATACTGCTTGATGTTGTAATTTTTACTTAACAAATATGCATAGTAAACTAAGATATTGACTAAGTAAACTGAAACTATGACTTTTCATTATTTGTAATGCCCAAAATAGGTCAAAATATAAATAATCGAAATAAGGCAAAGTTAATAAATTTTTAGATTCCTTATTAAAGTTTAAATCAATCTTTATATGCATTGTACATGTGTAAACGCAACGTGGACTGAAATAAATGCGATATTCTCTTGCACTGCATACATTTGCCCTACGTGCTAGCACACTGTGACGTCACAGTGTACTGCGATTTTGTATGGAGCGTTTTCGGGCAGCTCGAGAAATCAGATTTTCGTAGTCAAATATCTTTACAACTATTTGTCATTGGAATATTTCACTTTACCAGTTCATTATTATTGTAAAATATATAGTTTATTATGATAAAGATGAAAAATAGGACACAACCCTATTTGGATGCCAATTTCAGTTTATACCTGTTATATTAGGTGGCCAACATTTTTTTTTTAGATTCTTGGTTTTTCATAAAACTTTTATTTCCTCCATTCTTCTTTAGCGTCACATTTTTGACAACTCCAGCCTATTTCTGCCCTCATGAGTTATGGACCATCGCATATCTATAATCTTTTCCTGATTATTAGTCATGCTTCTATAAAATATAAATAAATTAGGTTTAAGCACACATTCATAGGCCACAGTAACCACTTTCCATCACGTGGGCCACGTGCTCCACCTACGTGGTATGAAAAATATTTTTTTTCCAAATTGATGCAGTCCTTTAGAAGTTATGGCCTAAATTTTATTCCCAAGCATTGCTGAAATGGAATCAAAGTTCTACGCGAGTGGAGCTGCGGGCGACACTTAGCGTTTCATACTAATATGCAGTTTCCTCCACAATCATTGAAAGCTGTCTCATCAATCAACTATATCAGTGATTGATCTGTTAAAATTGTCCATATGCCATTTGTCTGTGCATTTTGTACGACATTTTGGTTTGTATAAATTGTAGAGTATTATCACAGAAATATATTTGGATAGAACGGGTATGTGACGCGTGGCAACTTCATAGTCAATTCCTATCCTATGAGACAGGAACTTGTGAACACTTACTCGGTACTGTTAAGACTAGCTTGTAATAACATTGTTAAAAATACTGTGAATATGCCCATATATTGTGCTAATTCTAACTGTAGAATAAAAATGAATTGCTAAATTTGAAAATAAAGGTATTTCTTATCTCTCGTGAGTATTTATTAACACTGCGTATGGCCGTTTTATCCTAATATATATTTTTTGTAGTAATTATACATACATATATCCACGCCTGTAAAACCCCGAAGGGGTAAGCAGAACACCTCTGCCTTGAGTACTTGTATTTTTACTGTATATTAGAAAGCTGAATAAATGGTTTGTTTCGTGGATTGCGATAATATCAGAGAGTTCTTATCTAATTTGAAAAAATAAAGGCTAGCGCTACAGAATACCGCGGCCATAATATCCTCGTGTTATGTTCCCGGCGGTGAGTAGGGTAGCCAGAGCTCACTGGAGAGTTTTTGTGCTGTCAGTGGGGAGATCCTGCCTTGTCTTCTACACTGACGAAACTCTGTGTTTAAAGGGTCGGCTGCACGAGTGTGAATCCTCTGGTGTTACACACGTCCATAGGCCACGGCAACCACTTTCCATCAGGTGGACCGTGTGCGTGACAGCCATCACAGTGGTATGAAAAAAAATCTCAGAAATTTCCGATGAAAGCACTTGTACTATTCTACATTATTTATTATTATCCTGACCGATTTCGCCTTGTGGGCATTATCAAAGGTTTTTTTATTATGGCGAAATCGGTCAGAATAATAATAAATAATGTGGAATAGTACAAGTGTTTTCATTGCAGATATGTAGCAAGTTCCACCATGTGCCAGCAATCAACAGTATAAGCACTTCATATCTAGTTTGAAAAATAAAAGGATAGTGCTACACTTCACGGTAATTTCGACACCGAATTTTCGTGGCGATAAATCGTTGCTCGCGGTGGTGCCTGCGTGGATGTCGGATATCGCGATCAAACATGGCCTATGTTCTGTTTCCAAGCTCTAATCTATCTCTGTACCAAATTTCATCGAAGTTGCTTCAGAGATTTATACATAAAAGCTTCCGGGGAGCATGGGCAATTGCCTTATTGACTACTTACACTCTCGAAGACGGTGCGAGTCGAGACATAACCGCCCTCGCTGGCGGGGAGTATCCGTGTAGATTTCCGCACGAAAAAAAGTGGCTTAGTTATTATATACTCCGGAAGAAATAGTTTGCATTCAACTAAGGAATTATGCTTATTACTAATTATTCAAAGAATTTACAAAAATAAAATAAACTGATATGCTCTGTTGAGCAGACCTCGATAGTAAAATGAAATTAAATAAATATGGTCTAGTTCTTACAGACAATTAAAAAAAAAAAAGAATTTACGCTGATTTTTCGAGAAGCATTAGAAAGTTATTTACTGGGTCACCAGCGCCATCTTTTTATTTAAAACTAGGTTTTGCCCGCGGCTCCGCCCGCGTGGATGTCGGTTATCGCTTAGTGTTGAGCCGACGCTATTGAGCATTAAATTCACCTCTCAACTTTGTCGTCGACTATTTTGACATTAATGATCACTGCTCCGCTCCGTTCAGTAGTATCGTGATGATATATAGCCTATGTGTTATTCTGATGTATAAGCTAAATTATTGTAAAGTTTCATTAAAATCCAATTAGTAGTTTTTACGTGTGTTCCCGGCAGAGTAGAATTTGAGCGACCCCTTCTCTTCCCATGTGGTGTCGTACAAGGCGACTAAGGGATAGGGCTGATTAACTTTAACATCAGACAGATATGTACAGCCCAGACTCAGCCCCAGATGCATGGCTCGAGTCAACAATAGTGCCCGGAATACGGCAATAGGCTCACCCCCTATTACGTGGGACCGAATACAGATTGGTGAAATGTGGGTGTTGTTTCACCTCTGCCTAACCGTCCGGGGATAAAGGCGTGATTATATGTATGTATGTATGTAACAAACATCCATCCCTTCCCACAAAGTTTCGCGTTTATAATTCATTTAATTCATTTTTTTTAATTAAATTAAAGTTAAAACATGTTCGTGAAGCGACTCAAGCGACTGTTATCTGACCTCCACCACTCATTGGCGACCATTTCCTGTCGTTAGACTAGTCGCGACTTTTTATTGCCCCAAATACCCGTTACGACTGCCATAGATGTTCGTATGGCAACCGGGACCGACGACTTAACGTGCTCTCAGACGGGAGACCTAGATTTTCACTGATTGGAGATCGAACCTGCGCCTTCTAGCAGTCGAATGCACTTTGCGCCGTTTCTTCCCCAACAGCGCTTTGCAAGCGGTGCTAAATTAGCTTAAGTAGAATCTATTGAAGTCCATAAGAAACAACCATGTTGTTCTACATAACATAACATTACTCACGCCTATATCCCCGAAGGGGTAGACAGAGGTGCTAGCACCCACATTTCGCCAGTTTATGTTTAGGTCCCAATGTAATAGGTGGCGAGCCTATCGCCATGAACCGGGCACTTATAAACCTGCGATAAATACACACATAACTTCGAAAAGCATCGAAAAGTGAATGGTGTGTGCCATGGTAAAACCAGGGATCGAACCCGAGACCTCGTCTCAGCAGTCCATTACCTATACCACTAGGCTACCGCGGTCATTGTTCTATCCATACTATTAATTAAAAATGGGTTTATGTGTCTGTTTGTCCGTGTTTATTGCGTAATCCACTGAACCGATTTTGATGAAATTTGATATAAGGGTAGATTAAACCCTGAGAAAGGACAAAGGCTATGTTTGGCGGACGGAGCCGCAGGCTAAAGCTAGTATTGAATAAAGATCTTAGATTTTGACTTTAATCTTTTCCATACAGAAATTATCTCATTGAAATAAAAGCAATTTTCAAAGGATTATATTGTGATTTATTATTTATTATTTACTTTTAGACCGACGACGTTTCGGTTACTTTTCGTCAGCCATGTTCACGGTTTGACTAAATATGGTAGTTGTCATATATTTTGAAGTGTAAGTTATCTCAAAGTACTCGTACCATGATGAATTTTTGGTGTTACTGTTTACGCAGAATGAGCTCACTGTGTCGTTAGGTCTTGCTGTATTTTGCTGTTTACTAGGTTTGATTAAGTGGATGACTGGGTCCCAGGCTGCCGGTACGCTCCAACTAACATTAGAAAATATCAGAAATCATCTCCTTGCCTTAGTTATCTACGCCTTTCCTTGTATATGATCTAATCATTATACATTTCACGAGCTCTCCCTCGGTTTTATTTCTTACACAACTTTGGTTGACAGAGAAGCACATGGCCCACCTGTTGGAAAGTGGTTAACATCAGGGGAGTCACATTCAAGCTGCCGACCCTGTAAGTACAGAGAGTTTATGCGCTGTCAGTGCAGAATACAAAATAGGACAAACCTTTGGCCACTGACAGCACAAAACTCTTCAGTGAGTTCCGACTACCTTATTCAGCGCTGGGAATACACAATGTGAGGATATTATGGCTGAGGTATTCTGTAGGGCGGGAGGTACTTCTCCAGTCGGACAGCTCAATTAATCTACAGAGCAGAAGAAGCCTTTGGTCTACACACGGACAGCACAAAAATCTCCAGTGAGCTCTAGCTACCCCACTCACCGCCGGGAACTAAACACGGGGTTATTATGGCCGCGGTATTCTGTAGGGCGGAGGTACTTCCCCAATTGGGACGGCAATACTTTTTTTTTTACGTGCGGGACATCCCCACGGATACTCCCCCCCCCCCCTTCGGAGGCGAAGGGGGAGGTTATGTCGGACTCGAACCGACTAAACCGCACGCCGTCTGTGGGTTGATGTGCTAGGCCGGAGGTGAGGTTGTCTTTTGACATATCCCTCGCACCCCGGCTGACCCAGGGCCATTCCTCTCGGCTCGGGAGGGGGGACCACGCGGTCCCCGACTCGCCCCCGGTATGGGGGGGGGGGGCAGCAATACTATCATCTCCTTATAAAAAAAAAACCTATTTGTTTATTACAGGTAAACGACGTAAATTTTGAAGATATGACCAATGATGAGGCGGTCCGCGTGCTCAGAGAGGTGGTGCAGAAGCCAGGGCCTATCAAGCTGGTGGTGGCCAAATGCTGGGACCCTAATCCCAAGGGCTACTTCACGATACCAAGGACGGAGCCTGTCAGACCGATTGACCCGGGTATGTCGTTCTTTGTTGCTCTTTATAGGTACGCTTGTATGGGGTAGGCAGAGGTGTCTTCTTTATCTTAGCGTTAATCCCCACGGATACCCAACCCTCCGGAGCCGGAGGGGGAGGTTATGTCGGACTCGAACCGACTAAACCGCACGCCGTCTCTGGGTCGTAGTGCTAGGCCGAAGGTGAGGTTGTCATGCGACATATCCCTCGCACCCCGGCTGACCCAGGGCCATCCCTCTCGGTCTGGCCCTCCTCGAGAAGGGGGGGACCACGCGGTCCCCGACTCAACCCCGGCCTGCTTCTGCTAGGGTGACGGGCGGCTCCACCCGTCACCCTCAGGCCCGCGCTCATGGGGGGCGGAGGTCAGTTTGCGCCCTCCGACGCCCGAGCCGCCTTCGGGCGCGTGCAGCGATGTCAGCGAGCCTTTCTCGCTCATCGCGCCGCGCCCGCTCTGCTGTCTCCTTCGCGAGCATGACCTGCTCGCAGAAGGAGGCGCTAGCCGCCCACGCATCCGCGCAGCGGACCATCGCCGCGAGCAGGGTGGAGAGCGTAAGCACTCTCACCCCCAGGGCCGCCACAAGCTCCCGCCTCGGCGTCTCAAACGCCGGGCACTCGGTGAGCGTGTGCAGCCCCGAGTCCACGCTCGCGTCGCAGTGATGGCACTCGGGCGTTGGCTCTATACCCATCAGATGCAGATACCGCCCGAAGCTACCGTGCCCGGTGATAATCTGCGTCTGACGGTACGAGAGGCTACCGTGTTGCCTCTCTAGCCACTCCCCCATGATGGGCCTTACCGCCGCAATCACGGCGTGCCCTGCGCGTGGTTGCTCAAGTCGTCGCTCCCACTCGGCCACCATGACCTGGTGGAGCCGGGATTTCTCGGCCCGAATATCTTCGGGCTCGGGATCGAATCCCTGCTCCCGCGCCTCCTTTCGGAACTGACATAGTGCCGAAAGGGCCCTTGCTTCCAGGATCCACGGTGGCGATCCGGCCAGGAGACTCGCCGCTTCGAAGGATAGACACAGAGATTGCCAAGTGGCAGACAGAGGTGTATTAAAAGATTAAGATGTCACCGACTAGTGCAATTGTTTTGATCCCTAATGCTCTTAGTAAATTCCTATAACCAAATACAAGATAGAACGCTATCATACAAATCAAAGGCAGTGCCTATTAGATCAATACACGCGGTGTATTAATTAAATATTTTCGTTGCTTTAACTAAACAATGGATGACATAATACATAAATATGTATGAGATTACTATCTGTTATGATTATGATTCAGATATTATACACTACATATAGTGTCCGCACAATTGTATATACCTGACGTCTGTATAGCACAATGGTTTGGACTTTAATGGGAACAATTCTATCGCCCGAATCCATAGTTCTAGAAAATGGGCTGTGTAAGACTCTTATCAGTCAATTAGCAGGTGAACGGCCCTGTAGGTGAAGTCGGCTGGGACAAAAAGTTTTATACTACTTCTCTATAGTCTGTTTATTTAATTTAAGATACTAATTTTTTTTTTTTTTTGCTTTGTTACAAGACCTTTAAACCATGTCTTTATTTAGTTTTGTTTATTCACTATTCATGACGATGACGATGAGTGATGATTGCCATGACGATGACGATGAGTGATGATTTCTGCTTCAGTAAAGTTGTGGGGACTTTACTGAAAGCTCCCCCAGGAGATTTGGAACGAACATGAAATGTCATAATTCACTGTAATATCCCACTTTCCTACACTTGTGCGAATTATCCAAGACGTTATGTCTAAAAATTCACCATTTTTACACATAAAAACTCGAATTCACATCAATTTGGAAAAATAAAATAATACCGCGATGTGCGTTTTCCCGCGCTCGTGCCAAAACTCCCTCAGATAGTAAAATGACATTACCTGTGTTGCCGGTTTATTGCAATTGAAAAATAGTCATGTGCCACCAGTATCGAAAGATGTCGATACATTAAATTTAGTACAGATTTTTGTAGGTTATTTTATAGTTAGCTTGTATGTATAGTGTACGAAACTAAAAACCTTTTTAATTTTAACTTTTTTGTTAAAATATTTTAAAGCCAAACCACTTGTATCCAGGCCACAATCATTGTCGATAGTTACGAGCACGTCACTAAGCACTAAAAGCTGGTATCATTATTTCACAATTTGACATTTGCAGTTGTCTATTTACTATCTGAATTAAAAAAAAACGAACTATAGACAAGTGACAATTCGTTACCCGGCGTTTGGTAGAATATAATGACGAATGTATGGAATTTGACGTATTTGACATGCATTAGAGTACGCACCACGAAAAAATAGGTCCCTTGGCCGCGGCGTGGTTGCCGCAACATGTAATGTTGCCAGTATCGTCTTTTCATTTTACCAGATCTTTTATTGTTCAGATATGACTATAATAGTAGTTAAACCACAGAATAAACAATAAAGCAGTTTGTTTTGCTGTAAATACCTTGGTACTATGATCATTTTGAGTCTTTGTAAAGTCACGACTATTTCCTAATGAGCTAAGCAGACATTACGTTTTTATACTTGCTACCCCGGGATACACGATTTCCTCGTTGGTCCCCTTGAGTATCTTTTAAGGATAGCATGGGGTGCAGCTGCTCCAAAGATACCCAAGAAGTCGGATTGCGCAGCTATCACAATATAAAGACTGTAATCCTGATTTTGAGAAAGGACATTTCGAGAAAAGGGCATTATGCGATGAGACCGAAACGCGTACTGCGCGTAAAGAGCACATTATAACTATAAATAATAATGTCTATTAATCTTCCAGGCGCATGGGTAGCCCACACACAAGCCCTCCGCGAAGCCTACCCTCCCCCTCCGCCTTCCCTATCAGCCCTTCCCGTCTCCTCCGTATCAGAGAGGGGCGCCTCTGACGCGAGTACCGTACCAGCAGGCGGTCTGGAGCCCCAGCTGTCCGTGAACATGGATATGGCGATAGTGGTGAGGGCTATGCTGAGGCCTGAGTCTGGTGAGTGTTTAAGACTTTTGATTATATTATCATTTCATTACCGTGTTACCATAATCTTCATTATCATCGAATTCGTGGCCTTAACCTCGGAGTCCAGGGTTCGCTTTTGCCTATTTTCAAACACGAAGCGTCAGTAGCATAGTGGTTAAAGAGTCGGCTTTACGACCGAAAGGTTCCGGGTGCCAATCCTGGTCAGTTCACTACTGCTGTGAACCCACTTCTAACACGAACATTTTACCTAAGCTGGAGGTGTTAGGTTAGGGGGTATATTAGCAATTTCAGTAAAAAAAAATTTTAATAACAAAAAAATATGTAACGTCGAAGCATTTGAACTATGGTATGGTTCGTGAATTGACTGCTGGAGTTCAAATACCATATCTCCATTATCAATTGTACATGAAAAATTTATACCACTGAGTTGGCTGAAAAGCACACGGTCCACCTGATGGAAAGTGGTTACCGTGGCCTATGGACGTGTGCAACACCAGGGGAATTCCACTCTTGCTGCTGCCGACCCTGTAAACACAGAGTTTCTGTGCCGTCAGTGTAGAAGACAAAGCAGGAATAGCCTTTGGTCTTCCCACTGACAGCACAAAACTCCCCAGTGAGCTCTGGCTACCCTACTCACCACCGGGAACACAACACGAGGTTATTATGGCCGCGGTATAATAATCAACTTTTCTCCCCCAGGCCTTGAGATCAGAGACCGTATGTGGCTGAAGATCACTATCCCCAACGCGTTCATCGGCGCAGACGTGGTAGACTGGATCCTACAACACGTGGCTGGCATTGCAGACCGCAGGGATGCCAGGAAGTATGCCTCGCACATGCTCAAGGTATGACACTCGCATACAGGACACTGGTGATCCCACTTCTGATCTCGATCGGTCGGCCATTACATATCCCACTTCTGATAGAAACTATTCTAGTTTAATTCTAAATTTAATAAATACCAAATCACGCCCTCGCGGCCTCGGCCCAAGATGGTTGTATAGCAAAATTTGAAGCGCTCAAGGCTTGACGCGGTAGCACAGCGGTCATAGCATTTTCCCTGTAATGGACTGGTCGCGGGTTCGAGTCCCGCCTAAGTCGTTTTACTTTTTCCGCCCTTAATCGACCGCTTTTCCTAGATAATTTTTAATTCACAAAACCTCATACACACTTAAGGCGCCCCACTCACTAACAGTCCGCCTGCAGTTTCTGTTCCTATCCGGCGCCCTGCAGCTGATAGCGCCCACACACTAAAGCGATTTTGGCTTGCCGGCAATTCCCTGTTGTCAGTTTTGCGATCACACGCAAGCAGTGAGTCGACAGTTTCCCGTCTTATGATCGCCGGCAATGGTCCGATATCAGTTACAGAGTGAATACGTAAATCAGTGCAAGCGACTTGCGCCCTTATTGACATCTACTAAATTACATGTTTTTTCGCATAAATAAATGCCGCTGATCACGAAAACAAGAAAAAATCTCAATGCTTTGTGATGTTAATAAGGTTGAAAATCGTAAGTAAAACTCATTGTAAGAAGTAGATGTTTGTATTTTGGACCTAATGGACTATGTACATAAAAATATAGACGATTATGTACATAAAATGAGTAAAATTTTAGTAAAAACTAGTGAAGTTGGTACATGCAATCATAATGTTATTACCTCAGACTAAAAGAATAATATTATTTTATTCTGAGGATAGGATACGTAAAAAATGCTGACACGAGACGTCGGTCGACAGGCCGTCGGCCGACTGCCTGCTAATGTGTGCTTGCCTGACGGCCTAGGACTGTCCGGCCGAGAACTAGACCGAGACTCCGGCGGCCACACACTATCGGATCGTATTAGTGGTCAGCCCAAAATCGTTAACGAAACTGTGAGTGTGTGGGTTATTGCGATTAACTGACAGATTTATATCGTCCGGCCGTCGTCCGGTAAACTGATAGTGAGTGGACGCCTTTAGCTTTACCTGTGTACTCCATAATGTGTTATTCCTCGTTCCAGGCGGGCTTCATCCGGCACACAGTGAACAAGATCACGTTCTCCGAGCAGTGCTACTACGTGGCGGGCGAACTGTGCGCCGAGTTGGCGGCGCTGAGGCTGCGGGGGACTGACAGTGACAGTCTGCTCAGCGACACGCTGGCACCGCTGCCTAACCCCAAGTGAGTAGGCCACGGTAACCACGCGCCATCAGGCGGGCCGTGAGCTTGTCTGCCATTTTAATTGTTTAAAACTGTAGGAAGAGAGATGGTAGAAGCCTCAGCGACATCTTTGGTCAAAGAAAAAAGAAGAAAGTCTGAGGTTACAAGAGTAGGAGAGACGAAACGTTTCGTCGATCACTGCGGTCGATATCTTCAGTGGCGCAGGTCCGGGTGGCGACGATAGCGCAGCCTCTCCTCGTCGGCGACCTCTCTGCGACTGATCAGTCGACTGAAGATGTCGACCGCAGTGATCTACAAAATGTCAGGAACGCAAGTTTCATATGGACCACGGCCAAACAGCCCGGAAGCAGTATGTTCTACATACAACGCCGACCGTGAAAGCCTTAAAGACTTATATTCAGTGCCGAATTGATCTTCGCGGGATTTTTTTAAAATATTTTTTTAATAATAATTCTTATACAGATTCACAATCGGGAACAAAAACTGGTTAAGCTTTATAGTTCAGGAGTTATAACAAGATGGCGACATGACATTTTTTAGTATTAAAATTAACTTATCAAAAATAAAACATACACTAAACACATTATTGAGTATGACTGAATAAAACTATAAAGTATTCTAATCTATATAGACTCTGCAGTAATTGAAAAGTTACAGACATAATGCACCATGCCGCTAGATGGCACATAAATAAATAAATAAATAACACGATTGTCAGTAAAAAAGTGTATTAATTTTTTATTGAAGTGAAAACTTCTTTAGCGGCGTTGGATGGGTAAAAAATGTTAAACTCGCGTCAGGATCGCTCGACCTTTGAACCGTAACCGACGACTGACGTCATACAACATTAGCTATAGACTATTTATTTTGCAAGATATGATAAGAAACTCCGCAGCTTAACGGTGAGCGCATCGATTGTAAGAACTTATGGTTTCAGATAGTACCGGGTTCGAACCTGGGCTTCTGACACTTTTTGCGATTATTTTTCTTTTTGTGATTATTTTTTCTGTTTGTAATTTATTAATTTCTTCTGATAGAAAATTAGTAGAAAATTAGTGATAGGTTCTATGATTGGCGCTATATTATAGGTATGGTATGGTATGTTCTTTTTATGTTTTTTTCTCTGTATATAACGATGAAAAAATGAAAGAGAAAGGTTTCACTTCTACCAGCACTCCCGGAGTGCAACCCATCTTTTTTTTTAATGGTTCTACTAATTCTGTCTATTCATTTTTGAGTATTACTACATATATTATCTTAGTATCGGTACCCCATGTCACTCTCACTACCAAGCTCCGCGTAAAACAAGTAATCCAAAATCGGAAGCTCTCCGACCTTATGCCACGTGGCTAATGCTATATCCCACTGTTCCAGTGTGATGGGCCCCGGCTACATGCCGTACGCGGGGTCGTACGGGTACCAGCCGATACCCTTCAAGTACTCCTCGTGTCTCAACAGCGAACACACTATATACGGGTAAGTGGAATACGGATACTAAGCCCCCCCCCCCCCCCCTCCGATGCCGGTTATGTCGGACTCGAACCGACTAAACCGCACCCTGCAGGGCTAACATGCGCGCCACGAGATAGCTATCTCGAGGCATTTGGCCGTTTTATGTTGATATGTCGACTGTTGGTAGCATGAAGGGCTAACATGCGCGCCACGAGATAGCTATCTCGAGGCATTTTGCCGTTTTATGTCGATATCGACTGTTGGTAACTCTGCAAATTTCATGGCGATCTGTCAGACGTCGACATAACTCGACTTCGAGAAATCATCTCTACTTAGTGTCTGCAAATTGTAACATACGTGCCCTTATTTACTCGAATTTTGACATTTAAAATGTTTTGTCTCTCGTCCTTCATTTGGTCGACGAGAAGTTATCTCGTGTAAACTTTTCTTGTGCTCGGTTCATTTTGGATCAAAATTTAGTACCTTTGTGCGACTGCAAGCAATTTTCGACCTTAATGACATTTCCTTTGTTACGTGTCTTTTCGCGTTAATTGATGACGCTGATCACGAATATAAGAAAAAAAATTCGATAGCATGTCATGTCAATAAGGTCGAAAATTGTTTGCACTATTTTTTCTCTTTTTTAAATTAAAATGTTTTGTCTACCGTCTTTCATTTGGTCGACGAGAAGTTATCTCGTGTAAACATTTTTGTGCTCGGTTCATTTTGGACTAAAACATGCAAGCCATTTTCGACCTTAATGACATTTCCTTTGTTACGTGTCTTTTCGCATTAATTGATGACGCTGATCACGAATATAAGAAAAAAAAATCGATAGCATGTCATGTCAATAAGGTCGAAAATTGTTTGCACTATTTTTTCTCTTTTTTTCATACCTAGCATCCCTAACTAGTCTGTGCTTTCTTTTTTATTGTGATAAATGTTTAAAAAATGTGTATGCCATAGACAACAATTGAAAAAGTTTGACGCGACAAAATATGTCGGCGTTACTTCGCTCGAGAAGACTCGAGATGATCTCTCATCTCGATTCGAGATATTTGACGACGCGCGCATGTTAGCCCTGCAGGGCTAACATGCACGCCACGAGATAGCTATCTCGAGGCATTTTGAAGTTTTATGTCGATATGTCGACTGTTGGTAGCATGAAGGGCTAACATGCGCGCCACGAGATAGCTATCTCGAGGCATTTTGCCGTTTTATATCGATATCGACTGTTGGTAACATGGCAAATTTCATGGCGATCTGTCAGATGTCGCCATAACTCGACTTCGAGAAATCTTCTCTACTTAGTGTCTGCAAATTGTAACATACGTGCCCTTATTTACTCGAATTTTGACATTTAAAATGTTTTGTCTCTCGTCTTTCATTTGATCGACGAGAAGTTATTTCGTGTAAACTTTTCTTGTGCTCGGTTCATTTTGGATCAAAATTTAGTACCTTTGTGCGACTGCAAGCAATTTTCGACCTTAATGACATTTCCTTTGTTACGTGTCTTTTCGCGTTAATTGATGACGCTGATCACGAATATAAGAAAAAAAATTCGATAGCATGTCATGTCAATAAGGTCGAAAATTGTTTGCACTATTTTTTCTCTTTTTTCATACCTAGCATCCCTAACTAGTCTGTGCTTTCGAGCAAATGGCCGTATCGGGCCGATTTTATCGGATAAATTTTTAAAAAATGTGTATGCCATAGACAACAATTGAAAAAGTTTGACGCGACAAAATATGTCGGCGTTACTTCGCTCGAGAAGACTCGAGATGATATCTCATCTCGATTAGAGATATTTGACGACGCGCGCATGTTAGCCCTGCTGGTCAAACCAGGGCCATCCCTCTCGGTCTGGTCACACATCTGGCGCGGCCCCCAACTCGCCGCCGTGTGGGGTGTGGGGGGAGGCGCCTTAGTTGAAAGAGTAGGGTATCGTCTTGAGTTAACGGATCATTACCAATGATGCTTAATGTCGTAGTATTTTCTGAACAAATATGCATAGGAACTTAATTTTTGGCTAACTAAACTGAAATTTGACTTTTTATTATTTTTAATTCTCAAAATAGGTCAAAATATAAGCAATCGAAATGAGACAAAATTAATAACTTTTTAAATTTCTTATTAAATTAACAACACTGTGTTGTCACAGTGTGCTGCGATTTTGTATACAATGTTATCGAGCGCTCGAAAAATTTGAATTTCAAAATATATTTTTTTAAACTAATTGTTATAAGAATATTTCATTATACCATACTATTTTAAATAAAAATGAGATAAAAACAGGGTTTTAAAAAATTAAAGATTTCTACTACAGGGTATAGTACTAAAAAAAACCCTACATGGTCACTTTAATTAATTGATTAATATAATATTACTTATTGAATTAAAGGATTTATACGCTATTATGAATTGACATTATTGTTGACTATTGCATCTATCATTGATTTATGTTACTTAATTTATAATTGTTTTTAATTATTTGATTTGATTTGAATTATATTTTTTGACTGACATCAGATGTAATGCAATAATATGATATCGATTGATAATAATTTCTTGATTTAATTGTTTAATTGTTGACATATTTCATACTAACCATAGATGTAAGACGAATTGTTACTAACATATTGGGCCCAGTTGCCATGAATAAAATGATATTTAATTTAATTTAATTTAACTTCTTTAACGTTTTGTAAATGCCTCTGTAACTAAACAGAATAATTAGACGATTTATTTGTCCCATAGCTACAACCGCGAAGAGAGCGTTATCTCCGGCAGCGGAGGTTCCAGCGGAGGTTCCGAACGCCTCACCGCCAAGGAGGCGCCGCCGGACCTCAAGTCGACCTCGTCGGGCTCCGCGCCCGACCTGGCGCCCGACGCGTCGGCCAACTTGCCTGCCAACCTGCCGGCCAGCGTGCCGGCCAGCAGGCGCAGCCACTCGCACTCCAGTGGGGAGGAGAGGAACGTTCGGCCGGTGTTGT
Source organism: Eilema caniola (assembly GCA_949126895.1). NCBI lineage: Eukaryota > Metazoa > Arthropoda > Insecta > Lepidoptera > Erebidae > Eilema > Eilema caniola. The sequence continues at coordinate 1,070,776 of OX421485.1, forward strand.
TCCTATAGGTGAGATCTTTACTGCTTAGGACATATATCTAGAAGCTAAAATTTGTTCAAAATGTGTGGGTGTGGGTGTATATATAGTGGGTGTATTTTGTGAGGTTAGCGAGTGAAACGCCCCTGACATTGCACACGTCAATAAGCCACGATAACTACTTTCCATCAGGTGGGACGTGTGCTTGTCTGCCAGCTACGTGATGGTGATGATTATTTTATCTTATAGTCACCAATGTTACTAGTATTATCCCTCTAAGGTTAATAAATTATGTTAAGAGTGGGCTGAAGTTCAAAAAATTTCGAATATCATCTAAATTCGCAGTTAGGCTAGTAAAGCGGATCCCAGACTCCAAGTTGAAAAGATCCGGATGCGACTGGGATTAACGCTGGGATGAAGAAACGTCGGTAATGTAACAGCCAGGATTCGAATCCAGACCCTCACGATCGTAACCTACCGCTACCTACTATAAAACTATGACACTAAGAAAATTTTATACTCAAATCAAATAAGCCTCCGTGGCGTGGCGTTAGTGAACGCGGCCGCTACGCAGGAGGCGCGGGTTCGATCCCCGCTCAGTGCAAATATTTGTATGCACGAATATGTATATTTGCATTGGTCTGGGTGTTTCTATGTATAAAATGTATGTATTTACAGAAAAAAAAAAAACGTATTTAAGTATGTTTATCCGCATTCTAGATGCCATAACACAAGCTAGTTAGGCTATGCTTACCATGGGTCTAGATAGCGTTGTGTGAAATGTTGTGGGATATTTATTTATTTATTATTATTTATTTATTTATTTTGCGATGTACTCCAGTCATTTACCTAAAACTTTAAGTAACGTCAACAATCTTGTAGAGACTTTTTAATATATGTTCTATTAAAAAACTCGATTTATTAATATTTTTCTGTTTAGAAACCACTGACCTCTATAACTAGCTGGACTGGCTATTGCATAGAAAATGACAGATGCCTTTGTGTTTTGAATTTGAAGCGCCACCGTGACTGTACTTAGAACTAATTAGTTTGCAAATGGATGTTGTTCGTTGTTTTTATTTATGCGTTTCCCATAAAAAAATGTCTAAAATGGCCATATCGATAATTTGATACATAAGACCCTTTTTTTTTTTTTTTTTTTACTACGTGCGAGAAATCCCCACGGATACCCACCCCTCCGGAGCCGGAGGGGTAGGTTATGTCGGACTCGAACCGACTAAACCGCACGCCGTCTCTGGGTCGTAGTGCTAGGCCGAAGGTGAGGTTGTCATGCGACATATCCCTCGCACCCCGGCTGACCCGGGGCCATCCCTTTCGGTCTGGCCCTCCTCGGGAAGGGGGGGACCACGCGGTCCCCGACTCAACCCCGGCCTGCTTCTGCTAGGGTGACGGGCGGCTCCACCCGTCACCCTCAGGCCCGCGCTCATGGGGGGCGGAGGTCAGTTTGCGCCCTCCGACGCCCGAGCCGCCTTCGGGCGCGTGCTGCGATGTCAGCGAGCCTTTCTCGCTCACCGCGCCGCGCCCGCTCTGCTGTCTCCTTCGCGAGCATGACCTGCTCGCAGAAGGAGGCGCTGGCCGCCCACGCATCCGCGCAGCGGCCCATCGCCGCGAGCAGGGTGGAGAGCGTGAGCACTCTCACCCCCAGGGCCGCCACAAGCTCCCGCCTCGGCGTCTCAAACGCCGGGCACTCGGTGAGCGTGTGCAGCCCCGAGTCCACGCTCGCGTCGCAGTGATGGCACTCGGGCGTTGGCTCTATACCCATCAGATGCAGATACCGCCCGAAGCTACCGTGCCCGGTGATGATCTGCGTCTGACGGTACGAGAGGCTACCGTGTTGCCTCTCTAGCCACTCCCCCATGATAGGCCTTACCGCCGCAATGACGGCGTGCCCTGATACATAAGACCCATCGCTTATATTAAATTATCGAAACCAAGATAATTATTGTCCATCATTAGTATTAGTTCAAAGTACACTCACTGCTACGCGCCGTAGTTATCAGCGCCAATATGGCGATTTTCAATTGGACACTATATATATGGGTACCGGTCATCGGTCCAGCAAGTACTATTATAGGTCAGTGTAAGAAACTCATTTCAAAGACTAAAACCTAAAAACTACTTAGTCAGTTAGTGAAAATTATATTTTTTTATATGTGTTTATGTGGTAAGGGTAATGAACTGCTGAGACGAGGTCTCGGGTTCGATTCCAAGTTTTGCATGTCACACACCAATGACTTTTCGATGCTTTTCGAAGTTATGTGTGTATTTATCGCAGGTTAACAAGCGCCCAGTTAATGGCAATAGGCTCGCCCACCTATTACATTGGGACCTAAACATAAACCGGCGAAGGGTGGGTGCTAGCACCTCTGCCTACCCCTTCGGGGATAAAGGCGTGAGTTTATGTTGTTATGTTATGTTTTTTATATAAAAAGTCGCGTCTAGATTTCCTTTAGTTAAAGTACCTAACCCAATGGAGTATAATTTAATACTGAAAGCAGTTCATATGTATTACTTTAATGTTTCTGTTACAGGATCAAGCTGCGAGCAAGCTCTAACTGCCAAATATCGCGTCGATATAATTTTATTGTCCGGTACGTCTGTACTGCACTCTATAGTTATTGCAATTTGTTGCAATTTTCTTTTGCTAATTGAACCTACCACTATTACCTAATTGAAAAAGTTAAAAAAAGTTGGTTGCAATATATTGCAATTTTACGCATTCCATTGCAATTTAGTCAAAAAGATACGCAGATCTACTAAAAATGTAAAGCGTAACTTTGCAGACAATTACAATTGATTGCAAAGGATCGCAATTTATTGCAAAATGTTGCAAATAGTTACAAATACAAAAACTACTTATCTAAGTGCCATTTTTATTTTCTCAAATAATTGCACAAATAATTGTAAGTGTATCTATGATTTTCTAATTAATATTTTTATATATTCATTTGTAAATTAAATCGTTATAATCATAGTAATGTATAATTTTATTGTAACTAAAAAACTATATTTTTTTGATAGAATTATTTATTATTTTAGTATATAACAACACTGTACTGATATTTTTCACGGTGTCTTTTTTACATCATCTTCTGAAGGTCGCCTGATGGTAAGCGGCTATCCCACCGCTTCTAAACCCAGTGTAACAGTTAACGACGCGTCGCAACGCAATACTAATTCTGAGATTCTTGAATTCTTCTCTTTTTTTTTTATGCCACTTAGGTGGCAGACAAGCACACGGCCCACCTGATGGGAAGTGGTTACCGTGGCCTATGGACGTTTGCAACACCAGGGGCGTCACAATCGTGCTACCGACCCTGTAGATACCTTCTAATACCCTTCTTGAAGAACCCCATGTTGTAGTCGCTTGGGAAAACCACGGCAGGAAGTTCATTCCACAACCTGAGCGTGCGTGGGATGAAGTTCCTTTCATACCGCACGGTTCGCACCATTTCTGGTCGCAATGTGTGAGGATGATTTCCCTGCCTATGGCGAGTGATGCGATGATAGAATGTTGCTGTGGGCATCATGTCAAACAATTCATCTGATCACAAATCATTGTATAGGCGTTAGAACACACACAGCGAGGCAAAGTCCCTTCTGAAGCTTTTCAATTAACTGTTTAATAATATTTCCACCTCTCTCGTTTACAACGGTCACATCAATATTAACAGCCTCCGTGGCGTAGCAGTAGTGAACGCGGCCGCTACGCAAGAGGCGCGGGTTCGATCCGCGCTCAGCGCAAATATTTGCATGCATGAATTTGGACGTGCCCCGGAGAGCACGTTAAGCCGTCGGTCCCGGTTGTCATACAAACATCTATGGCAGTCTTTACGGGTAGTTGGAGCCCTCAAAAGTCTCAAACAACTGGTCTTACAGCTTCGATATCGCCTTTGGGTTGTGGAGGTCAGGTGGCAGTCGCTTCACGGGAAATGTCAAAGTTCAGCCAAATTCGCAGTTAGACTGGTTTAAGCGGACCCCGGACTCCAAGTTGAAAACTTCGGATGCGACTGGGATTAACGCTAGGATAAAGAACTGCCAGCTGACTATGAACCAATAGCGATGTTCCATTCTTTCGATATGTTATTCGATTGTAATTCGTGCTCGGAGCCCCGAAGACTCAAAAAGGCGTGCGGTTTTAGTCATTTCATGTCCGAAATAACGGTCTCCGAAGATATTGAAAGGGTTTTTGTGTTGTCAGTGGGAAGACCAAAGGCTATTCCTGCTTTGTCTTCTACACTGACGGCACAGATACTCTCTGCGTTTACAGGGTCGGCAGCGCGTGTGTGACTCCCCTGGTGTTGCACACGTCCATAGGCCACGGTAAATACGCACCATTAGGTGGGCCAAGTGCTTCACACACTTCATTTTGTTGTTTTTCACTATCATGTTTCATGTTTCATTGACTTTATGCGAAGATTTAAATGTTTTTAAATTATAATGTGCAGTACAGAATACCATTATGTAATATTCGTTTAGAAGCCGCCATAGAAATATAGTCTGTGTATTATATTAAAAAATAAGTGTACATAGTAATAAATATATTATCGTATTGCGCAGGTGTGAACACCCATCGTTTTCTAGTACTGCAAGACCGTTGCTTAACCGCAGAATTTTATAACTACACAAGTGTGACAGGTTTGATTCTCGGTCAATCCAAATATTTGTATGAATGAATATATATATATTTGCATTGACTGGTGGTTTTTTGTATGTATTTACAAAAAGAAATTTCATCTAAGTATGTTTATCTACATTCTAAAACCCACATGAGACATTATAATTAGTTTATGTCTAGAATATTCTAAAATAATAAAATCGTCTGTCTGTCATTTCAACCTTCTAAGCTTTTCAACTGTTTCTAAAGAAATATACAAATTTTTATTTGTCTGTCTGTCTGTTGCCCGCGGCTCCGCCCGCGTGGATGTCGGTTATCGCGACCAAACATAGCCTATGTCCTTTCTCAAGCTCTAATCTACCCCGATACCAAATTTCACCAAAATCGGTTCAGTGGTATAGGCGTGAAAGAGTAACATACAGACAGACATACTTTCGCATTTATAATATTATGGATGATATAGAAAATCATGGGTGTCAATATCTGCGTCCACTGACTTATACTATCTATATAATATATTAATCGTGGCATCTTGTACGTAGCGATTAAACGTTGCTCGTGACTTATAAGTTCAGTCAACGTCAGAAATATCATGACAATAGAGTCTCAAAATGATTTGAATAAAATTTTTAAGCATTTTTCATGCAAATATTCAAATAGAAAAATTGAATCGGTCTAGGCGAGGTTTGAACCCGCGATATTTGCCTTACAGGGGCAATGCTTTGACTACTAAGCTACCAGACCTCGCCCTAACCAATCCAAATATCTCTTTCTTTATCTGTCTTTGAGGCGACAGTGGAGCATCTACCGATATTCTTACGAACTATCGGAACCAATGAATGATGGTTTAATTATTTTTAAACATTGATTTTTGACGATTTTTGACTACTCCCCTCATACAATTAGAATTAAATTTTTAAACATTTTTCATGCTACATATTTAAATCGATTGAAATAGAAAAATTTAATCGGTTCAGGCGGAGTTTGAACCCGCGATCAGGTTAGGGCAATGTCTGGGATGTCTGGGGTTGCCCAGAACGGGATCAGAATTCCACGCGGCCGACCATTAGTGGGCCTGAATATCTTGAGGGGCAGACACACGGATACAAATTTACTGGCGGGCCTAACGTGGCCCTGGTCTCGTCATTAACTATTTTATAATACATTTTACTTGACATTGATAGAATCGCGGCGATTTGCTTCAGAAGCCATTTTGAAGATGTTGAAGTTGAACCAGTCCTCAGTTATGTCGAGATTCAGGACTGAGCGTCGTTCTAAAAAACATTAGAATTTTATATGCGGTTTTAACTACTCTATGACGGTACCAAACTGTTATGCGTGTGTGTTATTCCAGACTGTAATCTATAGCTGTACCAAATTTCATCCAGATCTGTCCAGCCGTTAGAGCGTGATTGACTAACAAACATCTTCACAAACTTGCATTTTTATAATATAAGTGGGTACCTTTATCGCTACTTACAAAATGTCGCCATAACCAATTTGTATTCTATTTAAAAGTAAGTTGAAATGCTAGGATTACTCTGTGTAATGAAAACACCGGTCACAATAAAATACTGGTACGTATAGTATGAGGTTTTAGCTTAACTACAAGCTAATATGTATTTAATTATGCTTCGAGGTTGTGTTTGAATTTGTTGTAATTTTCTTTCGTGATTTTATTTATAATTTCATTTTAAAATGTTGATAATTTCTTTTTAGTAGAAATTAAATAATCTTAAAAAGTGAAATGACGTCGATCCCAGTTAATTTAAAATTATTTTAACATATTATAATCGAACCGAAATTGTAAATAAAAATTGATGAAAAATTGTGTCAAAATTTTTAAAAACTTAGCGAATATATGTACTTAGATACTTATATTAAGAGGTAAAAATAATGCTCAATGCACCTAATAAGTTTTTTGCGATTACTAGGACGAATGTCTAAAGCGGCACTAGTAGGTTCGCATCAAATTTGATTAGGCAGGGAGGGGAACTTGGGTAGTTAAGGTGAGTGTTGATGTACATCAACAAAAGGGGCCCCTTCTAAACCTACACCTGGGTCGCAAGTCCCAGGCACTGTCCCGAGTTCCCAACTCAGCAACGCGATGGACCCGGCAGCCGCACGGAGAATACATGGATTGCTATAAATATCGGTCCACCGCCTGAAAAAGTTATTTTATAATTGATTTTTAAAGGTCATCACATGTAGCAGCCTCATATAATTTAAACAAATGTAATTTTACAATGAAATTATAAATATCAAATCATTTTAATACTCTTAGATCTATATCACATTACTTCTATATCATTATTATACGGGAAATCTAGTCTCTGTGAGCTATTGACATGTACGAGTATGGGAAACAAATATGACAAAACAGGGTGCCACTCAGCTTGTCAGATTGTCGTTACAGCCATAGTTAGCTGAACTAAGAGGAAGCCCTAGGTTAAACTTGAATCCTCGTATCCACTAGATGATATTTGATGCTCAACAAGTTGGGCAACGTTGCGCAACACGATGTTGCCAACTGGGGCACACACAACATTATGAGCGGCTTGTTTGTTTAATGATTAATCATGCGAACACAGACATCATTGTTGCACGTCTTTGTTGTGCAACAATGTTGCGGAACTTAAATGGAAATTCCGTTGCAGCCGTTCCGCGTCCACATACCTACAGCCCTAATATGTATTGTGATATAGATTAGGGTATAAATAATCTTTCGTTAACAAAAAAATGTTATGTAAATCACAAAACATGCCATAACTACTTTTGTTACTTACGCGAATATTTTTTATATTAAACTTATGGAAGTTCTTGTGAAATATCACACATGTATGTCCTTAGGGTAGGCAGGAGTGTTTTACTATCTACTCTATTGTCGCTAACAGGCCCTTCTTTCCAAGGTAAAAATAAATATGACCTAATAAACTAGCTAAAGGGGCTCAAGAAAAATCAAGACATGAAACTCGCCCCCTATTAACTGATGAAGTGTGGGCGCAATACATCTCAGCCTACTCCACGAGTATATACAGATGTGATTTTATAAAAGATACTTTTATTTCATCAAGATTTCAAATATTTATGATGTAAAAAATATTTGCGTACACCTGCATTTTAGCTTTATTTAAAATTATATATTTTGTAGGAATACACGGAAAGCAATTGTATACGTAGAGTGAAATATATATAATTAGATATATATACATATATAATAATAATAAAATATGAGGGTATATATGTACGTAAAACTTTCAAGTCGAATTAAATAAAAGAAAACGTGTAATCAAAGTGTTTTAATAAATGTAATCTTATAGTAGAAGTAATTATGACCTGCGGCAAGATTGTAACTTCGTTGGTTAGTTTGTAACTTGCGGCAAAATTGTAACTTTCAGTAATTATGTGACTTGCCGCTTGTTAATAAATAACTAGTGGCTAGATTGTAACTTGTGGCAAGATTGTGAGTCGTGTCTACCATATTGTTACTTGTAACAAGATTGTAACTTGAGGCAAAATTGTAACTCGCGGCAAAATTGTAAGTCACGGTAACTCTGTCTTTCCACAGCTATGTGACATGCTGTAAGTTTGCAACTTGTTTTCTTCAAATCAAAACAAAAATATATGGATCTTAGTTTTTGACAGATTGCCGCATGCCGAACAATATTGCCGCAGCGTAAATTACCTTCTAGCAAACGTGGCATCGCTTCTTATGTTCAGCCTTTGGCTGCGATAGTTAAATTATTTTGCCTTCATTTTCAATAATTTGCAAATATTAAAAATGTCTGAATTATTTTACCCACAATTATGGGTATTTATTAATAAAATAAATTATTTAAAAACATATCATTCTTTGTTATACTTTTAGACAAACATAGCCATTTTATTACATATAAACATGTATTGTTTTATTCAAATAATATGTAATGCTTATACGCAATCTTGGTATGACCTTCGAAGTTTGAAAATGGTAAGAAGTTCTCTCAAATTTATTTGGGTTGGCCTTCGTAATTTGAAAAAAAAAAGGACTTAAGTTATTTGTCGACCGGTACCGCACACATGCATCGGGTCCCACTAGCAAAGTGCCAGTAGTTTTAAAAAATCTACGCGACTAAGACTGGCGATTAATTTATATTTAAAATTTAAATAATTTTGTAAAAAAAAAACAAAAGGAATATAAATCAGGACAACAGAAATAATCTTGACTTTTATCAAAGTAAATATAAGCAATGTGATACTCCATACATCCAAATATGTTCAGCCCCTCTAGACAAGTGGCAATTCGCTAGCAGGCGTTTGATGGAATAGAACGACGAATGTATGGGATTTGACATATATGACAGTCGTTAACGCATGTCAAATACGTCAAATCCTATACATTCGTCATTCTATTCCATCAAACACCTGCTAGCGAATTGCCACTTGTCTAGAGGGGTAGGCATTTAAAATTAGTGGTGGAACAAACACGCATATATTTAGGAATCCAGTGAACATTACACTCTTTTTGCGGAGTTGTGTAATAAGCAATCAATGTGGTAGAACAAGCATTGTTATTTATAATCATCGGTATATTAGTACGATTTATCAAATTTGGCTTAATTAGAAATTAAAATTGATTTTTTTTTATTTGTATTGAATGTCAATCTTTTTTAAAAATGAACAATAAACTGAGTAATTTATCTTTTTCTTATGACTGAGTTTCAATATAAATGTGTCGTTTTACATTAAAATTAATCAACTTTCTACATTAAATCGACTTGTCATAGGAGTGAATCAGTTTCCATTTGTTAGAATAGGCGCTCAGAAATGAGCCAAATTAAAATTCGACTATTGTTGCTATTGTTAACGAATAATACTCAAAATATAAATTTGCATTTATTTATTCTTAATTTATATACAATTCTCATGTTTTTCAACTACCCACCTAAATACCAAAATAGCTCGCATTTCCAAATCAATCAGCCTTTTACAGACTATTGCTGGACATAAGCCTCTCCCAACGTACACCGTACCTCCCGATTCTCCGACTTCTTTCAACTCCCCACACATACGCCTACTTCCTTATCCCAGTCCATAAATTATCACAGGCCACTGCTCGCCATAGGCCTCTTCTGACTTACGCCGTTGCTCCCGATTCTCCGCCTTACGCGTCGAGTCCATTGATATAGTGATACAAAAAGCAGTCAACATGTTGGCCGGTCACTATTCGCATATAACTAGTTGATGCCAGCGGCTTCGCCCACGTGGCGTTTTAAAGAACGGTCTCTCTGTCACACATCGGACTGACAGTTTCGTACCGTCATAGAGTAGTTGAAACCATTAATAAAATACTAATTGTTACCCGCGTGGAATTCTGATTCCGTTCCGAAAACCTATTTCCTGGGATAATAAGTAGCCTGTGTTATTCCAGACTGGAATCTATACCAAATTTCAGCCAGATCTGTTCAACCGTTAGAGCGTGATTGAAAACAAACATCTTTACAAACTTTTCCATCCACACTTAATATAATAAATGAGAAAGTGTGTCTGTTTGTCCGTGTTTCACGGCTAAACCACTGAACCGATTTTGATGAAATTTGGTATAAGGGTAGGTAGATTAGACTTTGAGAAAGGACATAGGCTATGTTTGGTCTCGATAGCCAAGGGCGGAGCCGCGGGCAAAAGATATTACTAATTCTTGAAAATTCGGTATTGCGTGGCCATAATAACCTCGTGTTGTGTTCCCGGCGCGGTGAGTACGGTTGCGAGAGCTCACTGGAGAGTTTTTGTGCCATCAGTGCACAACACAAAGCTGGACTTCCCACTGACGGCACAAAAACTGTTCTTACAAAGTCGGCAGCACAAGTGTGGCTCCTCTGCACCTCTAGACAAGTGGCAATTCGTTGGAATAGAAAGACGAATGTTTGCGATTTGACGTGTATGCCAGTCGTCAAATCCCATATATTCGTCATTCTATTCCATCAAACACCGCCAACATGCCACTTGTCTAGAGGGGCTGGCGTAGCATACCGCCTTTGGCCACAGTAACCACGCAACATTTTCTGCCGCCTAAGTTGTATAAAAAATTACATTTCTACTCACCAAGACATACTTAAACAATCCCGATATTCGCCACGATATCCTTTAAGTATCAAGCATTTAATAGTCTACGTAAAAAATAACTATTTGGCTACTATTTTAGCCATGGCAATACTAATTGAAGGCAGCTAGTATAGTAACCAGCTTTTTGGTACTATCGGCAAAGGAGATACGTATAAATCTTTCTTAAACTATATATGAATACGTATGCCCTTTATGTTCGTCGGGAAGAAGAATGAGACTTCGGCGTCGGAATTAGCGTTCTCTCTATCGCACTGCGTATTTATAACTTGATATTTTAGAATGGTTAGTAGTATTTGCATAAAATAGCTAACGGTTGCCCGCAGCACTGCCTGGATGTCCGTTATCGCTACCAAACATAGCCTATTCCAAGGTCTAATGTATCTTTACAAAATTGGTTCAGTTGTTTAGGCGTGAATGTATTAATATTAAGTTTACGTACGGATTTAACTACTCTATATAGGTATCAAACTGTCAGTCTGATGTGCGCAAGAAACAACGCTCTACAAAACTGATCTCTCACTCTTCTTTCCAACGTAGCAATGACATCCAATCAACTGTGAATTTTTTTTATTGACTTCACACTTTATGTAACTAGAGGTGAATGCTATGTTAATATTTAGTTATACATCGGCTCCAGGGTCACCACTATCATTTACATTCCTATAGTACTGTTGTTAACATCTCTATATCTATCTCACTTACTCTATTTAGAGTGAGTGAGGCCTTTAGGCGCGATTGGTCCAATTCGCGATTGGTCCAATTCACCTTATTCGCGATTGGTCTAATTCGCGTTTGGTCCAATTCGCAATTGGTCCAATTCGCGTTTGGTCCAATTCGCGTTTGGTCCAATTCGCGTTTAGTCCAATTCTCAATTGGTCCAATGTTATGTAAATTCAAAATTAAACAAAATAACATTTTTTTATGTACGTAATATACTATATTTATTCATAATCAAATCATAGCTTGTGTTACACAATTATTATTATTATAATTATTAAGTTCTTACCAATAATTATATTATAAGCCAAAAATATATACCAAAAATATATATGATAAAAACACGGTTTTTCTCTTACTTATCTCAAAGATAAGGGAGAAAGAACTATTATCATATATATTTGTGATCAAAGGTATGATACCTTATAATATAATGACCCTAAAAGATGGAAGTTTACGTCATAAACAAAATATAAAAACAACAATTTTTTACGTAACTTTTTAACTAGTTTTATATAAAAATAACATTTTTTAATGTACATAATTTACTATATTTTTCATAATCAAATCATAGCAAGAACTTAATAAATAATTATATTATAAGCCAAAAATATATATGATAAAAACACGGTTTTTCTCTTACTTATCTCAAAGATAAGGGAGAAAGAACTATTATCATATATATTTGTGATCAAAGGTATGATACCTTATAATATAATGACCCTAAAAGATGGAAGTATACGTCATAAACAAAATATAAAAACAACAATTTTTTACGTAACTTTTTAACTAGTTTTATATAAAAATAACATTTTTTAATGTACATAATTTACTATATTTTTCATAATCAAATCATAGCAAGAACTTAATAAATAATTATATTATAAGCCAAAAATATATATGATAAAAACACGGTTTTTCTCTTACTTACCTCAAAGATAAGCGAGAAAGAACTATTATCATATATATTTGTGATCAAAGGTATGATACCTTATAATATAATGACCCTAAAAGATGTAAATATTCGTCATAAACAAAAAATAAAAACAACAATCTTTCACGTAAGTTTTTAACTAGTTTTATGTAATGATAATCTTAAATAGATGATTTTGTGGAAAATTTTTTTTACTGTTATTGTCCCATTTTCTAATTTTTTAAGTACTTTTCCATATTTTTTATCAAATAGAATATCACGACTTCTCCTTTTGTTACTTATGTTTTTGAATAAATTTTGCGTGATTTTAGTATCATAATATTGGCCTTCTCTTCGTAGTTTGTGAAGAAATAAAAACAAATTTGGTTTTTTGGGGATGCGCCGATTCAGCCGAGAATGCCAACCCTCTAAAGCATTTGTGGTTCTGTGGCGCTGATGAGCACAGCTTAATATAGTTGGTGAGAGCCGTGGGTACCATTCCTTTTCGAAATATTTTCGAAATTTGACTACTTTTTCGCTGTCTGGAGCAGATTCTAATATATATCTCCAAGCTTCTGGAATGCGACTAGCTGGGAATAATGGAATCACCGATGCCTTCCTAGTAATATTTCGACCCTCTCTACTTTCATTCAATTGAATCTTTTTTGAGTATCTCCATATAGCGTCATTAAAATGATGGTAGCATCCACTTATTTTTGCCTGAGGAAAGACAGCAGAAGCGGCGTTTATTTGCGCCTTTTCATAATCGCATTTTAAAGATTTGACGTTAATACCCAATTTTTCCTTTAATAGTGCGAAAACACGTAGGTAAGTTTGTTCTGTTTTATTGGGTAGCAACATATAAAAAACAGGTATAATGTTTGTCTTCGTTTTAGTCGAGTTTAAATCTACATGTAGCACGTAAAGCTGGTAAAATGGCTTTGGAACTGTTTTAAAAGTACCATCCGCAAAATAACATTCATGATTCTTAGCAATTTTTCTACCTAATCTTGTCCCGAATACAAAAATTTTTTCATCATCTTCACCTTCATCTTCAATTAATAAAAATTTATTCGTAAGTGCTTCTGGTAATTTCAAATTTTTTGTGCTGTTATAATTCAATAAACTAGTTTCTAAATATTTCTTTCGAGCTCTGTATAATGCATCTTTTATCGATTTAAATTGGGGAATATCTTTGGGATTTAAATTCCGAGTCTTTTCTTCAAAAATACTTTGCACTGGACCTAAATCACTACATACTGCTTTCTTTAATTCTGTAGTTAGCTTTGATAATTTATAACTGCAATCTGACTCACATGTATGTCCTGTTCTAGATTTCCTTAAAATAGTTTTCTTTATTGCGTCTATGGTGACAGAAGCACTACATATTTTTCTTTTATTACACCGCCACAACGAACTTCCATTTTTATTATTTGTATTTAGATTGTACCGATATCTTTTGTAAATCAGTGTATCATTACCACGTTCATTTTTTACAATTTCGAACTGTTCCGTATTTGTTCTTTCCATTTTAAACTAAATTAACAACTTTTTAAGTACAGAACTTAATTGCCATAAACTCAAACAATACATGACAGATTTGTTAACACATTTTTTTTATTACCTACCCTCAATTTTTGTGAGATTCTTATGCGTTTTGTTTTTGCAACCGATAATGAAGAAATCAAGTATTAAGTTAAATATTAGAAATTAAATTCAAATATACACCTACATATAATAAAAATAATGTTTGGATACTTGCACACAGCGCCATCTGACTAGATGGTAGAAAGTTAAACTTAATTCTTTTAATATCATATAATATGGAGTACGTATCCATAGACAACTGATACCTTTTTTGAATACATACCTACATATCATAAATACATAAAATTTTAATATGTGACGTTTTTTATATTAATATAAATTTCTTATAATAAATTATCATGACTAACTCCGTGGCTCAGTGGGCGTAGTATGCGCCTTCTGTGCACGAGGTTGTGGGTTCGATCCTCATACAGGACAAAAATTTGTGTGATCTTTATATAGCTGTTCTGAGTCTGGTTGAACTTTGTGTCCGTTAATTGGATGTGTCCCCCGCGACACAGGGCTTGTTCCCTAGTGCAAGTGTTGTCAAAAAAATCATTGAGATAATTTTATAACACACACACACACCCCATTTATATATGTATAATAATAATAATATAATAAATGTATAATTTAAGAAACGTCTATTTTGGACCAACCGCGAATTGGACCAACTGCGAATTGGACCAAATGCGAATTGGACTAACTGCGAATTGGACCACCTGCGAATTGGACCAAACGCGAATAGGACATAATTTTGAACATTGGACCAAACGCGAATTGGACCAATCGCGCCTAAAGGAAAAATAGACCGTAACATAATAGAAATAAAACTTAATTTAAACAACAAATCACACTAACTTTGAGGCTCCTTTGTTCGCCATTGTAATTTCAATCTAATATATATTCCATTCAGTTACTTAACTAAACTTAAACAAACAATCTTGTAGGACATTTTAATATGTTTTATTTCAAAACTCAGTGACTAGCTGGACTGGCTATTCCATAAAAAATTATAGTTTACTTTTTGTGTCGATTTGAAACGCCACCGTGAGTGTACTGAGAACTAATTATTTTGCAAATAGACGTTGTTCATTGTTTTTATTTATGCGTTTACCATAAAAATTGTCTAAAATGGCCATATTGTTAATTTGATACATAAGACCCATCGTCTGTATTAAATTATCAATACCAAGACAATTGTTATCCATCATTACTACTAGTTCCAAGTACACTCACTACTGCGTGCCGCAACTATCAGCGCCAATATGGCGATTTTCAATTGGACACAATATATGGGTCCAGCAAGTACTATTACAGGTCAGTGAGTATAGATAATTAATTATAAGGTGTATTCTTATTTGATGTTAAAAAAACATTTTACAGTACTTACGACAGTACTATAGCTACCGATGATGGCGTGTGACCGTACTGTACAAAGTTGTGATAAATCGGCAGCCTAACAATTTTAATTTCACCGAAATCTTTTTTTTGTATATTATTATATTATAGCGTATTATTATTTTTTGATATATGATAATTGAAGCGCTATGCAATGTTTATAACATGTAATTTTTAATAAAAAATAATAGAAATTTGTAATTTATTTTCTTTGTTTTATTAATAACCTTTTGGGTAGTCAACCTCAGTGGCCTGAGTTCGTAACGTGGACTTATCGAGAGAATGAAGCATTACTATTGGCCACCTTCCTACTGTGAACCAATCACAACGCTCCGTTGTTCAAAACGCTTACGTTACTAATTGGAATGTTTTTTGTACTCAATATTTAAGCGAAGTACTCAAAATGATCTTAATGTCTTGATCTTCTCCTCTTCCTGTTGAGTGATTGTTCTGACATGTAATACACACCTTTAATTAATTTAAATCAATAAAACAGACATGCGAACTGAAAACCTCGCTGAAAAAATTTCTCTGATTTTAAGTGTCAACTACTCATACTAGCGACACAGCAAAAATGTTATTTAATTAATTATAAGTACTGTTACTTCTGTTAAAGTTTAAAATAAAATGCTATCTTGTTGTTTGAAAAGTTGGATTTCTGAGAAAGTTGGAATCTTGCGAACAAAGGAAATTTGGATGCCCTCATTTTCATTTATTTTAGACTTTTACCCTATTTAAATAAATTCTAATAATAATAAACAGTAGTTACGACATGTGGCGACGTCTAATGCCATCTAGCAAAAACAACTTGAACTAATATGATATTTTTCATTCTGAATCACGCTATGAATGTTTTCACGTGACTTGAACTTGCGCAGATTGTAACATCATTTCTTCGACTTTAGACACAATTTATTGCCCCTACTACGCGGCGTAAAAAAGATCTACTAGTACAAGTTGACATATACATACATCCCATCCCATAACATGCTCACATTGACAGTTTAAAGAACAGAACGAGCCGTCTTTTGCGATGTATTTTGTTAGAATACTGTGTCAATAAAGTATATAGTCAAAGCATCATTCATTGTTTAGTTCGTAAGAATTTCGGTACATGACTTCAGTGTTACCCTGAGATGTTTAGTTAGGGGCTTGACCCCAAGGCAGCAGAGATAAGTATGCACGTGCGTATGGGAACCCCAGGGGAGACTTCAGAGAAACTACAAATTTTCTTTGAGTTCAAAGAAAATTTGGGAACCCCAGGGGAGACTTCAGAGAAACTACAAATTTTCTTTGAGTTCAAAGAAAATTTGTAGTTTCTCTGAAGTCTCCCCTGGGGTTCCCATACGCACGTGCATACTTATCTCTGCTGACGAAAAGGCGCCCTGGGATATTATTGAGCTCGAGCATCTCTCCGCTGGGTCAGCTGGTGCGTAGTCCATCTGACACGTTCAGAGGCTACAATTGGCGCCCAACGTGGGGTGGGAATTTATGAAATGCATTGTAACCGCCAAACGCTCGCCTTTAGTCTATGAACTGTCGGATTTGGATGGTAAAGATCTGGGAGTATATCACATTAAGGATATTTTGAAATATAGTGAGGAGGAACAACCTTCTGCTCCTTCTCCTTCTTCTGTCGGTGCCTTTTCTGTGTCGCTCGGCCGATCGTGAGATGTCCACTTCGCGTCGAGCGGTCTCGGTTCACCCTACGCCTACTCACTCTATGTTATTCACTTATTTGAGAAGCATACAGTAATCAGGTTAGTTAACAGGGTAACACTTCTATGGTGTTAGGTTTAGTATTTTGACTTTGATTGTTTTTTTTGTTGTTGGAAAGGTTAGTTTTTGTTTTGTTTGGACTTCGTGATGCTCACAACTAGTGTGGTCATCGCGAGTTACGAAACTTCTTTGCCATCTCTCAGTTTTGATCCTGTCGATGATATTCCCTGCGCATACTATGCAGGGAATACTCTGAGGGAGGGGGTGGTGTAACAGAATTTTTGTACTAAGATTTTTTTAGAAATATTATCTGTCGGTAGCGCCATCTAGTGCTCCGTCAGTGCGGACTTCTCGTGGCGAGTTGCTGATGTTAAGATCGATTATGCTAGTACGCATAGAGTTCGCGGGGTGGCGTTGCCACCTGCTTTGTATTATTCACTTTGGTGATCGAATCACGGTAATGAGGGTGAGTGTTGCTCATTAAGCTCATTAAGTAAAAAAAAAAAGGAATGGATGGCTTCGCGAAACTTCTAATCCAGTGGCTTATAAGCCAGGATCGGTGTCGCGAGAGGCACTGTACTCATTACTTTTGGTGACTTATCTGTCGTTATACTATTCATTGTTACTCTGCAATTAGAATCAGTGTATCTGAGTTTTACCCACATTCGTGGTAAGTAATTTTATTTTTGTCTTTGTTACCTATCCTCTACAATTTTAGACGATTCTGAGTGTTAATTCGTTCATAGGGCTCCAGATACGGCTCAAGAAGACCCCATATCCTAAGATCACCTCGACGTCGACCATTGCCGCAGAGAGAGACCAGGAGAGGCAAAAGCAGTAATAAATTGGAATACGTGACCCTTGATCCGATCGTCGGCCTGCGTGTAATCCAGGAGCGTCTTTCACCACGCTCTCGGACGCGACGAGAAGTCCGCACTGACGGAGCACTAGATGGCGCTACCGACAGATAATATTTCTAAAAAAATCTTAGTACAAAAATTCTGTTATAGTCGAAGTATTGTACAGTCGAAATTCAGTCCGTAACACCAACTAGGTGACATCCTGCGACCACGACTACTGAAAAGTAACCGAAACGTCGCGTCGGGCTAAATATAAATAATAACAAATGAATCGCTTTAGAATCCATTTTATTTCAATGTTATTTAGAATTTCCAATATCCAGTAACTCGATCATCTCTTCAAGGAATGATCGCGGGTAGAATTCCCGTCTTGAATCTTTCCCAGTATTATTCCCAGTGGTGTATACTGTATATACCCTCGCCGGTTGCCTGCTTCAAGCCTCTTCATCCTGGCGCACAGGATCCACACTCCTAGCCACATGTATCGAGTTAGTGCCAAATATGTCCGCGTGGTTGTGCCATATATGGATGCTGAGATATTTTCTGGTGTATAGTTTCGCGCAGTGCGGGCAGGGGACTCGGTTTACTGCGTGTGTTGTGTATCGGTGGCGATTCAGCGCTCGGTGGGATACGAAAACTCGCGGGCAGGAACCACACTGGAATAAAAAGGGTATTTGTTATGAAATTGCAATTTAAATAAATTTAGATTGGGAAGATTAAAAGCTCAGACGAGACTCGAACTAGCGACCAAGTCCCTAAGAGCGTTTTCACATTGTCCGATATCGGAGGAAGTCAAATGTATGATATATGTAACTGTCTTTCACATTGTCCGGCCCGGTATCGGTTATCGGAGCCGACATCACTATGTTGGCCCGATATCGGATCACAAAGAGACTAAAACAGCGACTGCAAGCGATTTACGATCTTAATGACATTTTTTTTATGTAGAACACGTCAATTTGACTTCACCTCAACTGATGGTAAGCTGAAGGCAAAGTCTCAGAAAAGAGGGTCACCATTACAAACACGTACCATGTTAACAATGGTGGCACTCAGCTTGACGGCCTCAACAGATGCTTTTTCACGCCCCGCTTAAAAGACCCGGGACTGTAGGAAGAAGGAAACACGTGAGCTGGCAAGGAGTTCCAGGTCTTAATGGTGCGACAAAGAAAGGAGTCACCAAACCGCTTGGTTCTTGAAGGAATATTCTGCACCGTATACGGGTGACATCTAAGCCCTGCTCGTGTTGTCCTATGTAGGAAAGGAGAGGGCGGGACCAGTTGGAAGAGCTCATCAGAACATTCACCATGGTAGAGACGGTTAAATACTGCCAAGGATGCAACATCTCTACGCATCTGCAAAGGCTCAAGGGTGCTTGTGACCTCGAGATTCCCAATAATGCGGACCGCACGTCGCTGCAACCTGTCGAGAGCATCTAATAAGTACTTTGCGGAGCCATCCCAGAGATGCGAGCAGTATTCCACGCAGGACCGAATTTGGGTCTTGTATAGAAGACGGCCGCTGCTCCGGCGTGAAAAACCGTCTCACTCTGTTCAAAACTCCGAGTTTACGCGAGGCTGTTTTGATGATACGAGTACTCTCGATGTAGTTTTTGTTATTAAGTTTGCAGCGAACATCCATACCGAGGATAGTCAGGTTGTCCTGCAGTGGCAGTGGAGTGCTCTGAAGAGTGGGAAGGGGAAGGAAAGAAGATACCTTTGCTGTGAACGCACATGCCTGTGTCTTCTTGGCATTGAACTCGACCAGGTTCTCAGAGCCCCATTGGGAAATGTTGTTCAGGATCCGGTCAAGCTCAGTGACAAGAAGCTGCCTTTTATCTGCGATATCCGACTGCTTATCCGCAGGACGTCCATAACTCCCGTGCAAGGTGCTATCATCTGCATAGCAATGAATGCTGCCGGTAGACAGCATGTCATTGATATGCAGAAGAAAGAGAGTAGGGGACAGGACGGACCCCTGCGGCACACCAGCATTTACCTGCAAGAACTCCGAGGCGCGTCCATCACAAAGGACGCGAATACGGCGATCCTGCAAGAAGCTAGCAACCCAGCTGCATAGTCTAGGGGGCAGACCGAAGGCTGGTAGCTTGGAAAGAAGCGATTTGTGCCAGACTCTATCGAAAGCTTTGGCGATGTCAAGACCAATTGCCAGTGACTCGCCGTGCTTGTCCATAGCCTCACCCCAAAGATGGGTAACATACGCCAGAAGATCACCCGTTGACCGTTTCGGCCTGAAGCCATATTGCCGGTCATTAATTAGGGAGTGATCTTCAAGGTGACGCATGAGCTGTTTGTTAATTATGTGCTCGAACACCTTGCACAGCACTGAGGTGATGGCTATGGGTCGATAGTTAGTCGGGTCTGAGCGATCCCCTTTCTTGGGGATCGGCTGTACATTCGCCTCCTTCCAAGCCGAAGGCACTGTACCCGAGCTGTAGGACAGCTGGTACAGCCGCGCAAGCATTGGAGACAACTCCGCTGCACATTTTTGTAGAACCACTGCCGGAATACCGTCCGGACCACTGGCTTTCCGGACATCGAGTGACTGCAGCACTGCACGGACATCGCGTTGCCTGATACGAATATCAGGCATTGCATGGTCACTGATCGGTCATCGATTCGGGAGTTGGCCGCAAAGAGATTAGCCAGCAAATTTGCTTTCTCTTGGGACTCATGGGCCAGGGATCCATCGGGGTTGCGCAGCGGCGGCAGCGAAGGCTGGCAGAAGTTGGCTTGCACGGCTTTGGCCAGTCGCTAGTAGCCACGGCTGCCCGTGGGATGCGCTACTAGTTGCTGGGCATCCGCTCTGATATAAGCCTTCTTGCAGGCCTTTGTGGCTCTATTGTACGCCGCCTTGAAGTGGCCCACGTTAGGATCGCACGTAGCGCGCGCCCTTTTTTTTTTTTTTTTTTTTTTTTTTTTTCCGCTGGGAAAAATGCGTTACGCATTCCCTACCGTCGGGGGACGAGAGGGATATGTGGGACTCCCCGGGAACAGGTTCCCGGTATACCCACTAAACGACCCAGCGGCACTCCCGCATCGCCTTTCTTGGAGGGGGTCTGGGAAACTGGCGGAGCCTTTACGTCCAGTCCCCCTCCGGCGATTGCCCGCCTAATCGCGGCGGGCCCTTCACGCCCCTCCCGAGCGCGGGGAGGGGCTCGAGGATGGCCGTGAGTGCCCAGTCATCCTCGTACGGCGGGGTGATGGGCAGTGCAATGCGGGTGAGGGCGCCCCCGCGCCTGTCACCCACTGCTCATCACCGGGGGCTAGGAGGGCGGCCACGTGCCCGCCCTCTCCTGCCCCTCCTTCGTCGGCGGAGTTGCGGCGCGAGAGGATCGTCCTCCCGCGCGCGCTCCGCCGCCTCCTTCTGTGACATTACGTCTTCACAGAAGGAGGCGACCGCTGCCCACGCCTCCTCGCTCCCCAGCATGGCCCTTACCAAGCTGGGGAGCGAAAGGTCCGGTCCGACCACCGCGACAAGACCGCGGCGCCGCCCAAACCACGACGCGCACACCTCTAGGGTGTGCTGCGCCGTGTCCTCCGCCGCGCCACAGTCATGGCACGACGGGTTCCCCTCTCTTCCGATCCGGTGCAGGTACGAGCCGAAACAGCCGTGTCCGGACAGCACCTGCACCAGCCGGAAAGAGAGGAAACCTCGTGGTCGCTCGAACCAGTCCTTCAGGACAGGCCCGAGCGCGTCCAACGTCCGGCGGCCGAAATTTGCTGCGGCGAGGTCCACCGTCCAGTGACGAACGATGGCATCCCTCGCCTCCCGCCGATATTTCATCTGAGCCTTTACCTCTACCCTGACGCCCTCCACAAAGATGTGGGCGTCAGGGGGTGGGCGCTGCCGAGGCCCGTGGAAGAACACGGCCTCGGGTTTGTGCAGCGCCACTTTCAGCCCTAGGCGGCGGATCCTACCCGCGACCAGGGATCCGCCCGCCGAGGCCAGATTGGCCGCCTCCCTGAATTTCCCTCCCCGGGCAGTGAGCAGAGTGTCATCCGCATAACAAATGACACTCGTGCCACGGAGGAGGGCTCCCCTCAACAGCCAGTCGAACCCGATGTTCCACAGAAGTGGTCCTAAGACTGACCCCTGCGGAACACCGGACTCGACGCTGTAACGCCGTAGCTGGCCAGCTTTGTCAACGAGGAGGACCGTTCGATCCTCCAAGTAGCTGGCCAGTAGACCCCTCAGGTACCGAGGCACTCCATGGAAACGGAGTGCCTCGAGTATGGTTGAGTGGGGAACGGAGTTGAACGCGTTGGCTATGTCAAACGACACAGCCAACACTCCGTCCCCAGCGTCAACGGCCTCCTTCACCTGGCCCTTCAACAGGTCCAGGGCGTCTATGGTGGAACGCTCAGTTCGGAAGCCGAACTGAGCGTCCGATAAGTCCGGCCCGACCACCCGCAAATGTTTATTCAGCCGGGCGGCTTTTATCCCCTCGAACATCTTACCGACCTCATCGAGCAGAACAATGGGTCGGTATGCCGAGGGGGAATCCGCCGGCCGCCCTTCCTTTCGGAGGAGGCATAGCCGCCCCTCCTTCCATGGTTTCGGGAACCTCCTCGACGCGAAACACGCGTCGAAGAGGACCCGAAACCGGTCCACCATTTCGGTGGCGGCTATTGCCACCACCCTTGCGGGCACGCCGTCCGGCCCAGGGGCCGTCTTCTTCGCACGGAGGCGAAGTATCTCCGTGTGGAGTTCCGCCTCCGTGAGGAGAGGAGCCTCCTCGTCCTCCTCCCCATCTTCCTCCTCAGCGGGCCGACCTACTGGAGGGTCCATTGCTGGCGGGGCGAAATTGGCCCTGCTGGGAAACAGGGACCGGACCACCCCGTCCAGCAACGCCGGCTCGAGGGTCTCCGATACCGGGGGGCCAAAGGGGCGTAGTTTGTTCCGCGCCGCCTTATAAGGCCTCCCGAAAGGGTCTCTGTCGAGACCCTCCAGCAGCTCGGCTCGCGCCGAGTCCTGCGCGGCGAACATCGCGGACCTGAGGACCTTCTTTGCCTCTACGTACAGGTTGTAGAGGCGGTCCTCATTCGCCTGGTCACGTGTTCGCCGCCGCCGGCTCCTGGAGTACTCCCGCCGGGCCGCCACGCAGGCAGCACGAAGCCCCGCCAACTCCGCCGACCACCAGTGGACGGCGCGTTTGGGAGGCGGACGACGAGACCGAGGCATACTTGAATTGCATACCTCGGTCAACGACCCGCGTAGCTGGGCCGCGGCAGCGTCTACGTCTACGTCCAGGACATCTATGGCAGGCGAAAGCCAGTCCTGGACGAAGGCCGCCTCCTTGGCCACATTCCTGTCCAGGTGGACGAGGGCCCACCGTGGGAATGGGGATTGGCCCGGACGAGCCGCTCCCTGGGGGCCCTGGGATCGAGATCTCGAACCGCACGTAACGGTGGTCCGAGAAAGTCTCCACCATGTCCACCCGCCAATTCTCCACGCGTGCGGCTAGTGCGGGGGAGGCAAAGGTGACGTCCACAATTGACCCACCCCGCCGTCGCACGCACGTCTGAGTTCTCCCTCTGTTCAGGAGGGAGAGACCGGAGGAGGCCGCCCACAGATCCAGCGCCCGCCCGCGCTCGTCGGTGGCAGGATTACCCCAAACCACCGACTTAGCGTTCAGGTCTTCCAGAACGGAGACCTGATGCGGCGCCAACCTGCCGACCACTGCGGCGAGGACTTCGAGAAAATCCTCGAAGTCAGACAGTGGGCGGTTTGGGGAGAAATATACGCCTACAAAGGCTATTTCTCCCCACGCGGCGGCCACGTATCCCGGTCCCCTCTCCAAGAGCGAGAGGGGAGGGGAGTCCGTGGAAGACCGCGCCACGAGCGCCACCAAGCCGTCCTCGTCCCCCAGCCAACGGCTAGGGACTGAGTAGGGCTCGCCGACAACCGCCACGTCCACCAACCACTCGGCCATGACCTGCACCAGCAAGTCCTGAGCCGCTCTGCAGTGGTTGATGTTCGCCTGTAGAATGCGATGGACCGCTCCCATTAGTGATCCATCGCATTTCCTTCCTCGGCCGGTGGCGTTGAGGTCTCGACGACCTCATTGGCGGCGGCGACAGCTGCAGGCCGGCTTGGCGCCTGTGCTTGGCCCTTTCTTGCGGGAGGATTGCACTTCTTCCCCCCCATCACGTGGCCGGTCGGGCAGCCGCTGGCGGCACACACGGCACAGCGCGGCGAGGCAACGCTGCAGGCTTCGGCCTTGTGCCCTATCTCCCCGCAGCGGCAGCAGAGCTCCGACCTGTCGACTCGTGACGGGCACAGAGCTCTGGTGTGCCCAAGTCCGAAGCACTTGAAGCAACGGAATGGCTGGGCCTCAAGCGCCCGGACCACCGCTACTCCAAATCCTACGGGGAGCCGCCTTTTGGACAGCACGACCTTTGCCGCGGCTACTGGGCACTCCAGCCGAATAGCACCCAGGCCACCGCGGCCTGGCCTAATGGCTCCGGCCCGCAATGCTGCCGCATCGCAGCCTCCCGCAGCTGCGACCGCCGCCACCACCTCCTCTTTGGTGACAGAGTCATCGAGACCGGCCACCTCCAAGGACGCGGACTTCACCGGCCTGGTCACCGTAGCCGCGTCCGCGATGACCTCTCGCAGCTTGGCTGCAAAGAGGTCCGCGTTGGTGCCGCCTTGAGCCCCCGGGAACTCGAACAGTCGAGCCCCAGTTTGGGTCCGGCGGCACGTCACTGGGCCAGCCTGCGACGTGGCGAGGTTGGCGCCGTTACGAGCCCGCTTCAAAACGGACTCGAACGTCTCCCCCTTATCCGCGGCCTCTGCCTTGAGCGTCACCACAACTGCCGCAGTTTTAGGAGGAACAAGATTCCTCCCAGCCAGCTTGGGGGCCCACTTCTGCGCCTTGCCCTTGCTCCCTCCTTTGCCCGTCACTTTGGACGAGCCGGAAGGGGCATGGGCGTTGGCAGGGGCGACGGCCGACGCTGCCTTATTGGCGCCTCTCTTCTTCCTTCTAACCACCTCAGTCCATGACTCTCTGGACTGGGTGGTGGAGGGCAGGAAGGCGTCTTCCCTCTCGGAGCTTCCGGGTACTGCCGGAGCAACCGCGACCACGACCGGAGTCACCCGGGCCGTGGACGACTTTTTCCCCTTTCCCTTACCTTTTGAGGGTTTTGGGGTCGGAGGGGGAGCCATTTGGGCCACGCCAGGGGCCTGGCGCCCCTGGGCGGTCCCGTCCGCCGCAAGCAGTGGCCGGACGCGCTTCTCGGGCAGGAGGCGATCCTCGATGCCCGCGAAGCAAGCCCTTGTGAAGGCCCTCTCCTCCATTACCACCTTGCGGATGGTGTCCTCAAGGACGGAGGAGGAGGGAAGGTCCACCGCTACCGCTGCTGGTGAGGCCTGAACAGACTGCGCCGTGGCTTCAGCGAGCTTATTGTGAAGCTCGCTGACCTCCTTCTGCAGGCGATCGGTCCTCGCCTGCAGTTGCTTTATCTCGTCCGTGGCCGTGCGCTGCACCAGCTCACGGACGATGCCGATCAGGCTTGCGGCTCGGCATTTGAGGGCCTTCTGAAAAGTGCCCTTCAGGTTTGAGGACTTCGAGGCGACTTCCACAATCCCCTCTTGGTCCTCCTGGGCCATCTTTTGAAGCTCCGCCAAGGAGTGGTCCGCATACAGGACGGTTGACGCGCCGTAGCCCGCTTTAGCCCTGTGGGCGCGCGCCCGCTGCTCCTTGGCGGCGACCTGCTCCTCCAGCTCCAGTTGGAGCGTCACCCTGTTGGCCAGGTTGAGCTGGCGCTGGGCGTCCAGCAAGCCCAGGTCGCGACTGGAGCCAGCCTTTTGCTTCTTTTTGGGCTTATCCTTGGCCGAGTCCGAAGAGGCCTCCGAACTCTGCCTCGCATAAGCCCGCTTTTTCTGGGCCTGTTGATCCGATAGCTCCACCACCAAGGCATCGCTGTCGGATTCCGGAAGGTCCTCCTCCTCACAGCGTGGGCTGGCCGCAGATGGTGTGCGGCCAGCCTCTGACGCTGAAGCGTCATCAGGGTTGGCCCTGAGAAGGGCCGTTTTGGGTTGGCCCTGAGAAGGGCCTTTTTTCTGGAAGCGCCCGAAGGCGTCCCGCGAGGGTTTCGGCATAGCGTCGAACGTCTGAGATCAAGATATCCGCAAGGAGAGCACTCGATCGCACAGTCTTCGTTAGCCGCCGGCTTGCCACTCCGTTACGGTGACAAGCGCGGCGTTGCCCGGGGAACACTACGAGGAAGTCAAGACTGTGGGGTGGTTCCCCATGTAGCGCGCGCCCTCACCCAAGCGCGGTACGCGGACTGTTTATGGTTAACAGCCTCCGCGCACTCGCGCCCGAACCAGGGGCGGGCTCTGCGGGCACCGGCGACATCAGTGTAGGGGATATAATATTCCATGCCCAGACTGATCTCACCGGCGACAGCAGTTGCTCCCTCAGATGGGTTCTTACCTTCAAAGCAGCGTTCAACCCACGGGATGGATGCAAAATAGTCACGCAGTCCATCCCAGTCCGCTGACGAGTAGTGCCAGAGACGCCGTTTCCCCTGTACGGGTCGTGGTGGCGCTTTAATGGGCACCTTGGAACGGACCAGACTATGGTCGGATCCGCCTAAAGCGGCACTCACCGAAACACTGTACTGGTCCGGGCGACTCGTCAGCAGAAGGTCCAGCAGAGAGGGCTCATGGTCCGACCTTTTTGGTATTCTAGTAAATTCGTGTACCAGTTGGGTCAGGCCATGCGCCAGAGCAAATGCATGGGCGGCTCTTCCCGCATGGGTTGTTTTAGAGGAACCCAACCAGATCTCATGGTGGGCGTTAAAATCCCCCAAAAACACCAGCTCAGCGTTCGGAAACCGCTCCTGCGCATCATCTGCCGCCTGACTCAGGTATTCGAAGAGTCGAATTGTCTCGGCATCTCCTGTATGGGAGCGGTAGAGGCACACATAGATCTGACTCGTAGAACCATGGTCTATGTGTACCCAAAGGGTGGAGAAGGATGGGTTTTCTTAGTTACGTGTCTTGTCAAGTTAATTGAAGACGCTATTCACGAACATAAGAAAAAAACTCGATACTATGTCATGTTAATAGGTTGAAAAATTTTTTTTAATCCGTAGCATTCCTAACTAGTCTGTGCTTTCGAGCAAATTGCCGTCTTGGGCCGATTATATAGGATAAATGTAAAAACAGCACACCGATATCAGATGAATGTGAAAATGCTCTAAGGGTTAGTCCCCACTGAATACACCTCATACCTTCACTTGAGCGTCATCCTTGTGGCTGATAGCGAGATGCTGTCTGAGACCTCGTCGGCTGTAGTACGCGGCGGCACACACCTCGCACACGAACGGCTTCTCGCCTGTGTGCATTCGACGTATGTGCAGCTGTGTGACAAACGGAACGCAAAGAGACACATTACAGAACGAACACTGGAAAAATTTAATTCAATTTTAGACGTCGAAATTAAATTATGTCGAAAAAGCGTAGGTATAGTACATTACTGCCGCGGCCACCAATTGTAGTGTTGCCGGACGATCGTGAAGTATGCGGGCCGAGGCGCAGCCGAGGCACGCATTACGGAGTCCGGCAACGCTCAGTTGTGGCCAAGGCTTGTATAGTGCTTTTCTCAAACAATGCGCGGAAATTAAAACTAAGTAGTATCTAGGCAGAATTTTTTAGTTACCTACTTTTCCAAATCAATGACGAACAACGAACAACAGTAATTTTTCACGCGGCGAAATGTTCATTTGTTTTTTTTATTTTTCTTAATAAACAGCTTTCGATTTGCAAGCCAGTTCTATATTTAAATAACGCCTTGGATAAGCTAACCTCCTTGGTTGCCATGGTTCGGAGTAAAAGTTTGTTCCATTTTTAAATTACACGACAGATATGAGTTTACATAGTAATTTATTTGGCCGCTAAAACACGACAGATATGGATTTTCATACAACTTTATCCGGCCGCTGTTCGCATGTACAGCAATTTCGATTTATCTCGAAGAAGGTTGTCAAAATAATGTTCACATTTCCAAGCATGTTTGAGAAAATGAAATTTGTTTCATTCAATTTTTCAAAGTACCTATTAAACAATGAAAATAACAAGGATAGCGGTCTCACCTTTAACTGTTGGTTATCCAGAGCGAGATAGCTACACTGTTGACACTGCAGTACTTTCTTCATGCCGTGTAGCGACCGACAATGTCTGTTCAATGTATGTGTAGATATAAAACGCAAACCACAGTACTGAAAAAAAAAATTCTATTGTGATGTGCCTGGATTTGACTTCCGTTTTGCGTAAAACGTTAATATTATTTTACGAGAGAATATTGTAGAAGAGCCAGCTAGACAGCCTCCGTGGCGAGGCGGTGGTGAACGTGGCAGCTACGCAAGAGGCGTGAGTTCGATTACCGCTTGTATGCATGAATATGGGTATTTGCATTGGTCTGGTCGTGCTTCGGAGAGCACGTTAAGCCGTCGGTCCCAGTTGTCATACGAACATCTATGGCAGTATTTACAGGTATTTGGAGCCCTAAAAAGTCCAACAACTAGTCTAGCAGCAATTCTCCAATATCACCTTTGGGTTGTGGAGGTCATATGGCACTTGCTGCACAGAAAATATCAAAGTTCAGCCAAATCTGCAGTTAGACTGGTAAAGCGGACCGCAAAACTCCAAGCTAAAGGCTTCGGATGTGACTGGGATTAATTCTAGGGAGAAGAAGATTTTGATTGCAATACCGGTAAACTCAGCGGGCTATGGAACGAGCTATGCTTGGAGTTTCTGTAAAGGATAGAATTTGAAACGATGACCACGTTTCAAAAACTAAAGTTACCGACATAGCTCGCAGAATAAGCAAGTTATGGGCTGGCCACGTCTGTCGAAGGACTGATGTCCGTTGAGGCAGGAGTGGAGGCTGCGAGAAAGCAGGCAGAAGGTAGGACACCCCTTAGTCAGATGGACTGGTGACCTGAAAAAGGTGGCTGGGACAGACTGGATGCGGAAGAAGGAGGATCGTACGAAATGGCGCACATTGGGCGAGGCCTATGTCCAGCAGTAGACTGCAGTGCAGTGACAAAAGCTTTTAAATATAGTCTACAAAGAGACCGGATGGTATGTCATTAATGCCTTGGAAAATGGGTAGGACTCTGGTGTGGGACGCAACATGCGTCGACACCATTGCCCCTACACATATACCTGGCACAGCTGGCTGTGCCGGTGCTGCTGCAGCTTCTGCAGAGGCTCTTAAGCGGCGCAAATATCGAAAAGTCGAAACGTTTGGGCCTTGGGGTCCGAGCGCCCGCAATCTCTTTAGGGAGATCTGATTGCGAAGCGTATGGTCGACGCTTCTCGTGACCAGAAGGCTGGCCTCTTTTTAGGTCAGAGATTTAGCATTGCCATACAACGTGGCATTGCTGCCAGTCTTCTGGGAACGCTACCACAAGAGGCATGCGATGCGGATGAATTCCACGACGCATTTTAACTTTTAGTTTTAGTTTTTTTTTATTTTTTATTTAATATTGTGTATATAGTAACTTTATTAATTTAATTTAATTTTTGCCAATACATCAGTGTATATACTGTATTCTCTGTTGTGTCTACAAATACTTACTTCACATACTAATTTGTAACCTAAATGTTTCCTGACATGGCCAATAAAGCTGATCCATTTATTGACAGTGCCCTGGCAAATCTTACACTTGAAAGGGCCGTTACGATCAAATTGCCCTTCAACCAAATCCAAATACCTTTGTCTACTTTTATTTAACTCGGGGAAGTCATCTAAGTCATCTAAATCATTCATGGCACTATCTTTTGTTTTTAATTCAGTGTGACTCTCGTCTACACTATCTTTTCTTTTCATTTCAGTGTCACTATCTTTTCTTTTCATTTCAGTGTCACTATCTTTTCTTTTCATTTCAGTGTCACTATCTTTTCTTTTCATTTCAGTGTCACTATCTTTTCTTTTCATTTCAGTGTCACTCTCATCTAAGATCAGTTCTAAATCTGATTCGCATATCATATCGGTATAATCATCAATATCGTCAAAATCTTGAAGGTAATTAATAGATTTTTCATTGTTTTGAGGGTCCGCTTCTTCATTGCTGAGGGTATTGCTGATATGTATTTGGTTTCTTTGGTTTAGTAACTGTTGTTCACTAAGAGTACTCCGTTTTCTGAGTTCTAAGGCTGAAGTAACGGCATAATCACACATTTCACATATGTGCTGCGGAAGGCCGTCATTTGGTTCGATCTACAAATAAATTATATATTAGCAATAAATAATTGCTCAAGTACGCGGAGTTGGAGCCACTGTACCACTTCGTGCAAGTAGCGCTAGAGACTCTGGGGAGCTGGGGCAGAGAGGCCAAAAGCCTTGTGAGGGCGATTGGGCAGAGGCTCATGGAGACCACTGGTGACTCCCGCTCCGGATCGTTCCTGGTGCAGAGGCTAGCCATCGCAATCCAGCGTGGAAATGCGGCAAGTGTGATGGGCACCTTTGCACCGGGAGCAATCAGGGGTGGGTTATTCAACTAATACAAATAGTAGGTAATAAATTTGTATGTGTTTTTATATAAAATGTGATTTTGAATTGTACCTAATATTATTTGTATATTATTATGTATTTGACATTGTTTTATAAATAAAATAAAATCTAAGTTTTATAGCAATATAGTTTAAAGAAGATTAGTCAACTACTTCACAATTTTTATTTAGTAAATTTTTTCAGTAGGTAAAGAATAAACATATTTTATTTAAGCTAATTAAATAGCCTGTCTCTGACCATGCCTGGTGGAAAAGTGCCTATCACACTCCCTGCCTTTCCACGCTGGATAGTGATGGCCAACCTTTGTACCAGGAACAAGCCGGATCGACAGTACCCTGTTGTCTCATTGAGCCTTTGTCCTAGCTCTTTCACAAAGGCCTTGGCCTATTAGTAAACTATTGATATATAATTTTGTAATGAAAACATTGTGGTTGACATATTCTAGTATAATAATGTAATATTGAGTAATATATTTGACTAATTTAACAATTTAGTGAGATGAAGTGACTGAATTGATCTAAACTGAACTGCTTGAAGCTCGTCTATCATCATAATAATAACAATATTTTAGCAGCTGATACGTGTGGCTTTATCTACACTGACAGCACAGAAACTCTGTGTTGACAGGGTCGGCAGCAAGAGTGTGACCCCCTGGTGTTGCACACGTCCATAGGTCACGGTATCCACTTACCATCAGGTGGGCCGTGTGCTTGTCTACCACCTCAGTTGTATAAAAGAACATGTAATTTTAATTCCATTCCTGCTGCCACTATTTCCAGAATAAAATGAAAGCCCATATATGTTATTATTCTTGACTATAGTCAATCGTTCTATCCCTATACGAAATTCCGGTCAGATCCGTTGAGCGTTCAAAGCTATAGATTGAATAACAAACATTCAAACATGTAGGATAAAATTAAAACCATATTTCATTCACCCATTCACCTATTCATTTAAACTTTTAATGAAAAGAATTCAGCATACCTGAGCAGGTTTTAAGCAGTGTTTTCTCTTTAAAATCAAATAAAATAAACATTAAAATCAAACTCACTTTCAAACCTGTTGTGATAAACAAATTAGAAGTAAATTCTTCTGTTTGTCCTTTATTTTTAAATAACGCTGTCAAATTATTATCGGATAAACACAATCTACATATTGCTTTACGCATTTTTAGTTTATTATAAACAATTGTAGGTATCACATAAAATAATGAATTATTGTACTGTGTAGTGAACTCAGAGCAATAAACCAAAGTAGTGAACTGCAAACTGCAATCGGGCATCGGCATCGGGCACACTCGAACTTGGCACTTTGACACTTTTGACAGTTTTTCTAAAGTTGACAGATATATGGATACCAGGTGCATATCCAAATTTCCTTTCTTAACCGGGGGCCGGGGGCTAGATTTAATAAATAAATGTAATATGAAAATATTATATCATATTATATATATAAATATGAAAATATTATATTGTTTTCGATGAATCCATACTAATATCACAGTATTACTACTACAAACAGTGCAGAAACGCCTTTGATTTCGTACGATGCCGCCGCTCGCGTAACTACCTACGCTATTCGTAGCAAAAGTGCAAGGGTTGTCAGCAAAGAAAAAAATAAAAATATGCAATCCAATGCAATCATATAATTGAAATACATTTACATGTGTTGTACTGCAATATATTTACTGACACTTTATTTTTGGACGTTTTTAGATTAATTATTATACACGATAAATCTAGTAATTGATGGATAGGTAAGTTTATGTAAATCACCATTCGTTTGGCACTTTGACACTTTTGATAGTTTTTCTAAGTTGGCAGATATTGGTATACCAGGGTGCATATCCAAATTTCCTTTCTTTTCGGGGGGCTAGATTTAATAAATGAATTCAATAATATTTCTTACTTTTTGGAGATAATAAATTTAGTTATTGAAACTGGCTCTATTCCATTATCCTGGAAGAATCAAATCATTATTCCAATCTTGAAACCACACAAAGACCCTCTCATGTTTTCTTCATACAGACCAGTAGCGTTATCTTCTGTCCTTTGTAAAATAACAAAGCATTTAATTAAAAACAGGTTAGAATGGTTTTTGGAACATAACAATTCGTTATCTAGCTCTCAATATGATTTTAAGAAAAGTAGAAGCGTAGCAGATAATCATAGTATTTTGTTTACTGATATACTCCTGTCATTTTCTGGTGAGGAATCTACTGTTTGTGCTTTTCTGGACGTTAGTGCCGCTTATGACAATGTTAACCTATCAATGCAAAAACAAAACTTGCTTTACTTAAAAATACCTCCAAAATTGAGTAACCTCGTGTTTAACTTATTTACAGGGAGAACTATTAGTTTACGTGTTTCCGGTCATAACCTTCCAAATAGAACACTTTGGAAAGGCATTCCCCAGGGCTCAGTGTTAAGCCCTTTATTGTATGATGTATATACAGGGTCAGGGCCGTCGTAAGGCTATATAGCGCCAGGGTGCCAAGCTCAGACTGCGCCCCCTCCCCCCCGGTCAACAAAAAAACGCAATAAATTTTTGATGTTTCATTTATTTTTCTCTAAGATCTGTAATCTACAATAATATAGGTAAAGTAGGGACAAGATAATAGGTCACTTTTGACATTTCATCAAAATTCAACAACGTAACCTTGTAACGGCGGGCATAAAATAAGAACTGCACAATTGCTTAACTTTTTTCAATTACGTTTACATATTTATTGTAGTAATGACCGATACGAGTAATTTTACGATTTGCTTTCACTAATAAACCATTCTAAACATAATAAAAATTTCTGATCTAAAGAACTGAACGTCGTTACAATGTTGCGTCAGTCAACCCTTTTTCTTTTTAAACACTAGGGATGTTACTCTAAAAATCGAAAGCTGATAGGATTGTAAGTTGAATCGAATGCAATGATTACTTGTGAAGAAAAATCACCATAAATTTATAACCACGTTGTGATTATAATAAAACCTAATTATACATATTTATTATTCTTTTAACTAACTATAAAAATACAAAAAAATAACTAAATAGAAAGGCCATTGATGTTGGGTGCAATTTAGGTGGATGTTGCTGGCAACACCAGTGCCTGTCGATGACGCATGTCATGTCGCCATAACATGATGATGACGCAGTCTTTTGTTGTTGTGCGAAGTGACTGTGCGTTTTTGGTGTGCTCTCTGTTATTTTCTTCTGATCCGGCTTTTTCATTGAACTGATCTTACTGACTACGTTTACCTGGCTATAAATTGGACTCCGATTGCTTAACGATTATTAAACAAGAAAAACATTACAATCTTACTATGTCGAAACGGGGGAAAACTCTAAACAGTCAATCTCGCGAACTAGTGCTGAAATTGTACAATTATTTTGGACGTGAATCAGTTAACGATGGGCCTCTTTTACCATTGAAACCACCGAGAGAACGCGTTGCCGAAGCATTGGGAATAGGGAAGAAGACAGTAACTCAAATTCTGAAAGAGAAATACGGACCATCAGGCTCAGAAGATAATACTTTACGTACACCGAAAAAACGAAAGAGGGAGAAGAAAATTGTTGACGTTGATAATTTTGATGCTGCTGCAATTCGCAATCACATTTATGGATATTACTCGAGAAAAGAATATCCTACACGGGAAAAGCTATTGAGTTCGTTAAAAGGCGCAGGCTTATTTTTTGGAGGTAAATCGTCTCTATCAAAGGTTTTGAAATCGATTGGCTTTAGCTAGAACGCTACGATATTATTTTGAAGAGAATAACATTCTTACGTCAGGTAAATAAAATTACGGATTGGGACAATGTCGTGTTTATTGACGAAACATGGTTGAATGCGAACCATACGGTTGCGCGGACATGGACCGATGATACAGCGGCCTCCACCTCAAAAGTTCCATCGGGAAAAGGAGCCCGACTTATTATATGTCACGCGGGATCAGCTTCTCAAGGTTTTATTCCAGACTGCCTCCTCGCATTCGCCTCTAAAACTACAACAGATTACCATGAGGAAATGAACTTTGATGTTTTTAAAAAGTGGTTTGAGAAGCTGCTAGTCAGCTTAGAAAACTCATCGAAAATTATAATGGACAATGCTCCGTATCATTCTGTACAAGTTGATAAACCACCAACTCAAGCAAATAAAAAGCAAGAAATTGTCTCGTGGCTGGTAAGAAATGGTGTGGAGGCAAGTCCAACTTTATTAAAAGTTGAGTTGTTAAATCTGGTAAAAGCAACTAAACCGTCCAAGCTCCGCTATGTAATCGATGAACTAGCCCTAGAGCATGGACACGAAGTTATTCGATTGCCTCCCTACCATTGCCAGTATAACGCCATCGAGCTTATTTGGGCACAAATAAAGGGTCATGCAGCGCGGAACAATACTGAACCACCCTTCAGTACTGCTAAAATGATGACTCTGCTACAAACTGCATGTGCAGAAGTCACTACAGAAGACTGGCGAAAAGTCGTGGAGAAGACAAAGAAAATAATTTTACAAGATTTTGAACGAGATGTGAGAATAGACAATATTATTGAAAATGAATTAATAATATCTCTGAGTGCTGACAGCAGTGATGAAGATAGCAGTTCCGATAGTTCAAGTGAATAAAAGCAATTTTTTTGTTAAATTACGTAGGTACTTGTCTTATTTTGCTCCTTTAATTTATGAAAGAAAAAATAATAATGGGACAGGGATTCGCATGATCATTTTTAAAATTCACATATGTTTCAAGTCTGTATCGATTCATTCGATTCATTCATTTAATCGATGTTTTTAAGCAGGTCACCTCACTATGAATATAAAACTGAAATCTGTCAAGTGACCTATTATCTTGTCCCTACTTTACAATGTTTTATTTTAAGCGAGTCGGACTTGCGCACGAAAGGTTCCGTTAAGGTCGGTACCTACCGCTACAGTACCATATTTTAAGTTAAATAGGTACCTATAACCTCTTTTTATTTTTGAGTTTTGTTGTTATACCGGCAACAGTAATAAATTATCTATGAAAATTTCTACGGTCTATCTGTTTGTTGCCGCTGTAACAACAACAAAATAATTAATTATTATAAATTTACTAGCTGACCCGCCTCGGTTTCGCCTGTGGCATACTTCAACCCCGTAGCACCTCAATTGTTTTGTCTTCTCGGAACTTCTCCACTAACATTTGAACTTAATGAAATGGTTTTAAAGTTCAAGTTTTATTACGAATAGTTTGTAGAGAATATAGAAAAGTGTTGTATTTAGACTTCTTTAGGCAATTTTTTTTCGATATTCGTGGGCCTAAATTTCCACTTGTTAGAATCACAGTCTAAACTGTGCTAGAATTTTTAGTGCTCACTCGGCGGCTATCGCAAATATAACGAAAAAAAATATTCAAAAATTAAGGAAAAGAAATGGATTTAATATTTCTCTAACGTTTCACAGCATTAAACAAAATCAAACTGTAATAAACACTGCCTTAACCATAGTAATCCTGGTGAACGGCAGCAAATTGTACCGTGATCCTGCGTCACAGCTCCAATACGTAATAAGGCGGTGGTCATACCCGCAGCATTTCACCACACTAAATAAATCGTCTATATTGTTAATTCTACTTTGGCCAATGATCGTATAATGGTCAGAGGAGACCCTAGATGAGCCCGCATATCCCGGATCCTATAGAGTTCTAGGAATGCTGGTATTTATATAATGAAACCTTACTATACAATTACTTAATTCTACCCCCACTTACTTTAACTGATTTATGTTAAGGTACAACAATTTCTCAATGAATGAGTCTCTCACAAATAATTTTCTCACAAGCAACCTACAACCGTACTAGATCCTAACACTGCCCTAATTACTACTACTGTGGCAAACAACCCGAATAACTTTATTGATCTAACTTTTTACATTGTCGACTTAGTGTTGCAAGCCTAACACTGCCCTAATCACTACTACTGTGGCAAACAATCCGAATAACTTTATTGATCTAACCTTTTACATTGTCGACTTAGTGTTGCAAGCCTAACACTGCCCTAATCACTACTACTGTGGCAAACAACCCGAATAACTTTATTGATCTAACCTTTTACATTGTCGACTTAGTGTTGCAAGCCTAACACTGCCCTAATCACTACTACTGTGGCAAACAATCCGAATAACTTTATTGATCTAACCTTTTACATTGTCGACTTAGTGTTGCAAGCCTAACACTGCCCTAATCACTACTACTGTGGCAAACAACCCGAATAACTTTTGCTCCCCATAGGCATATACTTTGAATTTGTTAGTTTTTGTTTCCCCGTTGGCGTATACTTTGAATTTGTTAGGTTTTGTTTCCCCGCTGACACAGGCTCCACCAATCGCCGTGTGCAGTGGGATACTACCAACTTTAAATATCCCCCCTCTATCCTTTTGTAAGCACGTAGCCCCAAATGGAACTTACGCGCCTTTAGAGAGTAGGATAGCTGACTCGTATTTTCCCTCCCCCCAATATCTGAATCCAGACAAATGTATACGTCTAATTAGACTTGAATTAGAAAGGCGTTGCCAAATTAATTCTAATTCAAAATAAGATTATTTCTTTCACAATATTGTCAAAACATAGTATGACTAGTACAGATTCAATGAATAGATTCATGTCGTAGCGCGATCTGATGACCAATCCATCAGATGAGATTCTGTGTCCAAAATAGGATCTTTAACATGTCAGAACTGACTCATACTTGTCACGTGCATAAACGAGATCGATATAGTGTCCCTGGTGTAGAAGACAGCCATATCTAGGGTCAATTGCCCAAATCAATTAAGGTTCGATACAAGTTCCAAATTAGGAAAGCGCTCTGCTAAGGTGAGCTAGATGTACCTCGCCAAAATGATTCCTCGGCTACGACGCTCCGAGTAATAAGTATTATTTATAGCATAGTATTTTATTCAAAGTCAATTGGTAGACCAGTCAAACAAACTTCTCATTTCGGAATAATTTCCATTACGAATTTGATTAATTATGATGTGGGTGGATTTAAAATATGTTATGCCACCAATCCAAGTTTCATTGAGACCATACTAAGTCAGTTGCTAGGCAAGTAGAACATTAGCAACGCGGTCCAACGACGGCTCGCTTATAGGTCTAATCCGAATACAACGAACGCCTACTAAAATATACAACACGATAGCTCGTATACAATTTACTCAAATCACGATTTCACCACGGCATTAACGCACGAAAAACCTTAACTAAATCAATCACAAGCATCACCAAGGAATGATATGTCACATCACCAAGCAAAGGCCCGATTAGCTCAGAACCGTTACAATACTAGTCCTTACTAATACACTTCCTAACCTATTCCCATTGTGTGAGTGCCTACTCTACCCCCAACTTAGAACTTCTGTTCAACCAAAACTAGGTGTAACGTCACCTTATTTACATTTAAACGTGTGGTGTGTTGTGAGCCTATCATGTATTGATGGTATTCCATCAACACTCCTGCTCTGCTATGGGTGCAAGCTAGTTAGGCTTGACTGGCCTATCCTCATAACTGTGTGCTTGCTCCAGTCCACGAGCCGAAGCTCAGGGATGTGAACTGAAACCCTAACGAGATAATAGTTAGTGTATATATAAATAGATATATAAGACTGAACTGCGAGCTCTGTAAGTTCTGATCCAGGCCCAATTGGACGGTTCCACTTCGACGGTACCTACCCATCACAGAACAAACAGTCACCCACATTCAGGAAGCTTTTCCGATCCCGTTTCCACAGGTAAAATCGGAATGCCGCCCGCTTCAAAGGTTACCGGCCCCTAGCTATTCAGATAAATATGGAGTTGTTGCCACCGTTAGGTATCCCTCCATAACCAGGCACATCGCCATGGGTTTCCTACGGGAGAACTAGCTAAAACACCGCAGTGCTACCCTCAACTACTAACATAACAAAAGATGATAAAACGACAGCAATGACTTTACGAATGCACTGCCAGACTCAACAGCACAAGACAGTAATAATACGCATACATTTACACGTACTATCCCTGCCCAATGTAAGGTGTCTTCATTTTCGTAAAGGCCCTAAGTCCTGCTCCGATCGCGACCCATCCCAATATTCGACGCGAGAACTAGCCTACACCCCAAGGTTTACAATAAATTTCGACAATTTAAAATTTTTACAGAATTATAAAACTCTCGGCGGTACATTGGAAAAACTCTAAACTGTTCGCGTTAAACGAAGATAGCTAGTAATTCGTTTATTACACAACACCGGCAACAATTTCATATAATTCACAAAAGGAATTTAACACTATTTCTTTACAACGATAGAAATATATAACTTACAAAGACAGTCCGCCGAGCCGTACCCCTTTTAGCTATCTGGATCGAATGAATGACGAAAAAAAAGTGAAAAAAGTCTCCAGAAAACCCATCTTTTAAAGGCGAGGTCTCCCTTCTCTAAACTAACCTCGCCGTTTCTAGAACTACACATCATCCTTCATCCAATCGTGAGCTATTTCCGGCAAGCCGCCTCAGCGAACTTGCTCCTTTTTTTATAAAAACTCCTTAATTCATATGATTGGAATAAGAATAATCCAAGATAATGTCTAACTAATTTTCCAGTTAATTATTCGTATACTAATATTTAGAATTCGCGACTAGTGCAATATCACAGAAAATGCAGCCAATAGAGATTCCTGGTTACATCAACCGCAGGATCAGTAGCAGTTGATGTTAAATCTTATTTCAATTTTTTTTTACGGATAATCTTACGTTATTTCGCTACCAACAAGACAAACATGGAATTTAATTTATTTACAATAAAGGAAATGGCTCAATCGCAGCGCCATCTAACATCCCTATTAAATACCACACCCATTTTTTTGAATTTTGAATTTTAGCTCCATCTACCCATCTAATTGTGAACTACTTCCACTTACCAACTGCAGTCCGTTACATCCCGACCCCCGAATCTTTATGAAGGTACATTCCTTTTTTTTTTTTTTATGACCGGAGTAAAGATTCTTCTAATTTTAATACAGAACAATAAAAGACAACCTGATTTAAACCTCACACGGGCTGCAAACCGAGGTGAAGATACTTCTTTACCCACAGGCCCCCCTTTTTTTTGTATATTTCCCCCTTAGCTAGAATCCAGTCATCCCACACATTAAGTGTCTGTGTAGTTTAACCATATCAAGACAAACCACTTCTCAGTCCCGATACCAAGCTTGATAGTAGTCCCGCAACACAAACTATCTCCTCGAACCAGGACATGACAGTCTAAAGCAAGGAAAGCCTGGTTGTGAGGCAAGCTCAGTCCTAGCGACTCAGAGTAAAAGTTTGTGGAGCGAACCTATCTTACGTTCTTCCACAACCAATTACCCCATCCCCCAATAATAAAGTCACCCCTTAACAGCCGTCAAACATAGTAGGTGCAAACGGTCCACCCCACTTGGCTCGAAACCCAAAAGCATTTGCCCCGAAAATGGCGCATGTACAGTGTAGCTCGTTATAACCTAACTGTATAGTTGAGGAAGTGTGAAGGTACCTTAACGGTATGCTTAGACCTCGGATTCATCAATCTCGAGCCCGTCTATTATCCTAACTCTTAGCAATCCTTCATAATTCCGATTGAGGTGCATGCAGAATGACTAGACTATAACCAAGCCTCGCGATTCTACTCCCCATAGTGCTGGTTGGGAAGGCCCTTCACACTGAATTTAAACAAGTACTCATTCAACATACAACCTTTCCATGACCATTCCTTAACGTGAATATTCCTTTCGCTCTAACATAACCAACTTCCATGGTCATTCAGACTACCAACCAATCAGCACCCGATACAAACGCATGGTTATTGTTTCGTAATTTTAGGAATGCTCCAGCTTTTGCAAGGAAAAGCGGATTTCAGTATCCCCCTCTATTGCACACCACGCGTGGCAAATTGATAAATTTTGATTAAGTCTTAAAGTCGAACTATAACGAACCTTACTACAATTTTTTCCTTTTGTAATATTTAATTAATTTTTTTTTTTTTTTGGTAAAGCCACCCTGCTCCCCACCATCTGACGGGATGAGAATATATTTCGTTAACAATGTAGGGTGAAAGTGACTAATGTGAAACTAAGTGAAAATTACTATGATCAACTCATTCACATGATGGACTACTGCTCATACTATCAGATGGGCTTCACCCTATCCACCAAATTTATTGATCACATTTTTTTTTTTTTTTTTTTTTTTATATATATTTATCCTCAGAACAGATCTAAATTATTAATTGAATATAATTTTAAATCAATCCTACTTACTAGTTCTACTTAACTAACTACATTACTTAAATCTACAAATTCTTACATACTAAGTAAAGTAATTGCAAAATCTAATCAACAATTCAAGCTTAAGTTCACGAACCTTCTCTTCTCTTCCCGATCCAGCCCCAGCCTACTGCGTATAATATCTAGACAGATGTATAGTATTGAACTTCCCCCGAACCTCATTAGTTTGGGGGTCTAACAAAATGTACACATTTTGGTAAGGATTTCCCGCCACTACATATGGACCTTCATACAACGCCTCAAACTTCTTGGTTACCTTTAATTTCGCGCTAGATTTATTTAACTTCCTAATTTTTACTAAATCGCCGACCTGATATTCAATCAACCGATATCTACCATTAAACTTTGCCTTCCGTTTTTCCCCAGCCTCTTGTAGATTCTTACGCGCTATCTCCCTGACTTTCTGTACGTCTAGCTCTCCATTACTCCTACCTATAATTTCGTCAAACGACAACCTCGTAGAAGTTCCGTACATTATCTCACAAGGGGTAAATCCTGTGCTTTCATGATAAGTGTTATTATATAGCTCCTCCAACTTGGGAAGAGTCTTTACCCATCCTTTGTGATTCGTGCTATTATATGTCCTAAACAAACGCCCTAACTCCCTGTTGACTCGCTCTACTGTATTTGGTCGTGGGTTCCTAACCGTAGTGTATACCACTCTAACCCCCAACGTTTCCATGCCCTCTTTCCACACTCGACTAGTGAACTGGGTCCCATTATCCGACATTATCGCCTTCGGCTTTATTATGTCGAAGAACCTCTTTGTCTTATTAAACACTGCCACCGCCGTTGCCTTCTTAAGCTCAAAAAATTTGACAAACTTACTAAACGAATCCTGTAGAACGAGTATATAATTCATTCCAAATTTACCCGTAGGGAGAGGCCCGTATATATCTACCATCACTAAATCGCCAATATCTCTTGTAATTATTGAACAGCATGGGCCTACTTTGTTTGAATTAGAATGCTTTGTTAACTGACATACGTCACAAGTCCTCACTAAACGTTTCACACTCTTAGTTAATCCTTTCCAATAAAACCGATCCCTTATATACTTTATCACCTTGTAACCTCCCTGATGACCCATTTCGAGATGTACTTGCCTAACTAATCCTTCCCTAAGGACATTTGGTAAGAAAATGACTTGTCCCCTTTCACCCCCCTTATCTATATACAAAACGTCATTAATCAATCTACACCTACTCGCCAAACCCGCTAACTCTCCTCTTGTGCTGGCCGTACTTATCTGATTAATTAACCTACTTATCTCTACATCAGCCCTTTGTAATTCAGGTAGTAGTTTTAATTGGTTCAATAATTCTTTATTTCGTTGCGCTTCCATATATAGGATGCTCGGTGACCTAACCTTTTCTTCCTGCAAAAGTTCCCCTTTAGGAGGATAGCGCGACAATACGTCCGCGACCACATTATCTCTCCCTTTAATATGTTGTATTTCATACTGAAAATTCTCTAAATAGTTAATCCACCGAGTTACCTTAGCGTTATATAACCTCCACGTCTTGACAAATGCCAAAGCCTTATGATCTGTCCTAATAACTACCCTAGCTCCCCTCAAATACGTTTCGAATTTCTCTAAACAACAGATTACTGAATAGAACTCCTGTTCAGTCACTGTCCAATTTAATTGAGCCCCCCTTAATGCCTTACTATAAAACCCCAGCACCCTCTGCTGATCATCATCGCCTACCTGATATAAAACCCCTGCTAATCCCACCTTAGAACAATCCGTTTGCAAATAGAAAGGTTTAGTAAAATCCGGATGATGCAATTGGATAGTTTCTAAGAACAAAGCTTTAATTTGTTCGAACGCCCTTTGTTCGAGTTGACCCCAACCCCAGCCTTTACCCTTCTTCAACAAATTATATAATGGTTGCGCTTGAATATTAAAGTTAGGTATAAACTTCCTATAAAAATTACATAACCCCAAAAATGCCCTCACATGCTTTATCCTTCTAGGTATCGGAAACTCTTGTATAGCTTTAACCTTATCTGGGTCAGTGTGTAATCCCTGAGTAGAGATGATGTAACCCAACATCCTCACTTCCTTACAACAAAACTCACATTTCTTTAAATTACACGTTAAACCTGCCTTTTGCAATTTACCTAAGACTATGTCCAAATGTTCCAAATGTTGTGTGAATGACCCTGTCGTTATTATCGCTAGGTCATCTAAATAATTAACACAAAATTCCCTGACCTCATGTCCTAATATTATATCCATGGCCCTACTAAAACTTCCCACGGACGTTTTCAACCCTTGGGGCAACACATTATAAACGTAGGACTTCCCATTGAAGGTGAACCCCGTATATTTTTTACTATTCTGCGTAATAGGTATTTGGAAATAAGCATTATTCAAATCTACTACACTTATATAGTTAGCCCCATGGAAGGAATTCATGACATCAATCTGTAGTGGTGGTTTCTCCGTTTCTGCCACCATATATTTATTTATCTCTCTAGCGTCTAATAACACTCTAATCGAATCATCTCGCTTAATCGTAAAAGTCAATGGACTACAATAAGGAGTTGCAGATCGACTAACTATCCCCAAATCTTCCATTTCCCTTAGCTTTTCTTCTACTCTCCCCCTATAAGCATATGGCACCGGATAATTTTTCTTAACAATAGGTACATCTGAACACATCACTATCTCGTGCTGATAGCAGTTCGCTCTCCCTAAACGCGAAGTGAACACACCCTTATATTTATGTAACAATTTTAGCAAGCTATTCCTCTGTTCTGTCTCTATAGCAACTCCGGTCTCTAGACTTGTCCAGACTAGATCATTAAACTCGCTACAACTATCCATGGCTGATATTAATTCCTCACTCTCCCTTAGGTCGGCTCCCTTTACTTGCTCTAAAAACGGTATTACCTCTCTTTGCCCTGCCTGATCCAGAACTAAACCTCTATCTATTTTTCCCGTGTTGATAGTTACTTCATTCCCCTTTAACCAATCAAATCCTAAAATCAACGAATTAACTAGGCCTGGAACTACTACAAACCCCATATTTTGTACACACTCTCCTAGCTTTAAAGGCAATAGAACTATT
The DNA here is from genome assembly GCA_949126895.1 of Eilema caniola. NCBI lineage: Eukaryota > Metazoa > Arthropoda > Insecta > Lepidoptera > Erebidae > Eilema > Eilema caniola. The sequence continues at coordinate 1,114,645 of OX421485.1, forward strand.
TTCTTAATCTCTCCGCTCCTATGACCCACAGCTGTCTTAATTTTAAAGGGTCTAATCGGCATCCACGGTATTTCGCGACTCCTATCCGACCTCAGTACATCCCAGAATTCCTCTGAGATGCTGGTTATATCACAACCAGTATCCACTAATCCTATAACCTCATGATCAAAAATATGCACTATTACTTCTGAACTAAAGGTTCCCTCATCGCGTTCTGTAGACCTTTCATCAAATACCGCCTCTATCGACACAGGATCGCCTTGTCTCAAAAGTTTCTGTTCAATATTTAATTTAATCACATCAACTATTTGTTTATCGATAAAGAGACTCTTTGGTTCTACTGTTCCAAAACCCAATCCCTCACGTATACCACGAGTAGTCATCTTCGCCACTAGCGGCGCCCTAATACCGTTTCCTACCTTACCTAAAGCTAGCCCTGGATTCCAACCCATTTTGATCATCATATCTAACGCTGCGCTCCCTGTGACTGAGGCTAGATCGGGAACAGAACTTCCAGCCTCTACTAGTTTAAACCTGCGGGTGACGCTAACGCCGATGTATCACTCTGCACTACCGTTGCCACCTGCTCACCAGACGGTCGAGTTTTGCTTGGCTTAGGCCAACTGCGATAGTCCTGACGAGAATCCTTAGCCCTTTTCTCCGGTATCCTCTTCTCGCCGCCAGAGGTTGGAGTTGATACAGCCTCTTGCCGAGCTATATCGTCCATCCCTCTCAAAAACTCTGCTGTTTCAATGATGTTATTCAGCTTGGACGTATACCATCCCTGTTGCACATACTTCGGAAACTGCCTAATTATGTCCCCAATCAGTTGTTTCTCGGAAAACTTATAAGTTAGCATCTGAGCCTTCCCGGTCAATCTTAGGAAATGGCCTAACATAGTAGGCGACTCCGCTTTATTCCAAACTCCATGCACTATAGACCGGCGTAATTCGTTCTGTTCGCTTTCTCCCCAGAAGGTAGCCAAAAAGTCCGCCTTGAAGTCTTGCAATACGCTCCAACGACACTTGTAAACTCTTGCCCACTCTCTGGCTTCACCCACTAGACATTCTTGTATCAAGTCTAATTGATTGCCGTCCCGACCGACCTTTCCCAAATATGTTGTTAGGTCTTCCAAAAACGTCACCGGATGCACATCGACTTTATCTCCGAACTTGGGCTTCTCGAACGTTACATTTCTCACATGGTAGTTTATGTTTCTAGGTAACTCCGAGTTGACACACTCTACGGAGATCGAGGGTTCCCCATTTTCCCTTAATCTAGGAGAGTCTGTATATAGTTGTTGATTCAATTCCGGATTAGCCTGTTCCCTAACCACAGACAACGCTTCTGTGGGCACTGCCCCCCATTCGCGACTACTTCCGCTTCTGTCTGCTGGAGAAGCTCTTGTCTCACTCATCTCAGCCCTTAACGTCTCCAATTTTGCAGCTAAATCTTCTATAGTACGATTCAACTTCCTATACCGAAGGTTAGCTAAAGAAGTGTTCACATTCACACTTCTCCCCTCCGGTCTCCTTCTAGCTTCAATTGTCCGTCTCACACGCCTAGATGTGGTAGGTACAGGTTCATTGGGCGTCGTAGTTTGCCTTACAGGACTAGACGTCCCTTGCTCACTTGTCCTGTTTTCCCCATAACGGGCAGGCGCCCGCCTTTTCCTGCTCGGCTTATCCATACTATATTTATCACTGATCGAACACTCAAAGAACACTACACGTAACGATTCGTCAATACAATCACTATAAAATCTGAACACCACTTTCAGCTAAGACTCACGGCTCATAACCGGAACTATATATACACGATAAGTTAACAAATAATACATTATAGTGTTAACTGTTGGTTGGGATGCCTCACTGTCATACAATGTTGCACTCCAACGATATGTGTAGGTATTTCAATTCAATAAATGTTTCTCCCGAGTTCGACCTACTCAAGTCTATAAGATACTTAATATCGACCCCCCAACAATTCGACTGATAACATCCTAACCCAGACTTTACGACCCCCCATTGTTTATTATTCTCACCATTTTTCATTTTACACTAAATTCACCCCAGCATAATTTCCTAGAGACCCTTACCTATAATACAGCAACAAATTGTACGGTATGCAACATACCGTACTCCTACCCTCAACTAACCCACAACAAACAAACACAATGCCAACCACCGATGGTCAGAATATAGTGTCTATCCCGAACACTGCAACGAAATTGTCCCAGACTCTGATCTCAGGTCTCGGCTCCAAATCGTACTGGCGCCTGACCTTCCAACCTATCCCCGGGCAGACAAAATGTTACCATCCTGGTTACCGACACCAAATTGTGGTGTCGTCCTGGCCACCAGGCATTAACTTGTAGTGTGTAGTCTTGATCCACGTCATCAAATTTTAACGTGTAATCCTGGCTTACGGCCCCAAATTGTAATCACCCCGGTCCTAGATCACGTCACCAAGATGTAGTGTCCTGGTCACGCGGGACCAAATTGTAATAAACACTGCCTTAACCATAGTAATCCTGGTGAACGGCAGCAAATTGTACCGTGATCCTGCGTCACAGCTCCAATACGTAATAAGGCGGTGGTCATACCCGCAGCATTTCACCACACTAAATAAATCGTCTATATTGTTAATTCTACTTTGGCCAATGATCGTATAATGGTCAGAGGAGACCCTAGATGAGCCCGCATATCCCGGATCCTATAGAGTTCTAGGAATGCTGGTATTTATATAATGAAACCTTACTATACAATTACTTAATTCTACCCCCACTTACTTTAACTGATTTATGTTAAGGTACAACAATTTCTCAATGAATGAGTCTCTCACAAATAATTTTCTCACAAGCAACCTACAACCGTACTAGATCCTAACACTGCCCTAATTACTACTACTGTGGCAAACAACCCGAATAACTTTATTGATCTAACTTTTTACATTGTCGACTTAGTGTTGCAAGCCTAACACTGCCCTAATCACTACTACTGTGGCAAACAATCCGAATAACTTTATTGATCTAACCTTTTACATTGTCGACTTAGTGTTGCAAGCCTAACACTGCCCTAATCACTACTACTGTGGCAAACAACCCGAATAACTTTATTGATCTAACCTTTTACATTGTCGACTTAGTGTTGCAAGCCTAACACTGCCCTAATCACTACTACTGTGGCAAACAATCCGAATAACTTTATTGATCTAACCTTTTACATTGTCGACTTAGTGTTGCAAGCCTAACACTGCCCTAATCACTACTACTGTGGCAAACAACCCGAATAACTTTTGCTCCCCATAGGCATATACTTTGAATTTGTTAGTTTTTGTTTCCCCGTTGGCGTATACTTTGAATTTGTTAGGTTTTGTTTCCCCGCTGACACAGGCTCCACCAATCGCCGTGTGCAGTGGGATACTACCAACTTTAAATATCCCCCCTCTATCCTTTTGTAAGCACGTAGCCCCAAATGGAACTTACGCGCCTTTAGAGAGTAGGATAGCTGACTCGTATTTTCCCTCCCCCCAATATCTGAATCCAGACAAATGTATACGTCTAATTAGACTTGAATTAGAAAGGCGTTGCCAAATTAATTCTAATTCAAAATAAGATTATTTCTTTCACAATATTGTCAAAACATAGTATGACTAGTACAGATTCAATGAATAGATTCATGTCGTAGCGCGATCTGATGACCAATCCATCAGATGAGATTCTGTGTCCAAAATAGGATCTTTAACATGTCAGAACTGACTCATACTTGTCACGTGCATAAACGAGATCGATATAGTGTCCCTGGTGTAGAAGACAGCCATATCTAGGGTCAATTGCCCAAATCAATTAAGGTTCGATACAAGTTCCAAATTAGGAAAGCGCTCTGCTAAGGTGAGCTAGATGTACCTCGCCAAAATGATTCCTCGGCTACGACGCTCCGAGTAATAAGTATTATTTATAGCATAGTATTTTATTCAAAGTCAATTGGTAGACCAGTCAAACAAACTTCTCATTTCGGAATAATTTCCATTACGAATTTGATTAATTATGATGTGGGTGGATTTAAAATATGTTATGCCACCAATCCAAGTTTCATTGAGACCATACTAAGTCAGTTGCTAGGCAAGTAGAACATTAGCAACGCGGTCCAACGACGGCTCGCTTATAGGTCTAATCCGAATACAACGAACGCCTACTAAAATATACAACACGATAGCTCGTATACAATTTACTCAAATCACGATTTCACCACGGCATTAACGCACGAAAAACCTTAACTAAATCAATCACAAGCATCACCAAGGAATGATATGTCACATCACCAAGCAAAGGCCCGATTAGCTCAGAACCGTTACAATACTAGTCCTTACTAATACACTTCCTAACCTATTCCCATTGTGTGAGTGCCTACTCTACCCCCAACTTAGAACTTCTGTTCAACCAAAACTAGGTGTAACGTCACCTTATTTACATTTAAACGTGTGGTGTGTTGTGAGCCTATCATGTATTGATGGTATTCCATCAACACTCCTGCTCTGCTATGGGTGCAAGCTAGTTAGGCTTGACTGGCCTATCCTCATAACTGTGTGCTTGCTCCAGTCCACGAGCCGAAGCTCAGGGATGTGAACTGAAACCCTAACGAGATAATAGTTAGTGTATATATAAATAGATATATAAGACTGAACTGCGAGCTCTGTAAGTTCTGATCCAGGCCCAATTGGACGGTTCCACTTCGACGGTACCTACCCATCACAGAACAAACAGTCACCCACATTCAGGAAGCTTTTCCGATCCCGTTTCCACAGGTAAAATCGGAATGCCGCCCGCTTCAAAGGTTACCGGCCCCTAGCTATTCAGATAAATATGGAGTTGTTGCCACCGTTAGGTATCCCTCCATAACCAGGCACATCGCCATGGGTTTCCTACGGGAGAACTAGCTAAAACACCGCAGTGCTACCCTCAACTACTAACATAACAAAAGATGATAAAACGACAGCAATGACTTTACGAATGCACTGCCAGACTCAACAGCACAAGACAGTAATAATACGCATACATTTACACGTACTATCCCTGCCCAATGTAAGGTGTCTTCATTTTCGTAAAGGCCCTAAGTCCTGCTCCGATCGCGACCCATCCCAATATTCGACGCGAGAACTAGCCTACACCCCAAGGTTTACAATAAATTTCGACAATTTAAAATTTTTACAGAATTATAAAACTCTCGGCGGTACATTGGAAAAACTCTAAACTGTTCGCGTTAAACGAAGATAGCTAGTAATTCGTTTATTACACAACACCGGCAACAATTTCATATAATTCACAAAAGGAATTTAACACTATTTCTTTACAACGATAGAAATATATAACTTACAAAGACAGTCCGCCGAGCCGTACCCCTTTTAGCTATCTGGATCGAATGAATGACGAAAAAAAAGTGAAAAAAGTCTCCAGAAAACCCATCTTTTAAAGGCGAGGTCTCCCTTCTCTAAACTAACCTCGCCGTTTCTAGAACTACACATCATCCTTCATCCAATCGTGAGCTATTTCCGGCAAGCCGCCTCAGCGAACTTGCTCCTTTTTTTATAAAAACTCCTTAATTCATATGATTGGAATAAGAATAATCCAAGATAATGTCTAACTAATTTTCCAGTTAATTATTCGTATACTAATATTTAGAATTCGCGACTAGTGCAATATCACAGAAAATGCAGCCAATAGAGATTCCTGGTTACATCAACCGCAGGATCAGTAGCAGTTGATGTTAAATCTTATTTCAATTTTTTTTTACGGATAATCTTACGTTATTTCGCTACCAACAAGACAAACATGGAATTTAATTTATTTACAATAAAGGAAATGGCTCAATCGCAGCGCCATCTAACATCCCTATTAAATACCACACCCATTTTTTTGAATTTTGAATTTTAGCTCCATCTACCCATCTAATTGTGAACTACTTCCACTTACCAACTGCAGTCCGTTACAAAACTTTAATTTTTATGCAGTAAGATTCAATTGTCATAGGTGGTCAAATGACATCAATCAGTAACCGACACTCAGAGCCGCATCGAGAACTTTCATTACAATGTACACCCTAATAGCCTAATTATAGAGGCCATTTCGCTTAAAGTGCGGGCGCCTGGCGGCTAGGTCAAAGGGCCTCTTTGGTATGGAGATATTGCCGCGTGCGTGTTAAATTAATTTAATTGTTATGGATATCAAAATAAGAGCTATTTTACCTTGCATATCGTGAGCGGTATGACGCGTGTCGAAAGACAAAAGTGACAATAATAGGTACAATGGTAAATTTTAATATTGGTTGATGCCTATATTTTTACTTTACTTACGTTTAATGGACGTAAGTGTACGAAACGGGGGAATGGCGTTAATATTGTACTTATGATTAAGGTTAAATAAGGAAATATCAAAATGTTTAGAGCTCGGCCTGCGCCCCCCCCGGGCTGCGCGCCCGGGTGCGGCCGCACCCTTGAACCCCCGGTTAAGACGGCCCTGTACAGGGTGGCTCTCGCGTATCACGGAGTGCCTCCTTACCTCCGCCGCATTGTCGAGGCATACCTATCCGAAAGGGCCATAGTTTACCCGAGCTGGCTAGGGCCAGGGCGGCGAGAAGTGTCGTGCGGTGTTCCGCAGGGGTCGGTCCTAGGGCCACTCCTGTGGAACATCGGATACGACTGGGTGCTGCGCGGACCGCTGCTCGAGAGTGTCAGCATAACTTGCTATGCCGACGACACCCTCGTTATGGCGCGGGGAGCAACGTACCAAAGCGCGGCACTAAAGGCCACGGCAGGGGCTGCTCAAGTCGTGGGTCGAATACGGCGGCTGGGACTCGAGGTGGCTCTCCACAAATCCGAGGCTATGTGTTTCCACGGGCCTCGGAGGGGGCCACCTGCGGGAACCAGTATTTCCGTAGGGGGCGTAAACATCGGCATCGAGCCCACGATGAAGTACCTTGGGCTCGTACTCGATAACCGATGGGACTTCGGACCTCATCTCCGAAGTCTGGTCCCAAAACTGAGGGGGGCTGCGGCCGCGCTATCGCGGCTAATGCCCAACATCAAGGGACCCAATGCCCCCACGAGGAGACTATACCTGGGGATCGTGCGAAGCATGGCCCTGTACGGGGCTCCCGTATGGGCGGAGACTCTGTCGGCCCGCAACGTGGCTGTATTAAACAGCCCACTAAAAGCGATGGCCGTCAGAGTGATCAGGGGATATCGCACGATCTCTGGCGAGGTGGCATGTCTCCTAGCCGGGACCCCTCCATGGGACCTGGAAGCGAGAGCCCTTGCGTTGCTGTATCAGTGGCGCAAGGAGGCACTGGAGCGGGGCCATAGGCCGGAGCCCCGAGAAATCAGGGCTCAGCGGTCCCAGCTCCGCCGGGAACTCATGGAGACATGGTGTGTGCGACTTGAGCATCCAAGGTGGGGGGAATCCACCATTGCGGCGGTGAGACCGATCATGAAGGAGTGGTTGGAGAGGCACCACGGTGACCTCTCCTACCGGATGTGCCAGATACTTACCGGGCACGGGTGCTTCGGTAGGTATCTATGGCGCATCCACCGGGAGACAACACCGCAGTGCCAGCACTGCGAGGATCCTGGCGAAGACACGGCGCTCCACACGTTGGTGGGGTGCCGTGCGTGGGCGAGTCAACGCCGGGATCTCGTTGCGGTCCTGGGCGTGGACGTTCTTTCTTTGGAGACCATGGTGAGGGCCGTGGTTTCCGACGGGAGCAAATGGCACGCCGCCGCCGCTTTCTGCGAGCAGGTAATGCGCGCGAAAGAGGCGGCGGAGAGGGAGCGGGAGAGAACCCTGCCCCCTGAGTTCCGCAGTCTGCGGCGTGGACGCCGCAGACTCGTCTACGCCCGGGACTACCGACCTCCATGATCGGGGCCTGAGGACGGCAGATGGCCGACTCACCGTCTTTACAGAAGCAGGCCGTGGCGGAGGCGTGTCGAGTGTGTCCTACACACGCTTGCCAGTTGGCAAGCGTGTGAGTTCACCGACGCGGGATATAACCCGACCCCACCAAGCGAGGCCGCGGTGGCGGCCCATGTCCGCCGGCAATCCTGGGGTTATCCTTTCGAGGGCTTACCCGGGGTGCCCGGCAATGGACACTTGGGAAGGACACCGTGTGGTTTTAGTCGGTCCGATTCCCGACACGCCCACCCCATCGTTGGCACCGATGGGGTGAAGCCCGAGGGGGTTTCCACACGTTAAAAAAAAAATGTATATACAAGGGATATTGATTTTAACTTTCATCCTTCTTGTTCTGTTTTGCAGTATGCTGATGATTTGCTCATTTATTCTTCTTATTCCTCTATAGAACAAGCTACATTAAATTTACAAAACTCGTTAGATAATCTAGTAACTTGGCTATTAAATCACGACTTATCTCTCTCAGTTTCTAAAAGTACTGCTGTTGTATTTTCTCGTAAAAGATCTATCCCACTGGTAAGTGTTTCTCTTGGGCAGTCGTTAATCCCAACTACTAAAGAGGCACGGTTCTTGGGGAATATTTTCGATAGTAAAAAGAATGGGGTCGCACCATGGAGAAGGAAATGATAGCAGACCAGACTTCGGAGATGAGGTCCGAAGTCCCATCGGTTATCGAGTACGAGCCCAAGGTACTTCATCGTGGGCTCGATGCCGATGTTTACGCCCCCTACGGAAATACTGGTTCCCGCAGGTGGCCCCCTCCGAGGCCCGTGGAAACACATAGCCTCGGATTTGTGGAGAGCCACCTCGAGTCCCAGCCGCCGTATTCGACCCACGACTTGAGCAGCCCCTGCCGTGGCCTTTAGTGCCGCGCTTTGGTACGTTGCTCCCCGCGCCATAACGAGGGTGTCGTTTGCTCCGTTATCTTTAGAAATTAAAGCCAAACTTTTGGAATGTAATGACCGTGATTTACAAGTCACCATTGCATGGATTCCTGGTCACTCGGGTATTAATGGAAATGAGATGGTAGATGAATTGGCGAAATTGGCTGCTCTACAAGGTAATACGAATAATCAACTAATTTATAGTAATGATTTGTCTATACTTCCTCGTATTTTTCTTGAATAAAGTTTGGTCAACTTCCAATAAGGGAAACTTTTATCGTTGTTCAACCTTGTATAACCATGCACCCATGGTTCTCTGATTTACACATCGAAAAAAAATTTCTTCCACTATTTCTCGGCTGAGATTTGGCCATTGTACTACACCATCAGACCTTGCAAAGCTAAGGGTGCGCGATTCATCTCTATGTGAATGTGGTTTGGATGAAGGTAACATTATGCATATTCTATTTATGTGCCCTAATTATTCTCCATCATTACTTGATATTATGATTTATAATCAAGCTTCTTGACCTTACGATCTGTCATCTATATTATCGTTATCTAACAAAGCATATATAATCGCTTATTAAATTCTTACGTTTTCATAATATATCTTTGTAATTATCATTATATCTGTGTATATATTGCCCATATAAGCCAACGTATAAGCCTTTGTCTACATTCAACTCAAACGCCGAAGAAACACTTAGTGATTGGGAAATTTCCAACTTGACACTGGCAAGAATGTCCCCTAAATTGGGTTGACTATATTGCCATCAAAGAAAAAAAGAAGAAGAAGAAGAATTTAATAATAAAAAAAAATGTTTTCGATGAATCCATAATAATATTTTAAGTGGGAAAGTGTAGGGGAGAGTGGGTAACAGTGGATCACAGGTCACAGTGGATTATTCGCTATAATTCTTACGTGTGATGCTTTATGCACACAAGCAAACGCGTGGCTACTCGGCTCGGCGATACCACGCGCTATTTTGCCGCCCCGCTCGCCGAGCGGAATCACGATATTGTTACATGCAGGCCAGTAGGTAAGTACGAAAATATTTTTTACGCAATTTAGAAATTTGTCGTATTCCCAACCCTTTAATAAATATCAATGGCAGTTGTATGTTTTGAACTTGTTATTTGTTAAATATGTTGTGGGTACCTAATGTAATTTTGGCTTAGGTATAAGTAGTTATTTTTTCAATATTTTTTTTCTGTCGTAACGTCCTATGGGGCACAGTGAATAGTTTTCATTTGGGTCACAGTGGACTGTGATCCAGTGTGACCCATGTGGAAATTACATAAATAGCATGAAATTAAAATGGTTTTGTACTTCTTCGTAGGTAACGATGCCTCGCAAACGGGTACGAAAAATCAGTATCGGTACACTGAAGAACAGATGAGTAACGCCTTAAAACTTATATCTAATGGCTGAATAATAAGATCAGTGGCTAAATCGACTGCTATTCCATATACAAAGTTATATCGATACTATGTCAAGAGAACGAAAAACCCCTAATTATGCAGTTCATAAGATATTTACTGACGTAGAAGAAAAGGAGATAGTTGATTTAACTCTTAAGTGCAGTCAAATGTTCTATGGACTTACTATGACAGACGTTCGCAATTTGATTAATGAAGTACCACTGTTGAATAACAAAAAAGTGGCATGAAACTAAACTAGCAGGTATCGAATATCTATATATAATCTTAGAAAGAGAGATAACAGATTATCATTGCGAACTCCCGAGGGCTGCAGCTTGAGTCGAACGACATCTTTCAACCGCCACAATGTTGGTTTATTCTTCGATAACTTAGAAAATGTTACGTCTCGGCAACCTGTCTTTGGTAATGGAACCAGAGTATTTAACGTAGATGAAACGAATACCATGACAGTGCAAAAAAGTGCTAAAGTGCTAGCAGCCAAAGGACAAAGACAGTTTTTAAAGGTCACAAGCGCAGAACGATGGACGTTAACAACTATTTGTTACATATTTAGTGCTTTAGGGAATGCACTACCGCCCGTCATGACATTCCCAAGGGTGCACTTTAAACAACATATGATTATAATGAAAATGTTTGTTAATGATTACTGAAGAAGTAAATATATTTAATTGAATAGAAAAGAGAGCTTTATGGAAAAAATAAAGGCGAAAAACGCTTGCTTTAAACAAAATTTTGATAAGTTTAGATCTCTTTATACCAGCATAATTTGTAAGACTTTTGTAATTTTTTATAATACTGTGATAGCATGCTGTCTTAGAATATAAATAAATAAATAATTATGTAGAAAATTAGTATTTTATTGAACTTTTTTAATAGATCCAGTGTACCCCAAGCGATTCACTGTGACCCATGAAAAAATCCACAGTGACCCATCCACGGGTCACAGTGGATCATTTTCCATTTTTTTAAAACTTGTTATAACTTGTAAGTTTTTGCCGTTTTTACCAATAATTGCACTTGTTTTTGTAGATTACGGACGTATCTTGTAGTTAATTATCATAGATTAATTATTAAGGCATAATCTTGGGAATTCTGGAGCTTAAAAAAAAAGTGATCCACTGTTACCCACTCTCCCCTAAATGTGAGCCTTTCGCGCCTAAACCACTGAACCGATTTTGACGAAATTTGGCATAGGAGTAGATTAGACCTTGAGAAAGGACATAGGCTATATTTGGTTGCGATAACCGACGTCAACAGCTATTAAACTATAAATAACGATTGAAGATGATTTTGTTTCTCTCAAGGTACACTAGTTTTGATGGTATTGGCCCTAAAAAAGTGGCCTCAGATTTTATTTATTTATTTAGATACACAACAAATTACAATCAATCATATCATTAACGATGCATAAGCAACTAGCAAACATTTTGAACTGGATTGTAACTCAGAACAGTGTATACAAAAAAACAGAAAGGGTTACCGTAACGAGTTAAGTATTACAACAAATTATACTACAGTAAATTGATAGTGGTACAAGAAACAGTGAACAAATTATACTACAATAAATTGATAGTGGTACAGGAAACAGTGAACAAATTATACTACAGTAAATTGATAGTGGTACAGGAAACAGTGAAAAAATTATACTACAGTAAATTGATAGTGGTACAGGAAACAGTGAACAAATTATACTACAGTAAATTGATAGTGGTACAGGAAACAGTGAAAAAATTATACTACAGTAAATTGATAGTGGTACAGGAAACAGTGAACAAATTATACTACAGTAAATTGATTTACTGTAGTATGTAAATTGATAGTGGTACCGAAAACAGTGAACAAATTATACTACAGTAAATTGATAGTGGTACAAGAATCAGTGAACAAATTAAACTACAATAAATTGATAGTGGTACAGGAAACAGTGAACAAATTATACTACAGTAAATTGATAGTGGTACAGGAAACAGTGAACAAATTATACTACAGTAAATTGATAGTGGTACAGGAAACAGTGAACAAATTATATTACAGTAAATTGATAGTGGTACAGGAAACAGTGAACAAATTATATTACAGTAAATTGATAGTGGTACAGGAAACAGTGAACAAATTATACTACAGTAAATTGATAGTGGTACAGGAAACAGTGAACAAATTATATTACAGTAAATTGATAGTGGTACAGGAAACAGTGAACAAATTATATTACAGTAAATTGATAGTGGTACAGGAAATAGTGAACAAATTATACTACAGTAAATTGATAGTGGTACAGGAAACAGTGAACAAATTATACTACAGTAAATTGATAGTGGTACAGGAAACAGTGAACAAATTATACTACAGTAAATTGATAGTGGTACAGGAAACAGTGAACAAATTATATTACAGTAAATTGATAGTGGTACAGGAAACAGTGAACAAATTATATTACAGTAAATTGATAGTGGTACAGGAAACAGTGAACAAATTATACTACAGTAAATTGATAGTGGTACAGGAAACAGTGAACAAATTATATTACAGTAAATTGATAGTGGTACAGGAAACAGTGAACAAATTATATTACAGTAAATTGATAGTGGTACAGGAAATAGTGAACAAATTATACTACAGTAAATTGATAGTGGTACAGGAAACAGTGAACAAATTATACTACAGTAAATTGATAGTGTTAAAGGAAACAGTGAACAAATTATACTACAGTAAATTGATAATGGTACAGGAAACAGTGAACAAATTATACTACAGTAAATTGATAGTGGTACAGGAAACAGTGAACAAATTATACTATATTAAATTGATAGTGGTACAAGAAACAGTGGGATTGTTTACCAGGACACAAAGTCTTCCATGTCCTAATCAACCCGTTCAGTTTGGAGGATACCCTTTATGACCCTAATGTAACTGTTAAAATTTGATTCAAAAATGTCGATGTCGACATTATTCTTTAATAATTTGACAGCCTTGATGCTTTTCACGCCCCGCTTGAAATCCCGGGACTATAAGTGCAACATTATTCAGCATGCCTTATTAAACTCATATTAAGTATGCATAAATAAAACACAAATGCATTTTTTTATGACATGGGAGGCAAACGAGCAGACGGAAACTTACTGACCTGAAATACCAGAAGGGTTCTAGGTGCTTTGCGGCCTATTTTAATAAAACTTGAAATTAAAACCAAATAATTGTTGTAGGTGACTGAGTTCACCTTCGCCTCGGATGCAGTTAGGCGTATACATCTCCACACGGAACAGAAAAAGACTGTAATATATACTTCTACCATGATGTTGCAAGTGACTTTTTTAAATGTAAATTTCATATCCGTAAATAAATAATATCGGTAAGTATATCAGGAATAGTTGGTAGAAAAACTAATATCTACTTTTGTTATGATTGAAACTTACCTAAATCTAATTTTCATTATAAATCTTTCAATTTCAATTTTAATTTATTCAATATATCTAAACAATGATTTGGCCCACATTTTCTATCTTCTAGTTAACATTGTACAGTGTTTAATTTACAATTATTAATAACACTTATTATTGGAAACAATTAATTTAATTAAATTTAGACAAAACAAGATAAAGTAACGACGATGTCTGTGCTAGTGTAGGTAATACTGTGTTACAGACACCAAACGCCCTCCCGTTTCGCTAATTAAATGGAAAATAACACACCTCTATAGAAAATAATACTATCTCGGTTACAATGAATAAGACACAATGAATATAAATAATATCTACCTAAAAAAATCAGTGGAATATGGTCTCACATATCAACACAAATCAATTTAAATGAATTTCAATTAGATTACAATATATAGGTGTGTGTGTGTGTGTGTGTATGTGTGTGTGTGTGTGTGTGTGTGTGTGTTTGTGTGTGCGAGCGCGCGCGCGCGTGTGTAACATATCAAAATAATTTTAATATAAAATTATTGGGGGTAGGTTCATCTAAAGTTTCTTCCATCTCCATAACCTTTTCCTCAAATGGTGGACTTGACGTGAACGTCGTCGTCGTGGAATGGATATTCTGGATGGTGAGTGCTAAAAAAAGAATCTAATGTCAATATTCTTCTTTATCATTCTTACATTATTTTCTTTCTTCTTTTATAATGGAATCTACATCATAAACATCTTAATGTTGTTCTCGGTTGCTTTGAGATGCGGATACACCCTCTAATAACTCCCCCCGTTGAACTTCGGGAGTGGTTGTGCCGGAGAGCCTACTAAGCCATCTTGGATCTTCATACGCCGTGATGTGTATAAGCAATGGCCTAAGGCATATCCTTTGTGCTCCGGCTGACCCTAATGTTACCCCCTTTGGTGTGGCAAACACGTTGTCCCCACAACATTTGTTGTAAAAAATGAAGTAAATTAAAGCAGAATAAATAAAAACGCACTCTCCCATGTCACATAGTCGTCCGTTGCACTCCAAGGCCCCAATTTCCTTAATATCGTCCAGGGTGAGCTGGAAGTCGAACACGTTGAAGTTCTCGATGATACGTGATTTGGTCACTGACTTCGGGATCACGACGAGGCCGCGGTCAATGGCGTACCTGGAAGAGACAGACATAAATTATCGATGTTAATTAATACTGTGGCATTAATATTGCATAATCATGGTATTCGTATACCTACCTCTAGCCATATTTATATCTTTAAACCGAAATATGCTCTAAATGACCCTTCAAGGATATCTAACATACGGTGATACGGCGGCGGAGTTCAACTTCACCAATCGTAGATTATATCAAAACAATCCACGCGAGCCAGGGCCTCGTTTCTCTCCCGATTTGGGTCCAAGATATATGTCGGGATATATAACTTCTCCACAATTTGGGGAAAAACTAATTAGAATTTTAAGGACAATGAAAAATTTAGGAAATATTTACAGAAAGGAGAATACCTAATAATAAAATGTTGCAATAATTTTAAATAAACAATTAGAAAAGATTTGGCAACACTTAAACACCTAAACCCGACTTACCTAATAAGAACTTGCGCAGAAGTCTTTCCATATTTTTCCGCTATAGGTTTTATCCTGGGGTCTTCCAACAGATGTGGATCGTCGGGCTTGGCCCAGGGTCGATCCGCCGACCCTAGAGGAGAATATGCTGTGACAGCTATGTCGTTAAGTCTGCAGTAGTCTATCAGAGGCTGTTGGTTCAGATAGGGATGCACTTCGATCTGCAAGAAAATTTAAAGAATCAACTGGTAACTGCTACTCACTATTAAGATCTTGAACAGATAAAAAATAAAACGAAAAAGGAAATTCGTTGGCACCAAAGTGTCGCGTGTACCTACAGTTGATAATCTACAATCCCTTGAACCAGAATACAGAAAACCCTGAACAGTTAAAAAAATACATTTTATAAGCAATATTGTGATACCATGTTATCCAAGACGAGAGAAGCTTTGGTTACCTACTTGGTTACTTGAGAGCCCTTCCCCAAAATAAGAGAATGATAAAACTAAAAAAAATATATGATGTAGTTACATTACCATGCAAACTGCCACCGAAAATTGGTTTGAACGTGTTTTTTGTAGTTTTTTTATACGTCATACATCGTAAACCGTACACTATTATTAAAACATCGATCAAAGTAACAACGAACTACAAGAACTTTTGTATTATGTTAAGTACTTGCTGCTACGGAACCCTTCATGGGCGAGTCCGACTCGCACTTGGCCGCTTTTTATTGTTTTATATTAAATCAATCTTACACCGCGTTGTGATAGTACCAAAGTTCGCTCACCTGTACCATCTGAGGCTTTATCTTTGCAGCCTGCAGCACCCTGTCCATCTGTATCCTGTTGAAGTTCGATAGACCGATGCTCCTGGCCAGGCCTTTCTCCACGAGGGGTTCCATGGCCTTCCACGTGTCTACAATATCAATGTCGGAAGGTATGACCTTCCCATCACTGCCTGCGGGAAATAGGTCTCCGCCCTCCTGAAATAAATAAACATTCTGGGATATTTTACACAGCGTTATCTTTTTTTTTATACTACTTAGGTGGCAAAGCACACGGCCCGACTGATGGAAAGTGGTTAATGTGTGTAACATCAGTGGAGTTAAACTCATGCTGCCGGCCCTGTAAGAATAGAGAGTTTCTGTGCTGTCAGTGCAGAAGACAAAGCAGGACAAGCCTTTGGTCTTCTCATGTGTATATTTGAGCAGTCTGACTAGGGAAGTACCTCCACCCTACATAATACCGCGGCCATAATAACCTGGTGATGTGTTCTCGACGGTGAGTAGAGCAGCCAGAGCTCACTGGTGAGTTTTTGTGCTGTTTGTGGTGTGATGGTACACAAGTTACTCAACAATGGGAAGTAATAAACTTTAAAAATTACATCTTTGATAAGTTGGTATTTTGATATATAATAATAGCGGGCGTCCACTTATGGTCATTTGGCTCGCATCGTTGCTGTTTGACCCTCCACAGATCAGGTAAAGCAAGACCTTTTGTGTTGGCTCCTGAAACGATGGTTATTGTTTTTGTGATACTTTAAAGAAACTATTAGGACGTTCGTTTTTACGACAATATCTGTGCGGCTGGCGGAGCACTCATATCTCCCGCCAAAGGGCGGGGGCTGGCACTTTTGACTTAATATTTAAATCAAATACGCAAAAACGAAAATTACTCAGCTTTGGTTAGACGACGTACCGTCACAGTGGGTGCTTCGTCTTCTACACTGACGACACAGAAACTCTCTGTGTTTACAGGGTCATGTGACTCTCTGTCATGAGGCACACGTGGTTCGTGGCGTATGCCACGGTAATCACTTTCCATCAGAAGGACCGTGTGGTAGTCTGCCACCTAAGTTGTATAAAAAAAGTTCCCACCTTAGGCAGTTTGTTCTTACCTTGTAAGCCTGAGGCCAGTGTATCAGATACAGGTCCAAGTATTCCAGACCCAGATTTTCGAGCGTGACTCTGAGGGCTCCTTCCACCAGGTCAGGGCGGTGGAATGTGCACCACAGCTTCGAGGTGATGAACAGGTCCTCTCTGAAATCCATACTTCCATACTAATATTATAAATGCGAAAGTAACTCTGTCTGTCTGTCCGTCCGTCTGTCTATCTGTCTGTCTGTCTGTCTGTCTGTCTGTCTGTCAGTCAGTCAGTCTGTCAGTCTGTCTGTCTGTCTGTCTGTCTGTCTGTATGTTACGCTTTCACGCCTAAACCACTGAATCGATCTTGATGAAATTTGGTACAGAGGTGTATTAGAGCTTGAGAAAGGACATAGACTACCTTTTATCGCGAAAAGAAGGGTAGAAAGAGGGGAGATTTTGATACAGATTTTTTTTTGTAGTCTTTCGTTTTATTGTAACTGTTTTTTTTTTCTTTGGTGTTTATGCCTCAATTTACTTGATTATGGTTAACACCCCGACTCAGAGCACCCCGACACGGATAGGTTAGGTTAGAAGGCCAAGGCCAAGGCCGCCTTGGCCATCGTGGTTACTTTTTTTAAACCACCCAGTAATAGGAGAATGATAAAAAATCTGTCGAAGTAGTGGTCATTGGAAGATGTGACTTGTCTAAGTATTGTCTGACGAATAATCGTGTGTCGAAGTAGTGGTAATTCGAAGGTGTGTGTTGTCCAATAATTGTCTGTCGAAGCAATGACTTGTCGATCTATGTGTTTTCGAAGTTCGCTACATGTCGAAATATTTTACTGTCTAAATTCAGTCCGTAAGTCTTGGGTTGGACCCGGACCTGACATGAATCTGCCTACCTTTTAGACATCAAGGCCTACTGTAAGTAAGGTATATGAACCTGGTCCCTACCAATCTACTTTAATTTTAAGCTTTAAAATTATGACATTAAAGTCTAATATTAAATGGCTTTTTGTAGAGTGAATGAAAAAGTGAATTGTGACACTCTTCATTTAATTTTGGACGTTAGATTGTAGTTTTAAAGCCTAAAATTTAATGCCATTTATTGCAGTGTCTGTGGTATGACAGTTGATTTGGCTTTAGCAGAATCGAGGGCGTCAGACAGGTTGGTACAGGGTTTTATTTCGAGTGTTCCTTCTCTCGCAGTGATATCGTCTGCGTATGTTTCCGTCAGTCGCCTCTTACGACACCCTTCGGATAAGATGGGATGGAGATACTTGTATTCTTTCTCCGTCACCACGCAGATAACCTATCTACTATGTTTATATCAATCTAATCAGTCTATTATCGAACAAACTACTTCTAGCTAATGAAGCCGTGTTACATTAAACATTATCTGTGATTAAACTCAATTTATTTGTGTTGATAACGAAAAATTACAGTCAGCCTCAGAAATATCTTGACTAAAACGTCTGAAAATGGTCTTATAACCAAGGAATTAAGACTTAAGAGCAAATCAGACTGTTTCATTGATTTAAATTGTCGAAACTAAGGTGTGGACTGTGGAGTTCGGAGGGACTAACTCCACAGCGTCTTGAGATATTTAAATGATAAGACAATGAGCTGTAATTTTAAGGTATTTATTCGTTATTATATTACTACTAAACGAGTTTTATGGGATTTACACGAAGTTTCTTTAGCTTAGTTCGATTGAGCCGCGAAATCTGCTAATTCCTAGAGCCTAAAACAAAGACTTCTTCAGTTTTTCTTGCTGAAGAACTCTCGCAGATTCTCCATCCCATGTTTTTTCATATTCTCTTAGTTCTAAACAACAATTCAAATATATTTTATTATTTTATCGCTAGCGCGTGATGGCCAGGCAACTAAATAGGTTCGTCAAGAAGTGCGAACACTAAGTCTAAACTTTAAATTGTCCAAACTAAAGGTGTGTACCAAATAAATCAGACCAATCCGTCCACAGGAAGGGGGAAACTAAGGAGTTAAGATCATGATATTAAAAATGAGAATAAGAATAATATTTATTTGGGAATATGGGTTTTTACATTGTTCTTATAATAACATGGTAAACATGTGAAGGTTCAGCATATTCTGCCATTCGTGGCGTACAAAATATTAATGTGAAATATAAGTTAACTGACATAAGATCATGCATATTAGGTACTGTAAATTCAAATTATTATTAGATTATTTCTTCATTATATCCTGTCAAATATTAGAAATTATCATAATATGAAAGATTATCCATAAAATTTAATGTCAAATTCCAATACATATCTACTATTTAAAAATAAGTCGGGTTTTCCTTCCTGACGCTATAACTCAGAACGCACGAACCGATTTCCACGGTTTTGCATTCGTTGGAAAGGTCTCGGGCTCCGTGAGGTTTATAGCAAAGAATATTCCGGAAAAATTTCAACAGAAAAGCGGGAAAGCGATAATCGACATCCACGCGGGCGGAGCCGCGGGCAACAGCTAGTTTTCAATAACATTCATATTAATTCAGTCATTTATTTTTTAAAATCTACGTCATAAACTATCATTTAAAAAATCATCAATTTCATAATAACATTTTGAAATTAGTATGTCTTTATTAAGAAGTAGGAACGATAACCAAAATTATAGCGTGCAAAAGCTAGTACATACATAAATATACTCATACCTGTAAATCCCCGAACGGGTTGGCAGAGGTGTATTAAAATCCACGTTTCGCCAAAACTATGATTTTCTGTCCCACGTAATAGGGTGCGTGAATCCGCCAAGCGGGCACTTAGTCATGGGCCGTTCGTTTAATGTCGGATGAAGCACAGCGCTATCCTTTAAGGCCGTTGCATACGTGACGGGTTTTTGAACGGACGGGACGGGACGGGAAGTTTTGGGAATAACATTTTATAAAATTGATTTAGATAGGAAAAAGTGAATGCTCTGGTGGGACTCGAACCCACGATCTTTCCCTTACAGGGGGAATGCTCTGACCACTGAGCCACCGGGCCACACCTGAAGGTATCCAAATTCTCCTATACTACCGTCTTAGGGCGACGGTGGGAGCCATCTACCGACATTCATACGAAATATCGGAAACAATGAATGATGTTGCAATTATGTTTAAAGTGTGCTTACTGCGTGCTTCAGGTGTGGCTCGGTGGCTCAGTGGTCAGAGCATTCCCCCTGTAAGGGAAAGATCGTGGGTTCGAGTCCTACCTGAGCATTCACTTTTTCCTATCTTAATCGATTTTAAAAAGTTATCATAGTTAATGCTTCAGAATTTCGTTCAAATATCGTTTTATATAAAATATACGTGGAACTGCATATGTCACGGAGACATGGGAGGGACGGAAACGTAGCACGTGCAGCCCTTCTAGACAAGTGACACTTCGCTAGCGGGCGTTTGGTGGAATAGAATGACGAATGTATGGGATTTGACGTAAATGACAGTCGTTAACGCATGTCAAATACGTCAAATCCCATACATTCGTCATTCTATTCCATTAAACGCCTGCTAGCGAATTGCCACTTGTCTAGAGGGGCGGCCCTAATTCTGCTATTATGTTACCACTGCGATACCACAGAGACTGTAACCAATGCTATTTAACTTTACACGTTACTGTAATACTGCTACAGTCTAAAATTAAATGACAATCTTGTAAAAGGGAATGAAAAATGTTATTAACTCTTTCTCATTAATGTCAGCGGTATGACAGTGGTTTGGTATGTCATAAAATTAGTATCTAGAATCTGGGGCCAGGGCGAATAGTTTAAATCAAGTGCGGAGAGCACTTCATCTTGTTACACACACGTTAAATCCGAATGACTGTTACGGTTCGTATGCATTAACATCACATTCCCATAGTCAACGGGGCCAGCCACGTGCCCGTCCCATCCACGCCCCATCCGGGGTATTATCCCGTTACGTATGCCATGACATTTCGCATGATACGACACCCACGGGAAGAAAGTGATATTCTAATCTACCGGGAAATAACACGGCATCCACTAGGATCCAAATGTGAATTTGCATGAATAGGTATGTAAAACTTAATGATAGTCTAACCTCTTGACGATTCCCTCTTGAATCTTGGCCCTCAGGGCCTCTCCAACTTCCTTCTCATTAAGGTATATATGTGCGCAGTCGATGTGCCGGTAGCCCGCATCTATCGCGTCTTTAACTGCCTGAGTCACTTGGCCAGGCTTTGACTGGGGAATGGAGAAGATTACTTTTAGAAAAAAAAACGTAGGATTTTTTTTTACCACTTCAATGGCAGAAAGAGCGTGGTCGCCGTTGCCTATGGACGTGGACAACACCAGTGGTGTCACACTCTTACTGCTGAGCCTGTGGGAACCATCTAAAGCCCTTCTTGAAGAACCCCATATTGTAGTCGCTTGGAAATACCACAGCAAAAAGTTCATTCTACAGCTTGAAAGTGCGTGGGATGAAGTTTCTTTCATACTTTGTTGTAGGTAGGACACGACGGTATTTCCGTCCAATTGAACAGTTCGACTGGGGAGGTACAAAGAACCGCGGTCATCATAACCTCTCGTTGTGTTCCCGGTGGTGAGTAGGGTAGCCAGAGCTCACTGGAGAGATTTCTGTCAGTGGGAAGGTTATTCCTGCCTTGTTTCTACGCCGACGGCACGGAAATTGTCTGTTCTAACAGGGTCGGTAGCATGAGTGTGACTCCCCTGGTTTTGCACACGTCCATAGGCCACTGTGACCACTCAACATCAGAAGGGCCGTGTACTTGACTGCCAACTCATTGGTATAAAAATAATTCCGCACGAAATTCCCATTTAGTTTAATTGCAGAACTTCGATATCGCCAATAGATTAAATAAGGTCAGATGGCAGCGTTTTACGGTAAATATCGAAGTCAAACGCATCAACGCCGACCTTAACTGAGTTGTGAAATGGCTTAGAGAATGCTGATGATCCATAGTTAATCATTACTCATTAGTTACATTTGGAACACTCTCGTGTTTTACTTTAAACCTTGAAGGTCGACCCCACACAGAAGACATCTGACATCCGCGTCTTCAAGCTTCAGCAATCTTCACTAATAAAGCGTAACTATCTAGAAACTATAATACTTAATATTAAATACCATTTTCTTTCGTGTAGAAATCCCCACGGGTAACAGTGCTGGAGACTATGGGTCAGGTAAGGTGGTCTTAAACCGTCTAAGAACCTTGCCGGGGTGTAAGGTTACCGAATAAATGGCATTCTCGCACCCTGGGTAACCCTGAGAAATCTACGGTTTATGATGGCCCATCCTGCCCCAGAACCGCTCTGCTTTTCTCTACTGAACCGCTCTCGCCTCGGCCGGAATTAGCCGTAGGTGGCAGCGTCTTTTCTGCATGAGAAAGGGGGGGACGGCGTGTTTCGACTCGTGTGGAGCCATGGGCATCAGCTAATACAATAAAATCTACTTACTTTCCATGTGCCAAGTCCAATAATAGGACATGTGTGTCCGTTGTTGAGAATGATAGGAACGTTCGTCGACATTATGTATGTATACGTCTGTACCCTGACGCGGTGGATAAAAGACTGAAGGAAGAGAAGATTGAATCATTGTCGCTTGTTTTTCAATAGGTTCAATTAAGGTGTGGTTCCGAAATTGCGTTCGTGCGATTCAACATCTTCATGGAGACATAATTTAATTAATACATCTCAGGCTAAGGTGACCTCAGAGGTCAGGTCCACATTCCGGCTCTCCCTCCTCCGCTTCGCACGATCTTGGGCGTCCATACTCCATGGTAGTTACCAGTCCAATCTGACCTCCACAACCCAAAGGCGATATCGAAGCATTGCAGATAGACCAGTTGTTGGACTTTTTGTGGGATACTCGTATAGCAACTGGGACTGACGGCTTAACGTGCTCTCCGAGGCATGAGCACTGCAAATACCAATATACATGCATATAAATATTTGCACCGAGCGGCGACGACACAAATTATGAAATTAGTCTGACGTAATTTATGAATGACCCCGTAATAGTAGTTAGCACAGGATAGATAATATTAGAGGAGGGGCCAGACCGAGAGGGATGGCCCTAGGTCAGCCGGGGTGCGAGGGATGTGTCGCATGACAACCTCACCTTCGGCCTAGCACTACGACCCACAGACGGCGTGCGATTTAGTCGGTTCGAGTCCGACATAACCTTCCCCTCCGGCTTCGGATGGGGGGGAGGGGGGCTTATCCGTGGGAATTCCCGCACGTAAAAAAAAAGGATAGATAATAGTACGAGCGTAGTAGTTATTACTTATCGGCTGCCTGCCTAGTAGTAGTTTTCTTATCAGTGGAACCAAACCTTAACAAGCATATTGTTATAAATGCACCTAGGTTGGCCAACCATAAATTTTCCTAAAAACGACCTTGAAATTACGTTTCGAGAGCTACGTGCTAACTACGACGTCATGGAAACTTAATAGGTGACGTCATCTTCAATCTATACAAGGAATCTTTCTGATAACTTTCAGAATACTTATGTATAGTATTGTATTGCTTAGGTTAGAATTGGGATACATATTTAGGCTCTGGCGCGTGCCGATTCATTTATTTATTTACCACACAAAACAGATTACAATTATGATTATAACAAAAATAAGGTTTAACAATCAGAGTCTCAATTGCAATCCAAAAACTTGTGTAAACAGAAAAACCGCGCGAAATTAATTAACTCTAAGTAATAACCATTCAAAGGAATACATACTTATTTATAGTAGTTAGTTAGTCAGACTACAGATTTACAGAGTTGGGTGCAGAATACAGGACATCCATGAGTGAACCAATAAACGTTGCTTTTTTAGCGAATATATTAAGTTCTGTGTTATTTTTTATGTGTTTGTTTCTGTGTTATCGATTGTTCTGTATTGAGCCAGGGCCTTGAGTACGTTAGTACTATTAATTATTCTGTGCCTTGAGCCTAGCTTAGGTACCAGGCACCCATAATATATATCTATAAAATCAATGTCTATAAAGAACAAAATGTGTATGCATACATTAATTGTTAATTGTTGTTAATTGAAATATAAGATTTTGTTGGTGTCGTACAAGTATAAATAGGTATAAATGGTACGTAAAGATCAACATAAATTTCGGCAGATGGGACCTGACCTGGAACACAGGCATTGAGCCTAGCTTAGGCACCGGTCACCTATGTAACCTACTAGTTTTGTCTGTAACTTGTAATGTATATTGTGGCGAGAAATAAATAAAAAAAAGTAACAGATGCTTGCTGAATGTGAGCTCATCCACCGCTGTAACACCCCGCGCGATCATTTAAAGACACCCAACAAACGTGTATTTTGCGTATAGAGCACATTTTAGGTCTCAGATATGTTCCGAGGTACCGAAGAAGCTCAGGGTCCCGTTCGGTCTCCCGTTTAGGCTACTGTTGTGGCTTCATTTTTGATCTTTTTTATACCACTTAGAAAGAAAGTGATATCTACCTGATAGAAAGTGTTTACCGTGGCATATGGACGTGTGCAACACTAGGGGCGTCACACTCGCGCTGTCGTCCGTGTAAACACAGAGTTTTTGTGCCGTCAGTGTAAAAGATAAAGCAGGACAAGCCATTTATCTTCGCATTAACAGCATAAAAACTCTCGTGAGCTCTGGCTACCCTACTCACAACTCATTCTGTAGGGCGGAGGTACCTCCCCAGTCGGTCATTCTTAAAATTAACTGCACCTCGCGTGATAGTAAGCTGGAGTGTGGGTTCCTTCTTTCTCTGTCCTTACCTCGTCAACCAACATGCGTATTATGGGAGCGATACTGCGCTCGCGGTAGTACTTAGGTACATACAATACAGCTCTTCCTACCCCTTCGGAGATTTACAGCCGTGAATATATATCAATCAATCAATTACCTTATCACAGTCAACTGCTTGAAGTGCTAGACAGGTCTCTTCCAATGTTGGGAAGCTCTGGTGTACTGTTTTCACGCTGGCCGGACATGGTTTCATGTCGAGCTGTCCTTCTCTCGCAATGGTATCGTCTGCGTATGTTTCCGTCAGTCGCCTCTAATGAGACCATTCAGATGATACTTGTATTATTTCTCCGTCTTTCAAAGACTTACAGGCATGATTACCTATATGTGTTGCTTCTTTGGCAGTTTTTTACCGTCTCTACCATGGTGAATGTTCTGAAGAGCTATTCCAATTAGTCCCACCCTCCCCCTTCCTATACAGGACGACACGTGCAGGACTTAGATGTCACCCCTATACGGTGCAGAACATTCCTTCAAGAACCAAGCGGTTCGGTGACTCTTTCCTTTGTCGCACCATTAAGACCTGGAATTCCTTGCCAGCTCACCTCTTCCTACAGTCCCGGGTCCTTTAAGCGGGGCGTGAAAAAGCATCTGATGAGGCCGTCAAGCTGAGTGCCACCATTGTTAACATGGCACGTGTACATAATGGTGACCCTCTTTCTTGAGACTTTACCTTCAGCTTACCATCAGGCGAGGTAAAGTCAAATTGACGTGTCCTATTTATAAAAAAAAAAAAATGTATATATTTAGGAGAATCCAGCTGGGCTGGGCAGCGTTTGGGAAATTACGTCGAATCTTCTCGTCATCCATATGCAAAGCTTGAAAACGAAAGTTATCAATCAGTGCGTCCTACCCGTCATGACCTACGGAGCCGAGACATGGACACTCACGGCAGGGTTGGTCCATCAGTTCAAAGTCGCTCAGCGAGCTATGGAGAGAGCTATGCTCGGAGTTTCTCTGAAGGTTAGATCCGCAACGAATACATCCGACAGAGAACCAAAGTTATCGATATAGCTCAAAGAATCAGCAAGCTGAAGTGGCAGTGGGCTGGCCACATCTCACGAAGAACCGACAACCGTTGGGGTAAACGTGTTCATGAGTGGAGACCGCGACTCGGCAAGCGTAGTGTAGGACGCCCTCCGACCAGGTGGGATGACGATCTAAGGAAGACTGCAGGCAGATGCTGGATGCGGCAAGCAGAAGACAGGGCGCTATGGCGCTCATTGGGGGAGGGCTATGTCCAGCAGTGGACTAATATAGCCTGATGATGATATATTTATAAATATCGTTTGTATCTAAATCTTTTAGTTTTTACATGGGGTGAATACTTCGTGATCCTTAGCCCTACCAAAGTTAATATATTTTAAGTATCTATAGCCTAGTGGTAATGGGTAATGGACTGCTGAGACGAGGTCTCGGGTTCGATCCCAGGTTTTACCATGCCACACACCAATGACTTCGATGTTTTTCGAAGTTATGTGTGTAAGTATTTATCGCAGGTTTATAAGTGCCCGGTTAATGGCAATAGGCTCGCCACCTATTACATTGGGACCTGAACATAAACTGGCGAAATATGGGTGCTAGCTCCTCTGCCTACCCCTTTGGGGCGGCGTGAGTTTATGTTATGTTATGTTATCTATTGTTTAATATTTCATTTTGTCAAAGGTTTAGGGCCAAGGTGATTTGTAAAGCTGATATCACACGGTTCACTAGTTTGATGTTCACTCGGTCACATTTAATTTTCTTTTTATCTTGTTCACACGGCTTGATAGGCTGAAATAGAATTCAACGTTCATTTATCTTCTTTTAGAAAAAAAAACAAAGTACAAAAACACGGCAAACTAGATAGGTATACACTTTTTCATTTAAATAATAGTATAATGTAAGGCCCAGCGGTTTAGGCTTTGCGTTGAAGAATCAGTCAGTTGGGCTAGACAAGTATAGGTAGGTACATAGGATAGGATAGGAAAGGGTCTCTTTTATCCGCATTTTGCCTCTCTTTTAGGTCACTTTACGTCAAGAGAGCTAGAGCAGCCATGTAAAGTAAAGCGTGGTTTATTTAATCTGTGCCGTTACATACAACTTTATATGAAAATGTGCAACCGCATCTCCTTTATCAACTATCTCCTTTACCATGGGAATATTAGTCATTCCAAGAAAAAATGTGGTATCGACTATTTTCATCGTTCATTGTAATACGAATATCTATCTGTCTTACATTAGGCATAGTAAACTTTAAACATTTTGTTTTCTTCGCATTGAGCAGCAAGTTGTTACTTGTGAACCAATGCAATATTTTAGAAAGGGTCGTCAAGTAATACTTTATATCTAACAAGTTTTAAAAATTAATTTTGTGTCATCAGCAATTAATACTATTTCACAAAGATTTTTAGTGAAGTGAGGAAGATCATTAACATAATAATATTATATCAAGAATAAAAGGGGTCCTAATATCGAGCCCTGAGGTACTCCCATGACTATTGGGGCGCCAGTTAGTGCCATTAATGTTGACTTTTTGTACTCTGCCACATACATATGCTATTTATTGCTATTGTACCATCAATGGTAGTATCTAATGGTACCACGGTAATGATTTCACATGGGATGGTGTTCAAATAAAAAATCTCAATAAATTGGCATAATATAGTATCTCTTTAATAAAGCGTTTTTCACACAAGTACTGACACTTTAAGTGCTTAATTTTAAATATTTAATATTAATTTTGTTGCCAAACATCACAGCGTAATTTATTATCATATTATAGTGAATAGACACTTGCTTAACAATTTTTTTATTAATGCAAATGAATCTACCCTATCTATAAACAAAAAAACTATTTTTATACGTTTTGTTCATCTGTCTGTCTTTTATCATACCACTTAAGTGGCAGACAAGCACACGGCCTATCTGATGGAAAGTGGTAACCGTGGCCTATGGACGTGTGCAACACCAGGGGAGTCACACCGAAACTGTAGGAATGTTCTGAAGCCCTTTTAGAATTACACTTCTTCTGTCTGTAATCGGTAATCTCCGAAACGGCTGAGCCGATTTTCACAGGATTTAAAATGGAGATAGCTATGTTAAAAGGCGTACTTGAGACTACTTAGCTATTATTAGGGTTCCTAGCATAAAAAAATCTAAACCGGAGTTGAAAATCCACGTGGAAATAGTCGCAGATTTAGATAGATTTTGTTTATAATCGATAAACTCTAAAACCAATAAACCGATTCTGATCATTCATTCAGCATTTAATAAATTAATATCTATACTCCATTCGGTAAACAATTTTGATATGTCTTTATTACCAAACTGCCAAGAAGGGTTATGTTTTTCGCGCGTATCTTGTATGTATGTTTGTAATATTCTTTATTCCCTCATATCTTCTGAACCGCCGTACGGATTTCAATGATTCATGTCTCAAATGAAAGGTATTTATTGCCCAAGTGTTCTTGGGTACATGAAATATAAACAAAAGCTATATATTGCGTTTTTGACACCAAAAGGTAGGTGGTAAAAAAAAATTCACTCAAATTTATCAAGTGCATCAAAAGCATCAAAAAGACAATGGTGTGTGCATGATAAAACCTGGGATCGAACCCGAGACCTTGTCTCAGCAGTCCATCACCGATACCACTAGGCTACCGCGGCTTTTTTTTTTTTTTTAATGGGTACCGCCTGCTATAAAGCTTGTTTCGACCTTTTAAGCATCAGTCGGGTTCTTGTTTGTAATAATATGCTTTCTTTAAAAACTTGTATTATTATATTTTCTGTTTATACTGGAGATTGATGACACTACTTGGTGCAATCTACTACACATATTGAATAATGACAGCACTAGTACTTTTCCACACTTTATTTTGTATTTATTTTTAACCTGATCGGGAACTATTTTAAACCTTTGATAATACCGTGAGGTGAAACCGGTCAGTAAAAGTATTACCTATTATTAGGTAAGTATTTGCTACTATTATTCAATTGTATTTTCTGTTTCCAAATCTATTTTAAAGATTAAATACCAAAATTGATCAACTATTAGTTAGTCAGCTAGGCTAGTTTTATGTTCAATATGTGTTTTTATAAAAACCATTACCCTCGCTGGCGCAGTCGGGTATAAAGTCGCTACAAGATTGTTTACCTTTAGTTTAATACTTAAACGAATGGAGAACATAAAGCTACTCATTATCCCGACATTCCCACGGGAACAGGGCTTGCGTGTGAAATCGCGGAGCAATGCTAGTAAAAGAAAAGACAAAAAAGACAAAAGAAAAAACAAAAAAAAAAAAAAAAAAAACAAAAAAAAAAAAAAAAAGACAAAAGACTTGTTATTTTAACCAAGTCGTGTTTATTCCATCCAGTCTGAGAATGAATCTGCAACCAGTACCTAGAAAAAAACAAAATACATATTGATTAAAATATGAAAAGATTGAACCTGCGATCTTTGCCTTACAGGGGCAATGCTTTGACTACTAAGCTACCAGACCTCGCCCGAACCAGTCCAAATTTCTCCTTCGATATCTGTCTTTGAGGCGACAGTGGAGTGTCCACCAATATTCTTACGAACTATCGGAACCAACTTTTTTTTTCAATCATTTTTAAACATTGATTTTGACTACTCCGCCCAAACAATTGAAATGATTTTTTAAGCATTTAGAATATTTAATAAATAGATAAAAACATAGTTAATATCTAGAACATAATCAGGCCTACCGTTCTGTTTACGGATTATTTTAATTTAATGTCATTTCCGTCCAATTGAGCAGTCCGACTAAGGAAGTACCTCCGCCCTACAGAATATAACCCGTAATAACCTCGTGTTGTGTTCCCGGCGGTGAGTAGGGTAGCCAGAGCTCACTGGAGAGTTTTTGTGCTGGCAGTGGGAAGACCAAAGGCTATGCCTGCTTTGTCTTCTACACTGATGGCACAGAAACTTTCTGTGTTTACAGGGTCAGCAGCACGAGTGTGACTAACCTGGTGTTGCACACGTCCATAGGCTACGGTAACCACAAAAAACTACGGTCATACCACAAAGACACTGCAAAAAAATTTAATAACATTTTGGACATCGTTCTTTTTTTTATGACATATGACGCAAACGAGCAGACGGATCGCCTGATGGTAAGCGATCACCGCCGCCCATGGACACCTGAAACACCAGAAGGGTTCTAGATGCGTTGCCGGCCTTTAAGGTTCCCATCACGCCCTTTCCTTGAAGGTTTGAAGGTTGTATCGATCCGGAAATACCGCAGGCGACAGTTCATTCCACAGTTCAGCTGTGCGAGGCTGGAATTTTCTGGAGAAACGCACAGTTCAGAGTCCTGAACCATCCAAGTGGTGAGGATGAAAATGTTGTCGCGTAGGACGAAGGCGGAAAGATGCGGCAGGGATTAATTCGAACAATTCCTCAGAGCCCTACCCGTTGTACATGCGATAGAAAATGCAGAGCGAAGCTACATCTTTACGCAGCGACAAGGGGTCAAGCCGATCCGAAATACGGCAATCGACAACTCGAGTCGCTCGTCGTTGGATAAGGTCCAGAGGGGCAAGCTGGTACTGAGGTGCCCCTGCCCATAGATGAGAACAGTATTCCATGTGAGGGCGAACCAGGGCCTTATAGAGCTGAAGGCGGTGGGCCGGTGTGAAATACTGTCTAATTTGGCCTTACCCTCTAAATGGCCGCGAAACTGGACTTCGTTTGAGATCTCGACGCCAAGTATTCCTAGACAAGCTGTGGCAGTCAGGGGAGTGCTCTCAAAACGTGGTGACACGACAAATTCTAGCTTTTTTGCCATAAACGCGTAAACTTGTGTCTTGGTAGGGTTAAATCGGACTAGGTTCAGTCGACCCCAGTCAGATACTTCTTTTAAAGAAGTCTAAATTTCGGACACAAGATTGTTTCGGCTCTCGATGACGTTTTCCCGAGAGATATTGGTGCGGCCGGAGTAAGCAGCATCACCCGTACTATCATCAGCTTATCAATGAATGCCGCTGATTTGCAGCATGTCATTGACATTGCCTTGGGGGACACCAGCATTCACAGACATGGGTTCAGAGCATTTACCGTCAACTACGACCTTAATGCTTCTGTCTGCTAGGAAGCTACTGATCCATACACACAATTTCTCGGGAAGTCCATAGGATGGTAGCTTCGAAAGAAGTGCCCCGTGCCAGACGCGATCGAAGGCCTTCATCATGTCCAAGGTAACGGCCAATGCCTCACCTTTTGCCTGGATCGCCTGTGCCCAAAGATGTGTCAGGTAGACCAGAAGATCACCGGCCGAGCGACCTTTACGAAAACCGTATTGTCTGTTGTCTATAAATTGGCTATTGGCCTGTTGGCCACGAGATCCCGAAGGGAGGCGCTCCAATTTCTTGCCAATTCTATCAATGTGCAGTGCTTTTGCTCTGACAATATCTCTTTTGAAGGATCTGGAGGCAAAGATAAACTTCTTTTTAAATTCGCTAGTGTTAGCGTCCCGAACTGCCGCTGCATCTAACCAGGCTTTGTAAAACTCTTGCTTACGGCGAGAAGCCTCTTTGCAAGAACGACCAAACCAGGGTTGTGATTTGCCACCAACAGGAACTGTAGAGGACGGAAATTTAAGGTAAAGTTCAAAGTCAAATATAAAAGAGTTCATTACATTTTTTTATTCATACGTAAAGATGCCATTAAGTTTCATACGTTAAGAGCATACTATACTCCGTACGCCGAATGATGATCCCTATGACGTTTCAGCTCACAGTTGTATTAGTTATGCGAAACAATTTCGATAAAATACTGTTTTTTCAGGCAAATGTCATGTCATTCAGCCAGGTCATTCAACATAATAAGCAATATTTATTTATTTTGAAAAAAAGACTACGCGCATTGATGGACATAAAACACTAGATAAAAAGTAACAGCCTTATTATATTTTATTTTACTATACTTTAATTTTGATTCAAATTGCATAATTTAAAGAATTTCAAATTCTTTTTGAATTGAATTTTAAAGAATTCATAATTAGCTGGCAATTATGGATTACATGGAAAAGTATTTAAAAGGAGGCCATAGACCTACCGTATTTTTTTAATTCAGTCATGTCATGTCATGTCTTGTCAGTCTGTTTTGTCTTCTTGTCACACCGCATCACATCGCGTCATACGAGTGCTCTAACGCCTTGTATGCGCCACGTCTTTCTTTGTTAGCTGAGTTTTGTTTCTGTTTTCGCTGTTTTGTGTTATTTGTTGATTTTCTGTTACCTGTTTGTTGATTTTCGGTTTTGCAAAATGCCGAAAAGACAGCGGAAAACTGTTCTCAACAGTGAAGTTCGCGAGTTTGTAGTTCGTTTGCGAGACTATTTTGCTCGTGAACAACAAAATGGCGGACCCTTGTTACCGCTTGACAATGTTCGCGATCGTGTAGCCGATGCTCTAGGAATCGGAAAGGCTACTGTTTCTCGAATAACAAAGGAAAAATTTGGGGAGTCGTCCATGGAGGACAATAAACTATTAACACCAAAGAAGAAAAAGAAAAGGTTATGTCATATAACAGAACCTGATGAATTTGATTTAGATGCTATACGCAATCATATTTATGGTTACTACCTACGAGGTGAACTACCGACCTGCCAGAAGTTATTATCTTCATTAAAAGCTGCAGAACTCTTCAAAGGCGGTGCTACTTCTCTTAGAATTGTTTTGAAAAAATGTGGATTCCGCTATAAAAAATGTGACAAGAGAAAAATATTAATGGAGCGTACTGACATAGCTTTACTACGATGCGATTTTCTTCGCAAAATCAAACAAATTGATAACTGGGAGAAGGTAGTAATACCTTGATGAGTCATGGCTGAACGCCAATCATACTATAGGTAAGGCATGGACGGATGACACAGCCAAATCCAGCACAAAAACTCCTGAAGGAAAGGGCCAGCGCTTAATCATTTGCCACGCTGGCACAGCTACAGGTTTTGTGCCGAATTGCCTGTGGGCTTTTAAGTCATTGAAAACAACGGAGTACCACGAGGAAATGAATTTCGAAAACTTTAAGACATGGTTTAAAAAACTATTAGAAAATTTGAATGAGCCTCACTATATTTTAATGGACAATGCTTCATATCACTCAGTTCAAATTAACAAACCCCCCAGCAGCAATAACAAAAAAGCTGAAATTATTAGAGTGGTTACACGGCAATGGTGTGGAAACTGACAGTCAGATGTTAAAAAAGAGTTGGTTAGACTGTTGAACTTTCACAAACAACAGACGCACCCATCATATTTTTTGGATGAATTGGCCAAATCAAATGGACACACGGTAATTCGGTTACCGCCCTATCACTGCCAATATAATGCAATCGAGTTGATATGGGCGCAGATCAAAGGTATCTATATTTTTTATTTATATAATATTATGTATATGCATATATTTCTAAAAATAATTACTAAATGTACAAATATTTTCAGGTCATGCAGCTAGGCATAACACAACTCCGCCATTCACGGCAAATAAAATTATGGTTTTATTGGAAGAAGCTTGCGCTCAAGTGACAGCTGACGATTGGCGAAAAGTGGTCGAAAGAACGAAGAAAATTTGCTTACAAGACTGGGATCGAGATGTACAATACGACAATATCATTGACAAACCGTTAATAATAAACGTCACGGATAGCTGCAGTTCAGACTCAGATTTTGAAGATCCGATTGACCCTGTATCAGATTCAGATTGATATAAATAAAATACAAACTCAAAGCATTTGTTTTATATTTCCAACAAATTATCGATATTTTGTTTATCGATGTGTCCCTTCTTAGTCGATAACAGCTTGACGACGTAACTTTTGCAGCACGTACCATGTACATTTGCATTGAGTTTTTTTCTATTATTTCCGAACATTACGTAATAATTTCTTAATATTCATTTTTGTAATTTAAAATTGTACACTATTATGATTTTTTCGTCTTTTTAATGGACCTCTAAAGGATTTGATGTGATAGGACGTCAGTACAATGTTAAGCGCTAACGAACTGTCATAGGGATCATCATTCAGCGTGCGGATTATAATAAAGTTTAAAATTAAATGGTATTTTTTTGCAGTATCTGTGGTAGGACAGTGTGCTATGACATTAAATGAGCAGAGTCGGGGCCTGTATGGATCGGAGAACTGGCCCGTAAAAGCGATGGTTGAAAGACAGCTGCATATAGCCGATATGCGAATATTTAGATGGATGTAGCTGCAGGTCCACCGATATTACTGACATGTTAAATCTATCACGGGTGATATTGTTATTGTTGATATTTCAATTTCCTTTAATGATAATTGCATGTGTTTTATCCGCAATACAAAACAATTTTCTTTCTTTATGCGTGGTGTGACAGGGAATCCTCCAACCAGTCAAGTTGGTCATTCCTCCTGATTAGTACTTTTAATAACGCGATGCAGAATCAATAGTTTCTTAGCAGTACAGCTTGATGTTCCTAGATGGCGGTAGCTACATGTATCGCCACTCAACACTACAGATTGTTAGTAGTACAGCTTGCTGTTGTTAGATGGCGGTAGCTACATGTTTCACCGTTCAACACTACATACCTCATCTACAGGCGGGCTGCTACTCCTAAATCCTCCGCCTAGCGCGTACCCTGCCAGTCCTCCGGCGGCCAGGGCTCCGACGCCAAGCCCTACGGCGGCGCCCGTGCCTATTCCGCGGCGTTCTTGCTGCATTGGCATGTATGTGGTGGCTTGGTAGGACTGCTGTAAGAGAAAAAAAAATAGTCATTGCACGGGACTCACTATATATGTTCTAACTACAATGCTTCGATATAGTTTCTGGTTGTGGAGGTCAGATGGCAGTCGCTTCACGGAAAAATATCGACGTTCAGTCTAATCAACAGTTACAGTGGTGAAGCGGAGCCCAGGCTCCAAGGTGGAATTAACGCTAGGATGAAGAAGTAGAAAATATACCTTGGAGGTAAGTCGCGAGACAAACAATCTCTAGCACCCCGTGCAATCCTCAAAAGACACCCAAGAAACAAGTGCACGTATGGAGCACGTTTTGAGCACATTTTAGCTCGAAAATATATGTGCCGAGGTATAACAATGGTACAGGGAGATTTTAATCCCACTCAGTCCAAATATTTTAATGCATGAATATGTCTATTTCATACGAACGTCTATGGCAGTCGTTACGGGTAGTTAGAGCACTAAAAAGTCCAACAACCAGGTCTAACTGATATGCTTTGATATCGCAAATGGGTTATGGAGGTAAGAGGTCAGATGGCAGTCGCATCACGTCCTTTTCACTGTCTACATATCTTTAAAAAAAAAAAACTTACATTATTTTTAATATAACTTCGTAAAAAATAAAATTAATCCTTCTTACTTCTAATAAGGGACTTGGATATCAAATTATTATTTATCGTCGTAGTACTCCTGCAATAAAATCATACCGTATAAATTAAGCTAGTATTCACTTTGATATTGTGATGCAGGATTAGAGTAACTCCATCTATTGACGGACAACTGAACTAATATACAATGTCAACTGGCATGCATCCTTGATCTCAGCGAAAATATGCAATGACTACTTATGTAATGCGTAGCATAATATGATATGCATAACTATGAAATGGACTAAATATGCAAGTGCATATAATCCAATCTGTAATAATAATATATGGATATGTATTTTAACACTGTTATTAAATTTTACGTACCTGAGGCATTTGTCCAGTGACGTAATGACCTGAAACAAAGTCAGAGATTTTTATTCAATCTAAAACCAAATGGTTGTTTTTTATTGATGTTAATAATAATTCTACTTAACCTAAGTTTACCGCCGCTTCCAAGGCGCTGGTGGAGAAGAAACGGCGCAACAAACTCTACTGCGACATTTTTAAGACGTCAACTTACAATATTTATATCCTTAAGCCTAAATGTGGTGTCTGAATTAACAAAAGTATATATAAAAAAACTTTATAATACATTAATTATAATTACTTAATACTATAATATATCTAATATATATCTGCTACAATATAATAAACAATTAAATTAAACAATAATAATACATAATCCTCATTCTCCTTCATATCTTCGTGAGCGTTTTGAGTTCCTTGTCCTCAAGGATAAGCCCTGTCGCACTTCGTCTTCTCTTTTGCTTCGCATTCCTTCTCATAGTTCTACTAGCTACGATAATTCTTTCACAGTTTCTACAGTACGGCTGTGGAATGCTCTTCCTCATTCCATACGAGATAGCCCTTCTTTAGACATTTTTACAAAACGAATAATAGACTACTTTTTCTCTCAACAATAGCAGACATAATGTGTAGCAACTAGCTCAATCAGCCGTCCAATTAACTGCCTAGGCAGTTAACTAAACGGCGCCATTCAATTAATGGCTTTAATGGTGTTCAGCCATTTAATTCAACGGCTAGGCAAATAGCTTGGATCGATGAAGTTTAACTACTTGCCTAGCCATTTAATTGAACAGTTAGACAATTGACTTATTTCTGCATGGTTATTAAAAAAATAACCAACCTATCACAAATTTTCTGTGAATACACTTCTGTCTCCCCCTCGGGGATTTACAGGTGTAAGAATATGTGTGTATGTATGTAATTTTAAAATCCCCACATTGTACACTAGACTTTGCCTCTCATTTTATAGCAATTCCTCTGTGCACTCCCGGGTGTGCTGGAAGAAAACTCAACTCTGAGTTAAGCTTACCTTAGTAAATTATGTATCGCTATATTGTATAAATGTCAACTATGTGTACAATAAAGAACAAACATAAAAAATAATTAAATAAGTAACCTAAGTAAAAATAATATAAACATGAGTGGCGTTCTGAACGCACCCGATTAGGTGTTCTGAACGCACCCTAAACTAGTGGCAACACCGACAGCTACTCTCTCTCTCACGTCGACTTCCGCGCTAACGACATTGTTTTCTGCCATTCGTTCCTATTTATGTATCTACTAATAAGTTTGTGATCCCTAGCATAGATCGTACCTAATTATAGTATTGTGGCCCAATAAACATTCGTGAAAGACATCAGTGCGTTTTTACTTCGAAGCAACCCTTCGGGTGTAGACCCCGAACGAATAACCTCCAAACATGTATTGTTGTAGATTATTCTAGACAACGCCATCTAGGCCCAACGCAAGTGTAGCTCCAGGACACTCAGGATGCCAGTGTTATCTGTTCAAACCACGGAACAGAAAAAACGATGGAAGTGTGAAGTAGGCGTGGCACGCGTGTCATTGATATGCGGAGATTTGCAAGCTCTTACAATTTCAACCTTCAGTCGTATCTGTCATCACGTGTATTTGACAGTTTTGGACCGTGTGTTATTTAATACTATTTAATAGAAATATGCCTTACTGGGTCATTTTGTAGTGCACCGATGATAGTAGGAGCATAAATATTCGAAATGGAGGCGTTTTATACCATCGATAAGTCAGGATATAGCAGAATTTATAACTAATCTTATTGAAATGCAAAGAAATAAAATAAAATAAAAAATCAACCTTACCACATATCAATAAAGCTTGTTTTTGATTACACACAATAGACATGTCATACTTATTTATTCTAGAACTTTCTTCGCTATTCATTTAGTGATGTAGTCAAACTTTATCGATATCTACTTTTTTTAGAAATATTTATAAACTTTTGTCAAATGGTTTTATTGTCAAAGTCAAAGTCAAAGTCAAAAATCATTTATTCTGTATAGACCATTAAAACGGTACTTACAAAACGTCAAGTTTAAAAAAAAATCTAGACTAGTTTAGCAAATGGACCACCGGTTCGAAACGCGGCCCCGACCTGAGAAGACTCCGGCAAGAAACTCAGCGGGCATTTTTTTTTTTTTTGGTCTATTTACAAACATTTGCTTAGTCTACTTAGTCTAAATACAATAGTTTGCTTGAGTAGCATAGTTGAGCGAACAGCTCATTTCCAAGCTTGTTTATCATCTAAATATTCTTGGATTTTATAATAGCCTTTTTGGCACAGTTTAGTCTTAATTACATTTTTAAATTTATTTACAGGTAAATCTCTAATTTCATTAGGGAGCTTGTTGAAAAAGCGTATACAGTTGCCCCGGAAAGAATTACTAATTTTATGGAGTCTACTATCACAAGCTACAAGATTGTTTTTATGTCTTGTGTTTATATTATGCCTGTCACAAACTCTTGAAAATTTAGAGATATTTTTCCTTACATACATCAGGTTCTCGAAGATGTATTGTGACACTACGGTTAGAATGTCTATTTCTTTAAACTTTTCTCGAAGGGAAACTCTTGGGCCCAAATTATAAATAGCTCTCACAGCCCGCTTTTGTAAAATGAATATTGTGTTTAAATCCGCGGAATTACCCCAAAGGAGAATTCCGTAGCTCAAAATACTATGAAAATAACTGAAATAAACTATTCTAGCCGTATCCACGTCTGTTAATGTCCTAATCTTTTTTACAGCGTAAGAAGCCGAACTTAATCTACTGGATATTTTTTCAATATGCGATCGCCACTGCAATTTGGCGTCAATACTTAAACCTAAGAACACTGTTGATTCCACAAGGTTCAACACTTGTCCATTGAGTTGTACATTGGTTTCAACCTGTGTAACATTAGGTAATGTGAATTTTATACATTTAGTTTTGTTCCCATTAAGGCAAAGATTATTAGTATTAAACCAATGGACCACTCTTGTGATAACACCATTCACTTCGTCATAATTATTTTGCTGCCTTTTAATTTTAAATATTAACGAAGTATCGTCAGCAAATAAAATAATACTAGTTTTATCCCTTACGTAGTAGGGGAGGTCATTAATATATATTAAGAATAAAAATGGTCCAAGTATCGAACCTTGTGGAACACCCATCGAAATCAGAGATCCCACTGAACGTGTACCATTAACATCGACCCTCTGAATTCTATTGTTCAAATATGAAGTCAGAAGCTCGAGAGCCTTGTTCCTTATTCCATAATGTTCTAATTTCCTGATTAATGTGTCATGGTGGACGCAATCGAAAGCCTTGGATAGATCACAGAATACACCCAATGCATCATGCTTATCCTCCCAGGCATCGTAAATACAATTTAACAATTCTATACCAGCATCAGCAGTCGAACGTCCCTTAGTAAACCCAAACTGTTTATCATGAAATAATTTGTTTTCACCAAAATGGGTCATCAACTGTCCTAGGATTAATTTCTCAAATACTTTACTCAAGGTCGGCAACACAGAAACGGGTCGGAAATTAGAAGGGTCTGTAGCACTGCCAGCCTTGAACAAAGGTATGACTTTGCTATGTTTCATTAAATCAGGAAATATACCGCTGTTGACACAGTCATTAAACACAGTTGCTAGATGGGGAGCAATGACATCAATGATACATGAAATAGTTTTGACTGATAATCCCCATAGATCCGCGGTCTTTTTGATATTAATAGAGTGAAACGCTTTGGTGATGTCCTTGCTATTAACAACTGAGAATACGAATGCGTCTTCACACTTGTTTATCGATTCCTTAAGCAATGACACAGCGGAAGTGGAAGACGACTGAAGAGTTTTAGTCGTTATTAACGGTATATTTGAAAAGAAATGTTCAAACTCTGTCGCAACTTCCAGATCCTCCGTGACATGGCGACCTTCTATTTTTAAATGAAAATCTCTTACATTTGATGGAGATTTCCCACATTCGGAATTTATAATATTCCAAGTAGTCTTAATTTTATTTACAGAATTAGAAATTTTATTTTTAATGAAGTTTGACTTCGCGAAGGAACAGGCTCGCTTAAATATTTTTGAGTAATTTTTAACATAATCCTGGAAAACAGGGTTGAAATTGTACGATTTTTCAGAATATAGATCATACAATCTCCTCCTGCTCTTATAAATCCCCGATGTTGCCCAATCACTGAAAACTGGACGGCCACCAATCGATAATGTTTTTGAGGTAAAAATTCTCCCAAACTCATTATTGATCAGGTTGATTAGGTCTGCGTAAGACTCTTCTACATTATTGTACGAGGGCAAGTCAGGTAGTTTGTTTACAATAGTTTCCTTGAAAGCGTCTAAACGGTATTGGTTAATTGGTACAATTTTAATTTCGTTTTTACTAATTTTACAATTATTTCTTTCACAAGTTATTAATTGGCCACGGTGATCCGAGTGTACAGCATCCACAATATATTTGTTGATTGGTTTAACATCCGTGAAAATATTATCAATACATGTGGCACTAGTTGCAGTTTTTCGAGTAGGTTCCGAAAACATATTAATAAGATTAAAGGACTTGAATAGATTTAACAATTTATTCTTCTCTACTGGCACTAGGGTGTTATCTAAAATATTTACGTTGAAGTCTCCACAAACTATTATCGCCTTTTGGGAGTAACGGCATTTAAAAAGCGCTTCTTCCATCCTTTCTTCAAATTTTGCATAGGGCGCGTCTGGGGGACTGTATACGCTTATTACAATGAACCGTTCAAACTCAATACTAGCTATCTCAATAACTCGTTCAATAGAGAGGCTGACTAAATCTTTACGCTCTCTAAATTTAATATTCTTATTAATAATAATTAGGGTGCCTCCACGTTTGAAATTTTGTCTACTGAACGAGCTAGCCACCTGGTGATTTTTGAAGTTGAACATGACTTGATGGTCTTTCAACCAATGTTCGGTTACACAGAAGATGTCAATATTATTCATGGTCATGTGCAACTCCAATTCCTTGTTTTTTTTATATCACGGAACATTCTGAACACTTCTGCATACCCATTCAAAGGATACGGGCGTGATGTTATGATGTGTAGTGGCATAGACATAGCAATAATATGCGTTTGCAGCAATTACTGCTGATTTCCTGGTTTATTTTTTTTTATAATTTAGAAAACGGGAATTAACGCGATCATGGTATAGGTACTTACATACCTCAGTCAGCCTGTGACCACGGCCGGTGTAACCTGGTCGAAACGTCAGGCAATCAAAGGTATGTAAGTACCTATACCATGATCGCGTTAATTCCCGTTTTCTAAATTATATATCATGGAACGCGAGAGTTTAAAAGTTAGTTTTTTTTTATATAGGACACGTCAATTTGACTTTACCTTGCCTGATGGTAAGCTGAAGGCAAAGTCTCAGGAGAGAGGGCCACCATTATACACACGTGCCATGTTAACAATGGTGGCACTCAGCTTGACGGCCTCATCAGATGCTTTTTCACGACCCGCTTACAGGACCCGGGACTGTAGGAAGAGGGAAACACGTGAGCTGGCAAGGAATTCCAGGTCTTAATTGTGCGACAAAGGAAAGAGTCACCGAACCGCTTGGTTCTTGAAGGAATGTTCTGCACCGTATGCGGGTGACATCTAAGTCCTGCACGTGTCGTCCTGTATAGGAAAGGAGAGGGTGGGACTAATTGGAATAGCTCTTCAGAACATTCTCCATGGTAGAGACGGTAAAATACTGCC
The DNA here is from genome assembly GCA_949126895.1 of Eilema caniola. Taxonomy (NCBI): domain Eukaryota; kingdom Metazoa; phylum Arthropoda; class Insecta; order Lepidoptera; family Erebidae; genus Eilema; species Eilema caniola. The sequence continues at coordinate 1,156,023 of OX421485.1, forward strand.
AAGGAAGCAACATCTCTACGCAGCTGCAAAGGCTCGAGGGTACTCGTGACCTCAGGATTTCCGAGAATGCGGACCGTACGTCGCTGCAACCTGTCGAGAGCATCTAATATTGAAGTGTTTCGTGGTCTCTCTCTGAAACCCTTTATCGGATCTTTACAAAAAATAAATGGTATCATTCCGGAATAGTCTTCTTTCGAACAAAGAAGGAATTTTGCAAATTCGTCTACACATGACGAAGCTATGCGTGTACAAACATACAAAAATATAAACTTCCGAATTGAACACCTCCAGCTGGATATTTTCTAGTTTGTGAACGCGGCGCAACATGCATGCGCGATTAGCAAATAGATTTTGGTGATCTACGTTTTCTCATTTTATGCAAATTAAATTAATTATTTCAAAGTAGTGTATGAAACTGCTCGTAAAATGGTCTTAAAACACCCGTCTGATACTGTAAAATACTCGCACTCGTATTTTAAGTATCCTTAAAGCGATTTCACATTTTCTGATATTTGGTGTCTGACACCGATAGCCGTCGCCATGTGCTGTTTCCACATATATTCAATAAAATCGGTCCGATTCGGCCATTTGCTCGATCGCACAGACAGGATGAAAAAAAGAAAAAATATCCTAGCAATTATTTTCAACATCTTTTCTACTTTATTTTATTTCCTTCGATATCGGAGCCGACACTAATATCGGATATCGGATGCGCCGGATAGTGTGAAAACGTTTTTATTTTGCAACAGTTACATAAAATATCTACTATAAATGGACACTTGTTTTATTTCAACTAAATAGGTAAGTACATACGTAGTTTGAAGTCTTCATACATTTTTAATCGTTAATAAAAAACAGTTCAACAAGCTATATAATCCCTCTTTTTTAGTACTCTTAGATTATAATTACTAACAGCGTTTGGAATCCTTTGACATTACGAAAACAAATTTCAAATCTATCGATATTGCCAAAATTTTATGTCACCGGTCTAGCGTTAATATTAAGGTGTTAGAGTGAGAGAGATAATACTTTAAAGTAATATCAACCGTATTCCTAACACTTAAGGTTTTAAATAACATTCTTGAAATAAACGGACATCTGTTGGGGAGTAGTTGAACTTTTTCGGAATAGAGTTAGAGTGAGAAGCAAGTTTGATCCAGATACAAAACGTCGTAAATTCCTTTTTTATCTATATAAAAGTAATCACTAAAACGATTGAATAAGGTATGTTTTCGTTTTGCAGTGAGCATATTTTAGGCTAGTTTGGTGTTAAAGATATACGACCAATCAAAACAATTGTTTACTAGTAGTGCAACGTATTATTATCTGGTTGTATGTGTGAGTTTGGCGACATTGGTTCCGCTATTGAATCTGTCCTATCACACTTCTAATAGTTTTTTCTGTTCTGTGGTTCAAACTGTGTCAAACAGGATCTCTTACTGTAGTCGATATATTTATTTGTGTAATCCGGTACATTTTACACTCGTCTTAAGGTACGTTTAGACCAAACGAGCGAATGCTCATTGCATCCGCTCTCCGTTAAAATATTTTGTATAAACAGTGACAACATTCTATCGTTGTTCTTTCTTTGAAAACAAGGTTTTAAATGTTAAGAAAGAATGCTCTTAGGCGCGGCTTATATAGAAGAGACGAGGCGGGGACGTATGGCGATGGCGAACAATTTAAGTAACACAATAAAAACCTTATAATGTCAAAGTTAAAGATTTGACGCGCGATACAGGCGCCACTTGATACGATGCACGTCGCCTGGTGGAGCGGGCGCTATTCTCCTCTAAGGCAAACGACGTTATTGTATACAGCATAAGGTTTATATTGTGTTACTAAAATTGTCCGCCACCACCATACGTCCCCGCCACGTCGCTTCGGTAAAATTGCGCCATAGAATGCGCTTGTTATAACTCTAGTTTTATGTTCGTTTGTTCACAGATAACACAATATAATTCTTATACAGATGCACAATCAAGAACAAAAAATGGTTACACTCTTAACTTCAATAAGCAGGTAGGCAGTTTTTAGTTCAGGAGTTAAAACTAGATGGCGACATTGCTTTGGCAATATTTTTACAATTTTTAGTATTAAAATTATTTTTATCAAAAATAAAACATACCCAAAACACATTATTGAGCATGACTGAATAAAACTATAAATATTCTAATCTATATTGATTCTACAGTAATTGTTAAAGTGACAAACATAGTGCCCTGGACCGCTAGATGGCACAAAAATAAGTAAATAACTAAATAGCATGATTGTCACGAAATCTTTATTTATAACATTACTAACAGGTTTTTTATGCTTACATGCTTACAGTATCAAGTGTATAAGTTCTGAAATAATTAACGTGATTCTAAGTCAGCAAATAAACGTTTTAACTTTTTTATTTCTTTAAATGAGTCTACTAGTGCCATCTATTAATTTTTGGGTATTACTAAAAATATTTTCTTCGTATCAGTACCCCATGGTTTGATCTAAACGCACTATTACAAGATACAGTACACAAATATCGATGGACGTGAACGGTCTGAATCCGATTTGCACTATGAAAGTAAAGTTAGATTGTTGCCCGGTTCTAGAGTAATGTGAATCATCACTGGAAGTGCCCATTCCAGTGAGTAATTATTGGAATAATGTGAACATTACAATTGTAATGTAATGTTGGATGATTGTAATGTTGGATTGATTCGTTGGATTTCTGGACTAGACTCAACCGGGCATGAAATAATAGTAGGTACTTTTTAGACTTTTTATACTGGCCAGGTCAGTCTTAGGATTCATAAGACTGCTATGTGCCTCAGAGAGCACATTAAATGATCGGGTTAACAATATATTTGTATATCTACTGTTTATATAAGTACTGACCCGGCGAACTTCGTACCGCCAATATTTTTCCGCCCGCGTGGCGTCAGATAGCTCTTGAATCACTCTATCTATTAAAAAAAACCGCATCAAGATCCGTTGCGTAGTTTTAAAGATTAAAGCATATATATAGATATAAATATAGATAGATATAGATATAGATTAAAGGGATATAGGGACAGAGACGACTTTGTTTTTAACTATGTAGTGATATGTAATTAATCTATAGTTGCTGTCGAACTGTCACCAAACGTATCCTTCATCAATATGCGCTTAGGTCGGCCATATAATAACCTCGTTTTGTGTTCCCGGCGGTGAGTAGGGTAGCCAGAGCTCACTGGAGAGTTTTGTACAGTCAGTGGGAAGGCCAAAGGCTATTCCTACTGTTCTCTGCACCGACGGCACAGAAACTCTCTGTGTTCAAAGGGTCGGCAGCACGAGTGTGACTGCCCTGGTGTTGCACACGTCCATAGGCCACGGTAACCACTTTCTATGAGGTGGACCGTGTGCTTGTCCTCCACCTCAGTGGTATTTTGTAAAGTTTCTGTGCCGTCAGTGTAGAAGACAAAGCAAGATGAACATTTGGTCTTCCCACTGACAGCACAAAGTCTCTCCAGTGAGCTCTGGCTACCCTACTCACCGCCGGGAACACAACACGAGATTATTATGACCGCGGTATTCTGTAGGGCGGAGGTACTTCCCCAGTCGGACTGCTCAATTGGACGGAAATATCGTCGTGTCCTACTGCCTGCTACCCACTTAGGTGGCAGACAAGCATACGGCCCCACCTGATCGTGCGTGGTTACCGTGGCGTCTAGAAATGTGCAACACCAGGGGAGACATACCCGCGATGCCGAACCTATCGTTTACCGAACATTGAACGCACCTAAACACAAGTCTTGGATATAGAACAACTTAGCAATAATAAAAAATCACGCCTATTAATCCCAAAACGGGTGGACAGAGGTCACCCACTAGGGTTTGCAATTCCCGGTTCTGAGAGAGACCTACACGTCCCGGGAAATTCGGTACCGAATACAAATAAACTCAAATTCAAATTCAAATTATTTATTTGCATAATACATGTGAGAATCAGATGGTCATAAAAACATAATAGTGGTCGGTACATTGTATTATCACCAGTCATGGCATGCAAATATTTATTATTCAGTTTTAGTACACAAATATAACGAAAACTTTATGATTCGAAATTATGCAAATTCAAGTATAAATGTTCAACGTCAATATATCATTTCATGTCAATATTAGCAGGTAGATAATGTCTTAATGTCAAAATAAATAATGTCAAATACATACTGTCCATCCGATAGCAATGTCCAATGGATCATCAAGAAAAACAGACTCAACAATTAAGCATCTAAGGTTTTGTCATTTAAAAATTCAGATACAGAATAATAACATTTCCGTATAAGCATCTCCTGTAGGCTCCTCTTGAACAAACGCACATTTGAGTATTGCGAAGGTGTAATGGAAACATTATACTGGGTCTGGGCCACCTTACACCTCGGCATAAATCGGTTCGAGTCCGACATAACTGAATAACCGTCCCATTTATGTATATTCCAAAAAAAATTGGGCATATCACCATGTTAAACAGTAATTACGGTGTCGAGTCTTTATAATTGGTTTAGTTTATTAGTAACTAAAATAAAAATTTGCAACGTATACAATCATTGAACATAGGCCGTACTAATCTTGTAAAGCCTATCACATGTTTTATGAAGTAATAAATCAATCAATCTGTTTGATCCATGTCATTAGTCATGAGTTACGATGACAGTTCAAATGTCATTTATGTCACATCATTCTTGCTATATTTCCGCGGGGAGCAGAATCTCATCTAAGGGTAGATATTTTGTTGGGCCAATATTTTGAATTATAAATAGTAATCAGTCATCGAATTTGGGAAATATACACGTATTCGTGGGTGAGGAGTATAAACGGAAGGGTTACGTCTCGGGACGCTAATCTAAGTTGAACACGTATGTAGTACATGGTGAAATTTGCTGGTGGACGCTGGGAGCAGTTCAACGGCGTGATCGGCTGTGAGGGAACCAGCCAAGGCAAGTAACACACTAAACACATACACACCTCACAATACAGACACGCCTTGGTGGAGTTCTACAGGTATTTGTGACATCTACAACAGGTAAGTGAACCTTGCCGTAGTTCATATTACCACTAATTGATCACGGTAAAGCGCTGCGTTACTTGCAGCCCGAGATTGGAGTGGCAGACGGGTGTCAGGCTCCAACACAATCAATCGGCCCACTGCAGTCTACTGCTGGACATAGGCCTCTCTCAATGCAAGCACTTATTGGAACGAAACTATAATAAATAAATATTCCACAACATTTCACACAACGCTATCTAGACCCATGGTAAGCATAGCTTAACTAGCTTGTGTTATGGAATCTAGAATGCGGATAAACATACTTAGATACTTTTTTTTTTGTAAATACATACATATTATACATAGAAACACCCAGACCAATGCAAATACACATATTTACGCATACAAATATTTGCACTGAGCGGGGATCGAACCCGCGCCTCCTGCGTAGCGGCCGCGTTCACTACCGCCACGCCACGGAGGCTGTCTTTAACTTATTATATTAACTTTAACGTAATAATGGCGCGAATCTTTGAAATTTATAGTGATGAAATTATAAAATAACCGGGACGGGAAGTCCCGGGAATTGTTGTTCAGAACCGGAACGAAGTAAACGGTAAAAAATCCCGGGAAATCCCGGGATTTCGAGAACCGGGATTACCGGTTGCAATCCCTATCACCCACATTTGAGAGAACAGCTCCGTTAGTCGTCTTCTACGACAGCCGCGGGAAGATTGAATAATAATTAATAACACAAAAAATAAAATTTAATATTTTTTATTAACTTGAAATATTAAATAATGCAAAATACATACAAAAAGTAATACAACAGTTCTATTATAGTACAAATGTTACTACAAACACATTTGTTTATTTTGGGAACTAGATATTTGAAAACATCGTGCATAATATATTTGTAAGGGACCCCGCTGATAGAACAGCGGCCGAAAGCGGCTAAATTTTATAAACCATTTTGAATCTTATCTACTGGAGATAAAGATCAGTCATTTGGAGGTAGGAGACGGCGCGATGTTGCGCGAACTCTCGCAACAATTTCTAGCAACAAATTCCGATCGCTGATCTTTCAATGAGAACCGTAACATTATTTTAGTCTACAAAGCACTTTTTCACAAGAATAAGACTTATTTGCTTGCTAGGCAAACGGTATGCGGCTAATTGTAGCAAGTTAACATTTAGTTTGCTACAAATTTTTAACATCATACCAATTTCGGAAAAAAGATTTTGAAGTAGTGTCAAAAAATAAATTTAAAAAGCTCATTTTTTAAATATATAATAATAAATGCACGAATCCTGATAACAATAGTAGTGTTTAAAATTAAAGGTTAGGAAGTGATCAAATAAAGGAAAAAAAAATGGTGCATCAGTTACGAATAAATCCTTTTTTTTTCTTCAAATAAACATTGATTCCCATTTTTAGTGCACAATTATTAATGACATTTGAAATTAATCAATAGATATTTTTTTTGTATTTCACCGATGCAACATTTTTTGAAAATAATTAGTTTTTTGGCTACAAACGTTAAAACTTATATCTAAATAATAAACTGAATACCACTTTACACACAACATTCACTGTTTATTCGCAAAAAAAATTACATGTAATAATAATAACAATCGACGAAAATATCTGTTAAAAATTTTCGACCCACCAACCCGACCCAATTATTTTTGTAAAGTAAGGTTCGGTGGTATTTTAGAAAAAGAAAAGTGTGAAGACGAAAACCCTGTGGAGTAACGCATCGAACATTCTCTTAATCAATTGTGCGATTCAAATTATGGAAACAGATATATCCGTCGATTTTTTCGACCTGTTTTTATTAAAAAATATCCCATCTCCATAATTTTTTTTTTTTTGTAAAAATATAAGTGTGTATGTGACAGTAAACAGTACTTTGCCTTCCCGAAGTTTTTGTTTGGGATGTCATCGCGTTTGTTTTACGCTATATACGCTATATGCGCAGTAACTTAGCCAGTGACGTCACGCAAGTTATGTAAAGCACTCTCTTTATCGTACAGTGTGATATCTTTTAAGAGTAATTAATTTATAGTAGTTTATGATACTGTTGCATAATAAGGGTTCTTATAACACGAGTGTGTTTTAAAAAAACGAGCCGTAGGCGAGTTTTTTTATTGTATCACACGAGTGTTATAAGACCAAGTTATGTACAGTGTCATACACTACTTTATCTACTCTCATACTATAATACATAAACTAATTTATTTTACAAACAAAACCAAACTTTGTTTAATATAAATGTAAAAAAAAAAGTTGACGCCAAGCCAAGGCGCAAACATCGATTGCGCATGCGCGTTTCTTTTTTTTTCTTCCGAATCGGCCCTTTTTTTTTAAAGTAGAGGTTCAGTCCATATGGAGGTTGTATAGGTGTATCGTTATGGTTAAAAAGTTATTTTATGATATAGGTGTCCATACAAGACCTGTATCGTAATAAAACTTTTTTTTTAGCCCGTGCGTAATGTTTGTCATAAGAGTTTTGATTTCAATTTTATAATCTTTGTATTATAGTATCAGAGTAGATAAAATATATTATAAACAGATGGTTTAACTACTCTATAAATGTCAGCCGTTTGTGCGACGAAATTGCTTTCTACTAAACCGAAGCAAAGCCGACCTTGGCCGAACTCTCCCTCTTCTTCCGGACGTGGAAATACAAAGCTGAGTACTACACTTCTGGAAGGCAAAGTATTTATACATTTATAAGTACTATTTATACTTAGCTGCAAGATTCTCTCATCTAGAACCTCTATCCCTAACTTCAGCAGCCTCAGCATGGCGACATAGACATATCTCTTCGTTTTTCAGTGACCAATAAAATAACTTAAAATCGAAGTCACTTGACCAAGATGTCATGACATAGACATAATTAATCTATTCGTTTCTTTCAAATTTTTCGGTCAAATGAAAAAACGAAGAAATATATGTTGCTATGCCGTGGCTGCGAGTATCTTAAAATCTGGTCATCGCGCCCCGCACAACCACCAAAGAGATCTATAAACGTTTCTGCGCAGCTAAAGTACATTATCAAGTTATTTGCCGGTCATTATACGTGAGATGACTCATACTTACAGTATTGATTCATAAAACATTTTCATAATATGTTGGATAAGCTAAAAAAAAACATATAAATAAATATTGTAAATACCGACTTCAGACCATGTTTAAATATTATTAACAAATTAAAATTGATTAAAAACATTATTATTTATTTATACATGTATTATTAAATGAATAATAAACACAAAAACACGAGATTCTTGGCATTCAAGTAATAATGTGGTATTATAATTGTAGATAACTCCTAATCGTTTGATTTAAATACGCTGTTATATAAAATATGTAATAGTAATAAATGTAATAATATAAAATATATAATAGTAACAACAATACTTCTACAATCGTTCAAATATATTTAATTTTCAACGTTCGACCGAATTCTGTCAGTTGTGGTCATACCGGAAAAAAATTTATCTTTTTATATTTATGACATTTGGGTCAAAAAGTGACCATTTTTGGTCGTATCTTAAAATACTTGCACGAGCGATTCAATATTTTTGACAAGTTAGACTACTGACCGGTAAACTACTGTTATTTTGTTGAATTTTCAACCTAAAAGTACCAGTTTTGATAATCTTTCACGATCGTTTAGATATTTTCAACTCTGGACACGGCGTACAAAAATATTATCAATAAATGTAATTATCTACAATTATATTTTAATCTTTGATTTGAAGTCGGCTACAAAAAATATACATATAATAATAAATTTAAAAAATAATATTTTAGTGCCATCGATTACATAAGTCTTGGAATTTATTATTCGTCACTGTATCTTCTTTATTTTACAAGGCACCTGAAACATAATTAAAATACGCATTAATAAAATGTTAGCTTGGGTCAAAACTTCTGTGTTGTGTTGGTGTGGGTCAAAATGTTTGTGTGATACAGGGTGGGTCAAAAATTCTGTGTGACGCAAAGCATAATCGAAGTACTGGGGCGATACCACATGTGCCCAGCGACATCTAGCGTCATCAAACCGAATATCTACAACACTACAAATCCTGCATCGCGAAAGTGAAGTTCCCGCGCTGGTGCAATACATAAACAACATCCCAACAACAGTCGTTGGGCCGCGGTCCGCCAGGCGTGATAACCTTGCCTGTTCGAAGGATCCTCCCTTAGTGTTGGAGGAACATCACACCTCGTTCCTCCACAGTACATACTAAATATATTAACATGATAATAGACGATATTAGAAATCTAAGCTAACAAAACCAGCAAGCCGCTACACTGGTTGACTGACGGATGGAGCAAAAGCTTTCCTGGATTGGAAGTCGGCATTCGTTTTCATTAAAGACATTAACTTGTAGTTTAGCTGACATCCTCCGGGGTGTAGCGGTTGTGAACGCGGCCGCAACGCAGGAGCGGTTCGATCCCCGGTCAATGCAAATATTTGTATGCATGAATTTGGGTATTTGCATTGGTCTGGTCGTGCCTTGGAGAGCACGTTAAGCCGTCTGTCCCAGTTGTCATACAAACATCTATGGCAGTTACGTGTAGTTGGAGCCCTCAAAAATCCAACAACTGGTCTAACTGCAATGCTTCGATATCGCCTTCGGGTTGTGGAGGTCAGATGGCGATCGCGACTGGTAAAAGTGGACCTCAGACTCCCAAGTTGCAAGCTTCGGACGCTAGGATGATGAAGAGTAGTTTATCTATATACCGGTGGATTATAAAATATAATACCTACTAATTTTAATTACCTACTAATATAATACCTACTAATAAATGTGAAAGATTGTGACGTAGATGTTTGTAATTCAACCACGCTCTAACGACATTGTTGGGAAGCAAGTGTCTTCTATATACTTGTTATTTGTGTAGCTCAAAAGATGTAAGCAGAGATGTATTTTGAGCTTATATTTCATTAATAATTTTTTTAATACCAGGTGTTAGGGAAACTCTATCGAAGCCCGAAAGCACCTGGTAGTTGGTAGTACTCCGGTTCAGTACATATTGGCAAAAAAAAATTATGATTTGGTAATTTTCATACCATTTATTTTTTTGTATTATTTACTCTCCAATGTTAACAAAACTAAATGAAACAATTATTTAAAAATAAAACATCACTACATAAGAGCGCGCGTTTTTAGTTTTATACCACACATATGCACACACATGGTCCACCTGATGGAAAATGGTTACCGTGACCTATGGACGTGTGCAACACCAGGGGAGTCACACTCGCGCTGCCGACCCTGTAAACACAGAGAGTATCTGTGCCGTCAGTGTAGAAGACAAAGCAGGAATAGCCTTTGGTCTTCCCACTGACAGCACCGATATTTTTGTCAATTAAATTTTTGCCAAATCGTAATTTTGTAGTGCCAATATTTAGTGAACCTGGAGGACTACCAGGTGCCGCAAGCGTTCCCTTAGACCCGGTATAACTTTATACAATTTTTGTCAAAGCTACTGAGATTTTTCTGACTCAGTGCTGCTATCGAGAATTTCTTAACAGAAAAAATCACTCTGCCTACCGCTTATAAGGTTCTTATATAAAAAAAAATGCAATATACCTGTATTTTGTTTCTCCAATATGGATATATCTTCAGTAGAAGCCTAGAAGCAAACAAAAAGTTCTATATAATAAAAAAAAAATACAAAATTTTTTTGATGCGCAACATAAAATAGAATACATTTATAGCAATCACCAAAATACTATACTGATAGCAAAAAGAAATAAATTGATGCGATGGGATTTGAACTCGCGACACATAACGATATACACCGCCAATTTGGGATTATATTAGATCTAAGACGCTATGCTTTATGGAAATAGGGTAGTGTCCCGAATCATCACCAATAGTGCTTAATGTCGTAGTTTTTTCTCAACTAATATGCATAGGAAACTAAGATTTTGCCTAACTAAACTGAAAATATGACTTTTCATTATTTTTAAATTTTTATATTCCTTATTAAATTTCAAATCAATCTTATTAAGCATTGTACATGTGTAAATGCAACGTGGACGGACATAAATGCCTTATTCTCTTGCACTCCATACATTTGCACTACGCGCAAGCACGCTGTGACGTCACACTGTGCTGCTATTTTGTATGAAGCGTCTTCGGGGGGCAGAGAAATTGAAATTTCAAAATTAAATATCTTTAAAACTATTTGTCATATGAATATTCCCGAGGAGGGCCAGACCGAGAGGGATGGCCCTGGGTCAGCCGGGGTGCGAGGGATATGTCGCATGACAACCTCACCTTCGGCCTAGCACTACGACCCACAGACGGCGTGCGGTTTAGTCGGTTCGAGTCCGACATAACCTCCCCCTCCGGCTCCGGAGGGGTGGGTATCCGTGGGGATGTACCGCACGTAAAAAAAAGTCATATGAATATTACACTTTAACAGTTCATTATACTATTGTAAAAGGTACATTTAATACGATAGTAAAACGAAATAGGACAAAAGCCTATTCTGTCTCAGATCTTCAGGGTCAGAACGCCAATATATCTATGCATATAAAACACTTTGTCCTGATCAACTTATTTATGAAAGCTAATTCTAAACAAATGTACAAATAAACATGAAATTTTGGCAGGTGTTATGTAGTGTACATTAATAAGTGAATTAAATAGTATGTTAGTATTGTTATTGTGTTAAAAAAAACAGCAGTAAAAAGACTAGAAATATGAAAACATTGCCAAGGGAAAGAATAAATTGTGATGCGCGTGAATTTTTTTATCAACGACTGCTCATATCATTACGGTTGCTACGAGTATTTAGATATTTACTTACACTCCTGATTAGATACTTATGTAAAAGTTTAGGTAGCCTAGTGGTATGGGTAATGGACTGCTGAGACGAGGTCTCGGGTTCGATCCCAGGTTTTCCATGGCACACACCAATGACTTTTCGATACTTTTCGAAGTTACGTGTGTATTTATCGCAGGTTTATAAGTGCCCAGTTAATGGCAATAGACTCGCCACCTATTACATTGGGACCTAAACATAAACCGGCGAAATGTGGGTGCTAGCACCTCTGCCTACCCCTTCGGGGATAAAGGCGTGAGTTTGTTATGTTATGTAGAAGTAAAAAAATACTCATATGTTTAAACTCATTTTAAAAACAAAACTCGATTATATACCGAAATCGAACCGAGATTATGTCATGATCAAAATTTTCAGAATGTTTTTTACCCGACTGAGAAGAGGGGTTTTGTTTTTGCGCAACTATTTACTGAGTGTGGGGTATCAAAATGAAGGAAATTAGACGATTACTAAAATATAACTAAAGTATAAAATAAAATAAATGATTAAAATTAACCCGATGTAATGAAAAGAAATTATTGGGTAACGCTTGCTAAAAAGCTTGTTTCGAACAAGCTTTTTAGCAAGCGTTACCCAATAATTTTCATCTAGTTTAGAGATTTTCAAATGGGTACCGCCTGCTATAAAGCTTGTATTGATCTTTTCAGCATCAGGCGGTGATTTTTCTATAGTCTGGAAATCCGCACGGTTACTGAGCCTCCCTCTGAAGTCGGCAGGAGTGGTCATGTAATACTATAACCGACCCGATTAAAACCGCATGCCGTTTTGGGTCATCAGTTGCCGGCGGTGAGATTGCCTCTGGCATCTTACCCATACCCCGGCTGATCTAGAACCATCGAGCGCCCCCTCGGAGAGATAACTACGGCTGAATTTTACCAGTGAATATCCATTCAACTAGAGGTGGTAATAACGCATTGAAATAGAAACTATTACGTCGGGTAAATAATAAAATAATACCAAATAAATAGCAACAGAATCCGATAAAAGTTTATTTCAATGAGTGATCGATTAATGGCTGATCCTTATGTGTGATCTCAATCCAAATATGCCAATCAGAAACCAGAATTTCGATCGATTCGTTGCTCAAAATATTTAATCACTTAAGGACTGTATTTCGACAGTACAATACTTCGACATGTAGCGAACTTCGAAAACACATAGATCGACAAGTCATTGCTTCGACAGACAATTATTGGACAACACACACCTTCAGGTCGGTGGCTCAGTGGTCAGAGCATTCCCCCTGTAAGGGAAAGATCGTGGGTTCGAGTCCCACCTGAGCATTCACTTTTTCCTATCTTAATCGATCTATGAGTGATATTCTAATGACTTCCGACTGTATCATGATAACGCAGTTTAGTTATAGATTTGTGTCGGTTCCTATGATTGGAGAGATTAAATCTTAGCTAGGTAACGGCAATACCTCCCTCACTACAATTTCCACCTACAATAAAATTACACCTAATAGACGGCCTCCGTGGCGTAGTGGTAGTGAACGCGGTTGCTACACAGGAGACGCGAGTTCGATCCCCGCTCAGTGCAAATATTTGTATGCATGAATATGGGTATTTGCATTGGTCTGGTCGTGCCTCGGAGAACACATTAAGCCGTCGGTCCCGGTTGTCATACGAACATCTATGGCAGTCGTTACGGGTAGTTGGAGCCCTAAAAATCCAAAAACTGGTCTAACTGCAATGCTTCGATATCGCCTTCGGGTTGTGGAAGTCAGATGGCAGTCGCTTCACGGGCATATCATATAAGTTCAGCCAATTCTGTACTTTGTTAAGCGGACCCCAGACTCCAAGTTAAAAGCTCCGGATGCGACTGGGATTAACGCTAGGATGAAGAAGATCATATAAATTAGATTTTATTATCATGTAGTGCGACAATTACTTGATAACACTCAACTATTCTCAAAAAAAAAAACAAAAGGCAGACAGACAACAATCAAAACACAGGCATCCCAAAAGAAATTAAACAAACCAACACCAACAGAAATCATGCACACAAATCCACACTCCATTTATTTAACACTAGCTAACCCGGCGAACTTCGTACCGCCAATATTTTATCGCCCGCGTGGCGTCAGATCCCGTTCCCGCTGCACCCTCTACTATATTAAACATGTATTATACATATAAACCTCCCTCTTGAACCTCTCTAACTATAAAAAAAAACCGCATCAAAATCCGTTGCGTAGTTTTAAAGATTTAAGCATACAAAGGGATATAGGGACAGAGAAAGCGACTTTGTTTTATACTATGTAGTGATTTAACATAATATAAATACCCATTGCTAACACATACCTCCCAAGGGGAGCGCTTCCGAAGCCGAAGGCCTCTGGTAGTACTCCGGGTACATTCAATATTAGCATAATTTTTTTTTAGATTTAACGAAAAAGATTTTTTTTTAACATTTTATATTTTACGTTTAATTAACATTATTTATTATCCACTCCACAAAAAAAAAACAGATGGCGCCAAGCGCGTGCTTATTTTATATTGTAGTTATATTTTTTTATGAAATTGCCGTTTCATTATGCTTTACTAATACGATGGAGAATAAATAATGGTAATGAAACGGAAAAAAGAAAAAGAAAATTTCATCAGATCGAAAAAGTATGCCAATATGTACGGTACATGTACCACCAGGTGGCTTCGGGGGCGTTCGTCTTATCCCGGTATAATATTGTACTTTTCTTATGTTTCATTAAAAAATTAACGAAATTGGTTTGCTAATTACTCAAAAAAAAATCTTATACCACTGAGGTGGCAGACAAGCACACGGCCCACCTGATGGAAAGTGGTAACCGTGGCCTATGGACGTGTGCAACACCAGGGGAGTCACACTCATGCTGCCGACCCTGTAAACACAGAGAGTATCTGTGCCGTCAGTGTAGAAGACAAAGCAGGAATAGCCTTTGTTCTTCCCACTGACAGCACAAAAACTCTCCAGTGAGCTCTGGCTACCCTACTCCCCGCCGGGGACACAACACCGCCACAAATCCCCCTTTAAGGAACTAGTCGCGAGTTCATGTCCCGGTTTGAGCGTTCACGTTTTCCAGTCTAAACGGAGGCTAAGCCCTAGTGGTAAAAAAAAATAGTATTGAAGTGTTATTTGTGTTAAATTTGAACTTAAGCGTCATAAAAGTTTTAAAGAATTTCCTATAATTTCTTAATAGTATTTAATTATTATTGTGCGACCCCTTCTCTTCCCATGTGGTGTCGTACAAGGCGACTTAAGGATAGGACTGATTAACTTTAACATCAGACAGATATGTACAGCCCAGACTCAGCCTCAGATACATAGCTCGAGTCAGCAATAGTGCCCGGAATACGGCAATAGGCTCATCCCCTATTACGTGGGAGCGAATACAAATTGGTGAAATGTGGGTGTTAATTCACCACTGCCTAACCCTCCGGGGATAAAGGCGTGATTATATTTATGTATGTATGTATTCGACTATATTTTTCTGTTAGAGTAGCCCTGTTGACAGCAACACGCCCGCCCATTATTATGCATAACCATAAAAAAATACGAAAAGTGGGTATTTATACCTAACCCCTAAGGGAATGTGCGAATGTGTACAAAAAAAACTATTTTCAAACGAGTACTTAAACATCACACGTACAAACAAACAAAATGTGTATATATCAAATATAATATGTGTACATATACTTACCTTTATACATTTTATACATTGTACAAAATCACTCGCGTTTGTTAATAGCGAAAGTTCATTTTTAATCAGCAATAGTGAATAATAACCGGTTTGTTTGTTAAAAGGTAGAAGATAAGCAAATATATTGAAATATAAAAAGACTTAGAAAAAGATAAGAAAAGAATTGTGTCGTCACAGGGCGCCTAGCAAATGTGACATCGAATATATTTTGTACAGAAAAAATATTTAATATATTCTTATTATTTAAAATAAATAAAGACTTATTGTATGAAATAAATTAAAAATAGATTTATTTTATGATTGAAAAAAAGAAGCGTGCTATTGAAAATAATATATCTTTTTATAGTAGTTTATGATACTGTTGCACAATAAGGGTTCTTATAACACGAGTGTGTTTTAAAAAAACGAGCCGTAGGCGACTTTTTTTATTGAATCACACGAGTTTTATAAGACCAAGTTATGTACAGTGTCATACACTACTTTATCTACTCTCATACTATAATACATAAACTAATTTATTTTACAAACAAAACCAAACTTTGTTTAATTTAAATGTAAAATGTTGGCGCCAAGGCGCAAACATTGATTGCGCATGCGTTTCTATTTTTTGCGAATCGGCGTATTCTTTTTTTAAAGTAGAGGTTCAGTCCAGATGGAGGTTGTATAGGTGAATCGTTATGATTAAAAAGTTATTTTATCTACTCTGATACTATAATACAAAGATTATAAAATTGAAATCAAAACTCTTATGACAAACATTACGCACAGGCCAAAAAAATAGTTTTATTACGATACAGGTCTTGTATGGACACCTATATCATAAAATAACTTTTTAATCATAACGATACACCTATACAACCTCCATCTGGACTAAACCTCTACTTTAAAAAAAGAATCCACCGATTCGGGAAAAAAAAAGAAACACGCATGCGCAATCAATGTTATTGCGCCTTGGCGCGAACATTTTTTTTTTGTTCTAAACATTTAAATTAAACATAGTTTGGTTTGGTTTGTAAAATAAATTAGTTTATGTATTATAGTATGAGAGTAGATAAAGTAGTGTATGACACTGTACATAACTTGGTCTTATAACACTCGTGTGATAATATAAAAAAACTCGCCTACGGCTCGTTTTTTTAAAACACACTCGTGTTATAAGAACCCTTATTTATTATGCAACAGTATCATAAACTACTATAATGATATAGGTGTCCATACAAGACCCGTATCGTAATAAATCTTTTTTTTGGCCTGTGCGTAATGTTTGTCATAAGAGTTTTGATTTCAATTTTCTAATCTTTGTATTATAGTATCAGAGTAGATAAAATATTTTAATTAATTTTACACCAAATTATAGATATGATTAAGCCATGATATATCAGCAACAGACAGGGCAATGTATATACAAGAACACAGTCCATATGATGACAAGTGGTAACTATGATTTATGAATATCGCATTCTGATTAATTTTTGTTTTATACCACTGAGGTGGCAGACAAGCACCTTATCCACCTGATAGAAAGTGGTTACCGTGGCCTATGGACGTGTGCAACACTAAGGGAGTCACACTCGTGCTGCCGACCCTATAAACACCGAGAGTATCTGTGCCGTCAGTGTAGAAGACAAAGCAGGAATAGCCTTAGGTCTTCCCACTGACAGCACAAAAACTCTCCAGTGAGCTCTGGCTACCCTACTCACAGCCGGGGACACAACACGAAGTTATTATGCCCGCGGTATTCTGTAGGGCGGAGGTACTTTCCCAGTCAGACTGCTCAATTGGACGGTAATACGTTACGTTACTGTTATAACGACCTAATTCAAATTCCTCGCTCGCCACAAAACATATTTAAATTATACATTTATTCAGAATATTGAATGGTTAAATGATTCAACAGGATCAGGTTATTCTAGTTTTAATTATCTAACTTCCTTGTGTTACAATTGCGCGTGTAACGTCGGTCTTTCGCTGTAAATATACCACTTTCTCCTAAATTATCGAAAAACTTTAATTACTTTATTTTTATATATATATTTAAAATCCTAAGGATAGTAAAATCATGGTAAACTTCTTTTTATTATTTTAAATACAAAATGAAACGAGTATTCCCGTAGTTAGTAAAGAAAATCAACACAGTATATGCTTGCCAATGCAAAAAAAAAGCTCAAATGCTTCATATACAGCTACAATAAAGCATTTAAAAAAAACTACATGCTACTTAGGCCATGCCTGTATAACGTGATAAAGAAATAAGACAATATTTATATAATGTGTACTATTGGTTTGTACATTTAATGGTACGACTTGTATAAAGATTGACCATTTGTACTAGCTAATAGTACAAGTGCATCAAAATATTTTTTTTTTAATAAAAAGAAATATATTTTGTATTGTTTCAGTAACACGTAATGTTAGTTATATTAGTCTTATATTACCGAAATTAATATTCAATCTAATCCAAAATCTCAAGTATAAATAAAATATAATATTCAAGGAATATTTCAAATAGAGTGACTCAATTAAAAAAAACGACTCAATACCTCTTTTTAAAACAATAAATGAATTTTGTTTTCAGTAGTTTCTCTAGTATACATTCATACATATATATATATACACACGCCTGGAAATCCCCGAAAGGGTAGTCAGAGGTGTTTTAACACCCATTTACACCAACTATGGTTTTTGAATCCCACGTAACAGGGGTTACACCTATTACCGTCATGCGGACACTTTGCCATGGGGCAGTATGTTTACTGTCAGCTGGAGATTTAACTGTGAATAAGTAATTTAAAATCATAATTTAAAGTTGAGTCACTCTTGATACAAATAAATTTGACCGAATTTTAATATTAAAA
Source organism: Eilema caniola (assembly GCA_949126895.1). Lineage (NCBI taxonomy): Eukaryota > Metazoa > Arthropoda > Insecta > Lepidoptera > Erebidae > Eilema > Eilema caniola. The sequence goes on from OX421485.1 coordinate 1,174,445, forward strand.
CGACATTATTTTATTATAGATTGATTCAATATTAATTTCGGATGTTAATTATATTAATCTACATGATAGTATATTCAAGGTATATACCCACAAAATATATCATAAATAAAATAAATAAAACCATGTACCTTCTAGTTTCATCTCTACATTATATCTATATTGAAATAAAACCACTTTTAAATGGATTCTATTGCAATTTATTTGTTATTTTTTACATTTAAGCCCGACGTTTCGGTTACTTTTCAGCTGCCGTGTTAGTGGTGTGACTAAAGCTGGTAGTTGTCACATAGTTTGAAGAGAAAAACCGGTTTTATTTCAATCAGTTATATTCTGAATTAGTGATTATATATTTGCGTAAAATTCTGAATCATTTATCTACGTTAAAATTTACAATAAACCTCTTTTTTCTTAAGTTGATTATATATTAATTAAAATAAATTAAATTTATATTTCTTTCTATTTAATTCGATTTGAATATTTAACATGAAAAATGCTTAAAAATTTAATTTAAATTAAATATATATTGCTACTAAATGCTTTAGTTAAAACTAGTACTAACTAATTCTCAAAATTGAATATCACTTAAAACTAATTCTTACTATATTCCATTTTGTTAGGTACTTAAGTAAAGGTAAACAATTTTGTTTTATATATATATATCTCCTAGCTGTGGCCCGCGGATCCGCCCGCGTAGAATTCGGATTGCGGCTATAAATTGAGGTGTTAGCTATCCTATCTTTATATATTGTATATTGTGTATGAAGTGACCAAAGATATAAAGACCCAGTACCTTTTATTTATATCTTTGGTCACTTCAATCGAACAAGAGCATGAAGTTTTAATAAGTACCCTCATTCAAAACAAAATAAATATGTTTACCTGATGATGAGTAATTCGAAACATGTCGTAATATTATAAATTAAATATTAGTATTATACAGGGTGTATTTTTGAAACGGGGCAGTAAGGGCAAGTACCTTAACCGTTGCAGTTACAGCAAAACGTTCTTAGGAGACCTTCCCTAACTTTTTGACATATTTTGAACTGCATTCACAGATTTTGTAAAAAACTTACAGTTGGCAAAAAAAAATGCAAAAAGTCCAAAATTTTTTTTTTATGCCAATCGATTCTATTTCATGTGGGGATCAAAAAACTCTATGAGACCATTTTAGCTTTCAGTACTAGGAAAGACAGAAATCGCCAAAAACGTTTCCCATACATTTCGGCAACAGAAACAAATTTCTACGATGGTCTAACTTTTTGTTATGGCCAGGAAGTGGGTAGAATTGACTGTAAAGTAAATAAAAAGAATTTTTACCCTCAAATTTCGAATTTGATTCGAAAATCTGTGTGTTATTCTTAGTTTCAGCTGAGAAACTTCGTATGAGTTATTAATTAAGGATTTTCGCTAAAATGTCTTCTAATCGTGAAAAAATTGACTTATTAGAAGCGTATTTTGTCAATAATCGAAATGCAGGAGCTGCATTAGTGTGGTACCGCAATAAGTATCCGTTGCGGCATGTGCCAACAAGAAAGGTTATTACAAATCTTTTGAAAAACCTGGAATTGCAGGGTTCTTTCAAAAGAAAGCGGCAGCCTCGTGTGGACATGGACACGGAGATTGCAGTTCTAACTTATGTCGAAGCATATCCAGAGGTATCGTCCAGGCAAGTCGCCCTTGAAGTAGGTGTATCCCATCCCCCCTTGTGATAAAGATATGGAAGAAATACGGCTACAAGTGCTATCGATATGGGCGCATAGTTCAAGTGTTACATCCGGGTGATGATGTTCGAAGGCTTACTTTTTTTTATAAATAGGACACGTCAATTTGACTTTACCTCGCCTGATGGTAAGCTGAAGGTAAAGTCTCAAGAAAGAGGGCCACCATTATATACACGTGCCATGTTAACAATGGTGGCACTCAGCTTGACGGCCTCATCAGATGCTTTTTCACGCCCCGCTTAAAGGACCCGGGACTGTAGGAAGAGGGAAACACGTGAGCTGGCAAGGAATTCCAGGTCTTAATGGTGCGACAAAGGAAAGAGTCACCGAACCACTTGGTTCTTGAAGGAATGTTCTGCACCGTATAGGGGTGACATCTAAGTCCTGCACGTGTCGTCCTGTATAGGAAGGGGGAGGGTGGGACTAATTGGAATAGCTCTTCAGAACATTCACCATGGTAGAGACGGTAAAAAACTGCCAAGGAAGCAACATCTCTACGCATCTGCAGAGACTCGAGGGTACTCGTGACCTCAGGATTTCCGATAATGCGGACCGCACGTCGCTGCAACCTGTCGAGAGCATCTAATAAGTACTTAGCGGATCCATCCCAGAGATGTGAGCAGTACTCCACGCAGGAACGAATTTGTGTCTTGTAAAGAAGACACCGTTGCTCCGGCGTGAAAAACCGTCTCACTCTGTTCAGGACTCCGAGTTTACGCGAGGCTGCTTTGATGATACTCTCGATGTAGTTTTTGTTGTTCAGTTTACAGCGAACATCCATACCGAGGATATTGAGGTTGTCCCGCAGTGGCAGTGGCGTGCTCTGAAGAGTGGGAAGGGGATGGAAAGAAGATACCTTTGCTGTAAACGCACATGCCTGCGTCGTCTTGGCATTGAACTCGACCAAGTTCTCAGAGCCCCATTGGGAAATGTGATTCAGGATCCGGTCAAGCTCAGTGACAAGAAGCTGCCTTTTTTCCGCGATATGCGCCTGCTTATCCGCAGGACGTCCATGATAACTCCCGTGTAGGGTGCTATCATCCGCATAGCAATGAATGCTGCCGGTCGACAGCATGTCATTGATATGCAGAAGAAAGAGAGTTGGCGATAGGACAGATCCCTGCGGTACGCCGGCATTTACCTGCAAGAACTCCGAGGCTCGTCCATCACAAAGGACGCGAATACGGCGCTCCTGCAAGAAGCCGGCAACCCAGTCGCACAGTCTAGGAGGCAGACCAAAGGCTGGTAACTTGGAAAGAAGCGACTTGTGCCAAACTCTATCGAAAGCTTTGGCGATGTCAAGGCTAATTGCCAATGACTCGCCGTGCTTATCCATAGCCTCACCCCAAATATGGTTAACATACGCCAGAAGATCACCCGCTGACCGTTTCGGCCTGAAGCCATATTGCCGGTCATTAATTAGGGAGTGATCTTCAAGGTGACGCATGAGCTGTTTGTTAATAATGTGCTCGAACACCTTGCACAGCACTGAGGTGACGGCTATGGGTCGATAGTTGTTTGGGTCTGAGCGATCCCCCTTCTTGGGGATCGGCTGTACATTCGCCGCTTTCCAAGCCGAAGGCACTGTACCAGAGCTGTAGGACAGCCGGTACAGCCGCGCAAGCATTGGAGACAACTCCGCTGCACATTTTTGCAGAACCACCGCTGGAATACCGTCCGGACCACTGGCTTTCCGGACATCGAGTGACTGCAACACTGCTCGGATATCGCGTTGCCTGATACGAATATCAGGCATTGCATGGTCACTGACGGGCAGTGTCGGCGGCTCCATACCACAATCATCGACTCGGGAGTTGGCCGCAAAGAGATTAACCAGCAAATTTGCTTTCTCTTGCGGCTCATGGGCCAGGGATCCATCGGGATTGCGCAGCGGGGGCAGCGAAGGCTGGCAGAAGTTGGCTTGCACGGCTTTGGCCAGTCGCCAGTAGCCACGGCTGCCCGTGGGATGCTCTACTAGCTCCTGACCAAGCCGCGCTATGCGCTGGGCATCCGCTCTGACATAAGCCCTCTTGCAGGCCTTTGTGGCTCTGTTGTACGCCGCCTTGAAGTGGCCCACGTTGGGATCGCACGTAGCGCGCGCCCTGATCCAAGCGCGGTACGCAGACTGTTTATGATTAACAGCCTCCGCGCACTCGCGCCCGAACCAGGGGCGCGCCCTGCGGACACCGGCGACATCAGTGTAGGGCATATAATATTCCATGCCCAGACTGATCTCACCGGCGACAGCAGTTGCGGCCTCAGATGGGTTCTTACCTTCAAAGCAGCGTTCAACCCACGGGATGGACGCAAAATAATCACGCAGTCCATCCCAGTCCGCTGACGAGTAGTGCCAGAGACGCCGCTTCCCCTGCACGGGACGTGGGGGCGCTAAAATGGGCACCTCGGAACGGACCAGACAATGGTCGGATTCACCTAAAGCGGCGCTCACCGAAACACTGTACTGGTCCGGGCGACTCGTCAGCAGAAGGTCTAGCAGAGAGGGCTCATGGTCCGACCTTTTTGGTATCCTAGTGACCTCGTGTACCAATTGGGTCAGGCCATGCGCCAGAGCAAATGCATGGGCGGCTCTTCCCGCGTGGGTTGTTTTGGCGGAGCCCAACCAGATCTCGTGGTGGGCGTTAAAATCCCCCAAAAACACCAGTTCAGCGTTCGGAAACCGCTCCTGCGCATCATCTGCCGCCTGACTCAGGTATTCAAAGAGTCGAGTTGTCTCGGCATCTCCTGTATGGGAGCGGTAGAGGCACACATAGATCTGACTCGTAGAGCCATGGTCTATGTGTACCCAAAGGGTGGAAAAGGATGGGTCCTCTAGGCAGCGCAAACGGCGACAACAAACATCCGCCCTAACAAACACGCACACCCCGGCTTTTGCGCGGAAATTCTCCTCAAGGACATAGCCGGGGCAGAGTAAGTAGGTCGTGTCATCAGGGCGGCGTATTTGTGTCTCCGTAAGAAACAGCATTGCTGGTTTCGCCGTCTCCAGGTGTTGGTGGACGGCGTTGAGGTTTATATGGAGCCCACAGATGTTCGTGGACTCCACCTCAAATAGCGAGCTCGAGGGAGAATTTCTTGCCGCTGTGTAGACCAATCTACTGTTATTATGCGCTGCCATGAGAATGAAGAGGAGGAGGGAAGGCGTGAAAAAAGAGGCGATTGTTGTCGCAGCACAGCGTGACAAAGCGTGGGATATTGGTTTTATCTATGAATGTGAGGTATGGCGAGAGCCGACGCGCCGAACGGAAGGGCCCCCGTACCCCCCCGAGTATGGTCGCCGGGCTCCCTCGTCCGGTCACCAACCGGCACGACGAGCCATATCGGGATTATGCGCGACCTGGTGGGGCAGCCTCCCAGGGCGGTTAGTCCCGGTTGGGCCCCTGTACTATGCCGCGGGCGGCCAGCGGCACCACCGTTTCTACAGGTCTCCCTGTTCGGCTCGTCGCCCCGCGCCACCCCCCACTAGACTACGCCAAGACCCACTGGTCCCACTCGTGCTGCGACCTCAATCCCCCCTGCCCGGCTATGCACTTGCTGACCCCTGAACGCAATCCAACCGAGATTGGATTAATATGGAGGATTTTTCGCAAAAGTGCACGGTGGTACTCACCCGGTCGAAATTTGTGACAAATTTGTGCCATCAAATTTCTACCACCCTTGAAATTAGTATAATAAGCAGAGATCATGAATTTTTAAATTACATACTGTGGTCAGACGAAACGAATTTTTCCAATAACGGTATGTACAACAGAAAAAATCACCACTATTGGTCCAAAGAAAATCCACTAAGAGTTACGGCAAGTCATAATCAGGTTCGCTTCTCATTCAACTGTTGGTGTGGTATAATGTCCAATCGAGTCATAATGGTGGAATTTTATGAAGGGAAACTGAATTCTGCCATGTATAATGAAGTCATTTTACACCATCTTGAAAACGAGATGGACGAATGGCCCCTGTCGGAATTGCGAAAAGTTCATTTTCAACAAGATGGTGCTCCGCCACATAACAGTCACCTTTCACGTTCCAATTTGAGCCGCCTATTCGGTACACAGTGGATAGGTTCACATGGTCCAACACAGTGGCCACCTCGTAGCCCCGATCTAACACCACTTGATTTTTTTTTATGGGGCTTCGTGAAAAACGAGGTGTATAAGACGACGTACGCCAGTGTTCAAGAGCTCAAGGATGCATTAATGACCATTTTACGTAATATTCATCCCAGAACATTATTAGCCGCCATTCGTTCAGTGCAAAAAAAGGATAGACTTATGTATTCGTGAAAATGGAAATCATTTTGAGCAATTTATTTCATAAACCAATTTCTTAAATGTTTAAATGATTTTTTTTATTTAAAAAGTTCAAAATTTTACCTGACCTATGAGTTTCGAGTTGATTTATCATATTTCCGTACGAAATGTATGGGAAAGGTCTTTGGCGATTTCTGTCTTTTCTAGTACTGAAAGCTAAAATGGTCCCATAGAGTTTTTTGATCCCCACATGAAATAGAATCGATTGGCATAAAAAAAAAATTTGAACTTTTTGCATTTTTTTTGCTAACTGTAAGTTTTTTACAAAATCTGTGAATGCAGTTCAAAATGTCCCAAAAAGTTAGGGAAGGTCTTTTAAGAACGTTTTGCTGTAACTGCAACGGTTAAGGTACTTGCCCTTACTGCCCCGTTTCAAAAATACACCCTGTATAGTGATAAAACTAAATATAATTGTGTGGAACTTGTAAAGTGAGTTTTTAATATATAAAGATAGTAAAATGAAGTTCCATCAAGAAGTTTAAGCAAATTCAATCAACTACTATCTTTTAACGATTTTTTTATATATAGACACGTCAATTTGACTTCACCTCTGCTTACTATTTTTTTGGCCTATGAGAATTTGGAATCACATCTATTGACATTGTTGCTCAGTAGTCAGAACATGTCCCCTGTCACCTTGTCTACACCCCGTCCGATATGTTTCACTTTATGAGTAGTTTATTTCCTTTAATCTACACTACTATTTTAAAGAGGAAAGGTTCGCATTTTTTTTGAGTATGTTTGTAATGAATAAACTCAAAAACTACTGTGCCAATTTCAAAAATTCTTTCACAATTGGATAGCTACATTCACCCTGAGTAACATAGGCTATATTGGATTTCCACGGGAACGTTTCTACCACCCGTGCGAAGCCGGGGCGGATCGCTAGTGTGTTTATATGAAAAGACGCTACAAAATTGTTTACTTTTAGTTAAGTAATTAACCACATAGAGTGTAGAACTTTTATGAAGTTATATATAATATTGTTCTTACCTTGTGGCGCACCATAGCCGGGGGCTCCGTAGGACGGCGGGGCTCCGTAAGCGCCGTACGCGGGGGGCTCCGACTGCAAATCGACACAATACAATGTCACTTCATAGTATAAAACTAAGTCGCTTTCTCTGTCCCTATATCCCTTTGTATGCTTAAATCTTTAAAACTACGCAGCAGATTTTAATGCGGTTTTTTTAATAGATAGAGTGATTCAAGAGGAAGGTTTATATGTATAATACATGTTTAATATAGTAGAGGGTGCAGCGGGAACGGGATCTGACGCCACGCGGGCGGAAAAATATTGGCGGTACTAAGTTCGCCGGGTCAGCTAATTATATTCATAAAGAATTAACGTTGAAATAAAATCGTACAAGAATAGCACTCCGGTAGTGCTAACAAAAGTGAAAACTTGGCAATATCGGATGATTTTATTATCGTTTCGGAACGAACACATAGGCATGGAATTCATCCTCACACATTGCGACTGAAAACGGTGCGCAGCGTGCGGTATGAAAGGAACTTCATCCCACGCACGTTCAAGCTGTGGAATGAACTTCCTGCTGTGGTTTTCCCAAGCGACTATAATATGGGGTTCTTCAAGAATGGCATTAGAAGGTTTCTTCAGGGTCGGCAGCGCGAGTGTGACTCCCCTGGTGTTGCACACGTCCATAGGCCACGGTAACCATTTGCCATCAGTTGGGCTTGCTTGTCTGCCAACCTTTTTTTTTTTACGTGCGGGAAATCCCACGGATACCCACCCCTCCGGAGCCAGAGGGGTAGTGTTCGGACAAATTAAGTTTACGATACGTTACATGAGAGCATCATCTTTGTGCTAGGCGCTAAGTGTAAACTATTTTTACAACCTACCTACTTTTACCTTTTTTAGGCGTCGACCCCTATCGACAAAAATCTCATGTACTGAAGAACTGCATTAAATCGATTAATTTTTTATTAAAAGCCTTTTCTCTTCTACGACCGTAATTACGAAAAAGTACATGGTCCACATTCGAGCTGGATAATATATATTGAAGTCAGCGTCAAGAAATAAGGATTGGATGGAAATTTGAACAATTATTTTGATCAAGCATTGCAAGTCATTTGTTCAATGGAAGTTCAAAGGTCATTGGAAGTGAAATACGGTGTTTTTAGCTAATAATCAGATTTAAGCCCACCCAGTATCCCATTAAGGTAGTATTTATCTAATTATTAGGGCCATTATAACAGGTTAGTAAACTTTCTTTACACAAATTTTGTGTAAGTAGGTATCTGATTGTAAAATATTAAAAAGCAATTTTCTAAGCAGAAATAAGGGTTTGCACCCATTTCAGGGTCAATATTTACCAATTGCAATACCTTAATTGTTGTTTCCTTAGACTTATTGCAATTATTATTGTGACATATTAGAGAAATCATCCTATAAAGTTTACCATACTTAGTGTTCAGTAACATTTCAATTGAGATTGTAGTTAATCATTGATAGTACAATTATTCTACAACTATACTATTGTGAACAGTTTGTTAAGCTATTTACAATTCAAGTAGATAAATATAATTTATGTTTAACGTGCCTAAAGTAACTACCTTACTGTATATCCATCACTGTATCATTGTAAATTAGACATTTGAAGTTTTTATTGTTAAGTTTCAGATATACTTCAGTCTCTCAGAGATTACCAAAATGCCTACTGATCAGGAAAAGGATAAAGTTAAGGATAATGAGGAAAGGGATTTAATAAGAAAACGGGCGTCCTTTAAGGGACGTCTCACCGCCTTCTGGAATTTCTTGTGTGATCTGGGTGATTCATTAACCCCTCTTCAGGTAAACGAATTGCAATTACGTATAGGTAAAATTGAGAATATATATCCACAATTTGATGAGGTACAATTGCAGCTGGAATGTGTGGTTAACGACATCGAGGCGCAGATCACTGAGCGTAATGAATTCGAGTCATCATATTGTCAAAGTTTGTCTAAAGCGCAAGACATTTTAAGTAAACATATTCAAAATAATAAAGTACAAACTGAGGCACCCTGCAGTGAACATGGTTCTCGCAGTCACTCCAATAACAAACCTGTTAAGTTACCTATAATAGGCATTCCCAAATTTAAAGGTTCGTACGACAACTGGCTTGAGTTTCGCGATACCTTCACTAGCCTTATACACTTGAACGAGGACATTGATAATATTAATAAGTTTCACTACCTACGGGACTCCTTGGAAGGCTCAGCTACTGTGGTTATTCAGTCTATTGGGTTTTCTGCAATTAATTATCCCATAGCCTGGACCTTATTGTGTGAGCGGTTTGACAACACGCGGCTGTTGATTCAAACCCACATCACTGCATTGTTCAACATTGATGCGATTAAGACAGAATCGTCTGTGAGTCTTAGGCGATTAATTGATGATATTAATAAAAACGTATACGCCCTGAAAACTCTTGATGAGCCTACTGCACATTGGGACACTCTTCTTATTCACGTGATGTCTTTAAAACTCGATCAAAAAACACACAGTGAGTGGGAGGAGTGTAAAAGTCGTTTTGATAAAAATCATAAAATTACGTTATGTAATTTTTTTGAATTTTTGAGAAGCCGAGCGGATTTATTAGAATCCTTAGAAAGGGCTCGTCATAGTAAACCTCAGCAAAAAACTACTACGCATAATGTGAAACTCAAAACGTTGATTTCAGTCGCTAATTCTCAGGTTCAAAACGAAACAAATAATCAGTCGGTTGTCAAATCCTGCCCCGTGTGTAATGGTGCTCACCCCTTATATAATTGTGCTCAATTTCTTTCTTTAAACCCAGATAAGAGGCTAGAGTTACTACCTCAATACAAAATTTGCTTTAATTGCTTCAGTAGTGGTCATTACGCTAATAAGTGTAAAAAGAATGGCTGCAAAATTTGCAAACGCAAACACAATACTTTAGTTCACGTCGCAGATCAAAAGTCGACGGTAGGTCAAGTCATAGCGGCAGATAATAATAAAACTATTCTTGCATCTTCTGTTACTTCAGCACCAGCTAGCGTCGCGTTGACCACATGCATGCAGGCGCCTGTAGGTACTGAGCAGGACGTGCTGCTATCAACAGCACTAGTCAAAGTGCTAGACAAGCATGGTCAACCGCACGTAGTTCGGGCACTGCTTGATTGTGCAAGCTCCTCTTGCATTATGACAGAAAAGCTGAGCCGGTTACTAGATTTACCCTTTGGTGACGTAGACAAGCCGATTTATGGCATAAATAAAACTCAAACGCGTACGTCACAAGTGAGTCGCATTGAGATGCACTCTTTGAGTGAAGATTATTCTCGCAGCTTATTATGTTATGTTTTACCTGTGATCACAGACAAGATACCTTGTCGTCGAGTGAGTATTAATCATTTAAAAATACCTACCTACATCACCTTAGCCGATCCTGATTTTTACAAGTCGTCAGACGTTCATCTAGTGATAGGTAGTAATATATTTTGGGATCTTTTGGGATCACAAAAGATCACACTAGGCGACAATCTACCGGTTCTGTGGGAGACCAGATTAGGTTGGTTGGTTTCAGGTCCTGTAGGAGGTCGTGAATCGGATCGCATTTCTTGTAACTTTACAAAGATGGATTCAATTTTAGATCAATCTGAAATGGATAACTGTCAAAACATATTATCACGCTTTTGGCAGGTTGAGGAGGTAGAATGCAAATCATTATTTTCCAAAGATGAGCTACTTTGTGAGGAACATTTTTTAACGTATACTACTCGTTTGGGCAACGGTCGTTTTTGTGTACGGTTACCTTTAAAGCAATCACCTAGTGTTCTCGGTGACTCATTGGCGCGTTCTAAACAGTGCCTAATGTCCTTAGAACGTAAATTTAAAAATAACGTAGAATTTCATCGTATGTATGTGGAATTTATGTCAGAATATATTTCTTTGGGTCACATGACTGAATGCCCTATGTATTCAAATTCTATCGCATACTTCATACCTCACCATGGAGTTCTACGTGAGAGTAGCAGCACTACAAAATTACGTGTTGTTTTCAATGCTAGTATGCCTTCAACGTCACAAATTTCATGTAACGATATACAAATGGTCGGCCCGACCGTACAAGACGACTTATTGTCAATCCTTATTAGATTCAGACAACATAAATATGTCTTAGCTGGTGACGTAGAAAAAATGTACCGCCAGGTCATTGTACATCCCGCAGATAGACACCTGCAGCAAATCGTTTGGAGGAATCATCCTGCTGAACCTATTAAGTCGTATCAGCTTAACACTGTTAGCTATGGAACTGCGAGCGCGCCTTTTTTAGCCACTAGATGTGTTAAGCAACTGGGACTTGATTGCATGGACAATAGGATCTCAGAGATCATCCAACACGACATGTATGTCGACGATTTGCTAACAGGAGATAATTCTATTGCTGGTGCTTTAGAAATTAAACAAAGAGTAACAGATATACTAGCTTCAGCTGGCATGCCACTTCGCAAGTGGAAGTCGAATTGTCTTGATTTAATTGCTCCTCAAGGTACTTCAAGTAGACAAACTCTTGAATCTGTGGACCTAAACATAGGTAATGAACAGAATAAAACTTTAGGATTAGGCTGGCTAACATCGACTGATGAATTATGTTTTCAGTCAATTGCTTGCTCATTCTCAACATGTTTAGCAAAGCGTGCAATGCTCTCAGTCATCGGCAAAATATTTGACCCAATGGGACTGCTCTCCCCTTGTATAATTACAATAAAAGTTCTCATGCAGAGGCTATGGGTGTTAAAGCTATCTTGGGATGATGTTTTGCCTTCTGATATATTAAATATATGGCGTGAGATACTGGAAGACATTCCAAATTTAAATAAAGTTCGCATTCCTCGCCTTGTCACATGTGATGCATTTATTAATTTAGGGTTACACATTTACTCCGATGCATCTGTTTCCGCCTTTGGAGCCTGTATGTATGTGAGATCTACCAATGCTCAGGGTGAGACCCTAGTTCGATTACTTATAGCCAAAGGCAGGGTAGCTCCAATAAAGCCCCTGACAATACCTAGGCTCGAACTCTGTGGAGCATTGGTGGGTGTTCGATTATATCAAAAGGTTATGGCCTCATTGCGTTACAAGGTAGCAGACGTTACCTTCTGGACTGATTCCACCATTGTTCTTGGATGGTTAAAAATGCATCCAAGCAAACTTCAGCCATTTGTTAGGAATCGTGTTGGGGAAATTATTGAGCATACTAGTAACTGCAATTGGCGGCACGTACCGACCGATCAGAATCCCGCGGACATCATTTCACGCGGAACTAACATGAATGACATACAGTCATTGAATTTTTGGTGGTCAGGGCCACAATATTTGAGTCAAGATAAAAGTCAATGGCCAGTTGATAATGGTACCTCCGAACAGGAAACATTACCAGAGTGTGTGCCCGAGGTTTCACTACACGTATCAGTAGTTGAAACTGATAAAGTGATTGACTTTGATAACTTTTCAAATTTGTCAAGGCTCAAACGTAGCGTCGCTTACCTTCTACGATTTATTAATTCTTGTAAAAAACAATCTGTTGCATCTATTGTTTTAACTAATGATGAGCTCCAAAATGCTTTAATTCTCATTATTAAGCTTTGTCAAAGGGAATCATTCCCTGAATATAATCTTTTAATCAACAATAAACCTATTCCACGTCGTAGTAATTTATGTAAATTTAACGTGTTCCTAGACGAAAATAAACTACTCCGTGTTGGAGGTCGTTTAGGAAATTCTTTATTTGCTTTCGATAAAAAGCATCCCATACTTATACAGTCCGCTCACCGCTTTACGAAACTTCTTTTTCAATTTGAGCACATTAGGTTAATGCATGCTGGGCCGCAGTTATTGTTAGCGACCATTCGAGAGACATATTGGCCTATAGGCGGCCGCAACCTTGCCAAGGCAACCTATCATCACTGTGTGCGATGCACCCGCATGAAGGGAAAGGTTATTGAACCAATCATGGGTAACTTACCTCAGTCGCGGCTGACTCCAGGAGGATATCCGTTTGAGTGTGTAGGGGTAGATTATGCCGGTCCTATGTCATGTGCCAGTCGTCAAGGTCGCGGTTGCAAAATCGTTAAAGTTTATATCGCCTTATTCGTATGTTTCACCACGAAGGCGATACACATTGAGTTGGTAGGTGACTTAACAAGTAAAAATTTTCTGTCGGTTTTGCGCAGGTTCATGTCCCGTCGGGGCAAACCTTGTCACATTTATTCGGACAATGGTACCTCATTTGTTGGTGCATTTAATGAGATCGGTAAGTTTTTGAAGGAATGTTGCAATTCGTTGACTGAGAGTGTGGCTGATGAAGGCATCACCTGGCATTTTATCCCTCCTTTTTCTCCAAATTTTGGTGGTCTCTGGGAGGCTGGAGTGAAGTCGGTAAAATATCATTTGCTTAGGATACTGGGCAATTGTAATTTAACTTACGAAGAGCTAAATACTGTGTTGATCCAGATAGAGGCCATCCTGAACTCAAGACCTATATCTCCGTTATCTTCGGATCCGACCGATTTCACCCCACTCACGCCTGGACATTTTTTGATTGGGCGACCTCTAGTTGCACTTCCAGCACCAAATTTCCAAAACACCAACATGAGTCATCTCAATCGCTATCAGAAAATTGAAAAGCTTCGACAGCACTTTTGGTCCAGATGGAGCAGAGAATATGTTGGCGAATTACAACAACGCGTCAAATGGAGGCACAACCGAGATACGCTGAAGATTGACAGTCTTGTTGTCATCAAGGAAGATCATTTGCCTCCTCTAAAGTGGCGACTTGGACGAGTGATAGCAATGTATCCTGGTGCAGACTCAATCAACCGTGTGGCGGATATTATGACTTCCAACGGCGTAATCAGAAGATCGTTTAGCAGAATTTGTCCTCTGATTCATCATGATTCTGTGGAAGACCAAGCTTCCAAGGCCCGGGAGCATGTTCGGACAAATTAAGTTTACGATACGTTACATGAGAGCATCATCTTTGTGCTAGGCGCTAAGTGTAAACTATTTTTACAACCTACCTACTTTTACCTTTTTTAGGCGTCGACCCCTATCGACAAAAATCTCATGTACTGAAGAACTGCATTAAATCGATTAATTTTTTATTAAAAGCCTTTTCTCTTCTACGACCGTAATTACGAAAAAGTACAGGTAGGTTATGTCGGACTCAAACCTACTAAACCGCACGCCGTCTCTGGGTCGTAGTGCTAGGCCGAAGGTGAGGTTGTCATGCTACATATCCCTCGCACCCCGGCTGACCCAGGGCCATCCTTCTCGGTCTGGCCCTCCTCGGGAAGGGAGGGAACACGCGGTCCCCGACTCAACCCCGGTGTGTGGAGGCCGCCGCCGTGGCCTGCTTCTGCTAGGGTGTCGGGCGGCTCCACCCGTCACCCTCAGGCCCGCGCTCATGGGGGGCGGAGGGTAACCTATTGAAATATCGAATTTCTGTTACCCGAATCTTAAAACCCCGAAAACGGTTGGTAGAACTTTTAAAAGACAGATGTAATGAATGACAACTTTCTATAATTCCGTTTTTCATTTCCCAGATGAATCAATTTCCAGGTGCACTAAAACCAAATTTTCAAATAGTATTTTTTTGTTTTCCATATTGTCATAATCCAAATATAGTTATACCAGATTCTCAGAATATTTTTTTTTGTTTCCCATCGTACCATTTTCCAAATAAACTATTACCAAATTTTCATAATCTTTTTATTTGGTTCCCATACAAATCGTGTTCCAGCTAAACTATATACAGGTATAGTAAAAATCAGTAAATTTATACGATTCATTTAGGGTGTGTAACGGTTGATATACTTAATAATAAAAAATCTAACGTTCACTTAAGACATAAATAATTTCACTTAATATAATGAAAGCCTGAAGACTTATAAATATAATATAATTTTGTTTAAATTATTGTTTTCCATGTCATGCATGAACAGTTTTGTATGCAGGTATAATCAATGAATCAGGAAAGCGAGCTCGTGAACACTGCGTACCACACCCGACCCGACTCGCCGTGGTACTTGTCTGCCCTACACTAGAGTGTTATTTAAGAACCGAAGGCGCGGAGGGAGGGTAGCCCCTTATTTCGTAGAAAGAAATTTCATAGAATTTCGTTTCACAGAAAATGCTTCATATAATATTTGGTTCTTATATTTTTATTTCGAATATTATTGTTTCAAAAACAATTTCCTACAATGAAACATATTTCACAGAAACACAATTTTTAATCAAATTTTTTTGTTTAACAAACTTATCAAGCTGTAGAATTATTTTTAAAGAATATTAAACCACCTTTATAATGTTCCAAATCACATTTTTAACTGTAACATTTACAATTTTAACACCCCGACTCAGATTACCCCGACTCGGATAGGTTAGGTTAGAAGGCTAATGCGGGAGCGGAGCGTAGCGAAGCTCCCGCATTAGGCCTTCGTGGTTATTTTTTTATAAACCACCCAGAAGTAGGAGCCCCGCGTAGCGGGGCTCCGTCGACCTGCATGCTTGCCGGTTTGATTGCCAGCTTGCCTGCATGCATGCTTGTTTGCTTACATGCATACATATATTTTTTAAGGCAACGTGTGTTTTGTTCAGTAGGTCTCCAATTATAGTTAGTAGACGCCATATGAGGTTTAGTTTTAGGTTTAGAAATCTGGATATTGTTTGTCTGGATATCAATTAACTGGATATCAATTAATTGCATTTCAAAAATTTGTGTTTTAAATATTAGGCTTTCGTGCATATGGATTACGGTCATCTGGATTTTGTGCATTTAGATTTCGTGTGTCTGGAAATCGTTCGTCTGGATTATAAAACGTCGTACAAATGAATAAATGGGCAAATGAAATTCGGAGTTGCGATTATATGGAAAATAAAACTTCGGAATTTGAAAAACCGGGATTATGAAAAATTGGCCAAACGTTTTCTGGATTATGATATTCGGAATGTTAAAATTCGGAATTAAGATAGGTAACCGGGGCGGAGGTCAGTTTGCGCCCTCCGACGCCCGAGCCGCCTTCGACGCTTGTCCTGCCACTCAAGTGGTACATTAGTATATTTCGCGCACAATTCCGATAGCAACATTGTGTGAAAGTATTAATTCGGCGGAAAAAAGAAACTTAATGTTTTCCAGAGCTCATACATAATTCATTTTACTTGTAGATTTATTACCATACATAATTCCCGAGGAGGGCCAGACCGAGAGGGATGGCCCTGGGTCAGCCGGGGTGCGAGGGATATGTCACGAGACAACCTCACCTGCAGCCTAGCACATCGACCCACAGACGGCGTGCGGTTTAGTCGGTTCGAGTCCGACATAACCTCCCCCTTCGGCTCCGAAGGGGTTGGGGTATCCGTGGGGATTTACCGCACGTAATAAAAAATAACCATACGTAATTTTTTTTTCTTCGTTATATATCAGACGATTTTGACGACTGTAAAATCAGCGTGTATGAATAATATCCCCACTGTATGTATGCAGTAGCTTTTGCCCGCGGCTCGGCCCGCGTGGATGTCGGTTATCGTTATAAATTATAGCCTATGTGTTATTCTCATGTATAAGCTATATTATTGTAAAGTTTCATTAAAAATCATTCAGAAGTTTTCTTTTTAAAAAAAAAAAGAATATTAGCAACCGATATTATCGAAATTACTAATATCCCCTCTAACCCCTCCAACTAAGCTAAATTGCTTGTACTAGGAGTGGGTTCACGTCGGTAGTGTAATGGCCGGGATTCGAACCCGGGACCTCTCGATCGTAAGGCCGACTTCTTAACCACTAAGCTACCGACGCGACAATGACTAGCAAACACCCATTCATCCACACTTACAAATTTTCGCATTTATAGTATTAATAGGATTTGCATGAATATTACTAATTGAACTGGTCTGGTCGTGCCTCGGAGAGCACGTTAAGCCGTCGGTCCCGGCTGTGGCAGTCGCTACTGCCACAGCCGACCCCTCGAAACCAACCGGCCAGACCAAGAGGGATGGCCCTGGGTCAGCCGGGGCGCGAGGGATATGTCGCATGACAACCTCACCTTCGGCCTAGCACTACGACCCAGAGACGGCGTGCGGTTTAGTCGGTTCGAGTCCGACATAACCTCCCCCTTCGGCTCCGAAGGGGGCGGGGGGTATCCGTGGGGATTTCCCGCACGTAAAAAAAAAAAAGCTGCAATAATTTGATTTCACCAATTGTTTCTGATGGTCAGATTGCAGTCAATTCACACGAAAATATCGAAGATCAGGCAAATCCGCAATTAGACTGGTACAGCAGACCCTATACTCCAAGCTGAAACCTTCGGATCCGACTGGGATTAATGCTAGGATGAAGAAGTCCATTAGTTTTCCCACCATGTCCTCTAAAGCAGTCCACTCACCATATACATCTGTGATGGCGGCGGGGCGGCTCCCTCGAAGCCGATGAACTGTATCATGACGTCACCGTCCACGGTCAAGTGAGAGATTCTCTGGTACGGCACACGGTGCGGGAACTCGCTGAAGTGGAGCCCGTTCAGCGCTATCTGGGAAGTGGGAAACGGGAATATTGATGAACAGAAATAATGGAAATACATTTTATTACTACTAGATACATCCCCCCCATACCGGGGGCGAGTCGGGGGCCTCCCGAGGAGGGCCAGACCGAGAGGAATGGCCCTGGGTCAGCCGGGGTGCGAGGGATATGTCACGAGACAACCTCACCTTCGGCCTAGCACATCTACCCACACACGGCGTGCGGTATAGTCGGTTCGAGTCCGACATAACCTCCCCCTTCGGCTCCGAAGGGGGGTGGTACCCGTGGGGATTTCCCGCACATTAAAAAAAAACTACTAGATACATCAATTGAATGAAATTTTAAATTCTAGATACATTTCGAGATACATTTTAAGCTTAAAACAATAATAATCTTGTTTTACTACGAAATTACAGCAGCTTAGTGGTTAAGGAGTCGGCCTTACGATCGAGAGGTCCCGGGTTCGAATCCTGGCCATTACACTAACGACGTGAACCCACTCCTAGCACAAGCAATTTAGCTTAGTTGGAGGGGTTAGAGGAAATATTAGTAATTTCGATAATTTCGGTTGCTAATATTCTTATTAAAAAAAAAAAAAAAAAATTGAATGAAATTTTAAATTCTAGATACATTTTAATCTTAAAACAATAATAATTTTGTTGTATTACGAAATTACAACGGCTTAATGGTTAATCGTCGGCATAACGATTGAGAGGTCTCGGGTTCGAATCCTGGTCATTACACTATCGAAGTGAACCCACTCCTAGCACAAGCAATTTAGTTTAGTTGGGGAGGTTAGAGGGATACGATAATTTCGGTTGTTAATACTCTTTAAAAAATAAATAGATAAATAGACCACTCCCTAATGTACACCAACATTAGATTACTATGCTCCATTTGATTAGGTAGGTACTTTAAAGATGAACAATCTTGTAGTGACTTCTTATAAAAACACATATTAAACAAATAAACTGGGATAATTAACACACTACCTAGTGGTTCAAATTCGATTTTTAGTATTTTAAATAAGTTTCTAAACAAAAAAACTGAGCTTAAAAAAATATATATGAATAGTTGAATTTTTCAGTTGGACGGACCAAAAAATCTTGAAGACTCGGCCAGTCCGGTTGCATGTTCGACTCCCTATTCCGATCTACATCAATAACTGATTGATAGAAACATACCTTTATCGAATGCGGCTCACACAGTATCAGCGCTTCAAACGAGTCCCCCCTATTCAGGGGCATGCCCCCGCTGGTCTCTTCCACCCCCCAACTCATGGCCGTGAGGTGGTTCCTTACCACGCACATCTCCACGAAACGGAAGTTCAGGTGAAGTGCTATGTCGTCACGAGGGTCCGTGTTGGGGCCGCATTGGAAGTTGATGGCGAATCTGAAAATATAGAGCTAGTATTGAATATCGAAAATATTCGTAAGTATCGATCTGGATAAATACATACGTAAAAAACATAACTATTCTTGGCAGTCGGGTGAAAATAAAGTAATAAAATAAAAATCCGACTGATGTTTAAAAGATCGAAACATGAATTTTTCATCCAGTATGATTTATTGAAATAAAACCAGTTTTAAACGGATACTATCACAATTTATTTCTTACTAGCTTTTGCCCGCGGCTCCGCCCGCGCGAATGTCGGTTATCGCGACCAAACATAGCCTATGTCCTTTCTCAATGTCTAATCTACCCCTATACCAAATTTCATCATAATCGGTTCAGTGGTTTAGGCATGAAAGCGTAACATACAGACGGACAGACAGACAGACACAGACAGACAGACGGAGTTACTTTCGCATTTATAATATTAAGTATGGATTTACTTTTAGACCGGCGTTTTTTTTTTTTTTTTTTTTACTTTTTGTAATGTTTTTATTTCAATGAGTGAAATTCGCGTAAGGATTTGGAATGGGTGATTTTGAGTGGAAAGTGGAAATATTTTAGCGCTAAAAGTTCACCATAAAGTTTTTTTTTTTACATTTCATGTACCCCAGAACACTTGGCCGATGAAATACCTTTCATTTGAAACATCAATCATGGAAATCTGTAAAATGGTTCCACTAGATACGGAGTAATAAATAATATTACAAACATACATGGAACATACGCGCGAGAAAACATAACCGTTCTTGGCAGTCGGGTAAAAATCTTAAAAATTTAAAAGTACATACAGCTCTCACATACGCAGGGAATTCATCCTCACACATTGCGACCGGAAGCGCTGTGCGGTATGAAAGAAACTTCATCCCACGGACGCTCAAGCTGTAGAATGAACTCCCTGCTGTGGTTTTTCTAAAAGACTCCAATATGGGGTTATTCAAGGTTCCAACAGGGTTGGCAGCGTGAGTGTGACGCCCCGGGTGTTGAACACGTCCATAGGCCATGATAACCGCTTCCCATCAGGTGGACCGTATGCGTGTATTCCACCTCTACTGTGAAAAGAAACTCACCTCTGTGCCCCAGGGGGTGTGCTTCCCTGCACCCTGATCATGCGGCCAGGGTACATACCGCCGGGGATGGGGTGCACGCATGGTATTACCTGAAATAAGACAAACGGACATTTGGTGAGACATTTCTGGGGCTCGACTTGAGGCTTTCTTTTTAATGTGCGGGAAATCCTCACGGATACCATCCTCGCCAGAGCCGGAGGGGTTGGATATATGTCGGACTCGAACCGACTAAACTGCACGCCGCCTGTGGGTCGCAGTGCAAGGCTAAAGGTGCGGTAGCTACAGAGCATATCTCAATCTCTCTCGATCTGGCCCTCTTCGGGTGGGGAGACCACGGTGTCCCCAAAGGACTCGACTCGAGGTTAAGTGACAATGATTACTGAGTACGTAGGCTAAATCAAGCCACCTAAGCCGACACTGCTTCCGTGTGACGCCCGGTTCCCTATAAATCGTGTGTTTTTTTGCAAGAAATTCGGATCATTTATTTGTACTAATCCGTGTGGTCACGTGTCATCATCCCATCTCATGCGGAGGGTGTTGTAAGAGGCGACTGAGGGAAACATACGCAGACGATACCACTGCGAGAGAAGGAACACTGGAAATAAAACCCTGTACCAACCCGTCTGGGCCCTGATTCTGCTATTATTCTTTTCATTGCAAAACCACTCCGGTGCCAGAGATACTGTAACCAATGCCATTTAACTTTAGAATTTACTGTATGTACTATTAGTGTCTAAAATTAAATGACAATCTTGTAAAGTGAATGAAAAATGTTATAAACTTTTTCTCTTTTCATTTTGAACTTTAAGCCCCAGTCATGAAGTCTAAAATTTAATGCCATTTTATGCAATATCAGCGGTATGGCATTGGTTTTGTTGTCAGAACAACAGAAAGGCAAAGCTTCCCGACGTTGTGAGAGGCCTATGTCTAGAACCTGGACTGCCACAGGGTAATTTATATTTGCACAAAACTTGTGTGCTTTACTGAGAACAGCCTCCGTGGCATGGCGGTAGTGAACGCGGCCGCTACGCAGGAGGCGCGGGTTCGATCCCCGCTCAGTGCAAATATTTGTATGCATGAATATGGATATTTGCATTGGTCTGGGTGTTTCTATGTATAATATGTATGTATTTACAACAAAAAGTATCTAAGTATGTATATCCGCATTCTAGATTCCATAACACAAGCTAGTTAAGCTATGCTTACCATGAATCTAGATAGCGTTTTGTGAAATGTTGTGGAATATTTATTTATTTATTATTTATTATTTGACAAAGAACAGAGTTGGGAAAAGCAAAAACATTTTACTATCAGTATGGCGAAAAATCGTCCTATATGCACACAACTAAACACTTTTTTTTTAAATTGACATTCATTAAATTACTCCACAGTAAAGTCATACGAACTTCTATGTGTATGGTATTCAGTCTAGTCACCGCCACTCAAGGCTGTGGCACGCCTAGCAATTTGTTTAATACTACAGATTTAGAATACACACATACCTCGCGTGCAAAAATTACATGCTATGAATATCGTTACCACATTATAGATGACAATATTATCTTAGCATAGTTTGGGCGGCCGGCGCCTTCTTCTGCGGGCAAGTTATGCCCGTGAAGGACCGGGAGCGAAGACTCGCAGCCCTAGCTGCCCACCAACTGAGACAACTCGAGCGTCGGAGGTCGATGAATGACCTCCATCCCCATGAGCGCGGGCCTGCGGATGACGGGTGGAGCTGCCTGTCACCCCACCAGAAGCAGGCAACGGCGGCGGCCTTATACCGGGGACGAGTTGGGGACCTCGTGGCCCGCACTCGCAATTATACCCCCATCTGAAGAGGGCCAGATCGAGAGATGTTTCATCTGGGGTGCGAGGGTTATGCACCAGCTACCTCACCTTCCGCCATGCACTGCGACCCACAGACGGCGTACGTTTTAATCGGTTCGAGTCCGATATAACGTCCTCCTCCAGCTCCGGCGGAGGACACTCTTTTATATATATCTCTGGGAATTTCCCGCACATAAAAAAACAATAGTTTGTTTCTTATAGTGCGGACATACCCCCTGGACTTGGCGGGGGTGGTTATGTCAGACCCGAAATGACTAAAACCGTACGCCATCTTTGGGTCTTCAGTTGCGGAAGGTGAGATTACCAGAAACATATATCTGGCACGCCGGCCGAGTCATTTCGAGATGACTCTCCTTGGGTGTGGAAACCATGAAGCTAAAAATTCGCATCCAAAATTGTAGTAGCCGAATATGTGTATACATATTCGCATTACTCGCGGAAGGTTTCAGACAATTTACAGACCTTTTCAAAGTTGCGCAATTGTGGGAAATAGCCTAACTAACGAATTTTTTTTTGTGCCTTCTGTATCGCGAAATCTGTCAGACAAAATACCACTAATTCTGGGGGTCAGAGGAACCTTTTTTCCTTTGAAAAATCCAGAAATTTCCTCTGGTTGTGACCTAACCTAGACGAGGGTACACTTAATAAAATTATAGCAAATAAAGCTTACTATACCTATTTTTTTTACGTGCGTGGAATCCCCACGGATACCCACCCCTCCGGAGCCGGAGGGGTAGGTTATGTCGGACTCGAAAGACCGAAGGTGAGGTTGTCATGCGACATATCCCTCGCACCCCGGCTGACACAGGGCCATCCCTCTCGGTCTGGCTCTCCTCGGGAAGGGGGGGGGGGGGGGACCACGCGGTCCCCGACTCAACCACGGTGTGGGGAGGCGCGCATCGTCCTACGATGCGCGCCGCCGCCGTGACCTGCTTCTGCTAGGGTGACGGGCGGCTCCACCCGTCTCCCTCAGACCCGCGCTCATGGGGGGCGGAGGTCAGTTTGCGCCCTCCGACGCCCGAGCCGCCTTCGGGCGCGTGCATCGATGTCAGCGAGCCTTTCTCGCTCATCGCGCCGCGCCCGCTCTGCTGTCTCCTTCGCGAGCATCACCTGCTCGCAGAAGGAGGCGCTGGCCGCCCACGCATCCGCGCAGCGGACCATCGCCGCGAGCAGGGTGGAGAGCGTGAGCACTCTCACCCCCAGGGCCGCCACAAGCTCCCGCCTCGGCGTCTCAAACGCCGGGCACTCGGTGAGCGTGTGCAGCCCCGAGTCCACGCTCGCGTCGCAGTGATGGCACTCGGGCGTTGGCTCTATACCCATCAGATGCAGATACCGCCCAAAGCTACCGTGCCCGGTGATAATCTGCGAGGCTTACTATACCATTGACGAATTCTTAAACGATGATTCACTCACGTGACATTGATAAGGTATTTATTTATTATTTGCTTGATTATGATTGTTTGACATTGTTAAAGTATTTCTTATTAATTTGATAACGTTTGTAAGTTTAATTTAATTTGTACACCATATTCCATGGTAGGCCATAGCGCACTAATATGTAACTTAGATTAAGAACTGTACACAAACCTATGATCCACAATAATAAATAAATAAATACTTTCGGCCGAAACAATGAAACCTGGTCTAGGTGGGCTTTCTTAGATGAGACGGCAGCTTCGTCCTACAGCCTCAGCATGGCAAGATAGACACATCTCTTCGTTTTCTCTTCAACCAATAAAATCAAATAGAAACAGAAAGAATTTGTGTACGTCGTCAGCAGTCACAAGACACCATTTTCAACGATTTCATTCAATGCACGCGGTCGCAGGAACAGCTATTTATGCTCATATTCTAAATGCGAAAGTTACTCTATCTGTCTGGTTCGCTTTCACGCCCAAACCACTGAATCGATTTTAATGAAATTTGGTACAGAGGTAGATTAGACCTTGAGAAAGGACATAGACTATGTTTGGTCACGGTAACCGACATCCACGCGGGCGGAGCCGCGGACACAGAAATAAAATACTAGATTCATTTATTAGCTAAACGCTATACAATACATTCCGTAGCATCTTTTGTACGATTGTTTAGAATAAAAGACACGCCTCAATCGGATTTTTTACGCTAAATTAATGTATGTGTTCGAAAATAGCTTAGACTTCAAGTGACTTCCATAGAAGCTAATGTCACAGCCTATCTTCATCACTACATAGTATAAAACAAAGTCGCGTTCTCTGTCCCTATATACCTTTGTATGCTTAAATCTTGAAAACTATTACGTCACGGATTTTGATGCGGTTTTTTTTTAATAGATGAAGTGATTCAAGAGGATGGTTTATATGTATAATACATGTTTAATATAGTAGAGGGGGCAGCTGGAACGGGATCTGATGCCACGCGGGCGGAAAAATATTGGTGGTACGAAGTTCACCGGGTCAGCTGGCAACCTGATATGGCTCATGACCTGTGTGTGTCAACATCATGACACTTCTTATGCAAAGTGTATTTGGGGTCGACGTCGCAAATATGTGCTTCTTCCATTCATCTCTAGTTGCAGTAATCTCAAAATTCACTCCTAGGCATACAATATTTCATACGGGTCCACCCGTCTTCTAAGGCGCAAAATCACTAACAATCCGCATGCAGTTTCTGACCTGTCCTGCAGTCTTAAACCGATAGCGCCCACACACTAAAGCTATTTTGGCCTGCCGGCAATTCCCTGTTGACAGTTTTGCGACACTGGCAGTTGTGATTCGACAGTTACCCGCCGTACGATCGCCTGCCGGTAAGTGCTCGTTTGCTAGGACTGTCCGGAATCATTCAGCGACCACACACAATCGGCACGTAATATTCGCCAGTCAAAAATCGTTAACGAAACTGTGAATGTGTGGGTTATTGCAATTAACTGACAGATTTATATCGTCCGGCCGTCGTCCGGTAAACTGATAGAGAGGCGCTTTTTTATTATGGCGATGTTTGGTATAACTTCGGTTCTACTCAACCAATTGCATTCAATAGTTATAAAGACTTTTCTAATGAGTCTTCCTCTCCTCTTCAATTAGCCGTCCGCTTCAATAGTGAATGCCTTCTTTACGAAATTACTTTCATCCCTACGCATTATTATGTATGAGTGTATTAAGAGGACCCCACATTTACGCAGCAAATATGTACTTCTTCACATCTCTAATCAAGAAGCATTTTTCTCGACAATTTGCTGTGCGCAGTAAATGCTGCTTTGATTTATGGACACTGGCCTCCCTGACAGCCTCTGTGGCGTGGTGGGACGCAGCCGCTACGTAGGTATCCCCGCTCTGCGCAAATATTTGTATGCATGAATTTCGGTGTCCGCATTGGTCCGATCGTGCCTCAGAGAGCACGTTAAGCCGTCGGTCCCGATTGTTATACAAACATCTATGGCAGTCGTTACGGGTAGTTGGAGCCCTTAAAAATCCAACAACGGGTCTAACTGCAAAGCTTCGATATCACCTTTGGGGTGTGGAGGTTAAACTACAGTCGCTTCACGGAAAATACAAGTTCAGCCAAACTCGCAGACTGGAAAAAGAGACTCCAGGCTCCGTGGTAAAAGCTTCGGATGCAACTGGAATTAACGCTAGGAAGAAGACGACGAGGAAGACGCGTAGATATACAGCCATTACTCACAGTACATACGAATTTGGTTGAGGCGCATTTTAGACACTATATTATCATAACGATAATTGTATTGTTTACTATAGATACGCAATCTCTTTGTTACTATATCTGGTAAATCTTTTCAATTGATAAGATATATTATATGCAACTAGCTGTTGCCCGCGGCTCCGCCCGCGTGGATGTCGGTTATCGCTTAGTGTTGAGCCGACGCTATTGCGCATTAAATTCACCTCACTACTCCACTTTGTCGTCTTAATTTTTAAATTCTTACTGTTTGTCCCCTATTCACCCCCTTTTTTACACGATTGAAAAATGACAAACTTTATTCCCCTAACCATGTTCGTTACGAAGCTCTAATTCATCCCTGTACCAAATTGAGTGAATACCAAATTTCATCAGGATATATCTTCAAAACAGACAAACTTTCATCCCCTATCCCCCCCCCCCTCCCCTAAACCCCATTTTTCGCGATAAATGGTAGCCTATGTCCGTTCTCAAAGCACACATCTGTACCAAATTTCATCAAGATCGGTTCAGTGGTTTAGGCATGAAAGCGTAACATACAGACAGACAGACAGACACATTTTTTTATTTTTAAAAAGAATATTAGCACCCGAAATTATCGAAATTACTAATATTCCCTCTAACCCCTCCAACTAAGCTAAATTGCTTGTGCTAGGAGTGGGTTCACGTCGGTAGTGTAATGACCAGGATTCGAACCCGTGACCTCTCGATCGTAAGGCCGACTCCTTAACCACTAAGCTACCGACATAGACAGATAAACAGACAGACAGAGTTACTTTCGCATTTATAATATTAGTATGGATGTCAATGTTCTTTTCGAAGGCGAACATGACGTGCTATAAAGGATCGTGATTGCTATTTAGAGAGAGATGGGGCTATATGAGAGATGACCCAATGGATTCTGGAGGTCCGTGCCCCGAGCACGAAAAATATTTGTACTCGTAATCAAAACGTATCAAGAGAATCAAAGATTTTTATTCAATCGTTCTAGATTTCATTTTTATGTTTAATTATTATTTGTTTAAAAATAAAGTTAACTATTATATACTCTTCTTTTTGTTTTGTGTTCCGCTAATTCTGCCGGTGTGTGTAGCTCATGATAAAGTATTCGGTTGACGGCAATAGGCTTGCCCCCTGTTACGTGGGACCGCAGATCATAGTTGTCGAAATGTAGATCTTACTACGCCTATGCCTTCACCTTCGGAGATCGACAAGCGTGAATATAAAAATTGGTATGTCAATGTAATGTCATTGTTCACCTCATTGCCCTAAAGGTGGAGCCCTTTACACCCTTTAAATTGATATTTAATGTCATCAAATTAATTGATTACCCCATTACACAAAGTGCTTTAGTGTGTGCTTATATTTGTATGTACCTACAAACAATTCTCAGATACCTACACAAAAGTCTACATACTTCTTATTATTGAGGAATTCATAACATCTCATTAAAATTGGTTTTAAAATTGTTTTATTTTAATATATAAAAAGAAAATTAGCAACCGAAATTATCGAAATTACTAACATTTACCCCTCCAACTAAGCTAAATCGCTTGTGCTAGGAGTGGGTTCACATCGGCAGTGTAATAGTCAAGCTTCAAACCGGCGACCTATCGATCGTAATCTGGGTTCGAATCCTGGACATTACAATACCGACATAAACAGATATTCACTGGTGAAATCTAGTCTTAAAGTTACAATTTATTTGTTAATTATCGAAAAAATAAAGGGTAATTGTCGCCCCTGTCTAGAGGAGCCATGAACCCTAACAACGTCCCTGTCTCCCCTAGGGGATACCGGAGGAGACAACGGTCTGTTCTGTTGTCATTATTAACCTCCATGATTTAGAAACTATTACTTATTTGTTTTGTAAAGTTTAACTGCATATTAAATATAATTCTTATGTTTTTATTTGACCAAAACAATATTTCATTTTTATAACACCTGTAAAAGTGTTTTTACAGTTTATTTATTTATTCCTTTTGAAGAACGACCGCATCAATCAATCAAAAAAATCAATTGTGCGTTTCTTAAATAAATGCTTTTTCTTTCTTTCTTTCTTTCTTTCTTTATCAAGGTCACCGGGAAGCACTGGATGCGGGCTGCTTTAGATCGGTCGTTCTGGAAGTCTATTGGAGAGGCCTACGTTCAGCAGTGGACTGTGTGTGGCTGATATGATGATTCCTTATGTACACTTACATGACATTTATACGGCTGCCGACTATTTATATGGTCAGCAGCTCGAGTGTAAAGCCCCTGGTGTTGCTCACTTTCCATCTGGCGCGCCTGTCTGCCATGTAAGTGGTATAAAGAATGTATGTCTAGTAAGTATGTAAGTTTGTCTAGCCTAATATATGTACTTAGAAGCTTTGCTGCCCTCGCAGAAGATATAAATGGAAAGTATTCAAAGTGACTCATACATGCAAATAATAATATGTACTTCTAAACTACTTCAGCAAGAACAAAATGTGATTCACATATTATTTATTATTAGGAGAAGAGGAAATCTCTCAAAGAAACAACAAAAGTTTTCCTACTAAAATCTAGTTCCAGGGTAAAACCACCAGGCAGCATTGGAATCAGGCTAAATTATTTTTGAAGCTTACAATCCTTTATAAGTTAATAAAGAAAGAAAAAAATCTAAAGAAGATTGGGAGCAGGCAGTTATCCATTTGTAAATCGTAAACTAGATAAAAAGAATTGTCCTTTTTATTTTTGTAATTGCCTTCAACTTCCTTCATTTTGAAAACCTATTCAATAAGTTTGAGTGAAAAATATTTTTTTAAAACATACATTTTGGCCAAAAGAATTTAACATACAGCTTTTGCTCACATTTTAAGTACCCAAGAACCATTGGGAGATGGTATGGTATGGCATGGTATCATGGGCTGGTGTCCCCAACTCCAAGTCATGGCACGATTTTTGTGTGAAACCATTGGGAGAAGAATACCTTTTATTTAAGATATCAATCAATGAAATCCATATAGTGGTTCAGAAGATATGATGTTACATATAAAGAATATTACAAACATACATACATACATACATACAAGATACATGTGATAAACATAACCCTTCTTGGCAATCAGGGAACAATGTACACAGTTTACGCTATGAAGTTGGACTAGGGAATATGTGCTAATATGTGATACTCGTGACCTCTAGTATATATTTATTGGCAATAAGTTGGGAGAAGGCCATCACCTAAAAATTATCCAACCCGAGGTACTTTTCAGGACATGAGAAAAGGCTGTTGCTGTAGCTTTTGGGCTGATGAAATATAAAATATAGCCACTACCCGTGTATATAGTGCCATGATTTTTATATTTTCTTACTAATCTTCGTGTCAATGGCTTTAAGCCAAGATAGATAAGGAAATGTTTAAGTTGTTCACCATCATCTTATTATGTATTCCAATTGAATTTCCTGATTTATTTGGGTTTGTACAGCTTTGAAAGAAGTGACTGCCGTTAACCTCCCATCGTAAGAGGAACGTTTGGGCCAGAGTTGCATCTGTAAATCAGCACGTATACTGGCTTGCAGATAGGCTTGATTTGGCTCTGAGGGTCTTGATAGGGACCCAAATACCCAATACCCAGTGTGTTAGGTAATATCACACAATTTAAAAACATTTTGTTGATGTGTAAAGTGCCCAGCATCTCTTACTGGAGTTACTGGTAATACTGAAGTATTTCAAATTAGGTTATAAGGTTAATTGAATGTCAACATGGAATTTTGGTTAAAAAAGTACACTCAATCAGCTAAAATAGACCAACCTACGTTTATATCTAGCATGCGGACAGATAATTTACCGGTTTCTATAGGATTCTTATCAGAATAAATAACGTACGACACAGAAAAAAAGATGCTAAAACATTTAAATATTATAATTTTCAATTCCTTACGAAATGCAAATGGGGAAAAACCAGCAGATATCGTGCGAATAACGTGATATATATTCTTCACACTAAGATCAGTGGCCTTGAAGGCGGTAAAACACCGAGGTATATCTATACAAACCACCGTACAAGGCTCGTGATAATTTGTATGAATATAACAATGTATTTATCTACGCGAGAATCTAAACTTTGTCACCAAATTCTTGCGAAAGCCCTTGACAATACTCCGAATGGAGCACATCATGGCAACTGCCGTCGTAATATGCAGAAATAATGCGAAAAGCACTTACGGGGTTGTAGATCGGTGCGGCCATTTTCTGTAGATGCTAGTCGCGTAGATTTGTTAAAAATAACGATTTGCTAAGGCTAGCCCAATTTTTGTAATGGATTACGCACAAAATACTAAGCGCCGGATACGCCTAGCGTAATATTAATATCGTTTTCAATTGAATCAATCTGAGTAATGCGTCATACGTCATATGACGATAAATGATTAATCCTTATTTTGTCTAAGGTCACAAACAGTATTGGATAATACGTATGAGCGTGACAGATAGTGCAGACAGCTGATGAAAGAAAGAGCTAACATGAGGAAAAGGCAACTAAATGTTGAATTGTTTGGAGATGAAACGCGCAGTGTAAATGTCAAACGTGTTCAAATCAAACATTACAAAAATTTGAGTCTCAGCATTTTTAGCTACAGATTCTAGAGAACTTTGAAAGTAAAAATTCCAGTAAAATCCTTATTTATAAAACTTATTATGTATTGAAATATTTAAAATCTAATATATAAAATTCTCGTGTCACAGTTTTCGTTCCCAAACTCGAAACGGCTCGACCGATTCTCATGAAATTTTGTGGGCATATCGGGTAGGTCTGAGAATCGGCCAACATCTATTTTTCATACCCCGATTCGCGATAACCGACATCCACGCGGGCGGAGCCGAAAAAGTGATCAATGATGTCGTATGAATAAGAAATTCTTCACATATAAATAATATTAAAAAATCTTTACTTTTGGGTCTTTCATAATACCGCACTCTCATTTCGATTGATAATGAAAATTACTTTTATTTACTATGTTGGTAT